>OU343216.1:136036464-136088151 GCA_910596185.1 Chrysanthemum makinoi
GCACGAGATTGCAATAGCACTCTGATTGTTGCAGTACATCGGGATTCTGTCAAATACGTAACCATTGTCTTTGAGTTGTGTTCTCATCCAAATGACTTGAGCACAACACGCCGACATGGCTACATATTTTGCTTCAGTTGAGGACAGCGACGTACAGTCCTGCTTCTTCGATTGCCAGGACACCAGTTTATCACCAAGAAATTGTAAAGCTCTTGAGGTACTTTTCCGTGTGTCTAAGAATCCTGCGTGGTCAGCGTCTGAAAAAGCGATTAGTTCAAAACCAGAATCCTTCGGATACCAGATTCCCAAATTAATGGTTCCCTTGATGTATCGGAGGATTCTTTTAGCCTCAGAGAGGTGGGTTTCAGTTGGTTGCGACTCGATAACGGAGCAAAGATAAACGGAAAAGACAATATCAGCTCTACTGGCTGTTGGATACATGAGAGACCCAATAATACTTCGGTATTTGGTAGGGTCAACCAATTTCCCATGCAAATCAGCGTTCAGTTTCTTGGTATGTGCCATTGGAGTGGCATATGTGTCACATGTATTCATTCCAAATTTGTTTAACAATTCAAGGGCATATTTGGACTGACTCAAGAAAATACCACGGGGTGATTGATGAACTTGTAATCCTAGAAAGAACGTAAGTTCACCCATCATGGACATTTCAAAATTTTTCTTCATTAGTTTTGCAAAAGCGATTGAGTACTTTTTATGTGTAGACCCAAAAATGATGTCATCCACGTAAATTTGAACAATTAAGATATGTGCCCCGTGATATTGTATTAAAAGAGTAGGGTCAACCGAACCTTTGGTGAAATTATTGGCAATTAGGAAAGATGATAGCTTATCGTACCATGCCCGAGGAGCTTGTTTGAGACCATACAGAGCTTTGTTCAATTTGTAGACATGGTTCGGGAACGCGGGATCAACGAATCCTTCTGGTTGGCTGACATAAACCGTTTCTTTAAGTTGTCCATTTAGAAACACAGTTTTGACATCCATCTGAAAGACTGTCATATTCATATGAGCCGCGAATGCGAGAAATATCCGAACAGCCTCAAGACGAGCAACCGAAGCAAAAGATTCTTCAAAGTCAATACCCTCTTCCTGACGATAACCCTTAGCCACCGGACGTGACTTATTTCTGATAACGTTTCCTTAAGCATCCAATTTGTTTTTCCAAATCCATTTGAGACCAATGACGTAGACTCCTGTTGGTCTTTCAACCAGCTCCCATACTTCAAGACGTTTGAATTGGTTGAGTTCTTCTTGCATGGATTCGATCCAGTTGTCTTTTGTCATTGCGTCTTTGATGTTTTAGGTTCGATTGGCAGACAGGTGAGTGCATAAATGTAGTGTTCACCATCTGAGTGAAGACGTTGTCGTGTAACGACTGGTTGATTCAGGTTGCCAATAATATTTTCCAAAGGATGGTCTTTTGTCCATCTATGTGTAGAGGGTTGATGTTGGTATACGTTGTGCAGATTTTGAGGATTCAAATGGCTTGTTGAAGATTCCGACATCTGTGCGAGTCTCATTAGCAAACGGGTTAAAGACCGCATTTGGATCAAAATCTGCAGGTGGGGGTACTTCATTCAACATCATCACCGGTTCATCATTGTTGGAAGCGGTTTGTTCAACTGCTGTGGTGGAGTCAACTGGTGGTGCTTCTTCAACATTAGTTGTTGTAGCAGGTGTATCAGGTATTTGAGTATTATCAGTTGAGCAAATGGAAACAAATGGATACACCGAGCACGTTCATCAATATCGTCCTGAACAGGAGCAAATAGCCTTTCCATTTGTTGATGAGTGAGTGGGCTTTATTCATGATGATGGGGTTTGGGAAGTTTAAGCGGTTGTGACCGGTTCCAAGTCATATACTCGAAGCCATTTCCGTAAGTTCATCAAAATGAGCATGAATCATTTCCATAACCTCCTTTGTTCGACGATTCCAGATTCGAAAACCTTTAGAATTATCACAATATCCAATAAAGACTCCAATGTCATCTTTGGCTTTGAGCTTTCCAAAGTCATCACGATCATTATTCGGATAGCAAAGAGATCCAAATACATGAAAGTGTTTGAGATTGGTTTTCTGTGGACAAGCTCGAAAGGTGTTTTGTTGTGGCGTTTTGTAATCATAGAACGGTTTTAAGTATAGCATGCAGTAGATACAGCTTCTGCCCATAAGTAATCTGGAAGTTTAGCATTGATTAACATTGTTCTTGCAGCTTCCACTAACGCTCGGTTTCGTCTTTCAACAACTTCGCTTTGTTCTCGTGTACGTGCAATAGATGTCGATGTGAATCCCCACTTTCTCATAAAATTCACGAAGAGTTTGGTTAACAAATTCAGGCCCTCGTTCTGCTCGATTTGTCGGACGGTGTGTCGGAGCTGAACCTGTATTTTCGTGAGAAAGGTGATGATCATTTGTGGAGCTTGGTCTTTGCTTTGAAGAAAGTAGACCCAAGTCCAGCGTGAATAGTCATCAACAATTACTAAGATGTAGCGTTTGCCATTGATTGTTTGCACGCGATCGGGCCACACAAATACATATGAAGAAGATGAAGCACATGCTGAGAGCTGTGTTCCACCTTTGAATGAAAATGAGCACGAGTGCTTTTCCCTTGTTCACAAGCTGAGCAAAGGTGATCTTTAGAATACCGAAATCGTGGGAGTCCTTCACCTAGTTTGTGTCGAGCAAGGTTGGTGATGGTTTGAAAGTTTAGATGTAAGAGACGATGGTGCCATAGCCATGATTTTGTTGATGTTGCCTTTGAAAGTAAGCAAACGGGAGATGAAGCAACCATGTCTTGCATAGAGATAGTGTAAAGACTGGAATTACGCGAGCCAGACATAAGGTCGTTTCCTTGTAGATCACTAATGAAACAAGATTTCTCCCTGAAAGCAACCTCCAAATCTCCATCACAGAACTGACCTACTGAAAACAGATTGTGACTGAGGCCTTCCACATAATAAACCCTGCTAATTTCGATGTTCCCATTGATATAGTCTCCATAGCCCATGATAGCTGCGAAGTGATCATTCTGAATCTGACAGTGCCAATGAACTTTGCAACAAAGTTTGATAACAGTTTAAGGTTGCCTATCATGTGTCGGGAACATCCGCTATCAACAATCCAGAGAATGATCTGTATCACCTGCATTACACAGCATCGACATAGATGGAATAGAAGTAGATGTGGAACCCGAAATGTTAGAGGGTTCCAGAGCAGGTATAGTAGACATACACACATCAATTGCTTTGGGTATCCATTTAAATCCTAGTGTGTTATATATCCATTTCTGCCATCTCCAACTAGTATTTGCTTTAGTCTTAGTGAATGCACTAGGTGGTACTACATTCCTAGGAGGTGAAACTGGAGCTATAGGGACAAAGAATGCTTTCTTAGAATCTAAAGAAGGCGGTCTACCAAGCATAGACTTAGAAAGATTAGTGGGCCTAGAGGTATTCCGGTTCTTAGGATTCCTTAAATGAGAGATGGTAGCTTTAGCAACACATTTGTCATGACAATCAGAATTCATACTTTTACGACAAATAACACAAGGTGCATCGATGAATATTAAAAGTGCTTAAAGGTTTAGCATTCGTTACATCACTATTTCTATTACATTTGCTAGACGCAATATCTATAGTGGAAGCAACGTGAGTCTTATTCATAGTCCTAGGGTGTTCTTCTACTTTAGCATTCCTTATTGATCTTTTCTTAGGTCGCAACTTCCTATTCTTCGATGTAGTGCTCCTAGGTTGTGAAGTGCGGACGTTTGGAAAAGACCCAACTATTCTGTTTTAGTAGAAGGAAGCACGTAGCAACTTGTGATTTGGCAAGAGGGATTCTAGGTTCACGATTACTAAGTGTTACTGGGCTATTCTCTTAATCACGGTAGGCGGAAGTTGTTCATACTTTCCTAACATTTCTCTTAACTTGAAGATAGTGTGAATCGATCTTGATTTTCGACCGAATATTTCGAGCAAAATGCATAACTTCTTTAGTGTGTGCAAGATAATGATCAAGTTCATTTGATGCTTCATCACGAGTCTTTTGAGTAAATCAAATATGACACCATATTCCTTTTTAAGTTTTACAAGTTCTTGTTCATATTTTGAGATTTGACACTTAAAAGACACGCTTTGATCATCCAGTTGCTCAATTTTTGGATCAGAAGTTTTGTCATGCAACTGGGCAATTTTGTGTTGAAAAGCAAGTTGTTGATCGTGAATATCTTTTTGACATCAATTAAGACGACGTATTGCATTTGAAAGTTCGTTTGACAATCGTTTATTTTCAACTTTAAGGACTCGACCAAACACATTATCGCTGTTCTCAACATTTACCACGAATCAACAGTATCGCAGAGATATAATCAAATGCATATGACAAAGAATTCAATAATACAACATTATGGACATCAGCACAGATGACATCTTCCAAGAGTCGATCAACATCTTTTCGCAACATTTTCTTTTAACGTTTAGTATTAGAAATAGATGTTTCTATTTTCTCGAAAATGACCTTCATCAATCCAAGTTCCTTATGAAAGTTCCTTTCCCAAGACAATGCACAACTTTTCAAATTTTTAACATTTGGTAAAAGATTTTTCTGAAAAATATCTCTTTGTTCTCACGCTAGAGGCGATTGAAAATTTTGAACTTTGATTTCAGAATGATATTCTATCTCATGTTGTAAAGTTTTGAGGTCACCCATGAAAAGGTCAAAATATCGAAGAATTTTGCGATTTTCAGGTTTTGAGTTTACTTCACTGATGGAAGGTAAAGGACCATAAGTTTGTGCATAATCTGGTTTGGGATTAATATTAGAAGACTCAGACGTTTTTATGATAATCCTTGGTGTGTTAGAAGAATCCGTTGGTGTGACTAAAGTGACCGCTTTTGAATAGTTAAAAGGTTTGTTGTAAACAACATTTTCTAATTTTGATCGACTCTCGCCTTCGTGATCTAATTCCTCTTGCCGATGATATTCAACAACACTCATAACAGAATTATCAATTTTATATTCTGCGACCGAAACTTCAGATTTGGTTTGAATTCTTTGGTTGAAAGCTTAGGTTTGTAATCAGCAAGATTTGGTCCATAGCCATTTGGATTAGGTTTTAAAGTAAACTTTTCAATAGCTGTGACCGACTCACCATGTTTGTAAACAACAGCTTTAAACTCTTTAAGTTTGTTTTGCAAGCCGATGATTTCTTCAAGATGATCATCTATTCGCTTCGTTGAATGCTTTTTGTATGCAGAGAACTGTTTTTGACAAGTTGACAACTCAGCCTTAGCTTTTTGAGTTTCCAAGGTGAGAGCGTTAATTTGCTTTTTATGTTCATGTTTCAGTTGTTCTATTTCATTAAACAAAGCATTCTTCGAAGCGGCTAGATCACGCGTCTGTCTCTCTAAATATTGTTCGTTTTGATGAGATTTGGCAAAGGCTGCTTCAAAACCTTTTTCACGTTTTTCTTGAGTTTTGAAAAATTTGAGTTGCTTTTGTAAACATTCAAAGTCCTTGGTTAACAGTGCATTTTTACTTTTCAAGTCTTGATTAATTGCACGACATTCTTCTACTATGGTTTGTTGGTCTTGTATTAAACGAGCAAAATCTGGATGAGGCAAAAGTTCGGCGTGTTCAACGTGAGTCACCACATGATCATTACTGAGATCCTCAAGTATTACCACGGAGTCAATTTGATTATCAAGGGAAACCATTTGGTCATCTTGATCGTCAAATATAACTACGGGGTCTAGTTGAAAATCGTCGGAATGAGATGTGGACGACTCATTTTGAACATTCTGAGCCTTGCCTTATTCAGATTTTGGCGGAGATATTAGATCAGAGATGAATATGGTTTGTTCGGTACCTGAGACAAGCCATCAGTGTCATACACTAGGCCTGTGTCACTCATGTGTAACTCATGCATATTAGCCATCAACATAACAAATGCATTGGCCTGCAAATCCTCCATATCATCATCGAGTCGCATTTGCCATAAAGCTCTGTTCTTTGTCGGTGAGAGTTCCACCAGCTTCATCCTTAAGAGCCAAAAGAAGAGCCGCTTTGTGATAAGCACGCCCCTCGGATTTGGGCATGCATTAGCCAGGTGTCCCTTCTCATTGCAGTTGTAGCATCGAAGACCATTCAACCCATTCCGAGCATTTCCCTGCTCCACCACGTGAGCTCTATTGTTATTCCTACCCACAAAGATTAAACCCTTGACCACCACCCATCCGACGGACCATAACCACGATTTTGAACTTCAACTCATCCATTGTTCACAACAGCTTGATTCCTTGTGTTAGATGAGGAACGAATACGATTGTTGGATTTGTTGGTATAACGGCTAAAAGCATTAGCAATCATAACAAATCCTTGTTGCAATGCTTCGAACGGATCAGATTCCTCATTAGCTTCACTGACAAGTGCTTGAGCATCGTTGTTGTTGTATGGAACCAATTGAGTTTGTTGAGATTGAGGTTATAAAGGATCATATGGTGTGATTGTAGCAGTTGGTTGAATTGCTGGTTGAGGAGAATAACTGTTTTGAGCATATAAAGCAAGTTGTTGATTTTCCAGTTGTGAAGGTGAAGCAATTTGAGCACGGAGAATCCTTTTCCTATCAACTTCCTTTTCATGAGGCTTCAAGTAATCATACAACAATCCGTATGTAGAATGATGAATGTTCTTCGCTTGACGGAGAAAGATGACATACTTCTCCCATTCAGGACCAAGACTACTCAGGAACTTAGTATTAACTGCAATTCTTGGAATGATGATGTTGTGTTTATCCAAATCATTTATAATGTCTGAGAATCGATGATGATAAGACTCGAGTGTCTCTCGTGTTCAATCATGAAGTGATCATAAGCCAAGTAAATTTTGGATTCCATATCCTCCTGATTGAGTGCAGATCCTTCCATAAGAAGATGAATATGTTCCCACATCGCCTTTGCGCCTTTTGAGCATCAACTCTTCGAAGAATTGGGTTAGGTAATCCTAAGAGGATATATTGCATTGCAAGTTCATTAGCTTCATAGTGTAGAAGTTCTTCTGCATTTAGGTCTGCAATAGTAGCAATGTTTGATTGTTCATCTCTTGGTGGATTAGCATTTGGATCGGGTACAATGACAGAGGCATCTAAATGGACCTTCCAAGATAACCTTCTTTAAGAAATTTCCATTTGGCTTCTTCAGATCACAAAACCTAAAGAACCTAATCACCCATTGATCGTAGTTTCGGAGTGAGCATTGAGGTCTATCAAGTGATCCAGCTTCATGTATAGATTGTTTGCTGCTTAAAGCTTCACACATCTTTGAAAACCAAGTGGGTTCCTTCATAGTGTTCCTTGATGGATGTTGATTAAATTCATTTGTGTAGGGTTGAACTTGAAGACTTGGTGGTGGTTGAACCATTTGAGGTTGTGTAATTGCAGCAAGTTGTGGAGTATGTTGTTGATTAAATTGTTGTTGATAAATTGCTTGTTGTTGATTCCATTGTTGATGTTGTGGAGTTAGTTGTTGTTGACGTTGAGAATAAGTGTAAGGGAAATAGTTAGAGTATGGTGGTTGTGACATGTTGAAAAACTTGTGTTGGTAAAAATGGATCTTTGTAGTCGAATGAACCTTTGTTGATGAAGTATCCTTAGGCGTAGTAATCACAATAAACCAAGTAGGACTTATGCGTAAAAACACCAAAGTTACACGTAACAATGAGAGTTACACGTAGTTTTAGCTTACGCGTAAGTAGGGAAAAGACACTAAAGTTATGCGTAGACACAAAGTTAGGCGTAGAACTTATGCGTAGGATTATCTTATGCGTAAGACAAGGCTTAGGCGTAAGATTAATCTTATGCGTAGGATTTCTACGCGTAAGCTTTATGCTTATGCGTAAGTTTAGGTTTTGCCTAAATGATCTTTTACACTATCACAAAGGCAAAAGATATCCAAAGTCGACGTATTTTCAGGCTTATCTAAGCAAGAAAACACGGAGTAAACCACGAAACTGAAGATCAAACCAAGGAGTGAGTTACGCGTAAAAATAGGGTTTTAGTTACGCGTAGCTTACTCGTAAAAGTGATTTTGCCCAAAGTTGTTTCTAAACCAGATTTTTGTTATGGAATAGCTTCAATATCACCAAAATAACACAAAAGTGTGAAACTTGATGAATCAAAACGGCTAAACAGGTTACGCGTAGAACGACACCCACGAACAAAAACAAGCTTAAAAAACTATGATCCACGCATAAAGTTTGAAACTTTTTGCCAAAAACAGTTATTTTAACACCTTAAAACATTGAAAGTACAAGAATCTTGGATTAAAAAGTGTAAAAAACGTGTTTTTAAGCTAACCAAAGATCTCGTTACCTTTACGCGTATGACCAAAAAACTTACTTCAAAAGCAATAACGATTCACCCAACTAGTAGGCTTATTGATACCATGTTAGGTCACTAGTTTTACCACACAAGCTTAATAGAAAGAGATAAAGGTGATTGAACAATTAATCAAACACACACACACGATATGAGTAGCCGGTTATGCGTAGAGATGTATGTGAAAGAAATGAATTGAACAACCAACCCTCAAGTGAGGGTTATACAAGAGTATTTATAGAAGGGAAGCTAGGGCAACACTCCTAGTTCCCATCCTTTTCCTTATTGGACTAGGCCTAGGCTTATGGGCCTTCTACATAAGCCTAAGGCTAATAACAAACATAAAGGCCATAATTAAGCTAACTATTACATGTGAATCACTAACACTTGATTTAGGTTTAGGAGTGATTCCAACAAGATGCTTTAGTCATAGTAAAAAGAGGATGCAATGGATGCCTTAGCTACTGATTTAGAATGGTGATTTGAGTGATGGTTTGCATAAACACACTTGGTTTATAAAGGATGGAATTAGATTAGTGAATTAAATTCTTGACCACTAAGAATTTTGGCATGCACTAAGGTCAACTATAGTGTTGTTCTATCCTAGGGAGTCATTTAATGCAAGGTAAAGTGTTTAGACTACCAAAGAGAGTTTGAATTAGATGAGTAAAGTGATTGTAAATTGTTCTGCAGACTCGGATCCTATGGTTCCCTAATTTTAGGGATCCGTTTGGTTGTAAGTTGGGGATCCGTCCTCAAACAGCAATGTGATGGAGTGATTATGTTCTATTAGGGTCTCGTATCTATAAACCTTGAGTGTTTAGGTTCCCTAAGATGTCTTAAATGGTATGGGACTTAAATGTCCAACCATAAGGAGTAAGGACATCTAATGATGGTTTTTGGTAAGAAAATGGACTTTTTATGTTTGTAACTATGTGTTTAAGCATGACACTAATATTTTGAGGATGACAAATGAAGCCAAATGATCCCAGAGATCAGATGGTAACTTAAGAGAAATTTGGAAAATTCCTGAAAAATCAAAAGAAATGTAAAACTAGTTTTTAGCCTATTTTGAGGTAAAGATGACTAAAATCAATTTGCTAAAATTGAGAGAAATATTAAACTAGATGTTTTAAAATGTGAGATACAATGTGTGAGCATTGGATCGGAAATATGATGAGTTTTGGTGAAGTGATAAATCAAAAACACTTTTAATGTGATCCTAAGTTAGCTATAAGTGAGTGTGAGACCTACTGAGCTTGAGAAAGACTTAAGTGATCCTAAAAGTATCATATTTAACTAGTCTAATAAGGTCTGGAAGATTGAATTGATGTGAAAGTGTCGAATTCTTATATCTGTTTACCCGGATCCCACGGCTCCCTCATATGAGGGATCCGACTAGTTATAACTCAGGGATCCGGCTACATGTGACCAGTAGCTTCACAACAAATGTGCAGAATTTGCACCTCTTTAGCAAATACCCAACCTAATCATTTCTAAATCAATTAATCAAATATGCAAGCAAGGTATATCATGCATGGTTAGTACGAGTGACTAAAAGGTAAGAAAATATGAGCAAGACCGACTTATTTATTTCAATCAAGTAGTCGTAAAATTCTCATTTGGGTCGCCTACGCTAGGGTGTCATTGTTCACGTCATGCCATCTACTAAAGCTAAGTCCTAAGTTCCAGAAATATTGTTTTAAGATGTTTTACAGACCATTGTTCGAATTTTAAGGTCCATGACCTTACCTTCCCTTTCACTCAATCTTCTACACCATCGCCTCCAAGCTTCACTTTTCAACCCCTCAAGCCTACTTCTTCTTCTTCATGAGAAAGTTGGCAAAGCATTTAAACATCCCCTTTGTTTATTGAAATTCTTGAGATGGGCTTGGGATGTCTGGCAATTGCTCAATGTATGCTATGGGGTCAAGTTAAACGTTGACAATAGGGTTTCTTCCTTCTCCCTCCCTTTCTTCTGATGAGTCCGTTGGTGGATGAGGTGTCTTGCCTTCAACCATAAACCTTGTAGTCTTCTCATCGGAAAAGGGCACCATAACCTTGTTGTTAAATAGGTGGTCATCGGTGTAGGGAGATAGATCTAGAGCAAAGACAAAATTGGCTAGGCAAGTTAGGAGCATGACATAGGGGAGCACCATCTTGTTCGTCCTTGACACACTTGCCATCCGTTTAACCATGTAATAGGCAAGGTTAAAGTGAGTCCTAGTAACAAGGCAATAAATCATGAAGACAAGGCAAGCTTTGGGATGATCCTTATTTCCCACCAAACAAAGGACATTCTCCCTTAACACTAGTTCCCATTTCTTGTACAAAGGGAACATCTCTGAAAGCTCCATTTGAAAGGGATCCCTATAGATGACCTTCAATTTCCTAGTGACTCGAGACGGGGATGCTCTTTGGATGAAGACGGTATCTTTTACCGTAGTCGGATCCGGGAGAGGTGTAGAATAGACCGGATGCTCATCGACCATGTTGTGGAGGTGGGCTAGTGACCATTCATTTGAAAACAAGCATGCCCCTCGGCAAGGGATACGAAGTATCCTAGCAAACTCCTAGAGGGTGAAGGTATATTCATGTTCATTGATGACAAAAGCGATCGAAATGGTTCCATCCTCATTTCTTATGATCCTTATGCTCTTGTAGAACTCTAGGACAAATACCAGACAAACTTGTTCATTGATGGTTAAAAGGCATTGGAAGTTGATTCCCGCAAAGACTTGGGGAATGTCGGTATTGTTGAGAAATGAGGGTTCGACTACACGCCCCTCATGGAACAACCTCTTTTGCAATAATTTAAAGGCCTTTCGGTCCTCGGGACTTAAACCTTCCTTTCTATGATACACCGGTATATAGTGTGCCGTGTCTTGATAATCTTGTTGCCTTGAGCTCGGCATGGCTGATCCTAAACACCAAAACCACAATGTGGTGTCATTTATGTGAATAGTATCCTAATTAGGTTCATCACAATTTTGCTCAATACATCTTTATTGAATTCAAAATGAGTTTTTAATTTGTATTAACAATATTGATTCTTTGATTTAGTTTATCTTAGAAAACAATGTGATAACAAATTGTGATAAACCCATTTGAACCAAAGTTCTCAAGATGAAAATTGTACTTCTAGGAATTAGAGAATGGAAATAAAAATGTAGTGAAGATAATACTTACACAAGTGATTGTTTCCTTTGAAATGATGAGGAATGAGCTCCTATGAACAGTAAATTAGGGTTTATGTTCGTGAGTGGGAGAGTAAAGTGGAAAGTGAAACTCCACAGTGATCATCTAGCACTTATTCTGTCTTTTGATGTGCCGGTTCCTACGGATCCCTTGAATGAGGGATCCGGCTAGTTCAATCGTAGGGATCCGCAGATCGAAGCAATTTTAAGTGAACTTTGATAATTTTGATACGGGATTTTTAATTCTTGATTAATGTTGGTGTTTTTTGCTCTATAGCTTAAGGTTTGTTTATGGTTCGAGGTTTTGATGAGTTTTAGTGTTTTACTAGTCCTTTTTGACGAGGTTCCCTTTTTACAAATGAATCATAATTTGGGAAGTTAAGAATCATGACAAAATACTATTTTATCATGATATGATAAGTTTCACATGGACACTATAGATGTAATGCCAACAACCTTATGTAAGAAAAGATGACCAAGGCTTTTGAATAGCCAAGATATCATTATGAGGTAAAATGACTAGTTTGTAGTTTTTTCTATAGAGATCAACCAAGAATGCTATTCTTGATGATATGTGTGACAACTCGTAATTTCAGGTCATTTTATAAACTTTAAAAGTTTCACTATTTCATCATTTATCGTAAACTACGTTTACGAGCATTAAATTCGCGTAACCTTAATGGTTTAGCTGCGAATTCATGAACATATCATCAAGGAAATTTCATATAGACTAGGTTTAGTCTACATTTCATTGGCATCATTATCATCATATTGATTCATGCATGGTTTTGCATTTTTCATTAAACGTTTATTTTTCCTATTAAATAAACGCTATCGCGTAAACATTATTTTGAAACATTGATCCAACACTTTCAAAAATATTCCTAATATATTTTTATACTCATTTTAAGACTATAAAAATTATATTATTAATTTACCCGATGTTTTTAATTTATTTAGTATATAAATTGTTATGTTTATATAATTACGACGGTTTTCCTAAATTCAAAACGATAGTTATTGTTTCACTCAGATTTTGCAAGAAATGTATTTTTATAATTTTTATGACCTCAATATATTTCATCTTGACCCGTTAAAAGTTATTTTTATCTAACGCTACCCTAAATACTCAAATGTGTATACAATTTATCACATGTCTTCAAGTAACTTACATATAATTATACTTATACATCATATTATACAAGTAAGTGATTCATTTATTTTTTTTTCTTTCATACATGTCGACCACCAAGGGGTGAGTCATTTGGTTGCATAATATCTACTCTTGTTTAATGTATTATATACAAAACACTCAACACATTCATTCATTCATTATCCAAGTAAAAGATCAAAATCATTTTCTCTCTTCCTCTCTTCACATGACCGGCCAACCAAGGGACCATGGAGGAATCATCATAAAAATTTCTAGACAAGATTTATTCACTCTAGTATCACTCTTGATTAAGGTTTTGCAATAAAAACCTTGGGTGATTAGGAAAAACCTTTGATCATAAACCTCATCAAGTAACTAGTAAGCATCCATATTCATCATCATATCTCAAATTTATTTTTATGATCATTTCATTTTATTTGAGAAAACATGCAAGTCATATGATGTTTATACCACTTTTTCATTGATTTTAAGGGTTATATATATATATATATTGGTCATCCTATAATTACTCCTTGTTATAAATCACTCTTGGTGATGTCTAGGAACCCATGACACCCTAAGAAGGTGTATGGTAGGATTAGAATAGCTTCGGAGTTGTTTTGAATTGGTTGGAATAGGTTTGGCGCGTGAAAAACTCATTTCGACAAGTCTAATTAAGGGTCTGTCCTTATTTTGAAAATCTGGAAAATCCGACAGTAAGCAAAATATTTTGGGCTAGATATTTGAAAAATATACTTTAAAACGAAAACGTGGTCGCTTGAACGGGTTAAAACGGAGCTATAACGAAGAAGTTATGAATTTTTCAAGTTAGGCTTAATTTTAAAACTATAATTTTCTGGAAATTCAGCAAGCTGTCTCGACTTTTTACGAGTCAAAAATGAGTCTTAAGCGTTGTTAAATGTGTCGACTTATCAAAAATATATTAGTATATGTTATCACGATTCCGTGGATATAAAGAACGTAGAAAACGGACTTTTAACGACAAAGTTATTCACATTTTAAAAAGTTGCCGTAACTTAATTCTATTAGCAAAATTAATATATTTTCTATTAGACAAACTTTACGTCAACCAAGGACCATGTTGAGGGTCGCTTTTAACAATGACGAAGTACTTTTTATAAAGTGATGTCTTCTAGTAAAATTAAGTACGCTCGCATATTTTCCAAAATGTCAAACCACTTGTCAAGCGGAGTTGTAACGAGTAAAATACGGTCACTTAAACTTTGCCGAAAACCATCCTTAAACTATATTTTGGGACACAAGTACCATATTTAACCTATATTTATCTCCATGATCGAGACCTCTAGGATGAAAACTTAAGCACTAAAGCTTTGAGATAATGATACAAGCTTCCCAAAACCGTTGAGTTCGTTTCTTAACACTCGACGTACACCATTTTATGACTAGCTTTTCAAGGTCGTTTAGTCACTTTCATGAAATATTTCAACGACATTATTTTACGACAAAAAGTTATAATTTCATAATAAATCACTAAATGATTATCGTTGGATATCATTTCAATATAAATACATGTGAAGTAATTTAAAAATGGTCAAGACGTTAAAAGATTATTTCTCGACGAGAAATATTGTTTTCACAAATTCATAAGTGGTATAGATATCATCCGAATTGCATGCATAACATTACATCATAACTTATTACATATCATATTATTCATAATAGGTCAAGTTTAGAGATTCACGCTACATTTCGGTGTATCCACTTTTGTCATTATAATCATTGCAATAGGTGAGTTCCATAGCCCCATTTTCAATTGTTTTAATGCTTTTATTAAACTCTTTGGGGAGATACATGCTCATCAACTTTTATGACATTCATGATTATTTGCAACTATATGTTTATATGAACTGAATGTTTAGTCATATTCTATATCATAAATTATTGAGCTAAAGGTCTTGGGATTATTATTGAACTAAAGGTCTTGGGATTATTATTGAGCTAAAGGTCTTGGGATTATCATTGAACTAAAGGTCTTGGTATTATCACGGAGCTAAATGTCTTGGGATTATCATTGAACTAAAGGTCTTGGTATAATCATGAACTAACGGTCTTGGAATTATTTGAAACAACACTCATACGTGTTATATCAATTGAATATTAATACATTAAGTTATCTACTATTATGTGAATTCATTTGATATCATGTGTTTGAACATAAACTATACATATTTTGGCAATGGGTTGTAAACACACAGGTTGCAAGTTTTGTATGGGCGGAACTTGGAACTGAGTGGATTTGCAATGCCTTTGCTGCATAAACGATTTTGAAAGGCTTTTCATTTCAACGCAAACTCTATGAACTCACTCAACCTTTGTGTTGACACTTTTTAGCATGTTTTATCTCAGGTATCTAAGGCATTTACTTCATGGCATGCATGTGGACTTATCATAGACTCGTGGTGTCGACGCGTCACACATGGGATTTATGCATTTTAAAACATCGTTTGGCTTGTAACAAATTTACTTCCGCACAAATTGATTTTCATTTGGGACCTACACTTTGTAAACTCTGATTATTTTATTAAATCAAACGATGTATTTTCTAAATGACACTTTAGGTCGTTCAATATATCAGAACTATGATGCTATGACAAATCCAACCCCGGAATTCCATTCCGCAAAACAGTAATTTGGGGGTGTGACAGATTGGCATCGAGCTTCAGCTTATAGAGAACTAGGTTGTATCATTGACCCTAGACTATAACTACATCATTATAGCATCTCATCATTTCATCATAAGTGCATGTTCACTTTACATGCGGTTTATATGTACATTTTTCAAGTTATTTACTTTCATTTCAAATCGATTGTCACATAGATGCCTTTAAATACCCATCCCATTATCATTTCCTCCTACTCCAACGTGGAGAATGCCTTGTCATTCCCTATCACAATTTTAATATCAACCGATTCATCACCGATAACGTCGAATGCCGAGATAAACCTTTAAGTAGGGCAAAGTCACTCTCACTCCTTTGTTTCACCACTAACATGTCGAGTTACACGTTATTCACACATTAATTCACTAGACCATCATACATTTGAAGCACTTACGACACCTCATAACCCATCGATTATTTTGAAAAGTAACCTCAAACTTATCACTTCACATCACATCTCTTTAGAGCGCTTATTCTTAACATAGGACTTTGCTACGTCTCATTTTTCCTCTTATTTTGAAGAGTTATAGCACAAGAAAGCTGCACTTAAATGACACCACTGCTATCCAAAGGTATATAAAGGATAGTATAGCCGAGGCACTAAGGAAAGAACGAGCAACGGTAGCTGCCGGCCGAGGCCACGACCGCTTGCCAAGTTGCTAGACTTGCTGCTGCTACAGTGAGCCGCAGGAGGGTCTGAGTTCAAATTGTACATACAAGGACTTTAAGAACTGTGATCCCACAAAGTTCAAAGGCAATGTGAGCCACTGCTATGGTCCGTTGGTTTGAGAAGATGGAGTCTGTGTTTCTTCTATGCAATTGCCCAGATGACTACAAGGTGAAGTTTTCCACTAGTACACTCTTAGATAGCGCAATGTCATGGTGGAATTCGTATGCGCAGCCTATTGGTATCGAAAATGCTTTCAAGCTCACGTGGGATCAATTCAAGAGGTTGTTGACAAAGAAGTATTGTCCACGCACGGAGGTGAAGAAATTAGAAACGAAATTTTACGAGTTAGTAACTGTTGGTTATGACATCGAGACCTACATTAGGAGGTTTCAAGAATTGGCTGCACTATGTCCATCAATGGTTTCGGACAATGAGAAACTACTGGAAAATTTCATTGGAGGACTTCCACAATGTATTCAAGGAGATGTAACTTCTTCCGATCCACAAACAATTGAAGAAACTATTAGGATAACTCAAAAACTCATGGCTCAAGTTGTGAAGGGGGAAAACATTAACAACAACAACAACAACAACAACAACAACCAAACTTGCAACAACAAAAGGAAATGGGAAAATGACCAGGAATGTTATGATAACTACAACCAAAACCGTAACACTAATCATCATCAACAACAGAATAGTGGGCAAGAAACCGCAATGGTTTATGTTGCTGCATCAATAGAAGGCAGAGGTTATGCCGAAACTACCCACTATGTAATCGATGTAAGTATCATCACTCGGTCTTTTCCCTGTAAGTGCTACAAGTGACAAAAACTAGGACACCATGCCAGGAATTGTAGAGGCAAGACCATAGTTACATGTTACGAATGCGGGGAGCAAGGACACTATCGGAATCAATGTCCTCAAAACCAAGGTCAACAAGTTGAAGGTGCTCATGGGAATGCATACATTTTAGAAGGAGGAGAAGCTCGTCATGGTCTCAACAATGCGAAGATCAAGAAGTTCGGAAACTAACAGTCTCATTTTCCTTATGTACTATGTAGTACTAAGTTTATGTCTTCCATAGTATTCGGATCTTATGAATTAAGATGTACTACTTTTGATAAACCACTCGTTGTAAAATATTCTCATTAAGCGTACTTCCTTTTCCTTCCGATTCGCTATCACTTACAAGTTTTAGATCTCTGTAAACATCGAGAGTTATAACAACTAAACCGAACGTCACATTATCGCTCCATAATTATACATAGCCTAGCTAACTATGTCTAATTCTCGAGGGATATCGTTCCTTAATTATACATAGCCTAGCTAACTATGTCTAATTCTCGAGGGATCATGTTATGTTGGGAGCGCTTATTTATAAGTCTTAGTGCAAGGTGGTTTTTACATATTCATAAAATTCAAAGTGTTACTCATGGGAGATTCATCCAATATTTTCTTTACTATGATGTTTAGTACGCTCTAAATCATCGATAACTGTAACGACACCTTTTCATGTCTTCTTTCCTCGTTATTCATCACAAACTCAAAAATTCATAGACTAACACCTAACTGAATTCAGGACTGAATTCTTTTTGGTTGGGCTAATGTGACAACTCGTAATTTCAGGTCATTTTATAAACTTTAAAAGTTTCACTATTTCATCATTTATCGTAAACTACGTTATTTACGAGCATTAAATTCGCGTAACCTTAATGGTTTAGCTGCGAATTCATGAACATATCATCAAGGACATTTCATATAGACTAGGTTTAGTCTACATTTCATTGGCATCATTATCATCATATTGATTCATGCATGGTTTTGCATTTTTCATTAAACGTTTATTTTTACTATTAAATAAACGCTATCACGTAAACATTATTTTGAAACATTGATCCAACACTTTCAAAAATATTCCTAATATATTTTTATACTCATTTTAAGACTATAAAAATTATATTATTAATTTACCCGATGTTTTTAATTTATTTAGTATATAAATTGTTATGTTTATATAATTACGACGGTTTTCCTAAATTCAAAACGATAGTTATTGTTTCACTCAGATTTTGCAAGAAATGTATTTTTATAATTTTTATGACCTCAATATATTTCATCTTGACCCGTTAAAAGTTATTTTTATCTAACGCTACCCTAAATACTCAAATGTGTATACAATTTATCACATGTCTTCAAGTAACTTACATATAATTATACTTATACATCATATTATACAAGTAAGTGATTCATTTATTTTTTTTTCTTTCATACATGTCGCACTACCCAAGGGGTGAGTCATTTGGTTGCATAATATCTACTCTTGTTTAATGTATTATATACAAAACACTCAACACATTCATTCATTCATTATCCAAGTAAAAGATCAAAATCATTTTCTCTCTTCCTCTCTTCACATGACCGGCCAACCAAGGGACCATGGAGGAATCATCATAAAAATTTCTAGACAAGATTTATTCACTCTAGTATCACTCTTGATTAAGGTTTTGCAATAAAAACCTTGGGTGATTAGGAAAAACCTTTGATCATAAACCTCATCAAGTAACTAGTAAGCATCCATATTCATCATCATATCTCATATTTATTTTTATGGTCATTTCATTTTATTTGAGAAAACATGCAAGTCATATGATGTTTATACCACTTTTTCATTGATTTTAAGGGTTATATATATATATTGGTCATCCTATAATTACTCCTTGTTATAAATCACTCTTGGTGATGTCTAGGAACCCATGACACCCTAAGAAGGTGTATGGTAGGATTAGAATAGCTTCGGAGTTGTTTTGAATTGGTTGGAATAGGTTTGGCGCGTGAAAAACTCATTTCGACAAGTCTAATTAAGGGTCTGTCCTTATTTTGAAAATCTGGAAAATCCGACAGTAAGCAAAATATTTTGGGCTAGATATTTGTAAAATATACTTTAAAACGAAAACGTGGCCGCTTGAACGGGTTAAAACGGAGCTATAACGAAGAAGTTATGAATTTTTCAAGTTAGGCGACGAAAACTATAATTTTCTGGAAATTCAGCAAGCTGTCTCGACTTTTTACGAGTCAAAAATGAGTCTAAAGCGTTGTTAAATGTGTCGACTTATCAAAAATATATTAGTATATGTTATCACGATTCCGTGGATATAAAGAACGTAGAAAACGGACTTTTAACGACAAAGTTATTCACATTTTAAAAAGTTGCCGTAACTTAATTCTATTAGCAAAATTAATATATTTTCTATTAGACAAACTTTACGTCAACCAAGGACCATGTTGAGGGTCGTTTTTAACAATGACGAAGTACTTTTTATAAAGTGATGTCTTCTAGTAAAATTAAGTTCGCCTGGCATATTTTCCAAAATGTCAAACCACTTGTCAAGCGGAGTTATAACGAGTAAAATACGGTCACTTAAACTTTGCCGAAAACCATCCTTAAACTATATTTTGGGACACAAGCACCATATTTAACCTATATTTATCTCCATGATCAAGACCTCTAGGATGAAAACTTAAACACTAAAGCTTTGAGATAATGATACAAGCTTCCCAAAACCGTTGAGTTCGTTTCTTAACACTCGACGTACACCATTTTATGACTAGCTTTTCGAGGTCGTTTAGTCACTTTCATGAAATATTTCAACGACATTATTTTACGACGAAAAGTTATAATTTCATAATAAATCACTAAATGATTATCGTTGGATATCATTTCAATATAAATACATGTGAAGTAATTTAAAAATGGTCAAGACGTTAAAAGATTATTTCTCGACGAGAAATATTATTTTCAGAAATTCATAAGTGGTATAGATATCATCCGAATTGCATGCATAACATTACATCATAACTTATTACATATCATATCATTCATAATAGGTCAAGTTTAGAGATTCACGCTACATTTCGGTGTATCCACTTTTGTCATTATAATCATTGCAACAGGTGAGTTCCATAGCCCCATTTTCAATTGTTTTTAATGCTTTTATTAAACTCATTGGGGGAGATACATGCTCATCAACTTTTATGACATTCATGATTATTTGCAACTATATGTTTATCTCAACTGAATGTTTAGTCATATTCTATATCATAAATTATTGAGCTAAAGGTCTTGGGATTATTATTGAGCTAAAGGTCTTGGGATTATTATTGAGCTAAAGGTCTTGGGATTATTATTGAGCTAAAGGTCTTGGGATTATCATTGAACTAAAGGTCTTGGTATAATCATGAGCTAAAGGTCTTGGGATTATCATTGAACTAAAGGTCTTGGTATAATCATGAACTAACGGTCTCGGAATTATTTGAAACAACACTCATATGTGTTATATCGATTGAATATTGATAGATTAAGTTATCTACTATTATGTGAATTCATTTGTCATCATGTGCTTGAACATAAACTATACACATTTTGGCAGTGGGTTGTAAACACACAGGTTGCAAGTTTTGTATGGGCGGAACTTGGAACTGAGTGGATTTGCAATGCCTTTGCCGCATAAACGATTTTTAAAGGCTTTTCATTTCAACGCAAACTCTATGAACTCACTCAACCTTTGTGTTGACACTTTTTAGCATGTTTTATCTCGGTATCTAAGGCATTTACTTCATGGCATGCATGTGGACTTATCAAAAGTCGTGGTGTCGACGCACACACATGGGATTTATTCATTTTAAAACATCGTTTGGCTTGTAACAAATTTACTTCCGCACAAATTGATTTTCATTTGGGACCTACACTTTGTAAACTCTGATAATTTTATTAAATCAAACGATGTATTTTCTAAACGACACTTTAGGTCGTTCAATATATCTGTAACTATGATGCTATGACAGTCAACCCCTAGGAATTCCATTCCGCTGCAAAACAGGTAATTTGGGGGTGTGACAGATTGGCATCAGAGTTTCAGTTATAGAGAACTAGGTTGCATCATTGACCCTAGACTATAACTACATCATTATAGCATCTCATCATTTCATCATAAGTGCATGTTCACTTTACATGCGGTTTATACGTACATTTTTCGAAGTTATTTACTTTCATTTAAAATCGATTGTCACATAGATGCCTTTAAATACCCATCCCATTATCATTTCCTCCTACTCCAACGTGGAGAATGCCTTGTCATTCCCTATCACAATTTTAATATCAACCGATTCATCACCGATAACGTCGAATGCCGAGATAAACCTTTAAGTAGGGCAAAGTCACTCTCACTCCTTTGTTTAACCACTAACATGTCGAGTTACACGCTATTCACACATTAAGTCACTAGACCATCATACATTTGAAGCACTTACGACACCTCATAACCCATCTTTTGGGAACCCGCCGATTATTTTGAAAAGTAACCTCAAACTTATCACTTCACATCACATCTCTTTAGAGCGCTTATTCTTAACATAGGACTTTGCTACGCCTCATTTTTCCTCTTATTTTGAAGAGTTATGGCACCAAGAAAGCCGCACTGAAATGACACCACCGCTATCCAAAGGTATACAGAGGATAGTATAGCCGAGGCACTAAGGAAAGAACGAGCAACGGTAGCCGCCGCCGCCGAGGCCACGGCCGCCGCCGGCCGCTAGACTTGCTGCCGCTACAGAGCTGCAGGAGGGTCGGGAGTTCGAAATTGTACATACAAGGACTTTAAGAACTGTGATCCCACAAAGTTCAAAGGCACGTAGAAGAGCCACCGCTATGGTTCGATGGTTTGAGAAGATGGAGTCAGTGTTTCTTCTATGCAATTGCCCAGATGACTACAAGGTGAAGTTTGCCACTAGTACACTCTTAGATGGCGCAATGTCATGGTGGAATTCGTGCATACCTATTGGTATCGAAAATACTTACAAGCTCACGTGGGATCAATTCAAGAGGTTGTTGACAAAGAAGTATTGTCCACGCACGAGGTGAAGAAATTAGAAACGGAATTTTATGAGTTAGAAACCGTTGGTTATGACATCGAGACCTACATTATGAGGTTTCAAGAATTGGTCGCACTATGTCCATCAATGGTTTCGGACAATGAGAAACTACTGTAAAATTTCATTGGAGGACTTCCACAATGTATTCAAGGAGATGTAACTTCTTCCGATCCACAAACAATTGAAGAAACTATTAGGATAACTCAAAACCTCATGGCTCAAGTTGTGAAGGGGGAAAACATTAACAACAACAACAACAACAACAACAACAACAACCAAACTTGCAACAACAAAAGGAAATTGAAATGACCAGAAGGTTATGATAACTACAACCAAAACCGTAACACTAATCATCATCAACAATGTAATAGTGGGCAAGAAACCGCAATGGTTTATGTTGCCGCATCAATAGAAGGCGAGGTTATGCCGAAACTACCCACTATGTAATCGATGTAAGTATCATCACTCGGTCTTTTCCTGTAAGTGCTACAAGTGTCAAAAACTAGGACACCATGCCAAGAATTGTAGAGGCAAGACCATAGTTACATGTTACTTAATGCGGGAGCAAGGACACTATCAGAATCAATGTCCTCAAAACCAAGGTCAACAAGTTGAAGGTGCTCATGGGAATGCATACATTTTAGAAGGAGGAGAAGCTCGTCATGGTCTCAACAATGCGGAAGACTGAAGAAGTTCGGAAACTAACAGTCTCATTTTCCTTATGTACTATGTAGTACTAAGTTTATGTCTTCCATAGTATTCGGATCTTATGAATTAAGATGTACTACTTTTGATAAACCACTCGTTGTAAAATATTCTCATTAAGCGTACTTCCTTTTCCTTCTGATTCGTTATCACTTACAAGTTTTAGATCTCAGAACATCGAGTTATAACAACTAAACCGAACGTCACATTATCGCTCCATAATTATACATAGCCTAGCTAACTATGTCTAATTCCGAGGGATATCGCTCCTAATTATACATAGCCTATCTAACTATGTCTAATTCTGGAGGGATCATGTTATGTTGGGAGCAATTATTTATAAGTCTTAGTGCAAGGTGGTTTTTACATATTCATAAAATTCAAAGTGTTACTCATGGGAGATTCATCCAATATTTTCTTTACTATGATGTTTAGTACGCTCTAAATCATCGATAACTGTAACGACACCTTTTCATGTCTTCTTTCCTCGTTATTCATCACAAACTCAAAAATTCGATAGACTAACACCGAATCAATTCGTGGACTCAATTCCTTTTTGCTTAATGTGACAACTCGTAATTTCAGGTCATTTTATAAACTTTAAAAGTTTCACTATTTCATCATTTATCGTAAACTACGTTTACGAGCATTAAATTCGCGTAACCTTAATGGTTTAGCTGCGAATTCATGAACATATCATCAGGGACATTTCATATAGACTAGATTTAGTCTACATTTCATTGGCATCATTATCATCATATTAGTTCATGCATGGTTTTGCATTTTCATTAAACGTTTATTTTCCTATTAAATAAACGCTATCGCGTAAACATTATTTTGAAACATTGATCCAACACTTTCAAAAATATTCCTAATATATTTTTATACTCATTTTAAGACTATAAAAATTATATTATTAATTTACCCGATGTTTTTAATTTATTTAGTATATAAATTGTTATGTTTATATAATTACGACGGTTTTCCTAAATTCAAAACGATAGTTATTGTTTCACTCAGATTTTGCAAGAAATGTATTTTTATAATTTTATGACCTCAATATATTTTATCTTGACCCGTTAAAAGTTATTTTTATCTAACGCTACCCTAAATACTCAAATGTGTATACAATTTATCACATGTCTTCAAGTAACTTACATATAATTATACTTATACATCATATTATACAAGTAAGTGATTCATTTATTTTTTCTTTCATACATGTCGACCACCAAGGGGTGAGTCATTTGGTTGCATAATATCTACTCTTGTTTAATGTATTATATACAAAACACTCAACACATTCATTCATTCATTATCCAAGTAAAAGATCAAAATCATTTTCTCTCTTCCTCTCTTCACATGACCGCCAACCAAGGACCATGGAGGAATCATCATAAAAATTTCTAGACAAGATTTATTCACTCTAGTATCACTCTTGATTAAGGTTTTGCAATAAAAACTTGGGTGGTTAGGAAAAACCTTTGATCATAAACCTCATCAAGTAACTAGTAAGCATCCATATTCATCATCATATCTCATATTTATTTTTATGGTCATTTCATTTTATTTGAGAAAACATGCAAGTCATATGATGTTTATACCACTTTTTCATTGATTTTAAGGGTTATATATATATATATTGGTCATCCTATAATTACTCCTTGTTATAAATCACTCTTGGTGATGTCTAGGAACCCATGACACCCTAAGAAGGTGTATGGTAGGATTAGAATAGCTTCGAGTTGTTTTGAATTGGTTGGAATAGGTTTGCCGTGAAAAACTCATTTTGACAAGTCTAATTAAGGGTCTGTCCTTATTTTGAAAATCTGGAAAATCCGACAGTAAGCAAAATATTTTGGGCTAGATATTTGAAAAATATACTTTAAAACGAAAACGGGGCCGCTTGAACGGGTTAAAACGGAGCTATAACGAAGAAGTTATGAATTTTTGAAGTTTGACCTAAAACTATAATTTTCTGAAATTCAGCAAGCTGTCTCGACTTTTTACGAGTCAAAATGAGTCTTAAGCGTTGTTAAATGTGTCGACTTATCAAAAATATATTAGTATATGTTATCACGATTCCGTGGATATAAAGAACGTAGAAAACGGACTTTTAACGACAAAGTTATTCACATTTTAAAAAGTTGCCGTAACTTAATTCTATTAGCAAAATTAATATATTTTCTATTAGACAAACTTTACGTCAACCAAGGACCATGTTGAGGGTCGTTTTTAACAATGACGAAGTACTTTTTATAAAGTGATGTCTTCTAGTAAAAGTAAGTACGCCTTGCATATTTTTCAAAATGTCAAACCACTTGTCAAGCGGAGTTGTAACGAGTAAAATACGGTCACTTAAACTTTGCCGAAAACCATCCTTAAACTATATTTTGGGACACAAGTACCATATTTAACCTATATTTATCTCCATGATCGAGACCTCTAGGATGAAAACTTAAACACTAAAGCTTTGAGATAATGATACAAGCTTCCCAAAACCGTTGAGTTCGTTTCTTAACACTCGACGCATACCCATTTTATGACTAGCTTTTCGAGGTCGTTTAGTCACTTTCATGAAATATTTCAACGACATTATTTTACTAATTAAAAGTTATAATTTCCTAATAAATCACTAAATGATTATCGTTGGATATCATTTCAATATAAATACATGTGAAGTAATTTAAAAATGGTCAAGACGTTAAAAGATTATTTCTCGACGAAATATTGTTTTCAAAAATTCATAAGTGGTATAGATATCATCCGAATTGCATGCATAACATTACATCATAACTTATTACATATCATATCATTCATAATAGGTCAAGTTTAGAGATTCACGCTACATTTCGTTGTATCCACTTTTGTCATTATAATCATTGCAACAGGTGAGTTCCATAGCCCCATTTTCAATTGTTTTAATGCTTTTATTAAACTCTTTGGGGAGATACATGCTCATCAACTTTTATGACATTCATGATTATTTGCAACTATATGTTTATCTCAACTGAATGTTTAGTCATATTCTATATCATAAATTATTGAGCTAAAGGTCTTGGGATTATTATTGAGCTAAAGGTCTTGGGATTATTATTGATCTAAAGGTCTTGGGATTATTATTGAGCTAAAGGTCTTGGGATTATCATTGAACTAAAGGTCTTGGTATTATCACGGAGCTAAATGTCTTGGGATTATCATTGAACTAAAGGTCTTGGTATAATCATGAACTAACGGTCTTGGAATTATTTGAAACAACACTCATATGTGTTATATCAATTGAATATTAATACATTAAGTTATCTACTATTATGTGAATTCATTTGATATCATGTGTTTGAACATAAACTATACATATTTTGGCAATGGGTTGTAAACACACAAATTGCAAGTTTTGTATGGGCGGAACTTGGAACTGAGTGGATTTGCAATGCCTTTGCCGCATAAACGATTTTTAAAGGCTTTTCATTTCAACGCAAACTCTATGAACTCACTCAACCTTTGTGTTGACACTTTTAGCATGTTTTATCTCGTATCTAAGGCATTTACTTCATGGCATGCATGTGGACTTATCAAAAGTCGTGGTGACGACGCGTCACACATGAGATTTATGCATTTTAAAACATCGTTTGGCTTGTAACAAATTTACTTCCGCACAAATTGATTTTCATTTGGGACCTACACTTTGTAAACTCTGATAATTTTATTAAATCAAACGATGTATTTTCTAAACGACACTTTAGGTCGTTCAATATATTCAGAATATGATGCTATGACAGTCAACCCTCAGAATTCCATTCCACCGCAAAGTAATTTGGGGTGTGACAGATTGGCATCAGAGTTTTAGTTATAGAGAACTCGGTTGCATCATTGACCCTAGACTATAACTACATCATTATAGCATCTCATCATTTCATCATAAG
Organism: Chrysanthemum makinoi; assembly: GCA_910596185.1. Classification (NCBI taxonomy): domain Eukaryota; kingdom Viridiplantae; phylum Streptophyta; class Magnoliopsida; order Asterales; family Asteraceae; genus Chrysanthemum; species Chrysanthemum makinoi. The sequence continues at coordinate 136,063,142 of OU343216.1, forward strand.
TGCATGTTCACTTTACATGCGTTTATACGCATATTTTTCGAGTTATTTATTTTCATTTCAAATCGATTGTCACATAGATGCCTTTAAATACCCATCCCATTATCATTTCCTCCTACTCCAACGTGGAGAATGCCTTGTCATTCCCTATCACAATTTTAATATCAACCGATTCATCACCGATAACGTCGAATGCCGAGATAAACCTTTAAGTAGGGCAAAGTCACTCTCACTCCTTTGTTTAACCACTAACATGTCGAGTTACACGTTATTCACACATTAATTCACTAGACCATCATACATTTGAAGCACTTACGACACCTCATAACCCATCTTTTGGGAACCCGCCGATTATTTTGAAAAGTAACCTCAAACTTATCACCTCACATCACATCTCTTTAGAGCGCTTATTCTTAACATAGGACTTTGCTACGCCTCATTTTTCCTCTTATTTTGAAGAGTTATGGCACCAAGAAAGCCGCACTGAAATGACACCACCGCTATCCAAAGGTATGTAGAGGATAGTATAGCCGAGGCACTAAGGAAAGAACGAGCAACGGTAGGCCCGCTGAGGCTACGGCCGCCGGTGCTAGACTTGCACGCTACATGAGCCGCAGGAGGGTCTAGAGTTCGAAATTGTACATACAAGGACTTTAAGAACTGTGATCCCAAAGTTCAAAGGCACGTAAGGAGCCATCCGCTATGGTTCGATGGTTTGAGAAGATGGAGTCTGTGTTTCTTCTATGCAATTGCCCGGATGACTACAAGGTGAAGTTTGCCACTGGTACACTCTTAGATGGCGCAATGTCATGGTGGAATTCGTGATGCAGCCTATTGGTATCTAAAATGCTTACAAGCTCACGTGGGATCAATTCAAGAGGTTGTTGACAAAGAAGTATTGTCCACGCACGGAGGTGAAGAAATTAGAAACGGAATTTTATGAGTTAGTAACTGTTGGTTATGACATCGAGACCTACATTAGGAGGTTTCAAGAATTACGCACTATGTCCATCAATGGTTTCGGACAATGAGAAACTACCGGAAAATTTCATTGGAGGACTTCCACAATGTATTCAAGGAGATGTAACTTCTTCCGATCCACAAACAATTGAAGAAACTATTATGATAACTCAAAAACTCATGGCTCAAGTTGTAAGGGGAAAACATTAACAACAACAACAACAACAACAACAACAACAACCAAACTTGCAACAACAAAAGGAAATTGAAAATGACCAGAAGGTTATGATAACTACAACCAAAACCGTAACACTAATCATCATCAACAAATGTAATAGGGGCAAGAAACCGCAATGGTTTATGTTGCCGCATCAATAGAAGGCAGAGGTTATGCTGGAAACTACCCACTATGTAATCGATGTAAGTATCATCACTGGTCTTTTCCCTCGTTATGCTACAAGTGTCAAAAACTAGTACACCATGCCAGGAATTGTAGAGGCAAGACCATAGTTACATGTTACTTAATGCGGGAGCAAGGACACTATCAGAATCAATGTCCTCAAAACCAAGGTCAACAAGTTGAAGGTGCTCATGGGAATGCATACATTTTAGAAGGAGGAGAAGCTCGTCATGGTCTCAACAATGCGAAGACTCAAGAAGTTCGAAACTAACAGTTCATTTTCCTTATGTACTATGTAGTACTAAGTTTATGTCTTCCATAGTATTCGGATCTTATGAATTAAGATGTACTACTTTTGATAAACCACTCGTTGTAAAATATTCTCATTAAGCCGTACATTTCCTTTTCCTTCGATTCGTTATCACTTACAAGATTTAGATCTCTGTAAACATCGAGAGTTATAACAACTAAACCGAACGTCACATTATCGCTCCATAATTATACATAGCCTAGCTAACTATGTCTAATTCTGGAGGGATATCGATCCTTAATTATACATAGCCTAGCTAACTATGTCTAATTCTGGAGGGATCATGTTATGTTGGGAGCAGCTATTTATAAGTCTTAGTGCAAGTTTTTTACATATTCATAAAAGTCAAAGTGTTACTCATGGGAGATTCATCCAATATTTTCTTTACTATGATGTTTAGTACGCTCTAAATCATCGATAACCAGTAATCGACACCTTTTCATGTCTTCTCTCTTCGTTATTCATCACAAACTCAAAAATTCGATAGACTAACACTAATCAATTCAGGGATGAATTCCTTTTGGTTGGGCTTAATGTGACAACTCGTAATTTCAGGTCATTTTATAAACTTTAAAAGTTTCACTATTTCATCATTTATCGTAAACTACGTTTACGAGCATTAAATTCGCGTAACCTTAATGGTTTAGCCGCGAATTCATGAGCATATCATCAAGGACATTTCATATAGACTAGGTTTAGTCTACATTTCATTGGCATCATTATCATCATATTGATTCATGCATGGTTTTGCATTTTTCATTAAACGTTTATTTTCATATTAAATAAACGCTATCGCGTAAACATTATTTTGAAACATTGATCCAACACTTCCAAAAATATTCCTAATATATTTTTATACTCATTTTAAGACTATAAAAATTATATTATTAATTTACCCGATGTTTTTAATTTATTTAGTATATAAATTGTTATGTTTATATAATTACGACGGTTTTCCTAAATTCAAAACGATAGTTATTGTTTCACTCAGATTTTGCAAGAAATGTATTTTTATAATTTTTATGACCTCAATATATTTCATCTTGACCCGTTAAAAGTTATTTTTATCTAACGCTACCCTAAATACTCAAATGTGTATACAATTTATCACATGTCTTCAAGTAACTTACATATAATTATACTTATACATCATATTATACAAGTAAGTGATTCATTTATTTTTTTCTTTCATACATGTCTAACCACCAAGGGGTGAGTCATTTGGTTGCATAATATCTACTCTTGTTTAATGTATTATATACAAAACACTCAACACATTCATTCATTCATTATCCAAGTAAAAGATCAAAATCATTTTCTCTCTTCCTCTCTTCACATGACCGGCCAACCAAGGGACCATGGAGGAATCATCATAAAAATTTCTAGACAAGATTTATTCACTCTAGTATCACTCTTGATTAAGGTTTTGCAATAAAAACTTGGGTGGTTAGGAAAACCTTTGTCATAAACCTCATCAAGTTACTAGTAAGCATCCATATTCATCATCATATCTCATATTTATTTTATGGTCATTTCATTTTATTTGAGAAAACATGCAAGTCATATGATGTTTATACCACTTTTTCATTGATTTTAAGGGTTATATATATATATATTGGTCATCCTATAATTACTCCTTGTTATAAATCACTCTTGGTGATGTCTAGGAACCCATGACACCCTAAGAAGGTGTATGGTAGGATTAGAATAGCTTCGGAGTTGTTTTGAATTGGTTGGAATAGGTTTGGCGCGTGAAAAACTCATTTCGACAAGTCTAATTAAGGGTCTGTCCTTATTTTGAAAATCTGGAAAATCCGACAGTAAGCAAAATATTTTGGGCTAGATATTTGAAAAATATACTTTAAAACGAAAACGTGGCCGCTTGAACGGATTAAAACGGAGCTATAACGAAGAAGTTATGAATTTTTCAAGTTGAGGCGACTAAAACTATAATTTTCTGGAAATTCAGCAAGCTGTCTCGACTTTTTACGAGTCAAAAATGAGTCTTAAGCGTTGTTAAATGTGTCGACTTATCAAAAATATATTAGTATATGTTATCACGATTCCGTGGATATAAAGAACGTAGAAAACGGACTTTTAACGACAAAGTTATTCACATTTTAAAAAGTTGCCGTAACTTAATTCTATTAGCAAAATTAATATATTTTCTATTAGACAAACTTTACGTCAACCAAGGACCATGTTGAGGGTCGTTTTTAACAATGACGAAGTACTTTTATAAAGTGATGTCTTCTAGTAAAAGTAAGTACTGCATATTTTCCAAAATGTCAAACCATTTGTCGCGGAGTTGTAACGAGTAAGATACGGTCACTTAAACTTTGCCGAAAACCATCCTTAAACTATATTTTGGGACACAAGTACCATATTTAACCTATATTTATCTCCATGATCGAGACCTCTAGGATGAAAACTTAAACACTAAAGCTTTGAGATAATGATACAAGCTTCCCAAAACCGTTGAGTTCGTTTCTTAACACTCGACGCATAACCATTTTATGACTAGCTTTTAGAGGCCGTTTAGTCACTTTCATGAAAAATTTCAACGACATTATTTTACTAATTTAAAAGTTATAATTTCCTAATAAATCACTAAATGATTATCGTTGGATATCATTTCAATATAAATACATGTGAAGTAATTTAAAAATGGTCAAGACGTTAAAAGATTATTTCTCGACGAGAAATATTATTTTCAAAAATTCATAAGTGGTATAGATATCATCCTAATTGCATGCATAACATTACATCATAACTTATTACATATCATATCATTCATAATAGGTCAAGTTTAGAGATTCACGCTACATTTCGTTGTATCCACTTTTGTCATTATAATCATTGCAACATGTGAGTTCCATAGCCCCATTTTCAATTGTTTTAATGCTTTTATTAAACTCTTTGGGGAGATACATGCTCATCAACTTTTATGACATTCATGATTATTTGCAACTATATGTTTATCTCAACTGAATGTTTAGTCATATTCTATATCATAAATTATTGAGCTAAAGGTCTTGGGATTATTATTGAGCTAAAGGTCTTGGGATTATTATTGATCTAAAGGTCTTGGGATTATTATTGAGCTAAAGGTCTTGGGATTATTATTGAGCATTGAACTAAAGGTCTTGGTATTATCACCGACCTAAATGTCTTGGGATTATCATTGAACTAAAGGTCTTGGTATAATCATGAACTAACGGTCTTGGAATTATTTGAAACAACACTCATATGTGTTATATCAATTGAATATTAATACATTAAGTTATCTACTATTATGTGAATTCATTTGATATCATGTGTTTGAACATAAACTATACATATTTTGGCAATGGGTTGTAAACACACAAATTGCAAGTTTTGTATGGGCGAACTTGAACTGAGTGGATTTGCAATGCCTTTGCCGATAAACCATTTTGAAAGGCTTTACATTTCAACGCAAACTCTATGAACTCACTCAACCTTTGTGTTGACACTTTTAGCATGTTTTATCTCGTGTATCTAAGGCATTTCACTTCATGGCATGCATGTGGACTTATCAAAAGTCGGTGTCGACGCGTCACACATGAGATTTATGCATTTTAAAACATCGTTTGGCTTGTAACAAATTTACTTCCGCACAAATTGATTTTCATTTGGGACCTACACTTTGTAAACTCTGATAATTTTATTAAATCAAACGATGTATTTTCTAAACGACACTTTAGGTCGCTCAATATATTCAGAACTATGATGCTATGACACAACCCCGTGAATTCCATTCACGCAAAATGTAATTTGGGGTGTGACAGATTGGCATCAGAGTTTTAGTTATAGAGAACTCGGTTGCATCATTGACCCTAGACTATAACTACATCATTATAGCATCTCATCATTTCATCATAAGTGCATGTTCACTTTACATGCGGTTTATACGCATATTTTTCGAAGTTATTTACTTTCATTTAAAATCGATTGTCACATAGATGCCTTTAAATACCCATCCCATTATCATTTCCTCCTACTCCAACGTGGAGAATGCCTTGTCATTCCCTATCACAATTTTAATATCAACCGATTCATCACCGATAACGTCGAATGCCGAGATAAACCTTTAAGTAGGGCAAAGTCACTCTCACCCTTTTTGTTTCAAACCACTAACATGTCGAGTTACACGTTATTCACACATTAATTCACTAGACCATCATACATTTGAAGCACTTACTTACACCTCATAACCCACCTTTTGGGAACCCGTCGATTATTTTGAAAAGTAACCTCAAACTTATCACTTCACATCACATCTCTTTAGAGCGCTTATTCTTAACATAGGACTTTGCTACGCCTCATTTTTCCTCTTATTTTGAAGAGTTATGGCATCAAGAAAGCCGCACTGAAATGACACCAGCTGCGATCCAAAGGTATATAGAGGATAGTATAGCCGAGGCACTAAGGAAAGAACGAGCAACTAGCCGCCGCCGAGGCCACGTCGCCGAAGTTTAGACTTGCCGCCGCTACATGAGCCGCAGGAGGGTCTAGAGTTCAAAATTGTACATACAAGGACTTTAAGAACCGGGATCCCACAAAGTTCAAAGGCACGATATGAGCCACCGCTATGGTTCGATGGTTTGAGAAGATGGAGTCTCGTGTTTCTTCTATGCAATTGCCCGTGATGACTACAAGGTGAAGTTTGCCACTAGTACACTCTTAGATGGCTAATGTCATGGTGGAATTCGATGCTGTTCTATTGGTATCAAAATGCTTACAAGCTTACGTGGGATCAATTCAAGAGGTTGTTGACAAAGAAGTATTGTCCACGCATGGAGGTGAAGAAATTAGAAACGAATTTTACGAAAGTTAGTAAATCGCTGGTTATGACATCGAGACCTACATTATGAGGTTTCAAGAATTACGCACTATGTCCATCAATTGTTTCGGACAATGAGAAACTACTCGAAAATTTCATTGGAGGACTTCCACAATGTATTCAAGGAGATGTAACTTCTTCCGATCCACAAACAATTGAAGAAACTATTAGGATAACTCAAAAACTCATGGCTCAAGTTGTGAAGGGGGAAAACATTAACAACAACAACAACAACAACAACAACAACAACAACCAAACTTGCAACAACAAAAGGAAATTGGAAAATGACCAGGAAGGTTATGATAACTACAACCAAAACCGTAACACTAATCATCATCAACAACAGAATAGTGGGCAAGAAACCGCAATGGTTTATGTTGCTGCATCAATAGAAGGCAGAGGTTATGCTGGAAACTACCCACTATGTAATCGATGTAAGTATCATCACTGGTCTTTTCCCTCATATGCTACAAGTGTCAAAACTAAGACACCATGCCGAATTGTAGAGGCAAGACCATAGTTACATGTTACTTAATGCGGGAGCAAGGACACTATCAGAATCAATGTCCTCAAAACCAAGGTCAACAAGTTGAAGGTGCTCATGGGAATGCATACATTTTAGAAGGAGGAGAAGCTCGTCATGGTCTCAACAATGCGAAGATCAAGAAGTTCGAAACTAATGTCCATTTTCCTTATGTACTATGTAGTACTAAGTTTATGTCTTCCATAGTATTCGGATCTTATGAATTAAGATGTACTACTTTTGATAAACCACTCGTTGTAAAATATTCTCATTAAGCCGCATTTCCTTTTCCTTCCGATTCGTATCACTTACAAGTTTTAGATCTCAGAAACATCGAGTTATAACAACTAAACCTAACGTCATTATTATCGCTCCATAATTATACATAGCCTAGCTAACTATGTCTAATTCGAGGGATATCGCTCTTAATTATACATAGCCTAGCTAACTATGTCTATTCGAGGGATCATGTTATGTTGGGAGCAGCTTATTTATAAGTCTTAGTGCAAGGTGGTTTTTACATATTCATAAAATTCAAAGTGTTACTCATGGAGATTCATCCAATATTTCTTTTACTATGATGTTTAGTACGCCTAAATCATCGATAACAGAATCGACACCTTTTCATGTCTTCTTTCCTCGTATTCATCACAAACTCAAAAATTGGATAGACTAACACGAACTGAATTCAGTGGACTCAATTCCTTTTGGTTGGGCTTAATGTGACAACTCGTAATTTCAGGTCATTTTATAAACTTTAAAAGTTTCACTATTTCATCATTTATCGTAACTACGCATTTAGCATTAAATTCAAGTAATTAATGGTTTAGTCATAATTCATGAACATATCATCAAGGACATTTCATATAGACTAGGTTTAGTCTACATTTCATTGGCATCATTATCATCATATTGATTCATGCATGGTTTTGCATTTTTCATTAAACGTTTATTTTTACTATTAAATAAACGCTATCACGTAAACATTATTTTGAAACATTGATCCAACACTTTCAAAAATATTCCTAATATATTTTTATACTCATTTTAAGACTATAAAAATTATATTATTAATTTACCCGATGTTTTTAATTTATTTAGTATATAAATTGTTATGTTTATATAATTACGACGGTTTTCCTAAATTCAAAACGATAGTTATTGTTTCACCTGATTTTGCAAGAAATGTATTTTTATAATTTTTATGACCTCAATATATTTCATCTTGACCCGTTAAAAGTTATTTTTATCTAACGCTACCCTAAATACTCAAATGTGTATACAATTTATCACATGTCTTCAAGTAACTTACATATAATTATACTTATACATCATATTATACAAGTAAGTGATTCATTTATTTTTTTCTTTCATACATGTCCTAATTCCACCAAGGGGTGAGTCATTTGGTTGCATAATATCTACTCTTGTTTAATGTATTATATACAAAACACTCAACACATTCATTCATTCATTATCCAAGTAAAAGATCAAAATCATTTTCTCTCTTCCTCTCTTCACATGACCGCCAACCAAGGACCATGGAGGAATCATCATAAAAATTTCTAGACAAGATTTATTCACTCTAGTATCACTCTTGATTAAGGTTTTGCAATAAAAACTTGGGTGGTTAGGAAAAACCTTTGATCATAAACCTCATCAAGTAACTAGTAAGCATCCATATTCATCATCATATCTCATATTTATTTTATGGTCATTTCATTTTATTTGAGAAAACATGCAAGTCATATGATGTTTATACCACTTTTTCATTGATTTTAAGGGTTATATATATATATATATTGGTCATCCTATAATTACTCCTTGTTATAAATCACTCTTGGTGATGTCTAGGAACCCATGACACCCTAAGAAGGTGTATGGTAGGATTAGAATAGCTTCGAGTTGTTTTGAATTGGTTGGAATAGTTTTGGCGCGTGAAAAACTCATTTCGACAAGTCTAATTAAGGGTCTGTCCTTATTTTGAAAATCTGAAAAATCCGACAGTAAGCAAAATATTTTGGGCTAGATATTTGGAAAATATACTTTAAAACGAACGTGGGTCTTGAACGGGTTCAAACGGAGCTATACCTCAAGAAGTTATGAATTTTTCAAGTTGAGGCTTATCTAAAACTATAATTTTCTGGAAATTCAGCAAGCTGTCTCGACTTTTTACGAGTCAAAAATGAGTCTTAAGCGTTGTTAAATGTGTCAACTTATCAAAAATATATTAGTATATGTTATCACGATTCCGTGGATATAAAGAACGTAGAAAACGGGCTTTTAACGACAAAGTTATTCACATTTTAAAAAGTTGCCGTAACTTAATATATTTTCTATTAGACAAACTTTACGTCAACCAAGGACCATGTTGAGGGTCGTTTTTAACAATGACGAAATACTTTTTATAAAGTGATATCTTCTAGTAAAAGTAAGTTCGCCTGGCATATTTTCCAAAATGTCAAACCACTTGTCAAGCGGAGTTGTAACGAGTAAAATACGGTCACTTAAACTTTGCCGAAAACCATCCTTAAACTATATTTTGGGACACAAGTACCATATTTAACCTATATTTATCTCCATGATCGAGACCTCTTGGATGAAAACTTAAACACTAAAGCTTTGAGATAATGATACAAGCTTCCCAAAACCGTTGAGTTCGCTTTCTAACACTCGACGCATACACCATTTTATGACTAGCTTTTCAAGGTCGTTTAGTCACTTTCATGAAATATTTCAACGACATTATTTTTTACCACTAAAAGTTATAATTTCCTAATAAATCACTAAATGATTATCGTTGGATATCATTTCAATATAAATACATGTGAAGTAATTTAAAAATGGTCAAGACGTTAAAAGATTATTTCTCAACGAGAAATATTATTTTCACAAATTCATAAGTGGTATAGATATCATCCGAATTGCATGCATAACATTACATCATAACTTATTACATATCATATCATTCATAATAGGTCAAGTTTAGAGATTCACGCTACATTTCGGTGTATCCACTTTTGTCATTATAATCATTGCAACAGGTGAGTTCCATAGCCCCATTTTCAATTGTTTTAATGCTTTTATTAAACTCTTTGGGGAGATACATGCTCATCAACTTTTATGACATTCATGATTATTTGCAACTATATGTTTATCCGAATTGATTGTTTAGTCATATTCTATATCATAAATTATTGAGCTAAAGGTCTTGGGATTATTATTGAGCTAAATGTCTTGGGATTATCATTGAATTAAAGGTCTTGGTATTATCACGGAGCTAAATGTCTTGGGATTATCATTGAACTAAAGGTCTTGGTATAATCATGAACTAACGGTCTTGGAATTATTTGAAACAACATCATATGTTATATCAATTGAATATCAATACATTAAGTTATCTACTATTATGTGAATTCATTTGATATCATGTGTTTGGACATAAACTATACATATTTTGGCAATGGGTTGTAAACACACAAGTTGCAAGTTTTGTATGGGCGGAACTTGGAACTGAGTGGATTTGCAATGCCTTTGCTGCATAAACGATTTTGAAAGGCTTTTCATTTCAACGCAAACTCTATGAACTCACTCAACCTTTGTGTTGACACTTTTAGCATGTTTTATCTCAGTATCTAAGGCATTTACTTCATGGCATGCATGTGGACTTATCATAGACTCGTGGTGTCGACGCGTCACACATGGGATTTATTCATTTTAAAACATCGTTTGGCTTGTAACAAATTTACTTCCGCACAAATTGATTTTCATTTGGGACCTACACTTTGTAAACTCTGATTATTTTATTAAATCAAACGATGTATTTTCTAAACGACACTTTAGGTCGTTCAATATATCTGTAACTATGATGCTATGACAGTCAACCCCCAGGAATTCCATTCCGCTGCAAAACAGGTAATTTGGGGGTGTGACAATGTGTTCAATATAGATAACAACTTTAGTGATATTGGAGTATACGTATTAAGTCTACGATTCTTTACGTGTTATAAGAAATGATATTACTAATAAAGCTAGGAATTAAACAATAATAATGTATCTATAAGTAAGTTACAAAAGAACATACCTTTGCTATATATATTCTTTTTATGATTTAAAAAAGCATAGACGCAAAATTCTTCATGATCTTCTAAGATGTCCAAATCCTAGTATGAAGAATTCTCAAAAAGAAAATGTTAGAATGAATTATCACTATCCAACATTAAAAATATGATGATTTCTAAAAACATGATTTTTGTTTTAAGAAATTCCCTTCTTTGTAGTTTTCAAACATACACGGATCGTATCAAGTTTTCAAAGTACAAAATACTTTAAAAAACTTGTTAACGAAGCTCTGGTACCAATTGTGGAAAACTAGAAGGGGTGGTTGAATAGTTTTACCGATTAAAACTTCATTTTAAACTATTTAGATTGACGTATGTCAATCTATTTAATGTGTGTGTTGGATGTTGATAGATAAACATATAACTAAGTAATGCAGAAGATAAAGAGTAAGGAACACAAAAACACGACATGAGTATTTATAGTGGTTCGGCTACAAGGATACCTTCCTTGCCCTACTCCACTTCCCGAATTCCCCACTCGAGAGTTTGTAAGCACTACACAACACAAGTTCCTTAATGTGGCAGAGAAGCCTTCACAACGCCGCTTACTTTTTATCCGTACAAGTAGACACTGGTTCTTCCACGCAGGTAGAACCAAACCTATCACAACGTCAGCCACACTTTATCCGTACAAGGCTAGATACTGAGTTCCATTACAAAGGAGGAACTACTACCCAACATGACACCAATACACAACAACCCCAAAGGAGACACACTCCTTATTACAACAACATAAAGGATATCAATATCGTTTAACCCAACCTATCTATCTTATACATCGATGCACCATATCGAATGTACTCCCTTGGCACCTTTCACTAATGCTCTTGACATTTATTCTTCGACACCTTTCACTAATGCCTTCAACACGGAGCTTTGGCACCTTTCACTAATGCCTTCAACAACGGACCTTGGCACCTTTCACTAATGCCTTCGACACAACACTTCTATGAGGGAGGAAAGAACTATCAACAAGATAACTTCAGTAGTCTTGATGATGTCGAAGCTTGGCAACTCATGGACTTGAGCTTGCTCGACTTCAAGAGGTGGTGATCTCGCCTTTAAAGGAACCTAGAGAATCACACAAACACAAAACTACATAGAAAGATCCTTTAGATTTGAGGTTAGAGAGTTTAAAATACTAAGAGAGAGTATGTGTAAAAGGGGTGAATTACAAGAGAGAAATGGCTCACTATTTATAGTAAAATTTCTACAGCCTGGTTCCCACTGATCCCCCTAGAGGGATCCGACTAGTGCAATCCAAGGGATCCGCCTACCGGGTCAAATGCCAAGTCTGATTTTGGGTTGCAAATCGTGTTATGGGTTATGGGTTATGAACCATGGGTTATACAAGATACAATGTATCTAGACATTGGATCATGGGTCATGGGTCATGGAGCATGGATACACCCAACATGACTTCATGCATGATGTCATGAAATGGGTTATGGGTTATGGATCAAGCTCCATGGGTATGGGTCATGGATTTTTGGTTTTACCCAACTACATTCAATGTATCTAGTCAATTGGACAAGTACTTTACCCATTACATTACCCATTACAATATAAGTATGCACATTTCCATATTATGTAAACATTATTTGTTATACATTTGTATTTCTATAAAATGTAAACACTATTACTTGTTTAGTATTTTATATGAAAATGTAAGTGTGTTAGTAAACTATTGGCTCAAACCATTTACGATTTTATTTGTTTAAAAGGATTTTACGCTTATCGACAAAACAATAATAGATCGTAAAATATAAATAAACATTTTACAAATTTTATTTGTATTAACAACATTCGCACAAATCCTTCGCATACCATGTGAAGGAATTTGTATGTATTCCCAAGATTGGTCAATATCTACTCAATCCTTCGCACTAGACTCCAAACCTATCTATCACACTCCTCTCGATGACCCCATAATTGTTCGAGACACCATCTTCAAGAAAAGAGTCTACCAATCTCGTCTCAACCGCAACAAAGAACTCATCCATCGGGATCCACTTCAAATGGAAATCTCTGAGATATTTCCCATTTACACAAAGTGGGAAGAAATCCTTAGAGAAAATGTCATTTTTTTGGTTGGAAACAAAGACCATCCCAATGCTTGTCTTGTCCAAATGATCTATTGTCTCATCCACCAAAGGCCTTTTAATCTTGCGTATTACATGGTTAAAAGAATGGTAGGTGTGTTCAAAGTCAATAACATGGTACTTCCCTATGCTATGCTCCTAACACGACTCCGTGAGTATGTTAGTGCAATGCAACCTTATCCTAATTCCGATGATAATTTTCTTGCTAACCATGTTATGGTACCATCAAGTTGTTCCCGCTTCACAAATATTAAAACAATAAAGACAATAAAACAACAGATTGACAGAATTAATGACTCAAACTATGCAAGTAAAAGCACACCTAATAATTTTCAACTTAATATTATTTATTAGAAACAAATCAAAAAGAATACATTACCCAAGTACTTACGGAATAGTACTTGGGATTGAAATGACAAAGTATGGTATCTCTTCACTAAGCTCAAAGGTCCGAGCACGCCTACAAAGGAACCACTGAGCTATCTCAGGGACAGAGTTGTATTTGGAGGAGTAGAAGATGGCTTGTGTGTGTGTTTTACAATTAATCCACAAGCTTAAAATTCTTCCACTCCATCTCTTATGCTATTTATACAAGTATAGTTTTGACTCTATCCTAGAGGACAACCGACAGTTATATAATGACAAAATACGATGTATTTTGTCTCTCGCTACATTGGCTATATCGGGTAAGTGACAAGGCCGATTTCTTCTTGTCAGGATGACACCGAGCCCTCGATAGTTAATGATTCAGGGAAAGTTTGACTTTGGTTGATAAGGACTTCATCTTATCTGTTCAAACTTATCCCGCCTTGTCCCGCCATTATTCAATCTTCATATCCTTCGTCTTCAATCTTTAGTTTGTCTCGTGTTTGTTGGTGAGGAGTTTAGGGATTCAGTGAGTCATTTTCATCACTCACTGAATCCACCATCTTCTTCTTGACTCAGTCTTTACCCCTTAAGTTCCGCTTACTAAGTGGAGAGACATCTTCTTTGTCTCTATCGAGTATCCTCGAAGACATCTCACTGAGAGACTATGCCCTCGGACTTGTTAACATTTAAGGGATTAAACACTTAGGGTATTTTCTATTCAAATCCTAGACTTAAGGGGTTTGGGTACATCGAACCCAACAACCACTTACCAAACAACCTCCCAAACGCTCATGATCAATGGAAAAGGCCTCGCCTTCTCGTGCTCTTCGACAAAGAAGAAGAAGTTGAAGTCGATCCCGTTTCTAACTTTCAAATCGACCCCATGACCTACTATGAACAACTTCCCACTCTTTCAAATGAGTCTGAAGAATTCAAGCAAACAAAAGGGATGATCGAATGCCTAACTCACTACATCATGAATTCGGGAAAGAAAAAGTGAAGAGATTGACAAAAGAGACATTATGCTTGTCTTTATGGTTATTTTAGAATATTTATGATTATCAAACAAAGTATGCTCATATTTTTGCAATACTTACTTTGTTACTTTTATTCTAATGTTTGGTTGTTATCTTAACTATTCACCTATAGGTAATTGTTATGTGCAAACATATTTTGTACTTTTGCTTGTATTGATGTATGTTTCCAGTAGAAATCATTAGTTTTAGTATACAACACCTAGAACAAAATGTTGCATGTTTTATGTGAAGTATTCTATCTCTAAAGACGGATCCTCAAGATAACTAGTCGGATCCTTTAATAAGGGATCCGTGGATCCGGGAAAACAGAAGTAGATTTTTAAACATCCTCACTTCAATCCAATCTTCCAGACCATATTATATTAGTTAAACATGATACTTTAGGATCGCTTAAATCTTCCTCAAGCTCAGTTGGTTTTACATCCACTCATAGATAACTTAGGATCACATTTAAGGTACTTTTGATTTATCTTTTCATCAAAACTCACCACATTTCCACTCCAATGCTCACACATTGATTGTCTCATCTCAAAACACCTATCTTGATATTTCTCTCAATTTTAGCAAATTGATTTTAGTCATCCTTACCTAAAAATAGACCAAAAACTAGTTTTTTATTTCTTATGATTTTTAGGGAATTTTCCAAATTTCTTTTAAGTTACCATCTGATCTTTGGGATCATTTGACTTCACTTGACACTCTCAAAATTATTAGTGTCATTCTTGATCACCCATTGGTGCTCATAAGAAACCATTTCTTTCCATAAAAGACAATCATTAGCTACCCTCACTCATTTCACTTGATCATTTGAGTCTCATATCATTTAAGACACCTAAGAAGACTGAAAACACTCAAGATGTGTAGGTACTAGACCTTACAAAACATCATCATCTTCCTTTTCTTTGGCCGAGAGCGGATCCCTAGGTTTAGCCTAGACGGATCCCTCATTTGAGGGAACCTTGAGAACCGGCTGCACAAACTAAGCTAAAACAATCATTTCAAGCTCTTCTTGTTAACTTAAACACTCCACCTTGTCTTAATTGACTTCCTAGATCAGTGCAACTCTGTAGTTGACTCTTGTGCATGCAAATCTTTGCAATTTGAAGGACCTTAGTGGCTTAAGCTTTAAATTAACTTACTAACTCCTTCCCTTTATAAACCTTTTTGTTAGTACCTCCAATTCACCATTCACAACCTCATTCTCAGCAACTAAAAGCCCTTATTTCACTATCCATTTATCATTTCATCATGAGGAAAGCTCCTAGTGCTAACTCATCTACCAAAGGACATCCCAAGAAACTTGCTCGGGTTGTTCATGAAATCTCTTCAACCAAATCATAACCCGCTAAAGCCCCAAACACTAGAAGTACTCACAACCAACTCTACCAATAAAACCAATTCCTAAAGAATTTTTCCCACAAAACTACCCTTGCCAAACACTACTATACCTCCTAAACCAAACACCCCTACTTCCACTAAACCATCACCTCTAGTACCTAGAGTTATCTCTTTCACCACTCCACTCTCATCTCCTCACATCTCTACAACTTAGAGGACTTACCTTCTAGACCATCTCATCCACCACCATTGCCAACATTTTCCTCAATTGAGAAAATAGCTCAACAACAAAACTTTGATGTTGAAACAACACTAGCTCCCCGTATCGCTTTCACCATCACCCTCAAATAGTCCATTTTGGATTATGAGGAATCAACAACAACCTGATCACATGGAAGTAGATACCTCTCTACCATCATCATCAACACATATTCCACCGCTTTCATCCTTAGTTGAATCACCTCCCACTTCATCAAAGATGCCTCCACAACCTCATATTTTTGTGGAACCTTTATCCAACCTTCCATCTCAAACCACTCCATTCCTACCACCACCATTCCCTATCCATGACAAAGATTGTTATCATTGTCAATATGTTGAAGGTTTAATACATGAAGTACGTGACGAGCTACGCTTCATATTTTATCACCTCCTGAACGCTGATAAGGTCAACAAACCTAAACATCCTTAAGCTTAGGAATTCAAGTGGTGTTCTAGTTTTAAGCATAACTTAGATTGGTTAGGAATCATACTTCATGCATAGATCATTTTCTTAGTTTTAGATTTATGTACATCATTTATCTCGTTTTATTGAATGATATTATATGTTGTATGCTATTTGTTTATGAAAACATGTTTAGTGCCTTAATATAACTTTGTTGATGTTAACATCATATTTTACATCCACATTACTGCCATAAGATTTCGGTAGACGGATCTCTGTTTTTTAAACGGATCCCTCACTTTGATGAACCCTGATCCGTGGCAAATGTACATTTTTTTCTAATTTGAATCTCATTTGCAGGAAATTATGCATCTTATACTTTCTTTCTAACCTTTATTTTGTAGATTTTCAAAATACACATGAATACTTTGTTGATCCCAGTTGAGCAAACGATCTAATATAGAAATTGACTTAGAATAAAAGCTTATTAAGTATTACGCGGAATTTAACACTTAATCTTAAGAAGAAGAACAACTAACATTCAACACCTCAATATTATTTATTAATACGTAATACTTACAGTATTAGGGTTTTACAACCTTGAAGTGTATCGACCTTAGATATAAAACTTACGTATATCTAATCTAACCTAGACCTCCTTTATAGACTAAGGAGTCCTTTACATAATACAATACGTAACCTACAAGATAAATTCTACCATATTTATCCGATACAATAAACTAAACCGACTATACAAAACACTAGCAAAGGGTTACAATATATCATCCGTGGTTACACACTACTACTAAGTGGTTATCTTCATCGTGGTTACATTCTTCTCATCCATGGTTATATCAAACCGGCCCCATTTAAAGTAATTCATGATTCAAGGAACCCAAAACCCAACAATCCTCCCCTAAACTTGATACATTCCAAATGTAATTTCAAGTTTCCTTTAAGATCAAAACATCTGAATTGGAGGATGTAGCCAAACACTTATGTGATTTAAGAATTGTCTCATATTTCAACAAATCATGCTTGACCATCATAGGGTAACAAGATTTTGATAATATCGTTTCAACATCTCGAGCAATAATTCCTAGATACTTATTCAACTGAGGATAATCACCTTCTACAAGCATATGAATAATCTTTCCGTAAATGCTTAAAACATGAACTCCACAAGTTTGATATAAAACCATCTTGTTACAGCACCATGTAGAGTCCTTTCCATTCAGGTTCATCATGAGGTGGTTCAAATAAAATCTTCAAATTATAATAGACCAGTCTCTCATGATAATCATTTGGATGTACTTCACCAAACTTATTCTTGTAAAGTATCCAAAGATTCAACAAATCATCTCTTTCAAAATATCAAGCATTTGTGAAAATTTATTATACTCATAAACTTCATTGTTGAGTCTTTGAATTTCCAAACTCCTTCACTTCCATCATTAAGGTAAAACTTATAAGAAACAATTTGATTAATATCTTCAACTTCTTTCAATCTTTTAGAATCAGATGTCTCTTGAATCTCTCTCTTTCTTTTACTTTGCATCCACTCATCATGCTTCTTAATCCACTCTTTCCTTCTTAGAATTCATTGGACAGAAATCATCATGATTAATCTTCATACATCTTTCATTAATCTCAAGAATTCTTTCAAATGAACATTTACTAAGATTTTCAGAAATGTGAATGCCTCAATTCTTAATAATTTTCATTAGTACATTCCTCATTCGTGCTATTGAAAGAGGTTTCTTTCTTATAACTTGCTTCCTTTCTTTACTAACCTTCCTTGCCCATTCACCCAAAAGCCTAGCTTTTTCCTCATCATCCAACAAATTCCATTCTTGTGCAACATATTCATCATGTATTTGTTGAGAAGCTTCAAGAAAGTTTTGTGATTCATACCATATAGCTAACATTCTCTGACTAGCTTCCTTCTCTTTCTTTTCTAAAGCTTGTTCTTCAAAGAACCATATTCTTTACACTCGCATCATAAGCTTCTTGTTCTCTTTAGATTTAAAATTCAACTCGTATCTGCAACCCCTTTACCTTTTCCAACATCAGATTGAACCACTTTCTTCTTCAAAGGTTCACCAATAACTAAACTTTTTCCTTTGGATTTGGGTTTAGTTGAAATGTGATAAAACAGTGCAATAATAGGTGTAGAAATAGATGAAGTCTTGCTTAGATTTATTAATGTACTTGCAGCTTCTTTCTCAACTTCTTTAGACTTAGGTGGTGATACAGAGAGTTGTGACAACAGTGGAAGTGGTTATGATAGCAAAGGTATGATAGTAGTGGGTATGTAGTGGTTATAGTTGCCATGTCGATCATCGCAGCAGTGGTTAGAAGAGTACTAACCGTGGTTTCAGACATACCATCAGTGTTTGTGTTCGGTACTACATCTTCTACAACTTTCTTCACATTTTCAAGAACTGCCTCATTCCCATCTTTATCGATACCAAAAATCTTGATCTCCACTATTTTCCATAGTTCCATCACAACCTCCCCTGAATTTATGCCTCACTCCTCCCCGCTTGGATACATCATCCATATTCAGAGCTGGAGAGGAGTCCACCTTCTTTTTCTGTCTCCGTAGCTTCCTTAAAGCAAAGAATCCTGTGCCTTTTCATCTTCTCCAAACCAAAACCTTGTGCTTCAAGCCTAATATCCTTTCCATGAAACACAGCCAACACCTTGAGATTCGAGATCGTCTCCTCCATCTTGGTACATTTAGCCGTCAATTCATTTAAGCGTTCAAGAATATCCTCCCACTTCACCCTGTGAATCGGGTCCCAGAGGTGGTTCATTGAAAAAGTCATCATGTAAAACTCTAAATCAATTCATGTGCATGTTCCAAACGATCCTCATCACTTCGAGCTGGTTAACCGCCGAGAGGTGAATCCGATATAGAAACATAGCATCGACGAGTCCAACAACTATGCACCCCGTATAGCCAAGTGGCTAGGATTCCTCCACTGCATAAGTTCCAAGGAACTCTCCACATTAGGAATTGCCAAAGGTTAGGTCTTATTGATGTTTCCACTATCCCAGCAAAGAAATCAAGCATGAATCAGTAGTGGAAGCCCTTCCAATCATGTCACCTTCACCACCTCGCATGTCCTCATTAGCAACACCACTAGCACTAGCCTGTAGCTCGCCCTTCGTCTCCTAGTGAACACAATAGGTGTGTATCGGTTTGAAGTTGACTAAAAGTGGGTTGAGATTCACTATCAGTGTTTATGTGTATTCTATCGTGGATTAGAGATGCATCAGCAGGGTTTTAGTTGGTTCAAAATCCTCATCAAACTCATGATCGTAGGGCAAAGTAAGCATATGAGGAAATAAAGGAATATCTATAACTACATTTTGTTCCTGATTCCTCATATGTGCAAAACCTTAGAAAGCATATATGATCTATCACTCCCGAGTATGCTCAACAAGCTCCTCTATTTGACTTTCCACAATCAGTTGAACAAACCTAGGATACAAGTAGTATTTACCCTTCTTCCTAATGTTTTGAACTAGCCCTCATAGTTCATCAGACCAATTGAACTTTCTTCCATCGACAAACAAATAATAGCAAAGAGTAATGGAAGGAAAGTCATTAAACTCGTGGTCTTATTACTCATACACATCAATAGGGTGTGAATAAGAAACTTCCATTGTTTTGAAAACAAACTCTTAAAATACTGTACCTTATCACCTCTGTGGGTATAACCTAACCTTTCCAAACCAAACAATCTCAACATCAGATTATCAACACCATCAAGATCATCAAACTTTAAAACATCCCTAATGATCTCCTCAGAATGTAAATAGCATTCTCATCCACAAATGCAAAACTTCAAACTCCAGAACCTTTTCAAGCTTAGCATTCCTCCAGAATCTGATGTATGTAGGCTTTAAAATGGTGGGTGTGACAGCTTAAGGCATAGTGAATAGAACTCGGAACAAGGAAATCAATCATTTGATGAAACCCTTCAGATCGATCATCCTTGGTGAGAATAGCAACAAGTTTATGTGTGTGAATACTTTTCAACCATTGTGATGAATGATGGTTATGATGTGGGATTTGTGAATTATGTAAAGATAAGTGATTAGGGTTGTGGTGAGCGCCAATGGAAGTATTTTGAAGATCAAATAAATGATCCATCCGTGATTTGGGAAAACTAATATACTTTTGCAAAAGTTACCAAGCAAATCAGAGTATATCCAATTCTAACGAATGCTATCCGGGTTGCAGTAACGTATCCCGCTAGACACAAACCATCCGTGGATAGAAAGTAGCACTTCAACCAAAATTCCAATAGTTATAGAAAGCAAACTGTTATTAAAAGAGAGATCTCAAAAATATGAAGGATTACACAATTTTTTAACATAAGCAGCTAACACATCACCCAATGTACACAAATCCTTTATACCTGCAAGACAAAAACACAAAACAAACACAGAGAAGAAGGTTATTGTTATCAGTGGTTAGATAATGCCATCAGTTGATCCAAATGACCTATCCGTGGTTAGAACAAGTAAGTCAATATGGTCAACTTTTTGGATTAATATCAGTCCAATACCCAAGAATCTCATTAACTCCTCAACCACATTTAACCCGCCTTCATTTTTCCAAAACCCATTACTCTGCTTATATAAAGAACCCAAAACTCATATAACACACACACCAATTAAAATCAAAACCCTAATTACTCCAAAATCCACAATCAACTCCAATCATCATGTGGAACCCTAGTTGGAATAAACCATAAGTTGTTGATCTAACATCCTCCTCATCCTCATAATCATCAAGTGAAGATACTAACCCATGGCAGTTTTACCTCCCTTCACAAGAAACAAGACCAAGAAAATCCCCATTTCTTCCATCATTAGAAGATGATAGTGTGGTGGATCCAAGTGAGGCATCTGAGGACTCTGATGACTCCTCAAAGAAGAGAACTTTAAACCCCCAACCTTCATCATCCCAACCCCAAACAAGACCACGAGCAAGAAACCCACCACTCCCAAAAACAAGAAGTGGTTTCATCTTCCAGCACTGGTTGTGGTGCTTCTTCACATATCGTAGTGGGGAAGGGAAAAGGTAAAATGGAATGATGCTTTTTGGTGAAACCAGTAGATGCAAGTATGATATGACTATGTCCTTTGTGCTTCATCTATCGTGGTCATCGCCATCATCTTCGCTTTCATCAATCCATCCTTCCCATTTTGATCCTTAGCTTTTCGTCGACTGGTCATGCATATCAAAAATGCATATCCAAAGAATTTAGGAACTATGTGAGCAATGATAGTAGTAGGAAATCATGTATAGAAGTAGTCTTTTAATTTGCACTTGAAGTTGAATTGTAAGTCAGTTTCGCTTGTTGAATGAACAATGAACTTCAAAGATTTTAGCTTCTATAATGATCTTTCTTGTATCCGCAAAAGTGTTAGTGGAAAACAGACAACTAGCAGTGGTTTGAACCAAACTATCATGTGGTTAGAAACAAACTATCTAGAAACAAGAATAGCAAAACTAAGATTACATAATAACAAATTCCAATTCTTATACAAACTAGTACAAAACAATTTGAGAATTTAGAGATTAATCATTCCAATACTAACAACAAGATATCAAACCTCCCTACATCAAAGCTTTTGGTGAGAAGATCAGCAACATTGAAATCGTATGGATTTTACCATTTGAATCAACCTTTCTCACAATCTCTAATAAAATGATGTCTTATCTCAATATGTTTAGTTCTAGAATGTAAAACAGATTTTTAATATGCATTATTGTAATTGTTATATCAAATCTTATATGCAAAATTAAAATTAAAATCCAAAGAATTGATTCTCAATCCATAGAACTTGACCACAAAACTAGCAAAGAGCCACATATTCACCTTCAGCTTGTAGAATTTGCCACAATAGTTTACTTTTACATTGCCATGAAATAAGTCTGCTTCCCAAAACCGACATCCTCCAGTAGACTTCCTATCCAAACTAGCACCAAAGATAGTCACTATCTGTGTTGGCCACCAAATCAAAAGGAGAATCCTTTGAGTACCAAAGGCCCAATTTAGGATGACCTTTAAGATACCTAAAGATCCTTACAAAGATTCATGTGTGAGATATTGGGTGTGACTTGGAATCTTGCACACACACATACAAGAACATAATATCCGCCTAGATGCAAAGGAGATACATCAAAGATCCAATCATGGACCTGCACAAACTTCTATCAACTTGGTACTACCATCATCAGGTAGCAATGGTTTCTGAGTCTCCATTGGTGTACTAGCACTCTTCACATCCTCAAACCCAAACTTCTTCAAAACATCTCAACATACTTATCTTGACTAATGAAGATACCATCAATTTGTTGAACCTCAGAGTCTCTAAAAGAAAGTGAGTTATCCCATAGAACTCATCTGAAACTTATCATGCATAAGCTTCTCAAAATCTTTGCATAGCTTTTTATTGGTTGAGCCAAAGATGATGTCATCTACATAAACCTGAACTAATAAAATATCATCTTTGTGCTTCCTTATGAACAAAGTTTTATCAATCAATCCTCTTTTAAACCCATTGTCCATCAAATAAGTGGATGTGCACTCATACCATGCCCTAGAGCTTGATGCAAACCATACATAGCCTTCTCACCTGTACCATGTCGATGATCAGGATTTTCAAACCCGGAGGTTGACAAACATAAACCTCCTCATCAATTGTGCCATACAAAAATGCACTTTTAACATCCATTTGATACAACAAAATTTTTGAATGAAGCATAAGCTTAAACAATCTATAGCCTCAATCTTTCAACTGAGCAAACACTTCATCATAATCCAAGCCTTCGCTTTGTGTATCCTTGAGCAACCAACCTTGACTTGTTCCTCACAACAATACCTTTTCATCATCTCTTTTGTTCCAACACCCATTTTGTCTCAATTGCCTCTTACCATTTGGAAGTACCAATGTCCAAACCTCTTAAAGTTTTGAACTCAGAAGCTCATCTTGCATTGATTCTACCCATCCTTCTTAGAGAATGCTTCTTCAACTCTCTGGGCTCCTTTTGAGACAGAAACAAGCAACAGAAATTTTGGCATCTTTATGACTGCTTTTGTGAAGTGATCTTGCAAAGAACCCATGTTCTTGAAAGGGTTCGTTGTTCTTAACCTTGCTTCTTGTTTGAACTGGAGTATTCAAGTTTCCAAGTATTTGTTCCTTGGGATGAATCTTTGAATCCTTGTTGAGGTAACAGGACTTTCATGAATGACATGTTCCAAATTAGTTAAATCAAAGATTGAAGAAATCATCCATGTCTTCATCATCATTAGGAGTATCAATTTCAATCAAAGCAGTATATCGATCATGCGGATACTCCTCACCACATGTAATGGCTTTGCATGTGGTCCAAACAAAGTACTACTATCAAGACTTACAGCGGGAGTTCACTTGTGATAAAGTGGTAGAAGTTGTTGGCTTAGCGGCTTGCATTATCTCTATCCTGCTTACATTTGACTTAGCTGCTTTTTCTACATGCTTTTTCTTCTTTTCAATTTCTTCTACCAACATTGAATTATCTTTCAATAACTCATCCTTATCTTGATGATGATCACCATTGCCTCCAGAGCCAAGACATCACATCAAGTGGGACCTTGCTTATCAATGATGGGTGAGACAGAACTAGCTTTCCATTTTTCAAACAAATAGAACTCTTTAGGAGAATCACTTCCTTAGAAAGTTTCTATGATCGAATCCTTTTGAGTACCTGCATCAACATTAGTGGAAGTTCCTGCAATGATAGGCTTATAATTCATAGATTTGTTAGCATATCAATGTTAAACAACACCGTCCTTTGGTCTCAATACTAGGAGTCTTTTCACTAAATTGAACATGTAAGTTCTCTTCAACAATTTTAGTCCTCCTATTGTATATACTCTAAAGGCTTTTACTATATTTGAAGAGTAGCCTAAAAAGTATCCATCATCCGCTTCTTGAAACTTGCCTAGGTAGTCGATGGTATTTAAGATAGTAAAGACACCCCAAAAGGTTTTAGGAATGCAATCATTGGCTTCCTTCCTATTATGTAACAGCTATGGGGGTCTTGCTATGTCACCTATTTATTCTATTCAAGACATAACATGCAGTGCCTATGCCTTCAGCCCAAAAGGTAGTAGGTAAAACTTGACCTCACAACATAGTCCTAGCAGCGTTCTCACTTGTAGGTCTCCTATTTTTCCTCACCCTACACCATTTTGTTGCAGTGTTCTGTTAAACACCATACGTCTCGCTACCTTTACACAAAACTGATTCTTCACA
>OU343216.1:136088251-136101578 GCA_910596185.1 Chrysanthemum makinoi
GTCTTTCTGAGATAGAATACTTCACATAAAACATGCAACATTTTGTTCTAGGTGTTTTATACTAAAACTAATGATTTCTATTGGAAACATACATCAATACAAGCAAAAGTACAAAATATGTTTGCACATAACGACAACCTATAGGTGAATAGTTAAGATAACAACCAAACATTAGAATAAAAGTAACAAAGTAAGTATTGCAAAAATATGAGCATACTTTGTTTGATAATCATAAATATTCTAAAATAACCATAAAGACAAGCATAATGTCTCTTTTGTCAATCTCTTCACTTTTTCTTTCCCGAATTCATGATGTAGTGAGTTAGGCATTCGATCATCCCTTTTGTTTGCTTGAATTCTTCAGACTCATTTGAAAGAGTGGGAAGTTGTTCATAGTAGGTCATGGGGTCGATTTGAAAGTTAGAAACGGGATCGACTTCAACTTCTTCTTCTTTGTCCGAAGAGCCTGAGAGAGCGCGAGGCCTTTTTCCATTGATCATGAGCCGTTTGGGAGGTTGTTTGGTAAGTGGTTGTTGGGTTCAGTATGTACCCA
The DNA here is from genome assembly GCA_910596185.1 of Chrysanthemum makinoi. Taxonomy (NCBI): domain Eukaryota; kingdom Viridiplantae; phylum Streptophyta; class Magnoliopsida; order Asterales; family Asteraceae; genus Chrysanthemum; species Chrysanthemum makinoi. Next base: position 136,088,805 of record OU343216.1, read on the forward strand.
AACCCCTTAAGTCTAGGATTTGAATAGAAAATACCCTAAGTGTTTAATCCCTTAAATGTTAACAAGTCACTGAGGGCATAGTCTCTCAGTGAGATGTCTTCAGGATACTCAGTAAGAGACAAAGAAGATGTCTCTCCACTTAGTAAGGCGGAACTTAAGGGGTGAAGACTGAGTCAAGAAGAAGATGGTGGATTCAGGTGGTGATGACAATAACTCAGCGAATCGAAACTCCTCACCAACAAACGAAGACAAACTAAAGATTGAAGCTGAAGGATATGAAGATTGAATAATGGCGGGACAAGGCGGGATAAGTTTGAACAGATAAGATGAAGTCCTTATCAACCAAAGTCAAACTTTCCCTGAATCATTAACTATCAGGGCTCGGTGTCATCAGCGACAAGAAGAAATCGACCTTGTCACTTACCCGATATAGCCAATGTAAGCGAGACAAAATACATCGGTATTTTGTCTTACATGTTTGTCGGTTGTCCTCTAGGATAGAGTCAAAACTATACTTGTATAAATAGCATAAGAGATGGAGTGGAAGAATTTTAAGCTTGTGAATTAATTGTAAAACACACACACAAGCCATCTTCTACTCCTCCAAATACAACTCTGTCCCTGAGATAGCTCAGTGGTTCCTTTGTAGCTGTGCTCAGACTTAGCCTGAGCTTAGTGAAGAGATACCATACTTTGTCATTTCAATCTCAAGTACTATTCCGCAAGTACTTGGGTAATGTATTCTTTTTGATTTGTTTCTAATAAATAATATTAAGTTGAAAATTATTCAGTGTGCTTTTACTTGCATAGTTTCAGTCATTAATTCACAATCTGTTGTTTTATTGTCTTTATTGTTTTAATACGACTGTGAAACGGGAACAACAGTGGTACCATAACATGGTTAGCAAGAAAATTATCATCGGAATTAGGATAAGGTTGCATTGCACTAACATACTCACGGAGTCGTGTTAGGAGCATACCATAGGGAAGTACCATGTTATTGACTTTGAACACACCTACCATTCTTTTAACCATGTAATACGCAAGATTAAAAGGTCTTTGGTGGATGAGACAATAGATCATTTGGACAAGACAAGCATTGGGATGGTCTTTGTTTCCAACCAAAAAAATGAAATTTTCTCTAAGGATTTCTTCCCACTTTTTGTAAATGGGAAATATCTCGGAGAGTTCCATTTGAAATGGATCACGATGGATGAGTTCTTTGTTTCGGTTGAGACGAGATTGGTCGACTCTTTTCTTGAAGATGGTGTCTCGAACAATTATGTGGTCATCGAGAGGAGTGTGATAGATAGGTTTGGAGTCTAGTGCGAAGGATTGAGTAGATATTGACCAATCTTGGGAATACATACAAATTCCTTCACATGGTATGCGAAGGATTTGTGCGAATGTTGTTAATACAAATAAGCTGTAAAAATGTTTATTTATATTTTACGATCTATTATTGTTTTGTCGATAACAAACGTAAAATCCTTTTAACGAAACAAATAAAATGCGTAAATGGTTTGAGCCAATAGTTTACTAACACACTTACATTTTCATATAAAATACTAAACAAGTAATAGTGTTTACATTTTATAGAAATACAAATGTATAACAAATAATGTTTACATAATATGGAAATGTGCATACTTATATTGTAATGGGTAATGTAATGGGTAAAGTACTTGTCCAATTGACTAGATACATTGAATGTAGTTGGGTAAAACCAAAAATCCATGACCCATACCCATGGAGCTTGATCCATAACCCATAACCCATTTCATGACATCATGCATGAAGTCATGTTGGGTATTGTCCATGCTCCATGACCCATGACCCATGATCCAATGTCTAGATACATTGTATCTTGTATAACCCATGGTTCATAACCCATAACCCATAACACGATTTGCAACCCAAAATCCAGACTTAAGCTGACCCAGCTGGCGGATCCCTTGGATTGCACTAGTCGGATCCCTCTAGGGGGGATCCGTGGGAACCCGGGAACTGTAGAGAAATTTTACTATAAATAGTGAGCCATTTCTCTCTTGTAATTCACCCCTTTTACACATACTCTCTCTTAGTATTTTAAACTCTCTAACCTCGGATCCAAAGGATCTTTCTATGTAGTTTTGTGTTTGTGTGATTCTCTAGGTTCCTTTAAAGGCGAGATCACCACCTCTTGAAGTCGAGCAAGCTCAAGTCCATGAGTTGCCAAGCTTCGACATCATCAAGACTACTGAAGTTATCTTGTTGATAGTTCTTTCCTCCCTCATAGAAGTGTTGTGTCGAAGGCATTAGTGAAAGGTGCCAAAGGTCCGTGTTGAAGGCATTAGTGAAAGGTGCCAAAGCTCCGTGTTGAAGGCATTAGTGAAAGGTGTCGAAGAATCGTGTCAAGAGCATTAGTGAAAGGTGCCAAGGGAGTACATTCGATATGGTGCATCGATGTATAAGATAGATAGGTTGGGTTAAACGATATTGATATCCTTTATGTTGTTGTAATAAGGAGTGTGTCTCCTTTGGGGTTGTTGTGTATTGGTGTCATGTTGGGTAGTAGTTCCTCCTTTGTAATGGAACTCAGTATCTAGCCTTGTACCGGATAAAGTGTAGGCGACGTTGTGATAGGTTTGGTTCTACCTCGTGGAAGAACCCAGTGTCTAGCCTTGTACCGGATAAAGAGTAGGCGACGTTGTGAAGGCTTCTCTGCCACATTAAGGAACTTGTGTTGTGTAGTGCTTACAAACTCTCGAGTGGGGAATTCGGGAAGTGGAGTAGGGCAAGGAAGGTATCCTTGTAGCCGAACCACTATAAATACTCATGTCGTGTTTTTGTGTTCCTTACTCTTTATCTTCTGCATTACTTAGTTATATGTTTATCTATCAACATCCAACACACACATTAAATAGATTGACATACGTCAATCTAAATAGTTTAAAATGAAGTTTTAATCGGTAAAACTATTCAACCACCCCTTCTAGTTTTCCACAATTGGTACCAGAGCTTCGTTAACAAGTTTTTTAAAGTATTTTGTACTTTGAAAACTTGATACGATCCGTGTATGTTTGAAAACTACAAAGAAGGGAATTTCTTAAAACAAAAATCATGTTTTTAGAAATCATCATATTTTTAATGTTGGATAGTGATAATTCATTCTAACATTTTCTTTTTGAGAATTCTTCATACTAGGATTTGGACATCTTAGAAGATCATGAAGAATTTTGCGTCTATGCTTTTTTAAATCATAAAAAGAATATATATAGCAAAGGTATGTTCTTTTGTAACTTACTTATAGATACATTATTATTGTTTAATTCCTAGCTTTATTAGTAATATCATTTCTTATAACACGTAAAGAATCGTAGACTTAATACGTATACTCCAATATCACTAAAGTTGTTATCTATATTGAACACATTGTCACACCCCAAATTACTGTTTTTGTGCGGAATGGAATTCTGGGGTTGGTTGTCATACATCATAGTTACAGATATATTGAACGACCTAAAGTGTCGTTTAGAAAATACATCGTTTGATTTAATAAAATAATCAGAGTTTACAAAGTGTAGGTCCCAAATGAAAATCAATTTGTGCGGAAGTAAATTTGTTACAAGCCAAACGATGTTTTAAAATGAATAAATCCCATGTGTGACGCGTCGACACCACGAGTCTATGATAAGTCCACATGCATGCCATGAAGTAAATGCCTTAGATACCTGAGATAAAACATGCTAAAAAGTGTCAACACAAAGGTTGAGTGAGTTCATAGAGTTTGCGTTGAAATGAAAAGCCTTTCAAAATCGTTTATGCAGCAAAGGCATTGCAAATCCACTCAGTTCCAAGTTCCGCCCATACAAAACTTGCAACCTGTGTGTTTACAACCCATTGCCAAAATATGTATAGTTTATGTCCAAACACATGATATCAAATGAATTCACATAATAGTAGATAACTTAATGTATTGATATTCAATTGATATAACACGTATGAGTGTTGTTTCAAATAATTCCAAGACCGTTAGTTCATGATTATACCAAGACCTTTAGTTCAATGATAATCCCAAGACATTTAGCTCCGTGATAATACCAAGACCTTTAATTCAATGATAATCCCAAGACATTTAGCTCAATAATAATCCCAAGACCTTTAGCTCAATAATTTATGATATAGAATATGACTAAACAATCAGTTCAGATAAACATATAGTTGCAAATAATCATGAATGTCATAAAAGTTGATGAGCATGTATCTCCCCCAAAGAGTTTAATAAAAGCATTAAAAACAATTGAAAATGGGGCTATGGAACTCACCTGTTGCAATGATTATAATGACAAAAGTGGATACAACGAAATGTAGCGTGAATCTCTAAACTTGACCTATTATGAATGATATGATATGTAATAAGTTATGATGTAATGTTATGCATGCAATTCGGATGATATCTATACCACTTATGAATTTGTGAAAATAATATTTCTCGTCGAGAAATAATCTTTTAACGTCTTGACCATTTTTAAATTACTTCACATGTATTTAAATTGAAATGATATCCAACGATAATCATTTAGTGATTTATTATGAAATTATAACTTTTCGATCAGTAAAATAATGTCGTTGAAATATTTCATGAAAGTGACTAAACGACCTCGAAAAGCTAGTCATAAAATGGTGTATGCGTCGAGTGTTAAAAAGCGAACTCAACGGTTTTGGGAAGCTTGTATCATTATCTCAAAGCTTTAGTGTTTAAGTTTTCATCCAAGAGGTCTCGATCATGGAGATAAATATAGGTTAAATATGGTACTTGTGTCCCAAAATATAGTTTAAGGATGGTTTTCGGCAAAGTTTAAGTGACCGTATTTTACTCGTTACAACTCCGCTTGACAAGTGGTTTGACATTTTGGAAAATATGCCAGGCGAACTTACTTTTACTAGAAGATATCACTTTATAAAAAGTATTTCGTCATTGTTAAAAACGACCCTCAACATGGTCCTTGGTTGACGTAAAGTTTGTCTAATAGAAAATATATTAAGTTACGGCAACTTTTTAAAATGTGAATAACTTTGTCGTTAAAAGCCCGTTTTCTACGTTCTTTATATCCACGGAATCGTGATAACATATACTAATATATTTTTGATAATTCGACACATTTAACAACGCTTAAGACTCATTTTTGACTCGTAAAAAGTCGAGACAGCTTGCTGAATTTCCAGAAAATTATAGTTTTCGTCGCCTAACTTGAAAAATTCATAACTTCTTCGGTATAGCTCCGTTTGAACCCGTTCAAGCGTACGTTCGTTTTAAAGTATATTTTCCAAATATCTAGCCCAAAATATTTTGCTTACAGTCGGATTTTTCAGATTTTCAAAATAAGGACAGACCCTTAATTAGACTTGTCGAAATGAGTTTTTCTCACGCCAAACCTATTCCAACCAATTCAAAACAACTCCGAAGCTATTCTAATCCTACCATACACCTTCTTAGGGTGTCATGGGTTCCTAGACATCACCAAGAGTGATTTATAACAAGGAGTAATTATAGGATGACCAATATATATATATATAACCCTTAAAATCAATGAAAAAGTGGTATAAACATCATATGACTTGCATGTTTTCTCAAATAAAATGAAATGACCATAAAAATAAATATGAGATATGATGATGAATATGGATGCTTACTAGTTACTTGATGAGGTTTATGATCAAAGGTTTTTCCTAACCACCCAAGTTTTTATTGCAAAACCTTAATCAAGAGTGATACTAGAGTGAATAAATCTTGTCTAGAAATTTTTATGATGATTCCTCCATGGTCCCTTGGTTGGCCGGTCATGTGAAGAGAGGAAGAGAGAAAATGATTTTGATCTTTTACTTGGATAATGAATGAATGAATGTGTTGAGTGTTTTGTATATAATACATTAAACAAGAGTAGATATTATGCAACCAAATGACTCACCCCTTGGTGGTCGACATGTATGAAAGAAAAAAAATAAATGAATCACTTACTTGTATAATATGATGTATAAGTATAATTATATGTAAGTTACTTGAAGACATGTGATAAATTGTATACACATTTGAGTATTTAGGGTAGCGTTAGATAAAAATAACTTTTAACGGGTCAAGATGAAATATATTGAGGTCATAAAAATTATAAAAATACATTTCTTGCAAAATCTGAGTGAAACAATAACTATCGTTTTGAATTTAGGAAAACCGTCGTAATTATATAAACATAACAATTTATATACTAAATAAATTAAAAACATCGGGTAAATTAATAATATAATTTTTATAGTCTTAAAATGAGTATAAAAATATATTAGGAATATTTTTGAAAGTGTTGGATCAATGTTTCAAAATAATGTTTACGTGATAGCGTTTATTTAATAGTAAAAATAAACGTTTAATGAAAAATGCAAAACCATGCATGAATCAATATGATGATAATGATGCCAATGAAATGTAGACTAAACCTAGTCTATATGAAATGTCCTTGATGATATGTTCATGAATTCGCAGCTAAACCATTAAGGTTACGCGAATTTAATGCTCGTAAACGTAGTTTACGATAAATGATGAAATAGTGAAACTTTTAAAGTTTATAAAATGACCTGAAATTACGAGTTGTCACATTAAGCCCAACCAAAAGGAATTAGTCCACTGAATTCAGTTAGTGTTAGTCTATCGAATTTTTGAGTTTGTGATGAATAACGAGGAAAGAAGACATGAAAAGGTGTCGTTACAGTTATCGATGATTTAGAGCGTACTAAACATCATAGTAAAGAAAATATTGGATGAATCTCCCATGAGTAACACTTTGACTTATATGAATATGTAAAACCACCGCTTGCACTAAGACTTATAAATAATTTGCTCCCAACATAACATGATCCCTTCAGAATTAGACATAGTTAGCTAGGCTATGTATAATTAAGGAACGATATCCCTCCAGAATTAGACATAGTTAGCTAGGCTATGTATAATTATGGAGCGATAATGTGACGTTCGGTTTAGTTGTTATAACTCTCGATGTTTACAGAGATCTAAACCTTGTAAGTGATAGCGAATCGGAAGGAAAAGGAAATGCGCTTAATGAGAATATTTTACAACGAGTGGTTTATCAAAAGTAGTACATCTTAATTCATAAGATCCGAATACTATGGAAGACATAAACTTAGTACTACATAGTACATAAGGAAAATGAGGACTGTTAGTTTCGAACTTCTTCAGTCTTCCGCATTGTTGAGACCATGACGAGCTTCTCCTCCTTCTAAAATGTATGCATTCCCATGAGCACCTTCAACTTGTTGACCTTGGTTTTGAGGACATTGATTCTGATAGTGTCCTTGCTCCCGCATTAAGTAACATGTAACTATGGTCTTGCCTCTACAATTCCTGGCATGGTGTACTAGTTTTTGACACTTGTAGCATAACAGGGGAAAGACCAGTGATGATACTTACATCGATTACATAGTGGGTAGTTTCCAGCATAACCTCTGCCTTCTATTGATGCAGCAACATAAACCATTGCGGTTTCTTGCCCACTATTCTGTTGTTGATGATGATTAGTGTTACGGTTTTGGTTGTAGTTATCATAACCTTCCTGGTCATTTTCCAATTTCCTTTTGTTGTTGCAAGTTTGGTTGTTGTTGTTGTTGTTGTTGTTGTTGTTGTTAATGTTTTCCCCCTTCACAACTTGAGCCATGAGTTTTTGAGTTATCCTAATAGTTTCTTCAATTGTTTGTGGATCGGAAGAAGTTACATCTCCTTGAATACATTGTGGAAGTCCTCCAATGAAATTTTTCAGTAGTTTCTCATTGTCCGAAACCATTGATGGACATAGTGCATAATTCTTGAAACCTCATAATGTAGGTCTCGATGTCATAACCAACAGTTACTAACTCGTAAAATTCCGTTTCTAATTTCTTCACCTCCGTGCGTGGACAATACTTCTTTGTCAACAACCTCTTGAATTGATCCCACGTGAGCTTGTAAGCATTTTTGATACCAATAGGCTGCGCATACGAATTCCACCATGACATTGCGCCATCTAAGAGTGTACCAGTGGCAAACTTCACCTTGTAGTCATCTAGGCAATTGCATAGAAGAAACACAGACTCCATCTTCTCAAACCATCGACCATAGCAGTGGCTCATACGTGCCTTTGAACTTTGTGGGATCACAGTTCTTAAAGTCCTTGTATGTACAATTTCAAACTCTAGACCCTCCTGCGGCTCATGTAGCGGCGACAAGTCTAGCGACTTCAGCCGTGGCCTCAGGCGGCGGACTACCGTTGCTCGTTCTTTCCTTAGTGCCTCGGCTATACTATCCTCTATATACCTTTGGATCGCAGCTGGTGTCATTTCAGTGCAGCTTTCTTGATTGCCATAACTCTTCAAAATAAGAGGAAAAATGAGACGTAGCAAAGTCCTATGTTAAGAATAAGAGCTCTAAAGAGATGTGATGTGAGGTGATAAGTTTGAGGTTACTTTTCAAAATAATCGGCGGGTTCCCAAAAGATGGGTTATGAGGTGTCGTAAGTGCTTCAAATGTATGATGGTCTAGTGAATTAATGTGTGAATAACGTGTAACTCGACATGTTAGTGGTTAAACAAAGGAGTGAGAGTGACTTTGCCCTACTTAAAGGTTTATCTCGGCATTCGACGTTATCGGTGATGAATCGGTTGATATTAAAATTGTGATAGGGAATGACAAGGCATTCTCCACGTTGGAGTAGGAGGAAATGATAATGGGATGGGTATTTAAAGGCATCTATGTGACAATCGATTTGAAATGAAAGTAAATAACTCGAAAAATGTACGTATAAACCGCATGTAAAGTGAACATGCACTTATGATGAAATGATGAGATGCTATAATGATGTAGTTATAGTCTAGGGTCAATGATGCAACCGAGTTCTCTATAACTAAAACTCTGATGCCAATCTGTCACACCCCCAAATTACCTGTTTTGCAGCGGAATGGAATTCCTGGGGGTTGACTGTCATAGCATCATAGTTACAGATATATTGAACGACCTAAAGTGTCGTTTAGAAAATACATCGTTTGATTTAATAAAATTATCAGAGTTTACAAAGTGTAGGTCCCAAATGAAAATCAATTTGTGCGGAAGTAAATTTGTTACAAGCCAAACGATGTTTTAAAATGCATAAATCTCATGTGTGACGCGTCGACACCACGACTTTTTGATAAGTCCACATGCATGCCATGAAGTAAATGCCTTAGATACCTGAGATAAAACATGCTAAAAAGTGTCAACACAAAGGTTGAGTGAGTTCATAGAGTTTGCGTTGAAATGAAAAGCCTTTCAAAATCGTTTATGCAGCAAAGGCATTGCAAATCCACTCAGTTCCAAGTTCCGCCCATACAAAACTTGCAACCTGTGTGTTTACAACCCATTGCCAAAATATGTATAGTTTATGTTCAAACACATGATATCAAATGAATTCACATAATAGTAGATAACTTAATGTATTAATATTCAATTGATATAACACGTATGAGTGTTGTTTCAAATAATTCCAAGACCGTTAGTTCATGATTATACCAAGACCTTTAGTTCAATGATAATCCCAAGACATTTAGGTCGGTGATAATACCAAGACCTTTAGTTCAATGATAATCCCAAGACCTTTAGCTCAATAATAATCCCAAGACCTTTAGATCAATAATAATCCCAAGACCTTTAGCTCAATAATAATCCCAAGACCTTTAGCTCAATAATTTATGATATAGAATATGACTAAACATTCAGTTGAGATAAACATATAGTTGCAAATAATCATGAATGTCATAAAAGTTGATGAGCATGTATCTCCCCCAAAGAGTTTAATAAAAGCATTAAAAACAATTGAAAATGGGGCTATGGAACTCACCTGTTGCAATGATTATAATGACAAAAGTGGATACAACGAAATGTAGCGTGAATCTCTAAACTTGACCTATTATGAATGATATGATATGTAATAAGTTATGATGTAATGTTATGCATGCAATTCGGATGATATCTATACCACTTATGAATTTGTGAAAACAATATTTCTCGTCGAGAAATAATCTTTTAACGTCTTGACCATTTTTAAATTACTTCACATGTATTTATATTGAAATGATATCCAACGATAATCATTTAGTGATTTATTATGAAATTATAACTTTTCGTCGTAAAATAATGTCGTTGAAATATTTCATGAAAGTGACTAAACGACCTCGAAAAGCTAGTCATAAAATGGTGTACGTCGAGTGTTAAGAAACGAACTCAACGGTTTTGGGAAGCTTGTATCATTATCTCAAAGCTTTAGTGTTTAAGTTTTCATCCTAGAGGTCTCGATCATGGAGATAAATATAGGTTAAATATGGTACTTGTGTCCCAAAATATAGTTTAAGGATGGTTTTCGGCAAAGTTTAAGTGACCGTATTTTACTCGTTACAACTCCGCTTGACAAGTGGTTTGACATTTTGGAAAATATGCCAGGCGTACTTACTTTTACTAGAAGACATCACTTTATAAAAAGTACTTCGTCATTGTTAAAAACGACCCTCAACATGGTCCTTGGTTGACGTAAAGTTTGTCTAATAGAAAATATATTAATTTTGCTAATAGAATTAAGTTACGGCAACTTTTTAAAATGTGAATAACTTTGTCGTTAAAAGTCCGTTTTCTACGTTCTTTATATCCACGGAATCGTGATAACATATACTAATATATTTTTGATAAGTCGACACATTTAACAACGCTTAAGACTCATTTTTGACTCGTAAAAAGTCGAGACAGCTTGCTGAATTTCCAGAAAATTATAGTTTTCGTCGCCTAACTTGAAAAATTCATAACTTCTTCGTTATAGCTCCGTTTTAACCCGTTCAAGCGGCCACGTTTTCGTTTTAAAGTATATTTTTCAAATATCTAGCCCAAAATATTTTGCTTACTGTCGGATTTTCCAGATTTTCAAAATAAGGACAGACCCTTAATTAGACTTGTCGAAATGAGTTTTTCACGCGCCAAACCTATTCCAACCAATTCAAAACAACTCCGAAGCTATTCTAATCCTACCATACACCTTCTTAGGGTGTCATGGGTTCCTAGACATCACCAAGAGTGATTTATAACAAGGAGTAATTATAGGATGACCAATATATATATATATAACCCTTAAAATCAATGAAAAAGTGGTATAAACATCATATGACTTGCATGTTTTCTCAAATAAAATGAAATGACCATAAAAATAAATATGAGATATGATGATGAATATGGATGCTTACTAGTTACTTGATGAGGTTTATGATCAAAGGTTTTTCCTAACCACCCAAGTTTTTATTGCAAAACCTTAATCAAGAGTGATACTAGAGTGAATAAATCTTGTCTAGAAATTTTTATGATGATTCCTCCATGGTCCCTTGGTTGGCCGGTCATGTGAAGAGAGGAAGAGAGAAAATGATTTTGATCTTTTACTTGGATAATGAATGAATGAATGTGTTGAGTGTTTTGTATATAATACATTAAACAAGAGTAGATATTATGCAACCAAATGACTCACCTTGGTGGTGCGACATGTATGAAAGAAAAAAAAATAAATGAATCACTTACTTGTATAATATGATGTATAAGTATAATTATATGTAAGTTACTTGAAGACATGTGATAAATTGTATACACATTTGAGTATTTAGGGTAGCGTTAGATAAAAATAACTTTTAACGGGTCAAGATGAAATATATTGAGGTCATAAAAATTATAAAAATACATTTCTTGCAAAATCTGAGTGAAACAATAACTATCGTTTTGAATTTAGGAAAACCGTCGTAATTATATAAACATAACAATTTATATACTAAATAAATTAAAAACATCGGGTAAATTAATAATATAATTTTTATAGTCTTAAAATGAGTATAAAAATATATTAGGAATATTTTTGAAAGTGTTGGATCAATGTTTCAAAATAATGTTTACGCGATAGCGTTTATTTAATAGGAAAAATAAACGTTTAATGAAAAATGCAAAACCATGCATGAATCAATATGATGATAATGATGCCAATGAAATGTAGACTAAACCTAGTTTATATGAAATGTCCTTGATGATATGTTCATGAATTCGCAGCTAAACCATTAAGGTTACGCGAATTTAATGCTCGTAAACGTAGTTTACGATAAATGATGAAATAGTGAAACTTTTAAAGTTTATAAAATGACCTGAAATTACGAGTTGTCACATTCGCCCAACCAAAAAGGAATTCAGTCCCTGAATTCAGTTCGTGTTAGTCTATCGAATTTTTGAGTTTGTGATGAATAACGAGGAAAGAAGACATGAAAAGGTGTCGTTACAGTTATCGATGATTTAGAGCGTACTAAACATCATAGTAAAGAAAATATTGGATGAATCTCCCATGAGTAACACTTTGAATTTTATGAATATGTAAAAACCCTGCTTGCACTAAGACTTATAAATAACTGCTCCCAACATAACATGATCCCTCCAGAATTAGACATAGTTAGCTAGGCTATGTATAATTAAGGAACGATATCCCTCGAGAATTAGACATAGTTAGCTAGGCTATGTATAATTATGGAACGATAATGTGACGTTCGGTTTAGTTGTTATAACTCTCGATGTTTACAGAGATCTAAAACTTGTAAGTGATAACGAATCAGAAGGAAAAGGAAGTACGCTTAATGAGAATATTTTACAACGAGTGGTTTATCAAAAGTAGTACATCTTAATTCATAAGATCCGAATACTATGGAAGACATAAA
>OU343216.1:136101678-136116595 GCA_910596185.1 Chrysanthemum makinoi
GTTTTACTAAGTCTGCTCACTTCTTAGCTATTAGCGAGGCCGATAGTCTCAACAAGCTCGCTCGACTGTACCTTAGGGAGATAGTATCGCATCATGGAATACCGATATCTATTATTTCCGACCGAGACAGCCGTTTTACATCCCACTTTTGGAGATCCTTACAGTCAGCGTTAGGAACAAACCTCGATATGAGCACTGCTTATCACCCTAAAACCGATGGTCAAAGCGAGAGAACCATTCAAACCTTAGAGGATATGCTTAGAGCATGTGTTATCGATTTCGGCAAAGGCTGGGAAAGACATCTCCCTTTGGCTGAATTCTCTTACAACAATAGTTATCATTCTAGTATTAAGGCTGCTCCATTTGAAGCTAATCGTATGGCCGAAAATGTCGTTCTCCTGTTTGAAGTTGGCGAGAGTCAACTTACCGGTCCCGAACTTGTCCTAGAAACCACCGAGAAGATAGTTCAGATTCGTAACCGTTTGCAAACTGCTCGAGATAGACAAAAGAGTTATGCCGATAGGAGACGTAAACCTTTAGAATTTCAGGTTGGAGATCGTGTTATGTTAAAGGTTTCTCCTTGGAATGGAGTGATTCATTTTGGAAAGCTTGGAAAACTCTATCCCCGATATATTGGTCCCTTTCCAATCCTGGAAAGAATCAGACCGTTAGCATACCGCCTGGAGCTACCTTCGGAATTGAGCAAGTGTACACAATGTCTTTCATGTTAGTAATCTTAAGAAATGTCTTTCGGAGGAAAACATAGTTGTGCCTTTAAGAGATATCCGTATTGATGAGAAATTGAATTTCGTTGAGGAACTGATTGATATCATGGATCATGAGATTAAACGGCTGAAGCATAGTCGTATTCCGATTGTCAAAGTTCGTTGGAACTCCCGACATGGACCGGAGTTCACTGGGGAACGTGAGGACGTTTTCCGTAGGAAGTATACTAAACTTTTCACGACATCAAGCAACTTTCGAGTGAAACCCGGACGGTTTCTTCCGAGGTCAGAGGTCTGTGACAACTGTCAATTTAGGGAGTCTATTTTAGGTAACCGCATTACGTTAAAGTAAACCGAGCTTTGCCTTTAACACTATTTTTATCAACCATGACTTGATTTTATATCGTCTATTGGTTTTTATGGTTTATTTCATTATTGGATGAGCTATCACGTGAGTTTTAACTCTTTTTGTAGGATCGTGTATATTATTGTGTTGATGATTCGGGTGGTCTTGGGAGATCAAAATACATGTTTTCCATTTTAGAGAGAGAAAGTAGAAAGAGAGGGTGTTCTTGCTAGAGGTTTACACAAATGTTGAATATTAGATTATGAGAAGCACCACCCCTTCCATGGATGGAAGGGGTATTTATACTTACAAATACACGACCTCCTATCGGCCTGTGGATCAGGGATACAGTGGGTAAAGACCCGTCCTTCCTCCACGGTGTTGCACTAAGCTATACTACGCTACAAACTAATAAATAAACTACTAAATAACGTGACTAACGACAAGTCTACGAGCTAAATTAAGCTAGATAACATTTGGGGTGACCGACTCTTCACTATGGAATTTTCTAATTCCTAACAATCTCCCCCTAAGGGAGGTCACCCCATGATTTACATTTCAAATCCTAGCATTCTATTCTTGTCATTGTTCTTGAGCTCGTAGACTTCAATTCTTCATTTCAACAATCTTTGTGCTTTTGTAGCGATTCTTCAAAGTCCGCATTGATTTGTCCTTTTAGTGGAGGCCTTTAACTGATCCACATCTTTGATGATCTTCGAGCTATCATTGAGATCATCACCACAAGAAATCTCTGGATCACCCTTTATTGTGTTGCCATCATGTGAAGTTGTGACTTTCGAACCGACATGCTCACACTTTTGAATCATGACATCTTTCCATCAGAGTAGCGAAAGCCTTATGGTTCATGATATTTGCAAAGCAATAAGCATAAGCATAGTATGAAATATCGAGCCGTGTTATGTAGATATGCACCAGCCATGATTTCTTCAAATTAAGTGTGGATGCTGTGAGCATGCGGCTTTGGATTGACATCTCAATTCTGATCACCGCAACCATCCAAATGTACCCGCAAACAACAGTTAGCAGAAAACACACAAAAGTGTCTTTGATCACTTTCGCGAATTGAGGTACACGCCCACGGTTCCCCGCTGATCAAGATAAATACGCCTGGATCGGTAGGATTCCTAAGAATCTCCTTGACAGGTTTCGCAGTTGTTCTAGCCGTTCTCAAACCGAACGCTCTCAAAGAAGACAACACGGAGTGAGTGAACCAAATGAATTGAGATTCACCGATTGATGAAAAATGATTTGAAAAACAATCGCGTATTGCTTGAAGAAAGAGTTTTGCAATACGACGAAGGTTTTATGAGAAAGATCAATTTTCAATCAAAATACTTTTGTATTAGAGAATGAGTACACATTCGACGTGCTAGCGAAAAGAAGAGATTCGCACATCGAACGGTTTTTCTAAAAGTATTTTTCAATCAGAGATACTTTTGAATTTGAAAACATAAGTACACATTCGACGTGCTAGAGAAAAGAAGGTTTGCACATCGAACGGTTTTTCCAAAAGTATTCGTCAATTCCATTCCTCGACCAAGGTTGATTCACGAGTGAATCGCCCCATTGTTTCTATCCAGTTGTCACATGGTTGATCTATAGAATAGATCTCACATGCCACCTACCAGGAGCTTGTTTGATGTTGGCTTCCGAAGGCTTTCCATCTTCATTGTGAATATGTTTACATATCACTCGGATGTTCTGGCAATACCACAGGGATAATGCGTAGGACTCTAAATATATACTTACTTTCCACATTGTGTGAAACAGCAAGTCTTCATTAATTTTGTGTCCTAATGAGATATTGTGGATGATCTCTTGGCTCTAGACTCAATCAGTGCACATTTGGTTCCTATGCCGGAGACTAGGGAGAGGGTCTCCTTCTTCAATATCAACAATCTCTAAGAGAAAGTCGATAGATAATGTCGGTTCCCCGTGAGAAATGAAACAAGCCCTTTTAAGAGGAACTTGAGTAGCTTGGGAAGTTAGGTGCAGCGGCCACCGGGTCCATGACGTCTTGTCTTCAATACCGGCGTTACCTTAGTAACCACCAATAGCATATGTATTGAACCCGGTTTCTGCTCTAAGGTTGAATTATTGGAGGGCTATTTCTTTTCACCCTTTTTCACATTCATTTCTTTTTCATTCTTCAACCCCTTCAGTGCTTACCAAGACTTCATTACTAGAACCTTGTTGGGTTTATTCCATTACTAGCTCTATCTCAGTCCGCACTCTTCCCATATCTCACTTTTCTCCTTTTTTCAATATACCTAAGGACTCTACACTATCTAGTGGATTGTCCCTGGGTAGATCCCTCCAGCTCTGGCGGGATCGTGGGAACTAATACCTAACCTCACCATCCTTATAACTCCATACATAAAGTAAGATGGTCGGTCTTTTGGTACAATTCATTCTTCCTTGAAACCAATTGAAAAATCATTTGGAAAAACAATCAAGGTACTTGTGATACGAGATCAAAGCATTTTGTACCTTAATAGTTTTGATCATTTAGAAAATGCTCCCCCTCAACATGTGCATATGATTTTGAAATTGTTTAGCACATGGAGGCAAGAGTTCTTTGAAATAATTTCTTTGAAATAATTTCTTGATCACAATTTCCATGGAAAAGCCATTTGATTTTCTTTGGTAAATTCTCCCCCTCAATATGTGCATAGGATATTTGAAATCATTTTATCACATAGAGGCAAGAGTTCTTTTGAAGCACATCCACGATTACAAAAGCCATTTAAGAAACCATTTGAAAACTCAATCAAGGTACATTATGTTAAAACATAAAAGCTTTTGTACCTCGATAGTTTATTTTCTTTTAAAATGCTCCCCCTCAATATATGCTTCGAGATTCGAAAGCGTTTAGCACATACGAGAGAGCAACCTGCACAATTGAATCAAAACGATCAACTTTTATCAAATTTCATTATTAAATCACAAATTCTCCCCCGATCAAAAATATCAAACCCTTTGAGATTTTGGATCCCAAGTGATTTAATAAGGTTTATAAAACATGGGAGAATATGTGGCCAAGTTTAAATACTCATCTTGTTTTTGGATAAATCCTCCTCCTCAACATGTGCATCGTGTATTTGAAATCGTTTGGCACATGGAGGCAGGAGTGCCTTTAAAGGACTAAAACCGATTCCATTAAAACAAATTTGAGATTTAAATCACGATCTCTCCCTTGATCAAAAAAATTCAAACCAACTAGAATTTTGGATCCCGATTGATTTAAATCATTTAAAAGATTTAGGGAAAGACGTGGCAAGATTTAATTTTAAAAAATGACAGATAGGAACAGATTTAAACATTAAAGATTGTTAGTGTCAGGTATGATTGTTTTAAGAGATCTTTTAGGTAAAATAAAACAATTTCACAATCAAACAAGAACAGAAAAATTTCATTTTGAAAGACCTTGATTTTAAAGAAAATCATACCATGACATAACATTAAATCTTTAGATCACCACTTATTTTGTACAAAACGGACTTTTTGAAGATATATTGTTTGAAAATATTTTAAATTAAATCACTCTCCCCTCAATCGATGACCGAAGTCGATAATTGAGTGACTTAAATTTTGATAAAATGAAGTCCGGTGATTTTCAAAAATTAGTCCAATATATTTTCAAAACAATATTTTCCATTTTCAAAACAATTTAATCAACTTATTCAAAATTGTTTAAAAATGGTATCCCGCACAAGATAATGTTAGATGGTTGAGAAGCTTCGTTGATGTTGTAGGGTTTGGAAGAAAAACCATCTGCCGATGCAGTGAGACTTCTTCTTACGTTGCATTTTGAATGCCAACCGAGGTCAAATTAAGCTCCGTTTCTTCAATCACTTAGAAGAAAACCATCTGCAGATGCAGTGAGACCTCTTTCGTTGCATTTATGCCAACTCTCCATAGAAGTCCAATTAAGCTCCGTTTCTTCATTTGTCAACCCAAGAAATAGTTACCCTTTCCTTTCGGCATCCAATCATCATCATTAGTGGGATCCGGATCGGGAACATTCTTATATCCATGATATACCGCATACGTTAGTGAACACACATACCGATATATGGTGGTCGACATCACCCAAACAACAATCGACTAATAAAAGTCAATTCAACATATCAATCAGATCATATAAAGCATGGGAATAATGTTCATCAATCTATAATCATCTAAACCTAACAATCACATCCTAGAAACCTAGTCCTTCAACATAGGCAATTATATTTTTCAGATAAGCACGTAGGATAATTAAGAAAGTCCGTTAGATGATATAAATTTGAAAAATATTCTTTCCCTCAATCAATGACTCTTTTTCTAAAAGATTTAAAAGCGCTGAAGTCATTGATTGAGATTTCAAATTATACTAAAACTCTGATCCTGATTGATTTTTCAAGCAACTCATTTTCCACCATATTGAAATACAACAAATATTTTTCTGAAGAATTTTAGACGGAAAAACATTTGTGTAGGAACAGCATTCCTTCGACATACTTTCCTCAAATTTGTTTTTAGGATAAGTGCACGATATTTTTGAAAATATGTTTAGCGCAAGACTTTCCTTTCTTGAAAAACGGGTTGCTATCTCAAATAATAACAAGCCATTGTTTAAGCGCTGGTCACGTAAGTAATCGCAAGCCATCATTTGAAGCCCTGTTACAAATAAATAATCGTAGCCATAGTTTTGGACATGTTATGAAAGAAATATTTACACCTCCTGCTCGAACTTCATCTAAAGTCCCGTGCCATTATTGAATGACATTTCTAAGACCGTAGATGTTATCGATACCAGAAGACATGTCATGTGAAAACATATTTTTGGTATTTTTGAAATTTTCCGATTTTTATGGGTTTTTGAAGGTTTTATATTTTTCTATTTTCTTTTTGTTGGTTTTCTATTTTTGTATTTGGTTTTGCTGGTTTTATAATTTTGTATTTTGCTTTTCTGAAAAATATATACAAGGATAGAATAGATGATATAGTTAAGAGGATGATGATACGAGTACCAAGATAAGAATATCGAAAAGCAAGCCTCGTTGTAGAAGATAGAAGTCATCATCTCTTAAGCATTCACCACCAAAGCTTCCAAGACTCTTGAATCGAAGAGAGAAATTGAGCCACTTGAAAGTGAGACTTTGGTAGCTTCCCCCCAAACCGAAAATCCTTTAGATGAGCAGATTCAAAGCTTTATTTCAAGCTTGCCTTTAGCCGGTGCACAGAGAAGCACACCATTATCATAAATCTTGCTGCTCCATTTAAGAATAATCACCGAGATTCTTCGTTCGAGGTTATATCATCAACAAGAAGAACAACATCGTATCATCCCACACATAAAACAATCTTCTCAAATTTCCTTTTCAACTCGACGCCAAGCGATCCATTCCAAAAGGTTTCAAGAGAACAATTCCCCCAAGTAGTTGAATTGATGCAATCAGTCCCTTAGACTAGAGCTCACGAACCCAACACACAAACCCAAGACAAAGAAACTTATACCATCGAAGTAGCAGATTAAGTCCAATAGCTAAAGAATAACCCCGATGTATACTTTTCTCTCCTCCTGAAGAAAGTGCATGAAGCTCAAGAACCCGAAGTACCTGAATGCCCAAAGAGAGAATAACCGATAACATTGAAGAAGCAGGTCAATCATCGATTATCTCTCGGATGACAATCTCTACGGATGTCCACTCCGAATAAGTGATTATATCTCTCAATCACATATTAAGCCCTCAAGTGAGACAAATGAGCATCCCCAATGTACACAATCTCTCCTCCGATGAATGCGATAGCATCATCACACACTTGTGTACCTCTTTTATCATCAGAAACTAACTCTTCCATCTCTTCCCCTACATAGTTGGAAAAAAACACCTAACGCTATGAGTCAAATCTTGAGTTTCTCTGCGGTAATGACAATAGTCTTCCCTGGATATCTTCAATCACTTAGAAGTATTAAGCTCGTCAAGATTACTCGCGTATAGATGTTTGTCTCCTTCCCCCTTGCTGGTTTTGACACTACAGAGTCAAAGAAATCATTATAAGCCCGTATACTAGAAATCTGTTGAGAAGAACACTTGAACTCTTGTGGGAGTCAACTTGTCAAGACTCTCTCTCGACTATTTTTATCAACCCTTATGTAGACGATTTGTAGTGACTATCAAGAAGAAAACCCGATATACCATACTTGAAACTGAAGTCAACTTCCCACATTTGTATCTTAAGCTTGCACCTAATGATGGAAGAACGGTGTCGAGAATTTATGCTTCAAGCAAATCTCTAAGTACTCACTACTCAAGCAAAGTATGAGACATTAACACCTCTTGTGATTATCCACACCGTCATATGCGTGTGACACCGAGTAAAACAAAGTAACTCCTAATAGTGATAGTTAACCAGTCTTCAACCATCCACCTCGATCCGGTAACTAGATAAACCAAGTCTTCACCTCAAATTCTTAAGCCCGAGCAAGTTATCAAATAAGAACACGCCTTTGTGAAAGTCAACTTCAATCTCAAATAAGTGATAAATGATTAACTCCGAAGTAATCACCTTGTGTCAAATGTCCAACAATAGTGAATATCAACGTCTCGAGGAGTCACTGCTAAAAATATGAGCAAGTCTAATTGGGGATTGAATCTGGCATTTAAATCTCCCCCAATTAGTGCTCTCCCCTAAACCGACAATCTGTTTGATAGATGCCCAGATTAAGAAGAAGTCTTTAGATCGTTAAATGCAACTCGTCTTTAGTCTTCTAACATGCAGAAAATGTAGAAATGATCAGTAGACTCGACCTTCTTCAAGATTGTTCGGTTGGGAATAGATAGTTAACATCTTCAACTCACACCAAAAAGCATCCCACCAAAAGCATCCCAATTAACTTACATCTTGCAAGTCCCCTTAACTAAAATCTCTCCCAATCAAACAAGAACAGAAAGATGTTCATCAAGGAAATCGAATAAGGCGAACGAACACACAAGATGGTAACGCCAAACTACCAGTCACATCAAACAAGAACAGAGAGATTGTTCGGAATCATCATGTTGATGTGTACGTGAAGCATTAACCGGAAGCACTTTGTCGATAAACTCATCAATCCGAGTGAAGATGTCAACCAACGGCTCTTAAAAGAGAAAAACTCCATGTGAAGATGACCCAATAACAAGAAGCTCGGTTCTTACATGAGTTTAGAGCCGTATGACCATTTATTCTCAAATTTCAATCAACAATGCAAAAAATTCACACTTCTTCTCCCCCTCAAGAATTGCATACGTAGTTGCCATTCTTGATTAAACAAGTGAACTCATCCATGTGTAGTCTATTTCCACTTCTCCCCCGCAAAAATTGCATATGATGTCGCCATCGCCATTTTAATTGAGCTATTGAAAAAATAGAAAACCATCAACAGTAAGTAGATCACCATTGAGAAAAACATGAGAAGAAGATCCACTTGATGATCGAAGCAGCATGGAAAAGCATGAAGCATGTTGATGAGAATGGTCATAATAAGAAGATTTTCTTCTTCAAGATAAAGCGTTGAAGCGCATACACTTTTCTTTTCTTTGAGAACGAGGCATGAACTGTTGTGTTCATACGTCATAAGAAGATTTTCTTCTTCATAAGATAAAGCGACCTAAACGCACTTTTCTTTTCTTTAGAGTAACGAGGCCTGAATCAAGTGAACAGACGTCATAAGAAGATTTCTCTTCTTTTGAAGATAAAGCGCACTGAAACGTACACTTTTCTTTTCTTTAGAGAACGAGGCATGAACTGTTGTGTTCATACGTCATAATCTCTCTCTTTTCAACATCTCTTTTGGCAAAACATGTACTCAACCATTATTATTCAGTAGGCTCTTTGAAGTGACAGCTGATGGAGATAACCCAATATGATGAATTTGACCCGTAAACTAACCCACCGGACTTAAACTTGTACAAATGTAACAAAGAGCGGTGACGAGACTTCATGCCCATTTGAATCTCTAAGTACTCTATACTCTTCAACCAACCAACCATCAAGTAATAGACGTACATCACCTCTTGAAAATCCACAATTGAATGTGACACTGAGCACTACAACGTAACTCCTTAAAGTGATAGTTATTTTGTAGTGGTATGAGCCCAATTCCCCCAAGTGGTAAAAGAAGAGGTAAAAGACACCCAACAATAACTAGATTTCTAAGTCTTCGTTTTTGATAATAAGCATCGAACAAGGATCATGAAGAATCTTCATCCAACCATCCCCGATACCTTCAGATACTAAGTACACTCGCCCGTGATATTTCACTTCAACCTCAAATAAATAATACTGAATGAACGCCGTTGTCACATCTCTCGAATGCTCAAATCTAGCCTTCTTTGACATTTAAATGAACTTTAATAATGGTTTCATCCCGACCATGGTATAAGCACATAACCCCGAAAAACCATGTAATAACCAAACTGCCATGATGAATATCCAAACACACATCCAATTTATGAAGTACACCCTTTTATCCTTTCTTCGAAGCGGAACCCGTAACACCAAAGATCGAAGACCCCGAGATACGCTTTCCTTTCTCCAAGATGGTTCCATCATCACGGGATTTTAAAATTCTATAGTTTAAACCGAGAAATAGTTCTTTCGTGGGATTTTACAAAACCAAGAATAAACCGTATGATAGTTCCGGATATGCACTTTACAATTACGGGATATTTCCATTGTTACGGGATTTTACAAGTCTATGATTTAAACCGAGAAATAGGTTCTTTCGCTGGATTTTACAAAATCAAGACATAACCGTAAACAATGTCAAAGACATTGAATGTGTAATGACAACTTTGGTTTTGGTGAATATCTGTTTTAGGGGAACATGCAGCGGTTCATCAACAAATCAATATCCAACATCATCAACCATCCAATCAACACTTTGGTAAACACATCATTCACACAATCTGTCGGCTATTGTAGTGACCACATGGTGAAGTAAACCCGATATACCAAACTTGATCATGAAGTGGAATTCCCCAGATTTGTTACTTAAACTTGTACTAATCCTTGTGAAAAAGAAACGGTGTACCCAATGTACAAAACCTCTTGACATTCTCAACTGAGTGAGACACCGAAGTGATAGTTACATTGTGGGTTAAGTGAGAAAGAATCACAAACGAAACTAAATAGCCAAGTCTTTATCACACTTAATAAACGCCCAAACAAGTCATCTTCGCGGAAGTGTAGAAGGAAAGAAGACGAAATAAGTAACCGCGCCCGGAAAACTTCACATCAAACCCAAATAAGAAATACCGTCCAAACAATCCCGTAGTCAATATTTTCCAATCATCAATTCAAGCCGTGACAAAATATACTTAGTAAAAATGCGTAAACCAAGGTATCAACCCGCACAACAAAACAAATAACAACATCATTAATTCGTAGTCCATATTCAAGAATAATTATCAACCAAAAGCCCATGATTGAGAAGCCCAACAGTCCAAATCACATAGCATCCCATCCAAATTATTTCAGGAATAAAGATCAAGCAACCCATTCCAAATAGGAACGACTCAACTCATTCAACACCATCACTTTGTAAAAACATTGTACACGGATAATGTCAAATATTTTACAGTAGCACCATCTTTTCCGTTTCAGTCCAAAGGAAATGATAACCCATTCAAGTTTGAAAGAACTTGCAATTCAAGTATTAGCAACTCAGGTAACTACACACATGTGGTATTGCAAATTCGTAATATTTGAGATGGACAAAGTACCACATGATCCAATAAAAGGTGCATCCCATTCGTGATCCAAGTCCAAAGCCACTATAGATATTCGGGTTACAAGCCCAAACTGATAATGATACCCGGTCTAACTTTGGTCCAATAAAAAATACCCTATCTATGTGGAGAATTAACAACCGAATATATAAGGTGTGAAACCCTAAATATCAGTCATTACCTACAAACCCTACACATAATAATCCGCCTACCACATTCAATCATCCTCTCACACCATACGTTTTATCTCAAAACCATCTGCTCCTTTATCCAACATAAGAATCAAATCTCATCTCATTATATATCATAAGAATCAAAGCAAACACAAACATATAACCGTACCATGATGTAACGTTTTCTATACAAGCCGAATCAAGAAGTGTTCTTCAAGATCCGTTTGGGGGTCTCGGGTAGGTTTAATTATCTGTTGTGTTGTATTCAATTTTTTTTTTTGTTTTTTTGTTTTTTTTTTTTTTGAAATAAGAGTCATATAACGAGACAAGAAGAGTGTCTAACAATCTTGTTAGATAACTGTTTCTTAAGTGTTTCGAATATTGATGAAGTAAATCTTCAACAAGAGTTGAGTGCATCTTAGATCAGTGATGAGAGTTCAATTACAAATCTTTGAAAGATAAACGATTGAACATACTGAGATCTGTAGAAGTAAGATGATTGGAGTTAAGGTGAAGTTGTAGAGATTGAGAATGAATGGAGATGAGTTAGGATAGGTTTTGGATATGTTGGTTTTTGGTCATGATTTAAGGACATCTTTTTCGATTTTATTTTCTTAAAATGGACTGATGATGGCATTCGAGCACTGAAGTCGTGGTGTTGATGTTTGGTTTAGTCCTGTTGTGGTCACATGTTATTCTCCTTCATCATTTCTGTAAGTCAAGGTCAAGTCGCTAGTGACAATGGTCTTGAGCCAACTCGCTAGCCAACTCGCTAGCCAAGTTGCTAGCCAACTCGCTAGCCAACTCGCTAAGCCAAGTCGCTAGCCAAGTCGCTAAGCCAACTCGCTACGTCTTGTTCAATAACAAGTCGCTACCGTTTTAAAAAGTCAAGTCGCTAGCAGTTTTCCAAAGCAAGTCGCTAGTTAGCTTTTGATATAACTCGCTGTTGACTTTCAAAAAAGTCAACGATATCCAAGTCGCTATTTCTGGTACATCGCATCAGGACACTTTAGGCAAGTCGCTAGCAAGAATGACCATAAGTCGCTAGTAAGATTTTTGAAAATTTTTGATTTGTTTTCCGACCATAAAACCGTTCAGCTTCAAAAACTCAAAAAAAACAACATATGAATATTCTTCATTCATGCCCAGTTTGACCTTGACCATATGACCACTACTTACACCAAATGGTACCAAAAGTCAAAACAAATGATATGAGATAAAACTGTTTGGATAAATGATACAAAACATACATATGCAACAAAGATACAGGCAAGGACTTTTGGACCAAAAAGTTTACTAAACATGAGTAAACTGTCAAACCACTTATGGACATGGACTGAGTTAAAGGATACAAAACTTGTGAAAATAGTTGACCACAATAACCAGAAAAAATATTTTCCGATCAAAAAGTACAAGTAACAAGAACACAAGATTCAAAAACCACGAACAAATCATCAAAACACAAAAACCTTGGCTCTGGTACCAATTGTAGGATCGTGTATATTATTGTGTTAGATGATTCGGGTGGTCTTGGGAGATCAAAATACATGTTTTCCATTTTAGAGAGAGAAAGTAGAGAGAGAGGGTGTTCTTGCTAGAGGTTTACACAAATGTTGAATATTAGATTATGAGAAGCACCACCCCTTCCATAGATGGAAGGGGTATTTATACTTACAAATACACGACCTCCTATCGGCATGGATCGGGATACAGTGGGTAAAGACCCGTCCTTCCTCCACGGTGTTGCACTAAGCTATACTACGCTACAAACTAATAAATAAACTACTAAATAACGTGACTAACGACAAGTCTACGAGCTAAATTAAGCTAGATAACATTTGGGGTGACCGACTCTTCACTATGGAATTTTCTAATTCCTAACACTTTTCGTTAGGCACTATTCGATTCGGCACTATAAAAGCCTAAAACGAGAAATAATGTAACTTTTAGACCGTAACTCGAAAATTGGCAAATAAATAGTCAAAACTTGTGGAAAAACATAAATAACGATAATAGAAAGTCGAATGAATGTCGTGGGACACTCGAGGAAAAATATATGAGCTCGGGAATGGGTAAACGGGACATTTTACGAAAAATTTCGCCTTCGGCCCTCCCACTCACACCTAGGCCGGCGCCCCTCCCCACCTTTTTATTTATTTTGAGGTCCTTCCCTCTTATATATATATACCCTCACCTCACCTCATTCCCACCCTTTCATTCTCTCTCTAAAACACACACACCAATCTCTTTCTCTCTCTACAAACCCTAAACCTAAAAACTAAACCCTAGCCACCATTTAAATATCCGGCCACTTTCCGGTGAGATTCCGACCACACCGTCACGAGGCACCACCACCATCTTAAAGATCTTTCTCCCCTATTTCTAACCTCAATAACATCTCCAAATCTTGAAAGGGCGCTTCAGATCTTTAGGGTTTCAAGTGGGTTTTACAATTCGTGTTTGGAAAAGGTAAAAGGGACTTGAATACGTCTTGTTTGAGCATAGAAAAGCCACGTACAACCCTTTTAGGGTTCGTATATGTGGTGACTTTTAGGGCTTTCGGTTTAAACGTGGGATTAAATCTAAGGGAAAATTAGTCAAATAGACCGCGCGCCCTGAGGCTTATCAGTTTATGGACCACGCCCTTTCAAAATTCGAAAATAGACAGGTTGCCCACTGCTTTTCTTGGACCCAACCAGGGGTTGCCATTTGTTCGACAACTTATGACACAAGTACGTATTTTGAAGGTATATGTCATGTATTGTAACGTATTATTTTTTGGGCAACTTGTATTGTATTCTGGGCATCTTTATGTTTTTTGGGCAACTTGTATTTATACACGAGGATAGTTTTGTCATTTCACATTTAAAAAAAAACAAAAAACAAAAAAAAACAGCCCACACAAAAGACAGATTCACACAGTCACACACCTCTTGTCCTCCACATAAACCATCACAACTAACACCAAGATAAACCACCCAACAACCCGACGCCACCACCATCCGGGCACCTCCACACACGCCACCACCATCCGCGGCACCACCACACAATCAACCTTCTTCAAGTGGCCTGTCCTTGTTATAGGTAATTCAAATCACCTGAAGAAATCTTTTGTTATTATCTACTTAATGTATTTTATCTTCGATTTAATCTGTAATTTTAGTTAAATTTGCATTTGTGGTTGTTCCCTTGATGAAAGTCAAAATTAGGGTTATCACCCCTAAACCAAAAATCAGGTTTTGTAAATTTGTTAATTTGATGCAATTATGTTCTGCTAAAAAACATGTGAATCAGGCTCGGTATTGATTATTGTATCTAAATTATTATATCTTCTTTTATACTCTAGATTCAGGCTCGGTATTGATTATTGTATATTATATCTTCTTTTATACTCTAGATATATTTAGGAGGAATGGTGTTCTGAATGTGTGACATTGATTTATATCTTATCTTAAGCTTTTCAAGTAGCTGTTGAAGTTTATATCTACTATTTTCTAAAAGGCGTTTAGACGCTTTTTATATGTCCGCAAAGACTTGGATGTATGGGTTGATTTGATGTGGCTGTTTAGACGAGCCGATGCAGATTGGGCTTTAGCTTACCGTGAACGGATGCTTGAATACTCTGAACCACAAGGTTGAATACACAAATTGCCGCTTTCAAGGTACGATCCTTAATGTCCGTTTGACCCATAATTATTGTCAAATGTTCACTTGTGAAGTCTTTTTCTTTCAACTTTAACACTATGTATTTTTACTTGTGTTATATATTAATCGATTATTATAAAAAAAAAATTAAATCACCGGCATTTCTTTTGTAAATACCCGTGCACATATACAAAAACGGCTATGGTTTGCAAACCACTTCTGTATTGGTTATGTATAGTTTATTAATAT
>OU343216.1:136116695-136212239 GCA_910596185.1 Chrysanthemum makinoi
CAATGGCGACAATAACGTGGCATAAATGTAATTAACATCAAACTTCAAGTTATATTTTAAAAAGGATTAAAAGGTGTTTAAGTAATTTTGTATCACCCCATTAAATTCACAATCTGGAAGTTACACCACAATATTTGCTCTCTCTAAAAAAAACCCTAGCCACCATCTTCATGTTTTGTCCTCATACAATCAGAAACCATGATCAGAATCTCTGATACAATGATACCATCATCCTTATTTCTTTATCTCCTACATAAACCATAGCCACGTTTATTGAATTTTTATTGACGTGAAAAATCATGTCAAGATAGACCTGCGATTGGATTATCAAATATCATAGATCTGCAATTCAAGGCATCAGGTAGGTATGTTTGATTTGTTTACTTTTATTTATTTAATATCATCTTAAAAAACAATTGAGTTGGAGATGTGAAAGCGTCCCACGAATTGCTCATATCCATGAATTAAACTAGTAGTATTAAAGTAATATTTAGATTATCAAAAACTTGTCTTTTAGATTGGTTTTTAGATCGAGAAACTAAAGTATTAAAGTAATAAAATGCATAAAGTGTCTCGTTTGTCTCAGTCTTGCAAGTTGCACCTTCAGTTTGTTAATTAATAGGTTTGACATTCAAAATGCATTTATTCTTGCATAACTTATATCATTTTTTCAAATATGTTGTTATGTGGTGTTAAATTTTCGTTTTACATGTAAAAAAGGTAATTGCTTAAAATGTAAAGTTGGTTTGTTTTTTCCCTTTATGTGTTATGAATATAGCAACAAGAATTGTTACGTGTGCATTTGTATTTGAAAAGTGATGGTTGTGTAATTACGTAGCATGTGTTTTTACAGTTTTAGAGTTTAAATGTATTGAAAATGCATATATATTTTTAGTTCTCATATAAGGATGTTTTTGGCTTGTTTCGCATTGCAACTAGATCTCTTATTTCAATGCTTGCTGTTCGAGTTAAAAACTACTCGTATATATATTCTTCGATAAGTTGTGAATTGAAAATTTTAAATATAGATTAAAGTTATCACTTTGTGATTCAAATAGGACCAAAGATCTAAAGTCAAATATACTAGCTCAACTAATCAACCTGTCAATCTAGTTTTTGATTCGTCTAATTGTCCTCCACAACAAAAATGGTGACTAAAAATATAACTACTAGGACTAATGAGATTTACTAAACTGTTTTTCTTGATGGGCTTCTTATAACTTGGGCTTATAATTGACTCAGCGTATCAGCTTGCAATCTGTTATATTACATACCTATATATGTACTTGTAGCACGACGCTAAATAAACGAAATCACACATGTGTTTTAAGGGGGAATGCATATTTGTTTTATGGTGGGTATAAATTTAATGAAAATACATGTGCACAAAACATAGGTTAGGTATTCAGTTTACTTGTTGGTTTCAGATTTTAAAATATGCTTTCTAATGTGATACAATTATATTATTTTGTGGTAATGGTTGTACTGGAATTTGTTTCGTTTTTAATTTCATATGTTATTATGGTTTATAATAAATGACCAATGCCTTGAAAGGATTTATATGTAGTAAAATCATATTATATTTATCATTTATCAAGATCATGCCATTAGATGTGTCTAACAACATATTGTAACTATATTTATATTGCAGAAAAAACTGAAGAAAACTTGTCTAGTAGAGAAGAACAATGACGTCTACAACAAAACACATGTATACGAAAGTACTTGTGCACGCCTAGAAAAAAAATGTGAACATGCACCCTTACGAAGAACACTTGTCTATTGGAGAACAACTTTGACGAATCAGAACAAGACACATGTACACGAAGATACATTTGCTCAACAAGAAAATACATGTGCAAAGCAGGAAAATACACCATGTACACGAATGCATAGTTGAATCTCATCTATACATTTTGTTTTTTCTAGTTGCAATTAAAAGGAAATGTAATATAGGAGTGTAGATTTTTGGGATTTTTGTTAAAGTTTGTATTCTCTATTTTTGTTAAAAGAATGCAAATGTGTATGTGTTAAAAAAAATGCTTATAGAAATTTACTTAGTAAATATATACATGTGCAATTAGAAGCAATTGAGCACTAAAAACATATGAAAATTTACATTATAAAAGAACATATGTAAAATTATATTATTTAAAAGAAACACATGTGCACCTTGACTTATATACAAAAACAAGTATGATATCTTACCTTTTGAAATCATGAAAAAATAATTATTTTCTCAAAAAAAAAAAAAAAAAAAAAAAAAAAAAAAAAAAAACAAAAAATTAAGAAATTAAAAAAACGGTTTTTATTAAAAAAAATCAAAAAGAAAAAAAATGTATTTTTACTATTATGCCCTTTTGAATTAAATATTAAAGATAAATATTCAAAAAAATCTGATTGGTTGATGCTGGTTCTCGCAGTTCTCGACCTTTTCTTGGTTCTGAAAAGAACCATTCCCTTATATATATATATATATATATATAATATATATATTATATATATATATTATATCTATATAATATATATATATATATATATATATATATATATATTATATAGGCTCAGTTCCATGAGAAGGTTTTTTTTTTGAGAAGATTGAGAAATCTTCGTTTGAGCAAATTGATTCATGCTTTTGATTTGATTCACAAGTAAACATCATTTTATGGTGAATCGAATCTATAAATCACAAATTTGATTCACAAATCATTGTTAAAATCGAGTTTTGATGATGATTCATTAAATTTGTACAGATGATTCAGTATTCTACATATATCGCAAAATCGATAGATTTTTAACATTGATTCAAAATTTTTTTTACACATTTTGAATTTTAATCACATTAAAATGAGTTTTACGCTTGAAAAACATGAATCAAAGTTAAAAATCTATCGTTTTTGAAAACCTTCTCAATCTTCTCAAAATAAAAATGTAGGATCGTGTATATTATTGTGTTGATGATTCGGGTGGTCTTGGGAGATCAAAATACATGTTTTCCATTTTAGAGAGAGAAAGTAGAGAGAGAGGGTGTTCTTGCTAGAGGTTTACACAAATGTTGAATATTAGATTATGAGAAGCACCACCCCTTCCATGAAAGGAAGGGGTATTTATACTTACAAATACACGACCTCCTATCGGCCTGTGGATCAGGGATACAGTGGGTAAAGACCCGTCCTTCCTCCACTGTGTTGCACTAAACTATTCTACGCTACTGACTAACTAATTAACAACTTAAAAACGTAAATAACGACAAGTCTACGAGCTAACTTAAGCTAGATAACATTTGGGGTGACCGACTCTTCACTAAGGAATTTTCTAATTCCTAACAATCTCCCCTAAGGGAGGTCACCCCATTTTTTTTACATTTTGAATCCTAGCATTCTATTCTTGTCTTTGATCTTGAGCTCGTAGACTTCAATTCTTCATTTCCACAATCTTTGTGCATTAGTAGTGATTCTTCAAAGTCCGCATTGATTTGTACTTTTAGTGGAGGCCTTTAACTGATCCACATCTTTGATGATCTTCGAGCTTTCTTTGAGATCATCAGCCACAGTAAATCTCTGGATCACCCTTTATTGTGTTGCCATCATGTGAAGTTGTGACTTTTGGACCGACATGCTCACACTTTGAATCATGACATCTTTCCATCAGTAGTAAGCGGAAGCCTTACTGGTTCATGATATTTGTAGCAGCGTGAGCGAAGCATAGTATAAAAATATCGAACCAGGTTATGTAGATATGCACCAGCATGATTTCTTCAATTAAGTGTGGATGCACGGAGCATGCGGTTTGGATTGACTCATCAATTCTGATCAGCTGCAATCGTCCAAATGTACCTGCAAACAACAGTTAGCAATAAAGCACACGAAAGTGTCTTTGATCACTTTCGTTGAATTGAGGTACACGGACCACGGTTCCCCGTTGATCAGTACAAGTACTGCCTGTGATCAGGTAGGATTCCTAAGAATCTCCTTGACAGGGTTTCGCAGCTGCTCTAGCTGTTCTCAAACCGGAACGTCTCAAAGAAGACAACACGGAGTGAGTGAACCAGCGAATTGAGATTCACGATTGATGAAAATTGATTTGAAAACAATCGCGTATTGCTTAGAAGAAAGAGTTTGCAATACGACGAAGGTTTTATGAGAAAGATCAATTTTCAATCAAAACACTTTTTGTATTTGAAATTAGTACACAATCGACGTACTAGTGAAAAGAAGAGATTCGCACATCGACCGGTTTTTCTAAAAGTATTTTTCAATCAGAGATACTTTTTGAATTTTGAAAACATAAGTACACATTCGACGTGCTAGAGAAAAGAAGATTTGCACATCGAATGGTTTTTTCAAAAGTATTCGTCAATTCCATTCCTGGACCAAGGTTGATTCAAGACTGAATCGCCCCATTGTTTCTATCCAGTTGTCACAAGTTTGATCTTACGAGAAGATCTCACATGTCACCCACCAAGAGCTTGTTAGATGTTGGCTCTAGAAGGATTTCCATCTTCATTGTGAATATTTTTACATATCACTCGGATGTTCTGGCAATACCACAAGGATAATGCGTAGGACTCTTAATATATACTTACTTTTCACATTGTGTGAAAAAGCAAGTCTTCAAGAATTTGGTGTCCTAACGAGATATTGTGGATGATCTCTTGGCTCTAGACTCAATAGTGCATATTTGGTTCCTATGCCGGAGACTAGGGAGAGGGTCTCCTTCAATATCAACAATCTCTAAGAGAAAGTCGATAGATAATGTCGGTTCCCCGTGAGAATGAAACAAGCCCTTTTAAGAGGAACTTGAGTAGCTTGGGAAGTTAGGTGCAGTGCGTCACTGGTCCATGACGTCTTGTCTTCAATACGGAGTACCTTAGTAACCACCAGTAGCATATGTATTGAACCCGGTTATTGCCCTAAGGTTGAATTGATGGAGGGCTATTTCTTTTCACCCTTTTTCACATTCTGTTCTTTTTCATTCTTCAACCCCTTCAGTGCTTACCGAGACTTCATTACTAGAACCTTGTTGGGTTTATTCCAGTACTAGCTCGGTCTCAGTCCGCACTCTTCCCATATCTCACTTTTCTCCTTTTTTCATCATACCTAAGGACTCTACCCTATCTAGTGGATTGTCCCTGGGTAGATCCCTCCGGCTCTGGCGGATCGTGGGAACTAATACCTAACCTCACCATCCTTATAACTCCATACATAAAGTAAGATGGTCGGTCTTTTGGTACAATTCATTCTTCTTTGAAACCAATCGAAAAATCATTTGGAAAAACAATCAAGGTACTTGTGATACGAGATCAAAGCATTTTGTACCTTAATAGTTTTGATCATTTTAGAAATGCTCCCCCTCAACATGTGCATATGATTTAAAATTGTTTGGCACATGGAGGCAAGAGTTCTTTTGAAGCACATCCACGAATCACAAAAGCCATTAAGAAAACCATTTGAAAACTTAATCAAGATACTTTATAAGTCTCTTTAAAAAAACTTTTTGTACTTCGATAGTTTTGCTCCCCCTCAATATGTGCTTCGAGATTCGAAAGCGTTTAGCACATATGAGAGAGCAGCCTGCACAATTAAATCAAAAACGATCACCTTTTATCAAATTTCATTATTAAATCACAAATTCTCCCCCGATCAAAAATATCAAACCCTTTGAGATTTTGGATCCAAGTGATTTAATAAGGTTTGGAAAACATGGGAGAATATGTGGCCAAGTTTAAATACTCATCATGTTTTTGGATAAATCCTCCTCCTCAACATGTGCATCGTGTATTTGAAATCGTTTGGCACATGGAGGCAGGAGTGCCTTTAAAGGACTAAAACCAATTCCATTTAAAACAGATTTGAGATTTAAAACACGATCTTTACCCGATCGAAAATATCAAACCATTTGAGATTTGTGATCCCAACTGATTTAAATCATTTAGAAAAATTTGGGGAAAGACGTGGCAAGATTCAATTTTGAAATATGACAGATAAGGACCATTATAAGACATTAAAGATTGTTAGTGTCAGGTATGATAGTTTTTAAGAGATCTTTTAAGTAAAACAAAACAATTTCACAATCAAACAAGAACAGAAAAAATTTCATTTTGAAAGACCTTGATTCTTAAAGAAAATCAAACCATGACATAACATTAAATCTTTAGATCACCACTTATTGTTGTACAAACGGACTCTTTTGAAGATATATTGTTTGAAAATATTTTAAATTAAATCACTCTCCCCCTCAATCGATGACCGAAGTCGATAATTGAGTGACTTAAATTTAGATAAAATGAAGTCCGGTGATTTTCAAAAATTAGTCCAATATATTTTCAAAACAATATTTTCCATTTTCAAAACAATTTAATCAACTTATTCAAAATTGTTTAAAAATGGTATCCTGCACAAAGATACGTTAGGTGGTTGAGAAGCTTCTGTTGTTGTTGCTGTAGGGCTTGGAAGAAAAACCATCTGCTGATGCAGTGAGACTTCTTCTTACGTTGCATTTTGAATGCCAACTGAGGTCAAATTAAGCTCCGTTTCTTCAATCACTTAGAAGAAAACCATCTGCTGATGCAGTGAGACCTCTTACGTTGCATTTATGCCAACTCTCCATGGAAGTCCAATTAAGCTCCGTTTCTTCATTTGTCAACCCAAGATATCGTTACCCTTTCCTTTCGGCATCCAATCATCTTCAATTGTGGGATCCGGATCGGGAACATTCTTATATACCAATATACCTGCATACGTTAGTGAACACACATACAGATATATGGTGGTCGACATCACCCAAACAGCAATCGACTAATAATAGTCAATCCAACATAACAATCAGATCATAAAAATGTATGGGAAAAATGTGTTCATCAAACACTAATCATCTAATCCTAGCAATCATATCCTAGGCACCTAGTCCTTCAACATAGGTTAACATCATTTTTAATTAAGCATATTAGGATAATTTAAGAAAGCCCGTTAGATGATGTAGATTTGAAAAAAACATTATCCCCCTCAATCCATGACTCATTTTATGAAAAGTTTAAAAGCGCTGAAGTCATTGGTTGAGTTTTCAATTTTACAAAAACTCTGAATCTGATTGTTTTAAAAGCAACTCATTTACCACCATTTTGAAAACACCAAATATTTTTCTGAAGAATTTTAGACGGAAAAACATTTGTGTAGGAACAGCAGTCCTTCGACATACTTTCCTTGTTTTGTTTTTTTTAGGATAAGTGCCCGAAATATTTGAAAATTGGTTTAGCGCAGCACTTTCCTTTCTTGAAGAACGGGTTGCTATCGGAAATAATAGCAAGCCATAGTTTAAGCGCGGGTTACAGTCTGAAAATACAGAAGCCATTATTTGAAGCTGCCGCAGGTTCGTCTGAAATAACTGTAAGCCATAGTTTGTGACATGTATAGAAAAAAATATTTACATCTCCTGCTCGAACTTCATCTAAAGTCCCGTGCCATTATTGAATGACATTTCTAAGACCGTAGATGTTATCGATACCAGAAGACATGTCTTGAGAAAACATATTTTTGGTATTTTTGAAATTTTCTTTTTTTTATGGTTTGAAGGTTTTATATTTTTCTTTTCTTTTTTGTTGGTTTTAAATTTTTCTATTTTCTTTTTGTTGGTTTTATATTTTTGTATTTTGTTTTTATGATAAATATATACAAAGATAGAGTAGATGATATAGTAAAAGAAGATGATGATACGACTACCGAGATAAGGATATCAAGCGCACGGTTGTTGAAGAAGAAATCGTCATCTCTTAAACATTCACCACCAAAGCTTCCAAGGCTCCAGAATAGAAGATAGAACATGAGCCTTCGAGAAAAAAACTTTGGCAGCTTCCCCCCAAACCGAAGATCCATTAGATGAGCAGATTCGAAGCTCTATTTCAAGCTTTCCTTAGCCAGGTGCACAAAAAGCACACCATTGTCATAAATCCCACTGCTCCATTTAAGAATGATAATCAAGGTTCTCCATTCGGGGTTATATCATCAAGAAGAAAAACAACAACGTTTCATCCCACTCTTTAAATTTCTTCTCAAATTTCATTACCACTGAAGTCTGAAGCGATCCATTCCAAAAGGTGTCAAGAGAACACTTCCCCCAAGTAGTTGAAATAATGCAGTCAGCCTCTTAGTATAATGCTCAAGAACTCTCCCTAATACACTTCATTAGGGGAATGAAGAACACCTTCCCATGTTCACATTTTTCTTCCCTGATGAACGTGTATGAAGCTCAAGAACCCGAAGTACACCAATCTCCAAGAACTCTCCCGAATACACATCATGAGGGGAATGAAGAACACCTTCCCATGTTCACATTTTTCTTCCCTGATGAACGTGTATGAAGCTCAAGGATCCGAAGTATACCAATACACAAGGAATGAATAACTGATAACATTGAAGAAGCTGGCCAAGTCACTGATTATCTCTGCGGATGACAATCTCTGCGGATGTCAACTCCGGAATAAGTGATTATATCTCTGAATCACTAATTAAGCACTCAAGTGAAACAGCTGAGCATCCCCAATGTACACAATCTCTCTCCCCGATCATTGTGATACCATCGAAATCACCACACACTAGTGTACCTCTTATATCTTCAGAAACTTTCTCTAACATCACTTCCCCCACGTAGATGAAATACTAACACTAAATGCCTTGATGAGTAAAACCTTGAATTTCTCTGCGGTCATGACATTTGTTTTACCGGGATATCTTCAATCACTTAGAAGAGTTAAGTTCATCAAGTTTACTCGTCATGAGTCAAACCTTGAGTTTCTCTGCGGTAATAACATTTGTCTTCCCGGATATCTTCAATTCTTAGAAGTATAAGTACATCAAGCTTATCGCGTTTAGATGCTTGTCCTTTCCCTTTCTAGTTTTGATACTTCAGAATCAGCAACTCGTTGAATGCCCAAATACTTGAAATTTGTTGAGAAGATCGCTTGAAGTCTTTGTGAGAATCAACATGCTGAATAATGTGAGCAAGTCTAATTGGGGATTAAATTTGGCATTTCAATCTCCTCCAATTAGTGCTCTCCCCTAAACCGACAATCTGTTTGATAAATGCCCAGATTAAGAAGAAGTCTTTAGATCGTTAAATGCAACTCGTCTTTAGTCTTCTAACATGTAGCAGAAAATGTAGAACAGACTGTAGACTCGACCTTCTTCAAGATTGTGCAGTTGGGGAATAGATAGTTAACATCTTCATCTCACCAAATGCGTTCCAATTACCTTGTATGTAGCAAATCTCCTTAACTAAAATCCCTCCCAATCAAACAAGAACAGAAAAGATTTCATCAAGGAAATCAGCAATAAGGCCGCAACGAACACACAAGATGGTAACGCCAAACTACCAGTCACATCAAACAAGAACAGAGAGATTGTTCGGAATCATCATGTTGATGTGTACGTGAAGCATTAACCGGAAGCACTTTGTCGATAAACTCATCAATCCGAGTGAAGATGTCAACCAACGGCTCTTAAAAAAAGAGAAAAACTCCATGTGAAGATGACCCGATAACAGAAGTCTCGGTTCTACATGAGTTTAGAGCTGTATGACCATTTATATTCTCAAATATCAATCAACAATGCAAAAATTCACACTTCTTCTCCCCCTCAAGAATTGCATAAGGAGATGCCATTCTTGACTAAATAAGTGAAAATCATCCGAATGTTCTATTCACACTTCTCTTCCGCAAAATCAGCACATGATGTCGCCATCTTCATTATAATCGAGCAAGTGGAATGAGAAAACAATCAGTGGTAGCCCGGTTCACTTTATGACTGAAGAACATGGAAAAAGTATGAAGCATGTTGATGAGAATGGTCATAAATAAGAAGATTTCTCTTCTTCAGAAGATAAAGCGCACTGAAGCGTACACTTTTCTTTTCTTTGGAGTACGAGGCCTGAACTGATGTGAACAGACGTCATTAGAAGATTTCTCTTCTTTAGAAGATAATGCGCACTGAAACGTACACATTTCTTTTCTTTAGGGTACGAGGCATGAACTGTAGTGTTCATACGTCATAATCTCTCTCTTCTCATCATCTCTTCGCAAAACATGTAATCAACCCATTATCATTCAGTAGGCTTTTTGTAGTGACAGCTGATGGAGAAAACCCAATATGATGAATTTGACCCTGAAGTAAACTAACCAGAACTCATGACTTAAACTTGCACATATGTAACAAAGAGCGGTGTCGAGAATTCATGCCCCTTTGAATCTCTAAGTACTCTATACTCTTCAACCAACCAACCATCAAGTAAAAGACGTACATTACCTCTTGAAAATCCACAATTGAATGTGACACTGAGCACTACAACGTAACTCCTTAAAGTGATAGTTATTTTGTGATGGTATGAGCCCAATTCCCCCAAGTGGTAAAACAAAAGGTAAAAGACACCCAACAATAACTAGATTTCCAAGTCTTCGTTTTTGATAATAAGCATCGAACAAGGATCATGAAGAATCTTCATCCATCCATCCCCGATAACTTCAGATACTAAGTACACTCGCCCGTGATATTTTACTTCAACCTCAAATAAATAATAGTGAATTAACTCCGTTGTCACATCTTCTTACGAACTGCTCAAATCTAGCCTTCTTTGACATTTAAATAAGCTTTGATAATGGTTTCATCCCGACCATGGTTAAAAGCACATAACCCCGTAAAACCTTGTAATAGCCAAACTGCCATGACGAAAATTCAAACACACATCCAATTCATAAAGTACCCCCTTTTTTCCCTTCTTTGAAGAAGCAACCGTAGCACCAGCATCAGATAAGATCCCGAGATACGCTTTCCTTTCTCCAAGATGGTTCCATCATCACGGTATTTTAAAATTCTATAGTTTAAACCGAGAAATAGTTCTTTCGCGGGATTTTACAAAACCAAGAATAAACCGTATGATAGTTCCGGATATGCACTTTACAATTACCAGGATATTTCCATTGTTACGGGATTTTACAAGTCTATGATTTAAACCGAGAAATAGGTTCTTTCGCGGGATTTTACAAAAATCAAGACAAAACCGTAAACAATGTCAGCACGAATGTGTAATGACAACTTTGGTTTTGGTGAATATCGGTTTTAGGGGAACATGCAGCGGTTCATCAACAAATCAATATCCAACATCATCAACCATCCAATCAACACTTTGGTAAACACATCATTCACACAATCTGTCGGCTATTGTAGTGACCACATGGTGAAGTAAACCCGATATACCAAACTTGATCATGAAGTGGAATTCCCCAGATTTGTTACTTAAACTTGTACTAATCCTTGTGAAAAAGAAACGGTGTACCAATGTACAAAACCTCTTGACATTCTCAACTGAGTGAGACACCGAAGTGATAGTTACATTGTGGGTTAAGTGAGAAAGAATCACAAAGCAAACTAAATAGCCAAGTCTTTCTTTAATCACACTAAGCAGAACAAGTCATCTTCGCGGAAGTGTAGAAGGAAAGAAGACGAAATAAGTAACGCGGCCGGAAAACTTCCATCAACCCAAATAAGAAATACCGTCCAAACAATCCCGTAGTCAATATTTTCCAATCATCAATTCAAGCCGTGACAAAATATACTTAGTAAAAATGCGTAAACCAAGGTATCAACCCGCACAACAAAACAAATAACAACATCATTAATTCGTAGTCCATATTCAAGAATAATTATCAACCAAAAGCCCATGATTGAGAAGCCCAACAGTCCAAATCACATAGCATCCCATCCAAATTATTTCAGTAACAGCACTCTGCAACCCATTCCAAATAGGAACGACTCAACTCATTCAACACCATCACTTTGTAAAAACATTGTACACGGATAATGTCAAATATTTTACAGTAGCACCATCTTTTCCGTTTCAGTCCAAAGGAAATGATAACCCATTCAAGTTTGAAAGAACTTGCAATTCAAGTATTAGCAACTCAGGTAACTACACACATGTGGTATTGCAAATTCGTAATATTAGAGATGGGAAAGTACCACATGATCCAATAAAAGGTGCATCCCATTCGTGATCCAAGTCCAAAGCCACTATAGATATTCGGGTTACAAGCCCAAACCGATAATGATACCGTCTAACTTTGGTCCAATAAAAAATACCCTATCTATGTGGAGAATTAACAACCGAATATATAAGGTGTGAAACCCTAAATATCAGTCATTACCTACAAACCCTACACATAATAATCCGCCTACCACATTCAATCATCCTCTCACACCATACGTTTTATCTCAACACCATCTGCTCCTTTATCCAACATAAGAATCAAATCTCATCTCATTATATATCATAAGAATCAAAGCAAACACAAACATATAACCGTACCATGATGTATCGTTTTCTATACAAGCCGAATCAAGAAGTGTTCTTCAAGATCCGTTTGGGGGTCTCGGTAGGTTTAATTCACTGTTGTGTTGTATTCAATTTTTTTTGTTTTTTTGTTTTTTTTTTTTTTGAAATAAGAGTCATATAACGAGACAAGAAGAGTGTCTAACAATCTTGTTAGATAATCGTTTCTTAAGTGTTTCGAATATTGATGAAGTAAATCTTCAACAAGAGTTGAGTGCATCTTAGATCAGTGATGAGAGTTCAATTACAAATCTTGAAAGAGAACGATTGAACATATGAGATCTGTAGAAGTAAGATGATTGAGTTAGGTGAAGTTGTAGAGATTGAGAATGAATGGAGATGAGTTAGGATAGGTTTTGGATATGTTGGTTTTTGGTCATGATTTAAGGACATCTTTTTTCGATTTTATTTACTTAAAATGGACTGATTATGGTATTTGAGCAATCAAGTCGTGTGTGATGTTTGGTTTAGTCCTGTTGTGGTCACATGTTATTCTCCTTCATCATTTCTGTAAGTCAAGGTCAAGTCGCTAGTGACAATGGTCTTGAGCCAACTCGCTAGCCAAGTTGCTAGCCAAGTTGCTAGCCAACTCGCTAGCCAACTCGCTAAGCCAAGTCGCTAGCCAAGTCGCTAAGCCAACTCGCTATGTCTTGTTCAATAACAAGTCGCTACCGTTTTAAAAAGTCAAGTCGCTAGCAGTTTTCCAAAGCAAGTCGCTAGTTAGCTTTTGATATAACTCGCTGTTGACTTTCAAAAAGTCAACGATATCCAAGTCGCTATTTCTGGTACATCGCATCAGGACACTTTAGGCAAGTCGCTAGCAAGAATGACCATAAGTCGCTAGTAAGATTTTTGAAATTTTTCGATTTGTTTTCGACCATAAACGTCAGCTTCAAAAAACTCAAAAAAAACAACATATGAATATTCTTCATTCATGCCCAGTTGACTTGACCATATGACCACTACTTACACTGAAATGGTTCCAAAAGTCAAAACAAATGATATGAGATAAAACTGTTTGGATAAATGATACAAAACAGACATATGCAACAGTATACAGGCAAGGACTTTTGGACCAAAAAGTTTACTAAACATGAGTAAACTGTCAAACCACTTATGGACATGGACTGAGTTAAAGGATACAAAACTTGTGAAAATAGTTGACCACAATAACCAGAAAAAATATTTTCCGATTAAAAAGTACAAGTAACAGTAAACACAAGATTCAAAAACCACGAACAAATCATCAAAACACAAAAACCTTGGCTCTGATACCAATTGTAGGATCGTGTTACTTGTGTTGATGATTCGGGTGGTCTTGGGAGATCAAAATACATGTTTTCCATTTTAGAGAGAGAAAGTAGAGAGAGAGGGTGTTCTTGCTAGAGGTTTACACAAATGTTGAATATTAGATTATGAGAAGCACCACCCCTTCCATGGAAGGAAGGGGTATTTATACTTACAAATACACGACCTCCTATCGGCCTGTGGATCAGGGATACAGTGGGTAAAGACCCGTCCTTCCTCCACGGTGTTGCACTAAACTATTTTACGCTACT
Organism: Chrysanthemum makinoi; assembly: GCA_910596185.1. Classification (NCBI taxonomy): domain Eukaryota; kingdom Viridiplantae; phylum Streptophyta; class Magnoliopsida; order Asterales; family Asteraceae; genus Chrysanthemum; species Chrysanthemum makinoi. Next base: position 136,130,630 of record OU343216.1, read on the forward strand.
GACTAACTAATTAACAACTTAAAAATGTAAATAACGACAAGTCTACGAGCTAACTTAAGCTAGATAACATTTGGGGTGACCGACTCTTCACTAAGGAATTTTCTAATTCCTAACAAAAAACATTCTCAATCGATCCGGATTATATATATATATATATATATATATATATATATATATATATATATATATATATATATATATATATATATATATATATATATATATATATAGCCATTATATAACTAGTGTAAATAGTGGTGCTTTAGAAAATAAGCAGAAATGCTTAGAAAATTATAAGCGCATGGGAAGTAAGACAACCAAGAGAAATTGATAAACTGTAATGGGTTTCATTATCATATGAAATGATATTATATAAGACTATAAAATATTTTTCTCACAATCTCTGAGAAATAAGAGAGATCATTGTAATCAGTTACAATGTCTTGGGAAGGTTTCATAAATCACAAAAATGTATGAGTAGGTACATGACCGGGGAAATCTGATTGTGTCGTAATGCTCTGGAATAGGCATACGAGGTCATATTTAGTCAAGATTTTATATAAACAGTCTTTAAATAGATAAAATAGTGATAGGTTACAGGGTAAGCATGGCGTACGGAATGTGAAAGACAACAATGAGTGTTACAGGTTAAAATGTAAAATGTATTTATAGTCTAGGTTTAAAATGCAACATGGTTCTATATAACTGAAGCTCCGATACCAATATGTTAATACAAATAAGCCGTAAAAACATTTATTTATATTATACGATCTTCTAATGTTTTGTCGATAACAAACGTAAAATTATTTTAACGAAACAAATAAAATATGTAAATGGTTTGAGCCAATAGTTTACTAACACACTTACGCTTTCACATAAAACACTAAACATGTAATAGTGTTTTCATGATTTAGTAATACGTATGTTCAACAACTAGTGTTTACATATTGGGTAGATATATACATAATTAGTATGTATTATAATGGATAATATAATGGGTAGAAGTTTAAGCATTTGACCCATTGACCAAATACATTGAATGTAGTTGGGTATAACCCCAAAGCCCATAACCCATACCCATGGATCATAACCCATAACCCATTGCATGACATCATGCATAAGTCATAAATGGTTATTATCCATGACCCATGGATTTGACCCATTACCCATGGACTAGATGCATTGCATCTTCTAGATATATTGTATCTACTTGGATACCCATGGTCCAAAGTCTAGGACCCATGACCCATGACCCAAAACCTAAGGCTAAAGAGGAGCATCCCACGGTTCCCCAAGTTTACACTGGACGGATCCCTCAAGTAAGGGATCTGTGGTAACCGTGGAACAGTAGCAATATTTTGTCTATAAATAGTGAGCAATTTCTTCATTGTAAAACACCGCTTTCACACATATTTTCTCTCTGTGTTGTAAACTATCTAACCACAGATCCAAGTGATCTTTCTATGTAGTTTTGTATTTGTGTGATTCTCTAGGTTCCTCTTAAAGGCGAGATCGCCACCTTTTGAAGTTAAGCAAGCTCAAGTCCATGAGTTGCCTAGCTTCGTCATCACCAAGACTACTAATGGTATCTTGTTGATAGTTCTTCTCTTTCTCATTAGAAGTGTAGTGTCGAAGACATAGGTGAAAGTTGTCTAAAGGGTCAAGACGAAGACATTAGTGAAAAGTGTCGAAAAGTCAAAGTAAAGGCATTAGTGAAAGGTGCCTAGAAGTCAAGTCAAAAGGCATTAGTGAAAGGTGCCTAGTAGTCAAGTCACAAGGAATTAGTGAAGGGTACCTAGAAGTCGAGTCAAAGGCATTAGTGAAAGATGCCTAAGATGTACATTCGATATGGTGTGTCAATGTACAAGATAGATTTGTATTGGGTCAAAAGATATTGATATCCTTGTTGATGTTCATCATAGATCTCGAGTAGATCTCCTTTGGGATAGAAGTTGTGTAGTGTTGGTTAGTAGTTCCACCTTTGTAAATGGAACTCGGTATCTAGCCTTGTACCTGATAAAGTGTAGGCGACATAGTGATAGGTTTGGTTCTACCTCATTGAAGAACCCGGTGTCTAGCCTTGTACTGAATAAAGAGTAGGCGATGTTGTGAAGGATTCTTCCCCACAAGTTGTTTGTGTTGTGTAGTGATTACGAACTCTCGAGTAGGTGACTCGGGAAGTGGAGTAGGGTAAGGAAGGTGTCCTTGTAGCCGAACCACTATAAATACTCGCGTTGTGGTTTTGTTCTTCTTACTCTTTATCTTATCTTTTATTTATCTATACGCTCGTCTATCAACATCCAACACACGTTCAACTAGATTGACATAAGTCGATCTAAATAGTTTAAAACCAAGTTTTAATCGGTAAAACTATTCAACTCCCCTTCTAGTTTTCCACAATTGGCATCAGAGCTTCGTTACCAAGTTTCTTAGAGTATGTTGTACTTTAAAAACTTGATACGATCCGTGTATAATTGAAAACTACAAAGAAGGTCTTTTACAAAATTAAACATCATGTCTTAAAAACACTTTTGTAGGATTTTGATTAGATGACAACAATATTTTTGTTTCTCTTATTTTATCTTACTAAATTGTACTAACCTTCCTTTTCATTTTCCTTAGTTAAAGCTCATGTTTATCAAGCCATAGGAATTGCTTGGTAACAAGATTACTGATTTCAATGAATAATCCGTCAAGTTATCTCACACAAGCTAGCCACTTGTGAATGACTAACCGTAAGAAACTTAAAACAGTTCAGACACTGATTCTCTGATAATGAAGGCTTAAGGGTATGTGTGCGGATAAAACCTCAATATCGATATCAAAAATAATCACGAAGATAGATTCAAATTCCTTTAGGAAAAAGAATAATAAATCAAATCCCGTGTGTGATCGTTGAAACGGATTAGTCAACCCGAATCATTTCCCAACGAGGCGTGAATTGCCAACGTCGTTTTTGGTTTGGAATTTAATGCTCGATGTTTTGATTTGTTTTGATTTTATTAAACTATGGGAATAGGGAAAGTAATTAAGGGAAATCTAATCTACGGGAAATCCTAAGTGCGAATTAACTAAAACGTAATTAACGAAACGTAATAAAAATGCAACCACGTCTAAATTATACCCTAAAAATGCCTAAAATTACTTTTACTCTAGAAATACAATGTGAAAACTAATTATGAATTAAAACTATTTTTTTTATTTTTCTGGATTTTATTTAAATTAAAAACTAATTTTTGACTATTTAAACTAAATTAAAATGCTAAAAATTATGAAAATCAAAGGGAAAAATGTGAAACTATTTTTATAAAATCTAAAATATCATAAGAGACTTTTCAAAACTATTTTTTTTATTTTTTTGATTATTTTTCTATTTTCTACTAATTTAAAACTATTTTAATCTAATTTAAATTGTGAAAAATACCAAATAAAAGGGGAAAAATATGGAAAAATCTTTTTTATGCTTTTTATATTTTTCTTAAACTGGGAAAATTGAAAAATTATTTTTTTGGAACTTTTTCTTAATTAATTGTAATAAAAGCTAATTAAAAGTACCTAAAAACTATTTTAAATAGAGAAAAATAGCAAACAGTGACAAAAATTAATGAAAAATTCAGGAAAATTCTAAAATGCTATTCTGGTTCTATGAAAAATATCAAATATGGTGCTTATGTGTGAGATATGAAGGCTGCAATGTTAATGGAGTCTAAATAAGCACTTATGAATAAGCAATAAGCTCCTAAACTGAATTCAAGCTAAAGGCAGCTTAAAGAAACCTTAAAATACGTGTGTTTGAACTATGGGAGCATGCAATTAACTAAGGATCAAGGGAGGATTAAGCTAAAATGAAGATTACTAGAGAAATAAGCTAATAAGCTAAAGTGATCATACAAATAAGCTATAGGGAGGGAGTCTAATAAGCTAACTATACTAAGTTATCTAAGAGTGATTTAAACTATACCTACAGTCTAATAAGCTCTAGAAGCTTGTTTTGAAATCTGAAATTGCAACAGTTAAGGTAGCAAGGGGGGGTGACTTTGAGCTTATTTTTAAGCTAACAAACAAGCTCAAATTTCCAACTTGAACTGAAGCAGACCTAGACCAGGTGCCAAAGTCTACAAAAAACCAAATTTCAACATTTTTGAAGCTCAAATGAAGGATTGAAGAGATCTGATATAAAGGGTGTTTAAGGACTGCTTAAACTGTTTTGCTGATATGCATCTGGGACAGATTTTAAGACTAAATTTGAGCTTGTTAAAGCTATTGGAAATTTGTAAAAACTGATGATAAGCTAACTATAGCCACTAAACTCTACACAAAACTAATTTTTTTGGATTTTTGAATTAATTAAGACCATAAAAATCAGTTAACTAAAAAGGGGTGAATGACTGTTTTGAGAGAAAAGTATGACAGCTAACGAAATATGGCCAAAGTGTCTTGACACTTTGTGACCTTAAACCAAAACTTGACACAAACTCAAAATGACCCAAGTGACTCAATATGAAACTTAAACAAGAGCTTACACCACTGTTTCAACCATAAGCTGTTTTGACAGCTTATGGAACTCAAAACTTTAAAATCTACTAGTAGCTTATAAGAGATGATCAAACTAACTAAAACAATACTAAGACTGCTAAAACTTATTGACCAAACCAGTATTAACTCAAAAGGGTACCTAAAATGGGTCAAAAACCCTTTGTGCCAAATACTCCTTTATGAGGACTGTTTGGTACAAGATGTTTGGTTTTACCCCTTTTTTGAGTCTAGCTGGTGAAATGAAGCAGAAAACATAGCTTTTAGATTATGAAAAACCGATTTGAGAATAAGCAAAACAAATAAGCAGTTTGACTTTTTATTTTTGACCTATTTTGACTTAAGTAAAATTTTTTTGTAAAATGAAGTGAGAATTGAATAATGAAGCAAAGTTTAAACTTACAAAAGCTATATGAAGCTTATATAAGCTTATAACAACAGAGACAACAACTTAATCCACCATTGAATTAGTGCAAATTTAAATCAAGAGAATAAAGCATAAAACTTGAGATTTTATTAAAACTGAAATAGAGAGTACAATGAAAACTGAGATTACAAACTACTGAAAACTATTGAAAATAGTGAAAGATTAATGAAAACATAAAGCTAATTTTTAAAAGAAAATACTACACTACACGAATTCCATTGTGAGCTTAATGGGTCTTTATATAGCCTTTAAGAGGTCTTGGATCCTTTTCAGAAGAGCCTAGAAGCTTATTCACAGCCACAAGATCATCCCATTTTCATCACCACCAATCACAATGCTCCAATTCACCCATTGAGGTGTTTCGGCCAATAGGATAGCTCCAATTGGCCACGTATGCAACCTTTCCTGACAAGTCAGCTGTAGATAAGGCTTTGGATAGATTCTTAGTACGAGGTAATAGGTTGGGTAAATGGTGGTGGGTAATTGGTGGTAAAATGGGGCGTTTGGGGAAGAAAGCACTGTAGAGGCGCGTTTGGTTTGTTTATTATTTTTCAAAAGGTTTGACCGGGTACACGGGTGTTGACTCGGGTTAAATGGCCGGGTAATTGGGTAGAATAGTGGGTGACGGGTTGTTTGTTTTGTTTATTGGACCGGGTAAGGTGTTTCTATATTGGGCCGAGGCTATGTGAATTGGACTTAGGACATATATTGGATCCATTTGGTTAACATAGGGACCAAAGTTGTAAATGCTGAAAATCCAGGGACCAAACATGTAATTCTGAAATATCTTCCAAGGATAGATTTTGACAATCTTCAAATAGACCAAGGGCCAATGTGCAACTTTTGAATCTTCAAGGGCCACGTTTGCCAAATGCTGAAACTTGAGGGGCCAGTTTTGACATTTCTTCAAACTTGATTAAAACTTCCAAAATCATCCTCGGAGAATAAAATCTTCATAAATGCTCAATTTTGATCTTCGCGCTTAAGCTCTCTAAATCTCTCGTGCTTGGATTTATGTCGATTTGGTTCCTTTTTGTGTTTTTACATATCCGTATCACACAAAGCACAAACTCAAGAAAAACCACAAATATTAGCAATAAACGGCTCTTTCTTGGTTATTTTGGGTCGGTTTTGATAATGAAAAGGTATTTGTTTTAGCACATACCAAAATACCCCAGACGAGACCATTGTCGTGTCCTCACACAATGCAATACGCTTCTAAAACCAAGGATTTCAATCTCTTTCTACTAAACCTATGAAGAAGTAGCAAAGATTCCTCAAAAGAGATTAAGAAAGCCTTAATTCTAAAAATGCCCCGTTACCTTTTAGTTCAAGTAGATATTAAGATTAAGCACATTCGATTATGTGCGTGTTGTTGTTGAACTTTCATGTCTATCAATAACTCCAATATTTTTCAAAGACGTTAGGATCACAGAGTAGGAAACACAACACAACGTGAAGTGACCATACGGATAGAATACATCGTCCCTGATTTTTCACAAGTCCCCAAACTAAGCTAAAGAAATCGAATCATTGTTACATATGATTCTAGATGCTAACACTACCATGCAGTTACTTGTGTAATTACCTTTTGCTCCCATTTTCCTATTTTCTCTAGATTTTTTTATTTTTGTGAGAAATGAATTTCTTCAAGTTTCTCGCTTCGATAATTTTTATTCCGATAAAGATATAAAGCTAAGTCGATAATTAGTTATCCATCTTCTCTCAAGAACCATTGTCCCAAAAAATGAGGTCCACATCAAGGAATTTTTATTCACTTATACTTTTGACTTTTTTCATCACTTTTCATCAATAATAATAATTTTTTTTTTTTTTTTTTTACTTATACTTTTTATTTATATGAGCTATGAACTACGGAGCTTCACGGGGTAATTCCAAGACTATAGGATTCATGAAATGAGGATCCCTGGCCTGCTAGGCTAAGACCTCACTCAATCCGGCTAAAAGATCCAAGGGTCTGATCTCGACACCGCAGCTCATAACTTTACTTATTACTTTTCACTTATCACTTATTACTTATTTATTACGGATCCTTGATGTGTACCCAATTTTTAAAACAAAGATTCTTTTAAGAAGATAAAGAACTAACTATCGCAAAAAACTCAACATCTCTAATTATTTATTAGACAGATATGGGGTGAAACAATTTTGTGGGAACAAAAGCCATAAGTACCTTCGATGGGCTCTAAAGAGAACCAACTACTCCAAGCTTAGCATCTAAACTCATAAGCAACTCTATCATTTCTCGATCTCCGCAAATTTAAAATCCCAAATAATGAGATCCGCGGATGCTTAGCGTAATTTATAGATTATCTATGGTTAGGGAACAAGCTAGGCTCACACGCACGGTCAAGTCAGAATTCCATTCCTACTCTCACCAGCGGAAAGTCAACAAGGTGTCAAAACATATATTACTTTAGCAAATGCTTCGTCTAATGAAATTAAGTCATGCATATTTAAAATCGCTCAGGGAAACTTGCAAAATCTTGGCCTTGTGAGCTAGAATTCGCATTTTATAGCTTCTTATCTAGAGACTAGCAAACTATTCAATCAAAAAGACTTAACAAAAGCTTCAAAAATTTTAAATTTTGCTCATTTTGCACAATTTTCATTTTCTAAGGAAAACGGAGCGGGGTTCGAGGAGTTCACGACCAAAAATGAGCAAGTGCGGTCAAATCAAATCGAAGATTACCCTACCCCAGACTAGAACGAAACATTGTCCTCAATGTTTAAAAGCAAGGGTATCAACGAAAATCTAAAAGCGGTTTATTAAGTATGCTAGAAGATAAGCGTTAGTCGATAAGATTAGGATATCGATTTCCGCAGCATCGATCATGAAAGCTCGAGTGGAGAATGACAAACTTCGAGACACGAGAGTCTCATATCGGAACATCCTAAACACAACATCACAAACAACCAACCACGAGAAATGAAGATGGAAGACCCTTCGCGTCACTTATTAGAAAATAGAAAGAAGATAGATGGATAAGCATGGAGGTGCCTCCCACTAAGCGCATCTTTTGGTTACCGAGTCGCTAGCTTGACTCGATCCCCTGAATTCGTTGTCCTTAGGGAAAGTTTGGAGATCCGGGACAACCATAGATGGGATGTCCCTTCAAAATAATGTTTCACACGATGGCCATTCACTTTGAAATTAGGGCCATTGAGTTGAGAAAGCTCCACCGTTCCATAAGGGAAAACACGAGCGACGGATGAATGGTCATCAACCAACGGGTTTTGAGTTTGCCGAGAATATCTTCAATGAGAGTTAAAAAGGAGAACTTGATCACCCACGTTGAAAACGGTTTATGATTTTAGAATCATGAATCCTCTTGTCTTCTCTTTGAAAATAAAGAATTCTCGAGGCCTGATCCTAAGCTCATTTAATTCATTCAATTGAACTTTCTCGGTGATCACCGCGTCTTAAGATCAAAGTTTACATGTTTCAAGGCCCAGAATGCCTTATGCTCGAGCTCGATGGGCAAGTGACAAGCTTTTCCATACACCAACTTAAATGGGGTGCACCGATGGGTGTCTTGTAGGCGGGTGCGAAAGCCCATAATGCATCATCTAACTTATCGGCCCATGAAGCTCGATTTTCTCCTGGTCCTTTCTAAGATCCTTTTTCAAACCACGATTGAGACCTCAACTTGTCCGATCGTTTGCGGGTGATACGCGGTAGAAAGACGATGGGTAACTCCATATTTAGCCATAACTTTAGCAAATTGTTCATTACGAAATGGGTACCGCTGATCATGATGATAGCACGAGGTGCTGAATGGGGAAAACAAATTCTTCAAGAACTTAACAACTACGCTGCGTCATTGGTGGGGAGCGCCCGCTTCAACCCATTTGGACAAGTAGTCGGCGACCCGAGGATATACTTATTACCCTTAGATGATGGAAATGGCCCCATAAAATCGATGCCCCACACGTCAAAAATCTCACAAACTTGAATAGCATTTTGTGGCATTTCATCCTTCTGTGAAATTTTCCCTTGACGTTGGCAAGAATCACAAGATTTGACTAAATCATGAGCATCTCGATATATGGTAGGCCAATAGAATCCGGAATCAAAAACCTTCTTAGCGGTGTAGCTTGCACCATGATGGCCACTAGTGGGTCCGTTATGGCAAGCATTGAGAATATCAATAGCCTCTTGGCCATGAACACACCGCCGGATTACTTGATCCGCACAAATCTTAAACAAGTAGGGGTCGTCCCGGAAATAATGCTTAACATCTTTGAAAAACTTGTTCTTTTGTTGGGACGACATCCCTTTCACGATGAAATTGCCCGCCTGGTAATTTGCAAAGTCGGCAAACCATGGGGTGGTGTTGGGTCTTTCTTAGCAATCATCCCAAGTGTCTCAAGAGGAAATGTTTCCGTGATCTCCTTTTCTCGAGCACACTTGATGAGGATTCTCAAGTCTAGAAAGGTGATGCGCAGCAGGTTCTCCGCTCCTATTTTGTCAAGAATAGTAACATCAAACTCTTGAAGGAGGAGAACCCACCGAAATAATCGTGGCTTAGCATCTTGCTTTGCCAAAAGATACTTAAGGGCAGAATGGTCGGTATACACTATGGTCTTCGACAAGACAAGGTAGGGTCGAAATTTTTCAAAAGCATAAACAACGGCAATAATTCCTTTTGAGAGTTGTGTAATTGTGTTGGACCTCAGACAATGTCTTACTCGCATAGTGTATGGGTTGAAAATGTTTCGACTTACGTTGCCCCAAGATTGCCCCAATTGCGTAATCACTTGCATCACACATGAGCTCAAAGGGCAAATCCCAGTCGGGGGCAACTAAGATCGGTGCCTCAGTTAATTTCTTTTTAAGAATACTAAACGCTTCAACACATTCGTTGGTGAAGATAAACGGAGCATCCTTTTCAAGGAGATGGGTCAGAGGGCGGGCTATCTTAGAGAAATCTTGGATGAAACGGCGATAGAAACCGGCATGACCCAAAAACTCCGAATACCTTTGACGGTAGTGGGATGAGGGATTTAGCTATACGTCGACTTTAGCTTGGTCAACCTCAATCCCAGATTTTGAAATCTTATGGCCGAGGACAATGCCCTCTCGAACCATGAAGTGGCACTTCTCCCAATTCAAGACCAAGTTGGTGTCTTCACACCGTTTGAGCATGTGGTCTAGATGAGAGAGGCAAGAAGTGAAAGAATCTCCATAAACCAGAAATTCGTCCATAAAACTTCCATCGACTTCTCGATCATGTCATGAAAATAGCCATCATGCACCTTTGGAACGCACGGGGCATTGCATAAGCAAATGGCATTAAGCTCGGTAACAACGTCCATAAGGGCACGGGAAAGTGGTTTTGTCAGATCCTTTGGATCGATCGATTTGAAAATAACCGAGAGAAACCATCGAGAAAGCAATAGAACTCTCATTTCCCGCTAAAGCGTTCGAGCATCTGATCCATAAGAAGAGGGAAATGGTCCTTACAGTAGCATCATTCAACTTTCGATAATCAATACACACCCTCCATTCGGTGATGAGGCGTGTGGAAATCAACTCATTTTCATCGTTAGCAACGACGGTCATTCCTCCCTTCTTAGGGACACAATGGATAGGGCTAACCCATGAGCTATCGAAGATGGGATAAATGATTCCGGCGTCGAGGAGTTTAAGAACTTCCTTTTTGATAACATCATGAATTTTTGGTTAACCTCTGCGTTGTTGTTGAATCACGGGTTTACAATCATCCTCCATTAGAATTTTGTGGGTACAAAAACGAGGATTGATTCCTTTGATGTCGAAATTTGCTGCGTATTGCATTTTGTGTTTCAGTAGGACATCCAAAAGTGCGGTTTTCTCCTCATCTTTCAAGTTTTTAGCAATGATGACGGGAAATTTGTTCGGTTTTTCAAGAAAAGCGTATTCAAGATGCGGAGGTAAATCCTTGAGCTCGGGCTCCGGAGGATTTTCATCAGACGTTGTACTTCTTTGATTTAGATTAATCGTGATCTCTTTCGGAGGGAATGACGGTAATGGATCTTCATTCAACAATTGCTCAAGATAACGGATATCTCCCTCCGAAATCATAACACCATCATCAATTCCGTTGGAATCGATTCATCAGTAGCAAGAAACTCATCGACCTCTTCCAAAACAAAATCACCTCCCTCGAACAGAGCATGAGAGAGGGGGAAGAAAACAATAATAGGCTCGGAAGATGGTTCAATATTTTCGAAGGAATGGTGGGATTGCCACCCATAAAATCAAGAAGCTTTTGAGCATACTCCTTTGTAGCAATATCGAGAACGTCGATTCGATTAATAGAAGCATCATCATAATTGGAGGAGTATCTCGAAGGATGGTTAATATTAAACGAGGCGGTTTCTTGTTAGATCGTAAAGTGATTTCTCTTCATAAACATCAATCATCGCCACGACCCGTTCTTAGGAAAGGCCTCGAGAATAAGAGGTACTCGGGGGTCAGCATCAAAGTCAACGACAACGAAGTCGGCGGGAAAATGAAGTGGTCCTACTTTCACATAGCGTCCTCGCGATTCCTCTCGAATAGAGGTTGAACGGTCCGCGAGTTCAAGAGTCATCTTAGTAGGAGTGAGCTCCGGGAGAGAAAGCTTGTTATAAATCGAAAGAGGCATTAAGTTAATACTTGCACCAAGATCGGCCAAGGAGGAGCATTTCACTATTCTCGGAAACTCACAAGGGATAAGAAATTTGCCGGGGTCTCCTAACTTTTCGGGAAGTTCTGAGGAGCACGCCGGAGCAATTCTCATTCAACGGTGTTTTTGCTATTTACGCCAACTTTTCCTATTATCACTAAATTCTTGATCATAGCAGCAAACTTCGGCATGAGGAGTAAAGCGTCGGTGAAACTGATGTTAAAATTCAAGGATTGAACGATTTCGACAAATTTCTCCATTTGGTTTTCGGTTTTATCCGAAGCTTGATTATGAAGTTGTTGGATCGATATACTTTAATCAAACTATCTTAACTAGCTTGTTAAGGTTTAATAACCTCGGATAAATCCTAAGTTATTAACAAAGAAACACGAGTAATCTTTTATTAAGTACGCTGAATTGACTAACAAAGCTAAGAAGAATAACCTTTTTATTATAAACTCTAAATCTGCTTATTATGCAGATACTCTAATACAACTCTAAGATATTCGAACTTTTCTCTAAAACTCTAATTCTAAAATGCGAAGTCATATCTCTAATACTAATCTAGGAGTCCTTTTATAGGCTCAAGGATATCCTAGTCGGTTTACAATTGATAACCTTGTATGACAAGTAATCTAAACATAGAATACAATTCTTTCCATAACCGAATATAACAGTTCTTTTGTTCTTGCAGTACTTTGACTTCATATTGCGGTACTTTGACTTTGTCTTTAACAGTACTTTGAGTCTTAACTTCTTCGATTACTTGAAAATTACAGTACTTTGATATCTTCAGACTTTGATATCTTCAGACTTTCATATCCCAACAATCAACCTAACTTGAATTCTACTTGCTTGACTCAAGTTCCTTTGGAATATATCTTTAACATCTTCATCTTTTAAAGACGGATTGTTTCTTAGTCTTTAAGCTTTTATCTCTGTAATATCTGTTCTTGTCAAAGTATCTCTTAGAATTGTTCTCTTTTCAGACATCCGGCAAGCTCCATCTTTTCAAAGAACACAGAACATATGACAATTTGTACAGTAATTCAGTTTAAGTTGCATACTATTCTCATCACTTTCAAGTGAATCATTGAAAAATTAATGGATTTAGAACTCTTTACCAAAGCCATTATTTCTGGAGTAGCCAAATGTTTTGGTGTGTAAGACCATGGTACATTGATAACCATATGATTTTAGCAAACCACCAGCTATCAACAGATTTGATTTGTCTTTACCAAAAAGCTGTACCTTCTGGACTAGTTAGTTCTTCTATCTAATGGTGAACTAATTACCCATAATGGTTTTTCCACAGCCTTTACCACAAGCCATTTTCTTGTGGGCTAGCCAACTCTTCACATTACCGATATGGTGAGTTGAATACCATCCAACTTATTAGCAAGTTGTCAACTAAAAACGGATTTGATATATCTTTACCAGAGCCGTTGGCTCATGGATTAGTCAATCCTTTTGTAACCATGGTGGATTGATAACCTATTGATGTTATCATCACAAAACCATTTACTAAACCTTTATTTCAAAATATTTATTACTTAGCAACAAGGTTTCTTCTAAATTTATTTAAAGGTTTAGTTAAGCAAGTACTTTGATGAAGTCTTTGATCAGCATACTTTGAATAAAAGTACTAATATATCAGAAGTATTTATTCAAATAAAATTCATACCCGTTATTGATCATCCTCGGCAATGGTAGTCCGGGTTTATAAACAAGTTGATAACCATGCAAGGAGTTTCATTATCCTCTTCCACTTCCAATCCATGCTCTAGCATTCTTCTCATGAGCTCAAGTGTGAGAGGGTATCTTCTTTCGGCAAAACATGGTATCATTGTTCATTTTCTAGCTAAAACATGAACTCGAGATTCTTCCAAGAATCTCAGCAAACTATTCACAGCTTTCTTGATTCTCCCAGATATCATCAGTGCTCTCTTCTTCAGTTTCCCATATAGTTATGAGATCACAATGTAAAACCAAAACCGAATCCCTTCCAAGGATTATTTTCAAAATAAGCCTTCACAACATGATATAAGTAAGAATATAGTCTATCCTTCTCTATCTATAATTTGCAAGAAATCCCATAGCCTTTTTTGAAAACTTTGAAGCTTTCATCTTCTTTATGAAAAATCATGTATTCTCCATTCTTGGATTTCACAACTTTAAAAACACCGATCTTTGATCTGTTCATCTTCATGTTATCATCTTCCTTTGTATAATCAAAATCTACCACTCTGAGATAATTCTTCAATTCATCACTAGTCTCAGCATCTTAATTTACCTTTCTTCTTGAAAACTAACATCGTAACTCAGTTTTTTTTTCTTCTCTTTAAACTTTTCTTCTTTCAGTTGCAGTCCAGGTAGTCTCTAAAATCTTTGATGCCGCAACATTCTTCTTATAATCCTCCCTAGCACAGAATATATAATCTTTCATCTCAAGATAATTAAACTTCAGAATCTTTATACCCCTTGACTTTTCAGATAAGCCATCATAGTTCATCGTCTTAGCTAAATTAGGTCTTCTTGGCATAAATCTACAGTGTAGGAGACTGTAAGGTTCAGAGTTTGAGCATCTAATTCATCTTGCACCTTTGAGTGCTTCTCTATTTCAGCTTCTTGAGCTTCTTGTTCTTTTCTATCTTTAGCATCTAACTCTTCTTGAACTTTTCTAGCTGCAGCTTCATTCCTAGCAACTTCAATTGCTCTAGTTATGCCAAAGTGAGTTTATTTTTCTTCGTTTCAACCAGAATACCTTTCCCTTTGTCTTTAGGATCAATGATGGTGAGAAGCTCTTGGTTATTCTTCTTCTTGTACATCTCTAATAGTAACCCCTCCTCTTGGTTGTGATAAATCTAATATTGTAGCAATTACTTCATCATCACTAGCGGAATGAATAGGTATGATGTGGATTCCTCCTCTTATTCTATAACAAATGTAGAAGGACCAGCTTCTTCTTCAAAATTCAATACCCTTGGAGTTATCACTTCTTGCCTAGATGTATCATGAAAATCAGTACTTTGATGTTCAATACCTTGATCATCAGTACCTTGAACATCAGTACCTTGATGTTCAGTACTTTGAATATCATTACTTTGAACTTGCACTTCCTCAGAATATGAAATAATCTTCTGCAAGGTACTTACGAGTCTTTCTTTGTAACATCTTCTTTCAAATTTTCCTTTTCTAAATTCCTCCCCAAGTTGACAGAGATGATTTAGGAACCATCTTTCGTTTGAATTCCTTTCGAAGTTGTTTACGACGTTTGTTTTCCTCTTTAACCCATAAATTGAAACCTTGAATATAGGGTTTAATAAAATTCCTTAACCAGGTATACCTACGCTCACTTCCTAAGCGCTTTAGCTTGAGACTCAACAGACTTATTCAACCTAACTAGCTCCCTTGTCAAAGCATAATTATCTAAAGTCAAACCTTCACGAGGAATAGTATGATCATCACCTTGAAGAGGTGAATGTTCTTCTGAAACAGAAAGAATGTTGTGAGATGGAGTAGGTGTTCTTTCAATCTCGCTTGAACCTCGGGCTTGGAGAAACAGTACCCTGTAAAGAAGCAATACCTTCAATAGAAGCAGTACTTTCAGATGCAGTACCTTGTGAGTCAGTACTTTGTGAAGCAGATCTTGGAGAAACAGAATCAGGACCTTCACTTTTCTTCATCCTCTCCGGCTTCATTACGTACAACTTGAACAACTTCCATCATGGTAGAAGTTAATGGAATATCTCCACCTCTGAACAAAGCACTTCGCCTAGCCATAAATGTAAATATTTTGGCTTGTTGCACAATAACAGGTAACAAAGCAGCAGGTTTTGGAACATCAGCCAATTGCTTGTTTAAGAAAACCTGTACAAACCTTGGGTACATCAGCCATTTTGACCCAGAGGATATATGTGATAGCATCCATCCAAATAAGCTTTGAAAAATTAAACACTTTGCAGGTAGCTAGTCCAACCACTGCAGATGCTATATAGGACCCAAACTGCTCCCAAGAAGTACTTTTAGAACTTATGCAATGAAGCAGGACATGAATCAAGAACTTCCATTGAGGACAGAATAATGCTTTCTTGAATGTTTGTTCTATTAAAGATCCTTCATAACCAAGATTCCGAAAAGTATCCCAAATTAGTTGTTGTCAAAATCGATAGCCCCATCTTCATCTCCAAATAATAAATCTTCTCGAATAGGCTTTGTAATCTTGATAGTCCTTCCAGCAACTGTAGATCTAATATAATATTCATCTTCCTCCATGTTATCTCTAGCATTAGCCCAAAATTCTTGAATCCATGTTTCAATAACATCTGGTTCAACTAAAAGAGCATAACTAATAGGCGACCCAATAAGATAATCAACAATATCATAAAAGCTATATTCACTTCAGTCTGTCCAAATTAGCCACCATATTGTGCTTAGAAACAGTTAAACGATTCGCCATTGTTGAATAAGTGAGCACAAGAATGAATGTATCGAAGAATAAAGAGATGGTGATCGGGAGATAAGTATGGAAAAGATGTAAAGTAATAATATGAGAGGGAAAATCGGAAAGTAGTTATCTATAGGTAGGATTTGAAAAATCATCACCTATAATAACAAAGTTACCGTTACTATTAATTACCCATCAATATTACCGTTGGAACAGTACTTTAATACGACAAACAGTACTTTCCACATAAGCAGTACTTTCCAAGCATACTTTCGAAAGTATTTCAGGGAAAAACAGTACTTTGCCAAATTCCTTCATATAAACTAAGTATATACAAGCATCCTCCCCTCAAGCAATACACAGGACTATACTAACACCTTATAGTCCTCCCTAAAACATAGCTTAGTAGCTAAATATACTCCCAAAAAACTCGACAGAAACTCCTTGTCTCCTGTCATGCTGCACGAACAACCACTATCAAAAATGATCTTTAAGCTCCCTCCGGGTTGCCCTGTTATAAGATGAAAAGTTACGGCTTGAGAACCCAGCCATTACTGACTTGTGCTCCCCTGTGAGTGACATACTCACATTCTTTGAGTACATAATCTCCACTGTTTTCTAAAGCATGATCCAGGATTATCTTGTTATTCAAAACATGTGGATTTTCAAAACTTTCTGGTTTTTCAACACAAATCTCTTTTTTTGTAGCACAAAACATCGATTCACTTTTGGTGTTAAAGTACTGTCTGTCCTCTGCAGTAATTTCCTCTTAACCCATTCTTTTTTAACACTGGTTGTTCCTCGATCTAAATCTCCTATGTGTATTGGAATACCTTCTAGGTGATAGGAGATGCTTAGAATTTCTATACCAAGTATTGTGATCAATACCTTGTTTTGTCTGAGCAAGTACTTTGTGAAAAGTATGGGCCAGAGTTACAGTACTTGGAAAGTACTGTGAGATATGAAGGTCTTCTCTGTTGTGGGTATCTATGATTGAGTGAAGGTTCTGTGATTAACCCTATTTGAATTAGTCCAAACTGGTTTGTACTCTCTAGGTTTCTGGTTGGCAGTCATCTTTTGGAAAATTTCTAGGTATTTCGAGTGATGTTCAAAATCCTTAATTAGATGAGTAGGAATGAAACACAAAAAACAGTTTTCTGACATACGTCAAAGTGACATTTTCTATATCTATGCCCAAAATTATTTTGCCTTCTTGGTGAGTGATTAAACTTGTTTTGACCAAAATTATCCCAAAAAGGTTTAGCAGAACTGTTTTGAAAAGATTTTGAAGAAGGTACTGCTTGTGAAGCAGTACTTTGATTTAAAGGTACTGCTTGTTTTGACACCGTTTTCAACAGTTTCTTGGGTGTTTCAGACCTAGATTTAGCAACTAGCTTTTCCTAAACTCAGAGTCTATTCCAAAACGAGAAACATCAGCCCAAGGGGTTGATGAATGCCAAGATGGATGTGGAACAGCATGATAATCATTAGCTTTCTTATATGCAGGACGTGAGTCACTTAATGAACCATCATTACTAGATGTATCTACATAATTAATGAGTTCTTCATCACTAGTGGTTATATCCTCATACTCCCTTCATCCGATTACTAGATTGGTTGTCTTCTATCTTACTAAATCCATACCAAAACCTAATCCGTTTTAAGATAAGCTCTTTGGTTTTTGAACATAAGTAACATGTGACAAACCAGAATCACCCCAAGCAGCAAACTTAGCTAACAAATCATCTCTTTCCTTAGTTAATTTCTCAATTTCAGCAATTTTACAGGTTAATTTCCATTCACTAAGCTTTAACTGATAATCGTGTGCTATTTTTCAGCCCAATCTACTTCATTAGTTTCATGTGCTAAAATTTTGGCTTCCATAGATTCTAAGGTTATTTGATAACCGGCTACCTCAGCCCTAGCCTTAACACAATTATCTCTCTCAATCACATAACTGCAAAGTAATTTATGATAAAAATCATGACACTTAGAACATACCTCTGTGATAGGAGTTGATGCAGCGTCAATCGACATCTTGAATATTGTCGTAGTAGGATTTCTTCCTAGTCAGAGTTTCCAACAAGCTCTGCATACCACTTGTTGGATCGATATACTTAATCAAACTATCTTAAAGTTTTTTTGCTTTAAGGTTTATAACCTCGGATAAATCCTAAGTTATTAACAAGAAACACGAGTAATCTTTTATTAAGTACGCGGAATTTACTTAACAAAGCTAAGAAGAATAACCTTTTATTATAAACTCTAAATCGCTTATTATGCGGATACTCTAATACAACTCTAAGATAATCGAACTTTTCTCTAAAACTCTAATTCTAAAAATCGTAAGTCATATCTCTAATGCCAATCTAGGAGTCCCTTTATAGGCTCAAGGATATCCTAGTCGGTTTACAATTGATAACCTTGTATGACAAGTAATCTAAACATAGAATACAATTCTTTCCATAACGCTAAACAGTTCTTTTGTTCTTGCAGTACTTTGACTTCATATTGCAGTACTTTGACTTTGTCTTTAAAAAGTACTTTTGAGTCTTAACTTCTTCCGAGTATTTGCAACTTACAAGATTATTTGATATCTTCAGTACTTTGATATCTTCAGCACTTTCATATCCCAACAGAAGTCTTGAAGGATAAGGAAGTGAAGGTTTAAGAGTAGTCTTCGGAACATCGGGTTTCGGAATCGGAGTCTGAACGACCGGAGGGTGGTAGGGTGCGGGTTGCACATTTTCTTCAATAACCTCGGTTTCTTGTTCCTTCTCCCTTATCAGCGGGTAGTAGGAGACGAGGTCCATCATAAGCCTTACCACTCGGGTGGTTATAGCTTTCAACTCAACTTCGGGTTGGGAATGGTATCACTCGAAGAGATCCGAAGATGAGGTGACTGAACTTACACAAAACAGCATTCAACATATTTTCAAGTTTATTCTGTGAAGTCTCCAATTTGTTGTTCTGAAGTCGAATCTCATTCCTAAACTCATTGCTTTGTCTAGTTAAGCAAGATTGAAACTCGTTCCTCAAACTTGTAATCTGATTTTGCATAGTGTTGATGGTAGAATTGCTGTGTTGCATGTAAGTTGTGAATTCATTTGAAGGCAAAGGTGAAGCTTGATAGCTTGGATTGTGATATACTTGATTGTAGTTAACTCCTTGTTTTGGGTATTGATTTGGTGGAGCTTTGAATTGGTTTTGAACATTTGGTCCACGAACTTGATTATGATAAAACGATTCGATTGTTCGATGGAGAAAATCCCGGAGGTCCCATTTGATTACTAACACGAGGGTTTGTTTCAACTTGAGGACGGTATTGGTGACCTCCGGTTACGGCATTAGCTTCGAAAGGATTGCCATCGGTGGCGGTACAATTGTAGTAGGCATGCGGGCCACCACAAGTAGTACAAGTCGTTTCCACCGCTTTGACTGACGGGTGGAGAAGAATTAACCTTAGTCGTTTTAATCTTAACCAAATCCTGGATCATATCCGTAAGCTTATCAATCTTAGCATCGGTGCTAGACGTATTTCGTAAGGCGAGGGACGATGGTGTAACACCTACTAGGGCAAGCAAACCGATTTGCTACGTGATGTACGAAACTTAGATTTGTTCTCAATAATTGACAAGGCATCTCTACGTTGATGGCTCAACAAATTACCACACGCGGCGGCATTGAGAGAGTCTTGATCAGTCTCATTCAAACCGTTATAAAACGTATCAAGTTGGTGCAACTCATAAAAACCATGATGGGGACATTGCCTAAGCAAATCTTTGAATCGGTCCCATGCCTCACTAAATGAGTCATCAAATCTTTGTGTGAATTTTGTTATTTCATTTTTAAGGCTTGTTGTTTTAGACGGTGGGAAGAATTCGTTCACGAATTTTGATACTAAATTCTCCCATGTGGTGATCGATCGAGGGGGGTAGTTTTCGAGGCCAAATCGGGCGGCCCCCTCAAGTAAAAATGGGAAGAGTAGAAGCTTGATAGCCTCTTCCGGAACGTTACGGTACTTGATCGTAGACGTGAAAGCTTGTTGAATCGCGGATATGAGAGTGAGATCGTCTCTCTGAATCCGTAAAATTGGCTTGACGAAACAAATTTATCAATCCGTGTTTAAGCTCAAAGTTATCGGCAACGATTGCCGGGACGCCGATGGCTTCTCCATAACCCTCGGTGGGTGCTTGGAGTTGCTCTAGCATGGATCGGTTGTCCTCCGCCATTTTCGATGATGGGCGTGGTTTGATTAGTTCGAATCTCGGGTTCGCTAATGGAGCACGCGTCTATTTCGCCTTCGCGGAATTGTAGCGATTTCACGTATCGGTCTGTAGTTATTAGAACGAGTGCGCATGCACTTTCAAAACCAAGGCAATTAAAACGAACGGTTATTCGAACACAAAGTGAACTTAACCAATAATCCCAAGTGAATAAATCACCTCCTATAACAAAACGCACAAGCGGCGGAGAAGTTTTTTAGGTCGCGCGCTTATTAAAAACCACGCTTCTTTACGACCGCACTTAATGTCGGGCCGTCCTTATACCCACCACACAGTTTGTTTATCCGATAGAAATAAATAAATTCACAAGCGACACAAAGGCAGTTTTTGATCTTTTAGTTCGGGAACTTTTTAATGATAACACCTCCGTTGAGAATGTTATATAATTGGTGTCTTCTATATTAGCAAAAGACAAGAGAAAATCTTTTGTGTTTTATATGATATATATATATACAAAAGAAAAAGGAAAATATTTTTTACTTTTTTTTTTATTTATAGCAAAATAGTAACTTCACGAATGAAGGATCTCGAGTCACTAATCGTCAAACCTCAAAAGATATTGTCGTGACACAACCTCCCCGGCAGCGGCGCCAAAATTTGATTTCAATGAATAATCCGTCAAGTTATCTCACACAAGCTAGCCACTTGTGAATGACTAACCGTAAGAAACTTAAAAAACAGGTTCCGACACTGATTCTCTGATAATGAAGGCTTAAGGGTATGTGTGTGTGGATAAAACCTCAATATCGATATCAAATAATCACGAGATAGATTCAAATCCTTTAGGAAAAAGAATAATAAATCAAATCCGTGTGTGATCGTTGAAAGGGATTAGTCAACCCGAATCGTTTCCCAACGAGGCGTGAATGATACGTCGTTTTTGGTTTGGAATTTAATGCTCGATGTTTTGATTTGTTTTGATTTTATTAAACTATGGGAATAGGGAAAGTAATTAAGGGAAATCTAATCTACGGGAAATCCTAAGTGCGAATTAACTAAAACGTAATTAACGAAACGTAATAAAAATGCAACCACGTCTAAATTATACCCTAAAAATGCCTAAAATTACTTTTACTCTAGAAATGCAATGTGAAAACTAATTATGAATTAAAACTATTTTTTTATATTTTTCTGGATTTTATTTAAATTAAAAACTAATTTTTGACTATTTAAACTAAATTAAAATGCTAAAAATTATGAAAATCAAAGGGAAAAATGTGAAACTATTTTTATAAAATCTAAAATATCATAAGAGACTTTTAAAAACTATTTTTTTTTTATTTTTTTGATTATTTTTCTATTTTCTACTAATTTAAAACTATTTTAATCTAATTTAAATTGTCAAAAATACCAAATAAAAGGGGAAAAATATGGAAAAATATTTTTTATGCTTTTTATATTTTTCTTAAACTGGGAAAATTGAAAAATTTTTTTTGGAACTTTTTCTTAATTATTTGTAATAAAAGCTAATTAAAAGTACCTAAAAAAATTTTTAAATAGAGGGAAAAATAGCAAAAGTGACAAAATTAATGAAGAAAATTCAGGAAAATTCTAAATTGTTATTCTGGTTCTATGAAAAATATCAAATATGGTGCTTATGTATGAGAAATAAGGGCTGCAGTGTTAGTAGAGTCTAAATAAGCACTTATGAATAAGCAATAAGCTCCTAAACTGAATTCAAGCTAAAGGAAGCTTAAAGAAACCTTAAAATAACAGCTTTAGAACTATGGGAGCATGCAATTAACTGAGGGACAAGGGATAATTAAGCTAAAATGAAGATTACTAGAGAAATAAGCTAATAAGCTAAGTGATCATACACTAAGCTATAGGGGAGGGGAGTCCTAATAAGCTAACTATACTAAGTTATCTAAGAGTGATTTAAACTATACTACTGAGTCTAATAAGCTCTAGAAGCTTGTTTTTGAAATCTGAAATTGCAACAGTTAAAGGTAGCAAAGGGGGGGGACTTGAGCTTATTTTTAAGCTAACAAACAAGCTCAAATTTCCACTTGCACTGAAGCAGACCTAGACAGGTGCCAAAGTCTACAAAAAACCAAATTTCAACACTTTTGAAGCTCAAATGAAGATTTGAAGAGATCTGATATAAAAGGGTGTTTAAGGACTGTTAAAAATGTTTTGGTGTTATGCAGCTGGGACAGATTATAAGACTAAATTTGAGCTTGTTAAAGCTGTTGGAAATTTGTTTAAAAACTGATGATAAGCTAACTATAGCCACTAAACTCTACACAAAACTAATTTTTTTGGATTTTTGAATTGATTAAGACCATAAAAATCAGTTAACTAAAAAGGGTGTGAATGCTGTTTTGAGAGAAAAGTATTGACAGCTCGAAATATGGCCAAAGTGTCTTGACACTTTGTGACCTTAAACCAAAACTTGACACAAACTCAAAATGACCCAAGTGACTCAATATGAAACTTAAACAAGAGCTTGCACCACTGTTTCAACCATAAGCTGTTTTGACAGCTTATGGAACTCAAAACTTTAAAATCTACTAGTAGCTTATAAGAGATGATCAAAAAACTACTAAAACAATACTAAGACTGCTAAAACTTATTGACCAAACCAGTATTAACTCAAAAGGGTACCTAAAATGGGTCAAAAACCCTTTGTGCCAAACACTCCTTTATGAGGACTGTTTGGTACAAGATGTTTGGTTTTACCCCTTTTTTGAGTCTAGCTGGTGAAATGAAGCAGAAAACATAGCTTTTAGATTATGAAAAACCGATTTGAGAATAAGCAAAACAAATAAGCAGTTTGACTTTTTATTTTTGACCTATTTTGACTTAAGTAAAATTTTTTTGTAAAATGAAGTGAGAATTGAATAATGAAGCAAAGTTTAAACTTACAAAAGCTATATGAAGCTTATATAAGCTTATAACAAAAGAGACAACAACTTAATCCACCATTGAATTAGTGCAAATTTAAATCAAGAGAATAAAGCATAAAACTTGAGATTTTATTAAAACTGAAATAGAGAGTACAATGAAAACTGAGATTACAAACTACTGAAAACTATTGAAAACAGTGAAAGATTAATGAAAACATAAAGCTAATTTTTAAAAGAAAATACTACACTACACGAATTCCATTGTGAGCTTAATGGGTCTTTATATAGCCTTTAAGAGGTCTTGGATCCTTTTCTGAAGAGCCTAGAAGCATATTCACAGCCACAAGATCATCCCATTGTCATCACCACCAATCACAATGCTCCAATTCACCCATTGAGGTGTTTCGGCCAATATGATAGCTCCAATTGGCCACGTATGCAACCTTTCCTGACAAGTCAGCTGTAGATAAGGCTTTGGATAGATTCTTAGTACGAGGTAATAGGTTGGGTAAATGGTGGTGGGTGAATTCGGTGGTAAAAGGGGCGTTTGGGGAGAGCACTATAGAGGCGCCGGTGGTTTGTTTATTATTTTTCAAAAGGTTTGACCGGGTACACGGGTGTTGACTCGGGTTAAATGGCCGGGTAATTGGGTAGAATAGTGGGTGACGGGTTGTTTGTTTTGTTTATTGGACCGGGTAAGGTGTTTCTATATTGGGCCGAGGCTATGTGAATTGGACTTAGGACATATATTGGATCCATTGGTAACATAGGACCAATTGTAAATGCTGAAAATACAGGGGACCAAACATGTAATTAGGAAATATCTTCCAAGGATAGATTTTGACAATCTTCAAATAGACCAAGGGCCAATGTGCAACTTTTGAATCTTCAAGGGCCACGTTTGCCAAATGCTGAAACTTGAGGGGCCAGTTTTGACATTTCTTCAAACTTGATTAAAACTTCCAAAAATCATCCTCGGAGAATAAAATCTTCATAAATGCTCAATTTTTATCTTCCGGCTCGGCTTAAGCTCTCTAAATCTCTCGTGCTTGGATTTATGTCTGATTTGGTTCTTTTGTGTGTTTTACATCCGGTACTGCACAAGCACAAAACTCAAGAAAACCACAAATATTAGCAATAAACGGCTCTTTCTTGGTTATTTTGGGTCGGTTTTGATAATGAAAAGGTATGTGTTTTAGCACATACCAATTACCTTCCCTAAGAAGGTATCTTAATCACGAAGGAACCGGAGTTGTCTATTGACATTTTTCTTGTCAAAAGAAAGACACTCATTGATTGGGTCCAGACAGTCAGGTTTTATCACACAAGCTAACCACTTGTGAATGGTCAACCGTAATAAAATTAAAACAGTCTAAAACCAATGCAATTGAAGATCTAGGGAGTATAGTTTTACCTCAGGTCGTTAAGTCCCACGAGGTGTGAAACACTTGTAATAAGACGAATCTGTGAGTGATTTGATTGAAGGGAAGGGGGGATTTGGGATATTTATACCTAAAGAGAAAGTTTGTAAATTATAGGGCTTAAATGAAAATTAAAGAAAATTAAAAAGCTAAAATATATTAAATAAATGCTATCACTATTTTTAAAATTGATTAACGTTTATAATTTAAAACTTACGTTTAAATTAAAAACTACGTAACGTGCGAAATAAAACGTGACAATAAACAAGTAAAATACCTACGGATATAGAAAATACATTTTTACAATCCTAATTATACTAGAAAATTATTGGAAAAATAAAATTATTTTTAAAACTATTTATCTAATTATTATTAATTAAAAACTATTTGTTAATTATTTAAAATGCACTAAAATACAAGAAAATATAAAATTAACCTAGAAAAATAAAATTATAATTTATAAAAATCTAAAATATTATAAAACTAATTTTAAAACTGAAAAGATATTTTTTTATGTTTTTTTATGTATTTATTATAAATTTAAAACTATTTAGAACTAATTAAAATGCTAGAAAATACTATTTAAGTTACGAAAATTCTGGAAAAATTATTTTTTTGCTTTTTATATTTATCTTAAGCTATTAAAATTGAAAAATTATTTTTCTGAAGCTTTTCTGATTTATTTGTATTAAAAAGTGATTAAAAAGCCTTAAAACTGATTTAAAATAAGAAAAATAGCAAACAGTAATGAAAAATTATGAAAAATTCAGTAAAAGTCTAAATTAATATTCTAAGTCTAAGAAAAATATAAAAACATATACTAGTGTGCAAGATTATGAAGCTGCAGTGGAATGTGCTTAAAAATAAGCACTCAAATTAAGCAAATAAGCACAAAAGACCACCAAATGAAAACAGAAGCTAGATTAAGCTAAAATCATCTTAAGTGCACCTAAAGTAACTAAGCTTAACCTCTGAATTGCAAACTACAATGATTTGGTGATTTAAAAGCTCAAGTGCCAAAACAGTTTTCTCTTAACTTAGCTTAAGCACAAGCTTATTCAATAAGCCAATGTGAAAACCAAAACTAGAGACCTAAAGACCATCAGCTTAGCTATCTCAAGACCAAGTTTCAGACCCAAGTGATTAAAAACAAGACCTGCACAAGGTTGGAAGTTGCTGTGCACAAACTCAGTGTATGATGAGTGTGCACAGGGCACTTTTCAACTTATTGAGCAGCTGATTTGAAGCTTATAAAAAATTACAAAAATTTTACAAAAATCATATTTCAACTCTTGACCAATTGAAGTTGTTAAGCCCAAAGTTTTAATGATTTTGAACCAGAAATGAATCCATGAAAATTCAACAAAGGTTGGGTAAAAACTGGTTTTCACTTTTTTGACTTTTTGACAGAAATGAAAAGTTGACTTTAATGAGATTTGAGCTTAATTTGTGAACTGAATGTGATGTTTTAAGCTAAACTAAAGCTATCTTAAGCTACTCTAACTAGTTTCTAAACATAAATCAAGCTTATGATCTGTAAAATTCCAACAGATATGCAATTAGGACAGTTATAAGTTGATTTTGACTTTAAGTGAAAAGGAGCACAAATTGGTAACCAAAGACTACTACTAATAGCTAACTGCAAGTGAAACCACTGATCCTAAGTCATATAGAAGCCTGAGATTTGGTTGTGCAGGCTAATCCAAACACTACTTATGTGACTGATATGCAAGTTACTCAATCAAATCCTTACTATAAACCACTACCAATACCAACTTACAAACAAGTAATGCAGATAACAACAGATACTAATTATGACAACAATAGATCTAGAGCAAACAACTTCAAATGATATTGAGCAAAGTTGAGACTGATTATGAACTTACAAGAGGTCCAGAAATTAAATGAGACTGAGAACCATAAATCACTATCCTAAACCTCAATTCAACCCAGAATCACTATAATCAACCCATATCCATGTCTGCAACAGCATGCTTCTTCTTCCTTTCATGAATTTTTTATTTATGAGCTATTTATTTATATTTTTGATATTTTTAATTAAACTGGTTTCTACTGCTTTAAAAGCATATAAAAGATTATAAATAAGTAAAATGAGCTTGAAGAAACATGAAACTACAACATTTGACAATATTAAGTGGATTTGTCAAATTCACTCAAAATTGCTAAAACTGAAATCAAAACTTGTTAACTGAAATTAATACTTGGAATAGGATTAGAATACATTAAAAAACTTTAACAATACAACTTAGAAGCTGAAAAATACACTGAAATTTAAATTATACTACCTACGACATGTAAAAAACTAAACTACTCTACATATGCTTCCACACTGCTTCTTTCTTTCTTTATAATGATCCTTTTTACTTTTTGTCGACCTCTGAACATTTCCCACTTCATTCCAACCATTGGATCTATCAATTTCATCATATTCGTCCACTTGGAAATTCTGGCGGGAAAAGTCATAGTAGCAGGTTTCTTGCATTTAATGGATTTTGGTGTTTGTGGAGGTGGAGGGGAGTTGTTAACCAGCTGGGGGGATAAGGTGGAAAGGTGGTGAAACCACCGGTTTTGAGTTGGGGTGTAGGAGGGGAGGTGTACAGTGGTGGCGGTATTATTCTTTTTAAACCGTGGTCAAGGGGTTAGATATTGGGCCGCTGGTTGTGGGATTGGATTTGGATTAATATAGGGTCCGGTTTGGTAGCTTAATACACAAGGACCATTCATGTAATTTCTTTTATGAGGGACCAAAACTGCCAATATTCCAAAGTTATCACAAGGACCTATTCTGCCATTTATGAATAGTACAAGGACCATATTTGATAATTTTCACTTTTTAAATATCCAAGGACTATTTATGACAATTTTCAAACTTGAAGGACTTTTTCTGCCATTTGACAAAAGATTCATTCAAGGACCATTTTTGACAACTTAGAATATTTCAGGGACCTTGAATGATATTTTTCTTTATTTTGATTTACCATGGACTATTTTTGACAACTTTTGAAACTTGGGGGACTAAAACTGCCAATTATGCAAACTTGATACGTTTTTCACCTGTTTTTGGTATTTTTGCATTTAAAACACATAAAACACTTATTTGTGATATTTTCATCATTTTGATGTATTTCTGAGTGTTTTCAGATGTTTTTGGCATTTTAAACGGTATAAAAATGATGAGTATTTAGACACTCATCACTCATAATTGCATTATAGGTATGACTTCCTACTTATCTCTAAATAACATTAGCTTAAGAATAAGTATGCTCACATAGGAGTTTATATGATTTTTTTATACTCATATATTACACATAGCTTCGTTAGGAAACTTTTCTTGTATACGTGTTATTCTTCCGTATATATTCTAGTTATAAACATGTGTCTTATTTTACTTAATCCAAAAAATCAAATCTTCCTAATAATAAAACAAAACACTAATCTCAAAAATTCCTACTTCCCCATAAATACCTCCTCCGATCGTCAACTCCACCAAACCCTCATTTTTCAAATCTTCCATTTTCAAAAATTACCTCTCATTCAAACTTCATCTTCCTTATCATCAAGAAAAACTTCATCATCATGGTTTACATCGCCTTCATGATCATCGTCTTGACACTCATCGCTCTCGTGTTCCCCATGATCAAGTTTTCTCATGGAGACATGTGCTTTGTGTTTATTAATCTACATTGGTGTTATATGCCCAATCATTTGTATCGTTCTTAGCATTGAAATGAAATATTACTAATGTTTTAGTTTATCTAATTTATTTTGTGTTTGTCTTTTCTTCTACTTTTTGTCCTTCGTACATTTGGCCTTGAGATATCTTAGAAACCTACAATGCATGCTTAACTAAGTAAATATTGGCTAAAATACATTTCTTTTATAAACCTATAAGATGCAAAACCTATTTTTTTCGTCAAAATCTTTTTCTCACACTACAGATCCACGATCCCTATAGTTCAACTAGCCGGATCCCTCTTGAAAGGGAACCGTGAGAACCGTGGAACTGGGAAACAGATTATCATGCAACATAAAAACAGTTTTCATCTTAAAAAGAAAATCCCACTAGAATGTTAAATACTAAGTGAGTTAATTGTCATTGTTAATAGAAATCTAGTAAAACGTTAGGTGATAATTTTTTTGATTTAATGCGTCTCATCATATTCTTTTCACTTCCATAGGTCTCGTCATGTCTCATGAGTATGAGTTCGACTTTCACTCACTTATGTCTACATTCCTAACATTTCTCTTGAGCCCAACACACCTGGCAATCATGTCCGTGGGTTCAATAATCTAGAAACTCGTCACTTCCATGAAGGACGTATTGTCGACACACCTCTACTATACGAAGAAGGTATCAATACCTCCTTCTGAACCATAGGACTAGAAGGCCTTCTCAGAATTAACGAGAAAATCTGTCCAAGGTTTGTATTGGAATTTTTCCGTCAAGTTGAACTCGTTCGTAACGAGGATCGATCTCTATCTCTTTGGTTTTGGATCAAAAACCAAAAGTTTGTTTTAACCCTTGGGCAATTTGCTCATATTCTCCGAATTCCAAATCATGGACAATTTGCCTTCACTGAAGATTGGTCGCTTGATTCTCTCTTCAACGATCGTGAAGAAAATAGTCCATATTGTTCACACATACCTTCCCCTCAATACTTGACTCGCATGTTATGCAAACCTCGACCCTATTACTCTGATCCAAACATAATCTATACACGGGATATCCGAGATGAGTTTAAACCTCTCGCACTCATCCTACGTGAAAATGTTTGGAGTCTTAGGGGAAATCGAGAAATCCTTCCCGCATTTTGTGCCCACATAATGTATTGTTTGCTAACACAACAACCATACAATCTTCTATTTTAGAAGGCTAATGTAAACCTTCAAGGAAACAAGAACAAACTAATCCCTTATGGAATTTTCTTGACACGTATTTATCATCACATCATGTACTTCCACCCTCAATTTCAAAGTCCGTTGTACGTACTCGTGAATAAGATGATGGAACCTCTAAACACATCTCTCATCAAGTCTTTCTTCATCCCTAAATCGGAAAATACTCATCATCCATTTGACGATCCATCTAGCAAAAAAGCTCAAGAAACTTAGTTTCCTTTCCAAATAGGCTCAATCCTTAGATTTCATCTTTTATCATTGTAATGTGATTTTTCTCATGAAATAAAACATTTAACGTTTGATGTCTCATTTATATAGTTGTTCAAACTTCTTAGAAAACACTAGCTTTGAAATACGAAACCTTGTGCAACTTTTACATACCTTCTGTGAAGGTAGTGTTTAGCAGGAGACGGATCCCTCACTTTGTACTAGACGAATCCCTCCACTTTGGGAACCATGGGATCCGGGCAAACAGAAATATAGTTGCTGACTTTATACATTAAACCATGTCCTTAGACTACTTCACACTAGCTAAACATAATACCTTAGGACCACTTAAGTCTTCCTCAAGCTTAGTAAGCTTCACACTCACTCATAGCTCATTTAGGATCACACTCAAGGTGCTTTTCGATTTATCATTTCACCAAAAACTCATTGTTCTTCCGCTCCTATACTCACACATCATCTCTCACATGTCAACACATCTAATTTTATAAATCTATCAATTTTAGCAAATTGATTTTAGTCATCTCTACCTCAAAATAAGTCAAATACTAGTTTTTCATTTCTTTTAAGATATTTTCCAAAATTAGCTTAAGTTACTATCTGGTCTCTAGGATCATTTAGCTCCACTTGACACTCTCAAAATTTTCTAGTGTCATCTTTGGTCATTCATTGGTACTCATAAAGTTCCATTTTCTTCCATAAAAGGCAATCATTAGCTACCTTCACTTATTGCCCTTGATCATTTAAGACACTTAGGAAGACTGAAACACTCAAGAGGTATAGGTATTAGACCTTACAAACATCATTTTTCTCCTTTCTTAGCTGCTTAGAGCCGGATCCCTAGGATTAGCCTAGACGGATCCCTCATTGGGGGGAACTGTGGGATCCGGGTGACAGATTCATCCAAACTTTAGCTAAAACAATTATTTCAAGCTCTCCTTGCTAACTTGAACACTCCATCTTATTTTAATTAAACTCCTAACAACTCTGAAGTTGACTCTTGTGCATGCAAATCATCACATTCCAAAGGATCTTAGTAGCTTAAGTCTTGAATGCACTTGCCAAATCCTTCCCCTTATAAACCATCTTGTTAAGACTCCTAAAGTCATCATCTACATCCTCATTTTTAGCATTTAGAAACTCTTATAACCCTAATTTTTTTTATCATCTCATCATGAGGAAAGCTCCTAGTGGTAACTCATCCACCAAAGGACCACCCAAGAAACTTGCTCGTGTTTTTCACGAAATTTCCTCAACCGAATCATCTCCCGTTAAATCCACAAATGCTAGGATCTCCCCTCTACCTATCAAACCAATCCCCAAAAGGATTGTTCCCACTAAACTATCAATGCCAAACACCACTATACCCCCTAAACCAAACACTCCTATTTCTACTAAACCATCACCCTTAGTGCCTAGAGCCATGCCATTCACCACTCCACTCTCATCACCATACCTCTACAATCTAGAGGACTTGCCTCCTAGACCATCTTATCCTCCACCATTGCTAACATTCTCAATGGAAAGAATAGAGCAACAAAATCAAGGTGTTGAATCAACACTAGCCCCGGCATCTTTTTCTCCGTCACCCTCAAATAGTCCCTTTTGGATCATGAGGAATCTTCAAAGTCAACCAACCGATCATATGGAAGTAGATACCTCTCTACCACGATCCTCATCACATATTCCACCACCACCACCTTTGGTTGAATCCCCTCCAAATATACCTCCACATATTCCTCCTTCTTTTGTGGAATCTCAACCAAACCTTCCATCTCAAGTCATTTCTTTTCTACCACCACCATTTCCGAGTCATGACAAAGATTGTTATCATTGTCAACATGTTAAAAGTTTGATACATGAAGTATGTGAATATCAACTTTTCATGTTTTATCACCTCCTTGAACGTTTTGACGAGATCAACAAACCCAAAAAACCTTGAGCTTAAGGATTCAAGTGGTGTCCTAGTCTTAAGCTTATCTTAGATATTTTAGGAATCATATTTCATGTTTAAATCGTTCTCTTAGTTTTAGAGATATGTAAATCATTTCTCGTATGTTTTATTGAATGAAATTACATGTGTTATACCATATTGTCTTGAGTATATGTTTAGTACCTTAATACATATATCATTTTGATGTTGACATCACTTTTTCACATCATCATTGCTGTCTTAAGCTTTTAGACAGACGGATCCCTCAGTTTTGCCTAGACGGATCCCTCCAAAGAGGGAACCGTGGGATCCGTGCAATAGAAGACTTGTTTACTACTAACTTGAGTCTTATTTGCAGGAAATTATGCATTACATACTTGTTTTCTAACCTTTGTTTTTTAGATTTTCAATATACACATGAAGACTTTGACACCCTAAGCTAGGGGGAGTTTCGTGTCAAAGCAATCCATTGCAAAATCATTTGCAATATCGTAGGATTATATGAAATTACGTCCTCCTTGTAAAGTTGCAACCATCAAGGGGGAGCATATTCGTCACTAAGACGAAGCCATTTGCAAACTTAGTTACAATGCACTAGTTTAGTATCTCTTCTTACTTGACGCCC
Organism: Chrysanthemum makinoi; assembly: GCA_910596185.1. Taxonomy (NCBI): domain Eukaryota; kingdom Viridiplantae; phylum Streptophyta; class Magnoliopsida; order Asterales; family Asteraceae; genus Chrysanthemum; species Chrysanthemum makinoi. Next base: position 136,162,970 of record OU343216.1, read on the forward strand.
TCACAAAGGGATGGACTCGTCAAGGGGGAGCTAAGTCGAGAATACTTCTCCTCACTTACTCTCTATTTTTTCATTTCTTTTCACATGTTTTTCTTATAACAATGTGTTAGTTTCTTTTCGACGATCTTTTTGTTTCGACAAAAAGGGGGAGAAGAAAGTAAAAACTCCAATTCAAACTTTTACGAATTTTAGTTTTTCCTTAAAATAATCTTATGTTTTGTCATCAACAAAAAGGGGGAGATTGTTAATACAAATAAGCCGTAAAAACGTTTATTTTATATTTTACGATCTTCTAATGTTTTGTCGATAACAAAAGTAAAATCATTTTAACGAAACAAATAAAATACGTAAATGGTTTGAGCCAATAGTTTACTAACACACTTACGCTTTCACATAAAACACTAAACATGTAATAGTGTTTTCATGATTTAGTAATACGTATGTTCAACAACTAGTGTTTACATATTGGGTAGATATATACATAATTAGTATGTATTATAATGGATAATATAATGGGTGGAAGTTTAAGTATTTGACCCATTGACCAAATACATTGAATGTAGTTGGGTATAAGCCAAAGCCCATGACCCATACCCATGGAGCATAACCCATAACCCATTGCATGACATCATGCATAAGTCATAAATGGGTATTATCCATGACCCATGGATTTGACCCATTACCCATGGACTAGATGCATTGCATCTTCTAGATACACTGTATTTACTTGGATACCCATAGTCCAAAGTCTAGGACCCATGACCCATAACCCATGACCCATGACCCAAAACCCATGGGCAAAGAGGAGCGTCCCACGGTTCCCCCAGTTTACACTGGACGGATCCCTCAAGTAAGGGATCCGTGGGATCCGTGGAACAGTAGCAATATTTTGTCTATAAATAGTGAGCCATTTCTTCTTTGTAAAACACCCCTTTCACACATATTTTCTCTTTGTGTTGTAAACTATGTAACCACATATCCAAGTGATCTTTCTATGTAGTTTTGTATTTGTGTGATTCTCTAGGTTTCTCTTAAAGGCGAGATCACTACCTTTTGAAGTCGAGCAAGCTCAAGTCCATGAGTTGCCTAGCTTCGTCATCACCAAGACTACTAATGGTATCTTGTTGATAGTTCTTCTCTTTCTCATTAGAAGTGTAGTGTCGAAGACATAGGTGAAAGTTGTGTAAAGGGTCAAGACGAAGACATTAGTGAAAAGTGTCGAAAAGTCAAAGTAAGTCAAGTCACAAGGCATTAGTGAAGGGTGCCTAGAAGTCGAGTCAAAGGCATTAGTGATAGATGCCTAAGGTGTACATTCGATATGGTGTGTCAATGTACAAGATAGATTTGTATTGGGTCAAAGGATATTGATATGCTTGTTGATGTTGTCATAAGGAGTAGATCTCCTTTGGGATAGAAGTTGTGTAGTGTTGGGTAGTAGTTCCTCATTTGTAAATGGAACTCGGTATCTAGCTTTGTACCGGATAAAGTGTAGGCGACGTAGTGATAGGTTTGGTTCTACCTCGTGGAAGAACCCAATGTCTAGCCTTGTACCGGATAAAGAGTAGGTGATGTTGTGAAGGCTTCTCCGCCACAAGGAGTTTGTGTTGTGTAGTGATTACGAACTCTCGAGTAGGTGACTCGGGGAGTGGATTAGGGCAAGGAAGGTGTCCTTGTAGCCACTCGCGGTGTGGTTTTGTGCTTTTTACTCTTTATCTTAGCTTTTATTTATCTATACGCTTGTCTATCAACATCCAACATACACGTTCAAATAGATTGGCATAAGTCGATCTAAATAGTTTAAAACCAAGTTTTAATCGGTTAAACTATTCAACCCCCCTTCTAGTTATCCACACAATCTGTAAGACCCAAAAATATCGCAGTGGAAGATTGTGTCACTGGGGTATTACCTATTAGCACATAATACAAGTTATAGAAAATGAACTCTAAATGAGACGTTTTGAAAAGATTATCATTCGATTAATATAAAATATCAAAGTTTACAAAGAGGCCCCAATAAATTTTGAGTACATAAAGAGTTCAACATGAATGTTTAAAAGCTTTATCGAATGATAATAGTGCATTGTCTTCAAAATATCTGTGCGCCTTCACATGCCAGCTAATTCCTTAAGATCCAAAGATAGATAATGCTAAAAAGTCAACACAAAGGTTGAGTGAATTCATTGGTTTAATAGTAACACAATTGATCACAAAATTTCAAGTTTAATAGATAGTTGGTTACGTTGTCATACACCCATAATTCAAAATCAATTATTATTGCCCTAAGCTCATGACACTGCTTAACTGTGTTATCATAAAAATGATAATAGTAACATGGTCTTCGTGTAGGTAATTGCGACGTACTTAAATATAACTCAAATAAAGTGCGTTTGGTAGAACTATCTAAAAACCCTATCCATAATATTCACGCTCACACACAAGTGATTAATGGATCATGATGGAAGGACTTTCTGGCAATAGGGTACTTAGGCAAATAAAACATTCAGTTCAGAATACAGTTTTCAAGTAATTATGATCGTTATAAAAGTTGTAGCATGTATCTCACCCTAAGGTGGTTCAAAATAAATATTGAAGCGAGTAAGGTAGGGGCTATGAACTCACCGAAGTGATATGCGATAGATTACGATGATATAAGATGCATCAAGAAGTCGCGAGCTTTAACGATAACCAAAATATATAGTACGCGTCTTAGGCTTATATATGTAACGAGACCATACAAGAATAGTTGTATGAAAGTATTTATATATGGATATTGTACACTTTTATAAAGTTAAATAAGTGTCAAAGTTGAGTTTTCAAAATATCAACAAGCCCTTATTTGTAATGGTCTAAGGTTCGAGTTCTTATGTCACTTTTATTACCACATACGCTCTATTTCGTGAATAATCTTTTCTAAGTATACTTATTCTATAGATAAGAAAATGGGGCTATTTTTTGATAGTGGGTCCTACCACTCCAGTTTGCAAGTAAACGAGGTCAAGTGTTTTCAATTTATACTTAGTTGATAACGTTAAGTTTTTATTTATCAAGTTATCACGTTTATGTAAATCTATTTCTTTTTGGTCGTATAGAGTCGGGTTTTGGTTCTTATACCCTAGGTATCTTATTTATGTATTTTTATAAGTTTTATAAGTCTAATTGTTTTAAATATTTCATAATATGTGTAAGATTACTAGTATAAACTTATATGTCAAAACATTACTTTCGTCACATTTTGGTTTTATAAATATAGTTATCCTAGCTTTTGTGTCTATGTTATTTCTAACACGTAAACCATTATGATTTGGTTTTTATATTCTTAAAAAAGTATCTAAATGTGTTTATAAATTTTTAGAGTCCTATAGCCTTAATTATCTAATAACATAAGTCAATATTGTAATTACAAACTCATAATACAAAGTCTGTTGGACGCGGGGTTTTCGGCTACATTTAAATTTATGTCTTAGCTACATTTTATAAAACTAAGCCAAGTTTCAGAAATAAAAAGAACCATGATATTTTTGCCAATGAAATCTGTTAGGCAGTTTTTGATGTGTTTTACCGTTTTAGCTCTAATTTACTCATTCGGATGAGTTAAGGGATGGTCTTCACGGAAAAATGACCACAAGACATAGCTCTACAATCCTATCTTATTCTTTAAGTTTCATGGTATACTGAGTTTTGTAGGAAATTCGTTCTAGCGGACTGTTTACATTTTCAGTTTCATAGATCATACTTGTGGCTTGTTTTACTTGTTTTAATGGTTTAGTTCATGTGTACAACATCCATATACTTACATATTCATACATAAATCATATAAATACATAAAATATATATCTAGATTATTACAACCATATTGAATGATAATATGAAAATAAACATAAATCTTACAAGTATTTGGATGAATATTACAAGAACAAGATTACTAAACAATCAACACTTAATCTAGTCTTCAAATATCACCAACCATAACCATGCTTCCAAATAAATAACCATTACTTATAATCACTTGATCTACCGTAGTCTAACATAAAACCCCTTTTTAAACTTTTCAAGAAAACCCTTGAAAGATGATGAGATTTTGTGGTGATTTTAGTGTTTTTATGGTTTAAAAAGAACTAGGATCGTCAAGGAATTAAAGGTTATACTTGTGATGGATGAATCTTGCAAGAATCAAGATCAAATTTTTTTAAAAATGGTGTTTTTGGTCAATGCTTATTGATGACATCAAATAACGTCATATTATTAGCATCATTTATCCTATGTATATTGCTTGTTTTGCATTATTTTATATGAGATTTGATACTTAATCATTTACTTTTGTAAATATCAATTATTATCAAGCAATTGGTGAAAGTTAGCTATTTTGGACGTAAATTATAGCAAATAGGATCAAGTTAGAAAAGTCTACTGAACTGGCAAAGAATACGCCGTATCATTCTAGATAGATATGCCGTATACCAAGACTTGGACGATTATGAAAACCATTGCCTCAATTTGAAGAATACGCTGTATGGATTTCTTTCATACGCCGTATATGAAACTTTGGTCAACGAGAAGATCTGACTTGTTTTACTCCAGATACGCCATATGACATCAACAACATACGAGGTATCTACACTCAAGACTTCACCAGAATTCCAAGATAAGAAGACAGTATACGCCGTATGAAGATTTGTGATACGTCGTATCACTATGGCGGTGTAAAATATTCTAGAATATAATAATCTTGGACCCCATGCGAAGTTGCCTTGATACGCTGTATCAGATAAACTAATATGCGGTATTGACCCTGTTCCAGAAAGTATAAATAGAAGACCTCAAATGAATTTTAGAGAGATACAAGAGGAGGTAACCACCAGGTACGAGACCAGAGACATAAAGAAGACCAAGAAAGTTCTGCTAGTGCATATTTACATAGGAGAATTCACTTAATTTGTTTTAGTACTCTCTAATCTTTCAGTTAGCGTATTTTTCTCTTTTGATTTATACTTGAATCTTTCGAATATGTTATCGTGTATCATGCCTGAGATTATGGGCTAATACCCATAGGTATTAGCTATGTTTAGTGATTATTTGATGTTTTGATTTGTTACTAATTTGATAGGAAACTTAAACTTGTCTTTTGATTACATTTATTACTTCATTAATATTGTTTTGCATGTTAATGTAAGCCCTAGAAGGGATAAATAATAAACTTGATAATCACTAAGGCGGACATTATGCAGATTACGAGTAATCGTGACATGATTAGATCTGCTGAAAAATGCTTAATCTAAGAATTTAGATCCTAGTGACGAGCAAGGTTTAGGAACGAGATATGCCAAGTTGTGAGTACTGTCGCTACAAGTTTTAGACTTATCAAACATCTTATATGACTAAACAATGGTTAATACATTTTCCTTACTATCGGCTTGACCTCTTTGTTATTATATGTGTCTCTGGTTGTGTGTGTTATCAGCCTCATTGCCTTTATAGTTTCATTAAATCTAAATCTTGTGCCAGTCTCTCAAGCTGAAAACCCTTTGCTGCGTTAGAATTAGGAACCTCTAGAATTAAAATACTGATAGATTTAAGTGTTAACGTTCCACTCTTAGTGTTCGACACCCTACTTATCAACTAGTTTACCATCGATCAAATAATTGTCTGTAAGTGTTTGTTATAGGTATAGTCGGCTAAATATAAATTTAAAACTTGAATACCGTAATTACCTACACGACAAAATAGACATCAAGTTTTTTACGCCGCTGCCAGGGAGTGAATTGTTTAATATTTTAATTTGTTAGTATTTTGATTTAGGTTTTTAACTTAGTTTCGCCCTTTTTAGTTTTTAATTTGACTAACTTTTTTGTATATTTTCATTGTTTGTATATTTGCATTTTTTATGCATTTTGTGTGTTTGGTTTGTGTGTTTGTTTAGTTTGATTTTCGTTTTTTTATTTTTATTTTTTGTGTTTGTGTTTTTTTTCTGCATTCTTTCTGTTATGTTATATTTTGCTGAGGTAAATGATACGTCATATTGCGTTTTTATTATATATACATCGTATCAAATTTAATTATTCTGATATGGTGTATCCCGTTTACTAGATACGGGGTATTCTATTTTTAAACCAGATTTATAAACCCTAAATGAAATACGGCGTATTAGCTATTACGTATACGATGTATTTTAAATCTTTAAAACAAATATGAATTAAAAAAAAAAAAAAAAAAAAACACTGCGTAATACGGCGTATCGATTCTGTCTGATTTAAATCATATTTCCTATCTTATATTTTAGAAACTTTTTACTTTGAAGTTTTTATTCTCTTGTTTCAGGAATCATGATCGATATTTATCAAAGCTGGTTCGGATACCCACAAAAAAGGTTGAAAATTAGCAAGATTGTTGCAAGGTTCGTTAGTGAAGGTACAAATAACATGATGAGGTTGAGAACTTTATCAAAGAGTTTAGAACAACCAACAAACTCTCGTTAAAAGAGCAGAACAATATGATCAGTGAATTGACAATTGAGGTGTACCAATTGTCAAAGATTATAAAAGAAGTTTTGTTCGCAAGGCACGATCTTAAAGGAATAACTACTAGGGGAGGTAAAACTACCTTTCATGTCAGGGAAACTGCAGAAATTAATAATAGCAATGATATGTTCCCTAGGTTAGAGCATGTTGGGCATGAAATACAATAGGAGATTGCTAAGGAACCAGAAATCAAGAAGGAACCAACTACTGAACCAACACGAGCATCGCCCCCTTTCCCCAACCATTTAAGGAGAGAAAAAGAAGATGCACAACAATGGAATTTTTTGGATAATCTAAAGCAGCTCCACATCAACATCCCGTTTGTTGAAGCTCTTGTACAAATGCAAAAGTATGTTAAGTATTTGAAGAATTTGTTGACGAACAAATTTAGACTAGAAGAGGATTGTACGGTAACAATGAACGAGAGATGCTCAGCTGTCCTGCACAATAAAATGCCATCAAAGGAGAAAGACCCCGAGAGTTTTTCTATTCCTTGTCAAATCACTAATTTACATATTGGGAATTCTTTGGCTGATCTAGGAGCTAGTATAAGTTTAATGCCATTTACTATGTATGAAAAATTAGGTCTAGGGGAGCCTAAACGAACCAGGATGTGCTTAGAACTAGCCGATAGATCGATTCAATACCCTAGAGGAATAGTAGAAACAATTCTTATAAAATTTGATAAATATACTTTACCTATTGATTTTGTTTTCCTTAATCTGCCTGAAGATTCTAGGATCCCTGTAATCTTAGGTAGACCTTTTTTAGCTACGGCCCGTTCCATGATAGATGTTTTCAATAAAAAGATAACACTTAAGGTAGGAGACAATGAGATTACTTTTGATATGGAACATTTAATGAAAAAGCCTTCTACCAACAATGATTAATGTTATAGTGTTGATATTGTTGATGCAACCCTTAACCAAGTAACTCAGGTGTTATTAAAAAATGATCAATTTGAATATTTCTTGCTCAAAAATCTAGAATACAATTGCTATAGAAAATAAAATTGATGATAACTGATTTATCTAAAATTTTGTTACTAATTCTGTCATCAGTAACTCGATACAGCGTATCAATGAAATTGATACGACGTATCGAACTGCTGACAACAGACATAATAATATTAAAAATGAACATCTTTATTCAGCTAGCACTAATGAAATCGATGAGAAAAAACCTGATTGACAACGAAATTTTGCAAAACGACAAAAGTTTTACAATCCTCCTAGGCGGTGTACCTAATCATTGTAGTGCAGTATAGGTAGGACACGAGGGATTGATCGTTCTCTAGGGGAATAGTGTTGTGAAGGCCGAAGTGTATGGCGAGATAGGTTTAAAGGTGAGGGATGAGTCTTTTTGTATTTTTGTATATTTTTTAGAAAGCATATTAAAATCTCAGGGTTTGAAATAGTTTGGTTTTTAACTAATTAAACTACTACTAAACTAAAGCAATAAAAGTAAATTAAGGTTCTACAAGGGAAGTGAAGCGTATCTACCTATGATTTATTACTCCTTGCTAGCTATTCAATTCTACCTACTGAATTGTCACATCCTTGTTTTAATTAGCGCGTTGTATTCCTTATTATTGTTCGTAGGGAGGTGCCATATTTGTTAATACAAATAAATCGTAAAAATATTTCTTCATATTTAGCGATCTCTTTGTGTTTTGTTGATAACAAATATAAAGTTATCATAAGTAAAATTATAATGACACATGTTATTTTTGTAAAGCATTTATATATATAATCATTTAACATTAATTGTTGTAATGATTCACTTATTGTAATAGTTTATTAGGATGAGTAAAAATCATAACCCATGACCCATACCCATGGTGCATATCCATAACCCATGGAGCTAACCCATAACCCATTGACTAGATGCATTGCATCTTCTAGATACATTGTATTTATTTAGATACCCATGGTCCAAAGTATAGGACCCATGACCCATGACCCATAACCCATGGATAATGAGGAGCGTCCCACGGATCCCTCAGTTTACACTGGACGGATCCCTCATGCAAGGGATCCGTGGGATTCGTGCAACAGTGGCAAGTTTTTGCCTATAAATAGAGAGCCAATTCCTCATTGTAACTCACCCCTCTTCTTACAAACTCTCTCATATATTCTTTCATTCTTCTAATCTCAGATCTCTTGATCTAGATAGTAGTTCTTCTTTCTTTTGTTGTGATTCTCATATAGGTCCTTCTCTAAGGTGAGATCACGAGCTTCTACAAGTCATCCAAGCAAGGGGTCCTTGATTGATTTGTTCCTCCAAAATATTTCTGTAGCAAAGATCTTGTATTTCATATTTCACATATTTGTTGTGTTATAGTAGTGTTGATTTGGTCCTCCATGTTAAGGAATCGGTATTTAGCTTTGTACCGGAAAAAGTGTAGCGACGTTGTGAATGCTTCTCCGCCAAGTTGAAGGAGTTTGTTGACATAGTCCTTCAACTCTCGAGTAGGTGACTCGGGGAGTGGAGTAGGACAAGGAAGGTGTCCTTGTAGCCGAACCACAAAAAATCGGTTGTGTCATTTCTATCCTTTACTTTACTTGCTTTCTTTACTTGCATTACTTATAGATCTATACTTTCTATCCATCCATATGATTTCACATAACATCGAATCTAAAGAATTTGAAACTAAGTTAAAATCGAAAAAACTATTCAACCCCCCTTCTAGTTTTCCACAATTGGCATCAAGAGCTAAGTTTACAAAAGTTTTAAAGTAAATAGTATTTTAAAAACTTTTCGATCACTATGGGTTCTGAAAATTATAAAGAAGGGCAATCTATGCAACGACCTCCACTACTTGAAACTAATGGTTTTATTTATTGGAAAAATAGATTCGAGACGTATGTGAAGTCAAAAGATATTGATCTTTGGTACATCATTGTTGAAGGCGATTTTGAAGCCACTACAAAAGATGAAACCGGAAATTTAGTAAACACATCTCATGATCAACTCACCGATGATCATAAGAAAAAGCTTTCCAAAAATAGTGAAGCTAAAATGGTTTTATACAATGCTTTACCCAAAAAGGAATTCGAAATAATTTCTATGCTTAAAACCTCTAAAGAAATTTGTAATTCTTTAGTTGTAACTCATCAAGAAAATCAACAAGTTAAAAACAATAAAATAGATTTGTTTGTTCAACAATATGAACAATTTTCAATATCGGATGAGGATACTATAGATAGTTATTTTGCTAACTTTAATACTATAATTACGTCATTACAAGCACTTGATGAGTCTTTCTCTAGTCGTAATCATGTTAGGAGATATCTAAGGGCACTTCCATCCAAGTGGAGATCTAAGGTAACGACCATCGAAGAATCAAAAGACTTGTCAATCCTCACCCTCGATGAACTCATGGGCAATCTAAAGGTCTATGAGCTTGTCCTCGCTAAAGATTCTGAAGCCTCAGAAGAGAAGAAAGAGAAGCACAAATCTCTTGCCTTAAAAGCCAAGAAGGTCTCAAGCGATGAAGAAAACTCTTCTTCGGATAGTGATGATGAAGAATATGCTATGACGGTAAGAATTTCAAGAAGTTCTTTGGAAGAAAGGGAAGATATGTCAAGCAACCATATGACGACAAGAAGGGGGTTCGGAAAGGCAAAGACGGTAAGAAAGCAAGGGATGAACGCGCATGTTTTAAATGTGGGGACCCTAATCACTTCATTAGTGAGTGTCCCAAACGCGATGAACAAAAAGCGTTCATGAGTGGTTCGTGGGGAATGAGCGAGGAGGAGGACGAAGAAATTTATGTCATAGCAAATGACTCAAACGAGGTATGTCCCGAATCTCTCTATTATAGTAGCTCATCATTAGATGATGATTCATTGCATCGTGAATATGATAAACTTTGCAAAATTAGTCTAAACGTAATTAACAAAAACAAGACATTGAAAAACCAAAATGAACGTTTAGAAAAGGAAGTCATTGAATTAAAAAGCAAATTAAAACGTTTAGAAAAAGGGAAGATAGCAAGTGGGGAATGTGAACTTTGTGTTCAACTTCAAACACTAGTTGATAATCTTGATTCCAAGATTGCTAGAATTAGTAGTAATACTCTTGATATGATATTAGATAGTGTTAAAACAGGAAACAACCAAAAAGGTTAGGTATTCAGCAACTTGATGCATCAACTAGCGAAAATAAAGAAACACAATTCGTCAAAGCAATAGAAAAACAAGTCACTGTAGTCACGGATCCCACAGATCCCACAAAAAGGGAACCGGCTAGTGTAAAACCAGGGATCCGTGGTCTCTGATGCAAAAAGTAGAAATAATGTAGCTACTTCATCTAGAACCGATTTTGTTATCGTAAAAAAGAAGAAACCAACCCACGTTACTGTTAGACAACCACCACCACTAAAACAAAATCAAAGTTTTATGAGAAACAAAGGTCCATCATTTTCAAAACCTAACACATTTATAAGGATACCTAATAATGTTTATCCGAGAAGTAACCACCATCAAATGAGATGGAATCCTAATGTACAAAACGGGTTTCCATTTCAAAACTTTGCACCATGGAATGCATACTCACCTTTTCCATATATGCCTAATATGAATGAAATGTATAACACTAATGGACCCATGAACAAATGGGGACCAAACTTTTCAGTTAATTGTTTTCTTAGGTGTGCTTAAAGGTCGACCTAGATCCGGATGAATGAATCAAGGATAGCGGGTGCACGAGGCACATGACCGGTAATAAAGATTTATTTTCCACATACGAATCCTTCAATGGAGGAAATGTGGTATTTGGTAATAGCAAGAGCAAAATCATCGGTAAAGGTACAATTTCTCACAAATCTTTAACCATTAATGATGTGTGTCACGTAGAAAACCTAAACTTTAACCTTCTAAGTATAGGACAAATATGTGATAAAAAGTGTAACGTACTTTTTAGTGAAACCGGTAGTAAAATATTGAAAAACGGAATTACTATAGGAAGAGGCATTAGAAACATGGAGTCTATGTCATTAAAATTGGTAATGAACCTAAAGAAAAACTTTGTCTTACTTCTATGGATGATACTTTGACCTTATGGCATCGAAGATTTGGTCACGCCAATATGCGACTTCTTCAATCGCTATCATCTAAAGAACAAGTAAGAGATCTACCAAAATTAAAATACGAACATCATTTTTGTGATGCTTGTAACGTAGGAAAACACGTCCATGCTAGTCACAAAGCTAAAAATATGGTCTCTACTACTAAGTGTCTAGAACTACTTCACATGGATTTATTTGGTCCATCCGCTATTCAAAGTTATGGAGGTAACTACTATACTTTGGTCATAGTGGATGATTACTCTAGGTACACATGGACTAAATTTTTAAAGAATAAAACTGAAACGTTCGATTACTTTCAAATATTAAGTAAGAAAATCCAAAGACAATTAGGAAGTCCTATTGTGTCTATTTGAACGGGTCATGGTAGGGAATTTGATAATGAAGTGCAATTTGGAGCTTTTTGTGATGCTAATGGTATTGCTCACAATTTCTCGGCTCCTCGCACTCCACAATCGAATGGGGAAGTTGAAAGGAAAAATAGAACCCTACAAGAAATGAGTTGCACCATGTTAAATGAGCAATCTATTCCTCAAAATTTTTGGTGCAATGCCATTGATACATCAACGTACATACTTAACCGAGTCTTAATTAGCCCATTTTAAGGTAAAACTCCATACGAGTTACTTCGAGGCAAAAAGCCTACGTTAGAACATTTTAGAGTCTTTGGTAGCAAATGCTTTCTACTTAACACTAAAGATTACCTAACTAAATTTGATCGTAAATCAACCGAAGGTATCTTCTTAGGTTACTCTCCTAATAACAAAGCTTATGTCATATTAAATAAAGAAACAATGAAGGTCGAAGAGTCATTAAACGTAAAATTTGGTGAGAGTCCACCTAAACCTACCCTACCACTTGTCGATGATGAGATAATCGAAAGTGAAGCCATATAAATAAAGAAAAATACAAACAAAGAAGATGAACCATTAAACAATGAAATCATCAATATTAAAGAGTCTAAAGATCACCCCGTACATAAGGTCATAGGAAAGTTAAATGAAAGAACCTTAAGGTCTCAAGTCCAAAACCAAAGTAGTTTATTTTGTTTTGTCTCAACCAGAGAACCTAAGAATACACAAGAAGCCACAGAAGAGTGATAACGCTCAGATTGTACATGTTTTCAGTAGCATTATGTGTGATTTTGTATATGTTATTTGGTTATATTCATATGATTTTAGTGCTTAATCGCATCAAAAGATGTTTGTCTAGTATTTATAACCAAGTGCAGGAAAACGGAAGGAAAAGTTAAAGAATGATCAATAAAGGAAGATTTCCGTTTCAGTGATGCATGTCAAGCACAAGTCAGCATTTCAAGTATCGTAGAAGATCAGGATGATTGAAGAACCAAGCTCTACAAGTCAGAATCAAGCAAAAGGTCAATTTTCCATCACTCAGGAAGACTAGCCGATCGGTCGCAACCCGCAACCGATTAGGCTAGAAAGTGGTCAAAAGTGCCCCATGAAGACGGACTAGCCGATCGGTCGCCGCCCGCAACCGATTCGGCTGGGTTAGTGCAAGAAGACCAACTGGATGGGCTGGACAAGCGACCGATCCGGCTGGAGGTTGATTCATCCGGGAAGAGATCAATAATAATAAGAAGTATGTACTATACGGGTAACTCAAATGTGTTAGGTTTGAGCACCGAGATCGTTCCGAACGAGGGTTGAATGGAATTTCCAACTCACGTCGCGATTATCGGGATTTGAATGGGAAAAGGGAATAATATGATGTTTTCTAAACTACGGGGTAAGGGAAGCATAAAAGGGAAATTACACTACGGGGAATCCTAAATACGCAAATTATACTAAAACGTATTAAATGAAACGTAAATAAAATGCAACTACGTCTATTCTAAGTCCTAAAAATAATCTAAAATTACATTCTAACTAAAAATGATATTAGAAAATTAATTAAGATTTAAAACTAATTTTTATGATTTTTCTGGAATTTATTTGAATTAAAAAACTAATTTAAAACTTTTAAAACTAAAAAAATACTAAAAATTATAAAAATAAAAGGGAAAATTATGAAACTATTTTTCAAAAATCTAAAATAACTCAAAAGACTTTTCAAAACTAAAATTTTATTTTTCTGAACTTTTATCTATTTTCTATGAATTAAAAAACTATTTAAAACTAATTTAAATGCTAAAAATTACCAATTAAATTAGGAAAAATATGGAAAAATTATTTTTTTGCTTTTTATATTTATCTTAATCAAGGAAAATTGAAAACTTATTTTTTGGAACCTTTTCTGAATTAATTGTAATAAAAGTTATTTAAAAAGTATTAAAAACCGATTTAAATCAAGAAAATAGTAAACAGTAACTAAAAATTATGAAAAATTCAGTAAAATTCTAAAATATTATTCCAAAACTATTAAAAATATAAAAACTAATGCTAGTGTGCAAGATTTAGAAGCTGTTGTGCAACACACTATGAATAAGCACTTGAAAATAAGTAAATGAATAGTAAAAGATACCAAACTGCTACAGAAGCTAACTTATACTAAAATTACTTAAAAGCAACTAATTCCAGCTACTCTAAACCTCTAATGTACTGATCTCAATGATTTGACTAGTTTGCTTTTATAATGAAAACAGCCTCTACCTTACTTACTTTAAGCTATTGCAACTGCTTATCCAATAAGCCAAACTGAAAACCAGAACTAAGGTACTCAAGACCACCAACCAGAGATCAACTAGACCAAATTATAGCTCCTAACTATCTAATATGAATCCAGTGCAAGACCTGCAAATAAGGCCTGCTCACACTCAGTGTACTCTGAGTGTGAACATGGGAGAAGTCAGCTGTTTGCACAGCTGATTTAGAGCTTAAAACTATTTCCAAAAATTTGACAAAAATCAGTTTTCAAAACTTGACCAATTAAACTTGTTTATCCCAGAATTTCAATAATTTTCACTCAAAAATGAGTCAAGGAAAAATCCACAAAGTTTGGTGAAAAGCTTTTTTTCTAACTTTTGACTTTTAACTCAGAAACGAAATTTTGACTAATTTGAGATTCTGGTGACTCTAATTTGATCAGAACAATGAAATAAGCTACAACAAAACTTGATTAAGCTAATAATATGAGATCTAAACCTATTTCTATCCTCCTTGAATTCTGTCACTAACAGATTTAAGCTTAAGATCAAGTTAAAAGCTAATTTGACTATTGAAGCTCTATGATGCAAATTTATGAACTAATAATACTAAATAGACGTATACTATTGTAATGCAACAGAATTTGATCACTAACAAAGCCTCTAACCTAGATTATAAGCAGATCCAAACACTACTTTTAACAAGCTACTACTAATCTGAACTCTACTAATTACTTAACTAGCCTACACTAACAATTAAACTGCAACAATAAGATCTAATAACAGCTAAATTAACAGATCTAGATTATCAAATACTACAGATTCAAGCACAAGCAAATTATGTAATATCAATATTTGGAAATCACTTACATGTGGTCCTAGCCACTGTGGCTTGTACAAATAGATCAAATAGCCACTAACCTAAACCAACTTCAACCCTAAACCATCTCTGCATCAACCCAAATCCAACTCTGATTCAACCCATTTCCATGATCAAAACAGTAATCCAGAACCAAATAGTGTAACAGTTGACAGTGATGAAATTTGGTGAGAATTTTCTGAGTAGATTATTTAAAATTACTTTAACAAGCTGAATTAAAGTTTTATAAAGCTTAAAACAACAATTACTTAAACTGATTAAGATTTTAGAACAATGATACAATATTTTTTTTTTATTTTCAAGATATTTTATTATTTTTTTTATGATTTTTTTTTTGACAAAATGAAATTATAAACTAGAAATGACTTGAATAAGCTGAAATTTTGATTAATCAAAACTGATAAGCTAATATTAAAGCTAAAAACAAGATTAAAATTGAAAGTGAGAGATTAACTAAAAACAGATTTTATTAATTAAAAGGAGATTACAAAAGACAATTGGAAATATAAAAACACTGAATGAAATTACACTAAACTAAGCTACTCTACTCAGAAAAATTACATGATGTGAGCTTGTGATACAAAGGGGTATATATAGCAGTCGAATGAGCTAGGGAAGAGTCTAGAAATCTTCATTTGTGCTTCTTTGAGTGCCTTGGCCGCCCTTGGATCAATCTCCACCTCATCCAATCAATCTAAGCCATTGGATCATTACTTCCACGCTGTTTCCACCTATCAGAGAAGAGCATTTAGGTGTATAGCACACGGATTGGTGACCTGGCAACCCCCATGTGTCAGATGTGTCAGGTGAAGTACGATACTACCCTTAATTGAAGTTAATTTTGCCAATTAGGATCAGGGGCATATTAGGGTTCATACTTGTGGTTGGGTTTTTGGATTTGGGGATAGATTTTGGCGCGTGAGGATTGTTTATTATATTTCAATTGTTGTTGACCGGGTTTTAGTGGGTTTGACCGGGATTCGTTTGGGTATACGGGTAAACATACCGGGTATGGGATAATAAGGGTCACGGGTTGGTTTTTGTTGGGCTTGGACATAGGTTTGGGCCAAGGGTTTGGAAATATGGACTTAGGATATATATTAGATCCAAGGTGTAACTTCAAGGGCTAAATGTGAACAATCTAAAAATCCAGGGACCAAACTGTAAATTTTGAAAATGTACTCCAAGGGCCAATCTTGTCATTTTCCAATAAACCAAGGGCTGATTTTGCCAACTTTGAAAATTCCAAGGACTAAACATGACAATTCTGAATCTTCAGGGACTAAAACTGCCATTTTGAGAATTGATTATCCAAACTTGCAAATTCCTTTCCCAGCCTCGGCTTTTAGCATTCTTCTTTCTCTTGTGCTCGGTTTTCTTTGGTTTTGGCTTTCTTTTGTCTGTTTTGTCATATCCGTACCTGCACATGCAAAAACTCAAGAAACAAGCAAATGTTAACAATAAACGGCTCTTTCTTGGTTATTTTGGGTCAGTTTTGATAATGAAAAGATATGTGTTTAAGCACATATCAAAATACCCCAGACGAGACCATTGTCGTGTCCCCACGCAATGCAATCAACTCACGCTTCTAAAACCAAGGATTTCAATCTCTTTCTACTAAACTTATGAAGAAGTAGCAAAGATTCCTCAAAAGAGATTAAGAACCCTTAATTCTAAAAACGCCCCGTTTACCTTTTAACTCAAATATAGATATTACGATTAAGCACATTCCAATTATGAGTGACGGTTTGTTGAACTTTCATGTCGATCAATAACTCCAACATTTTTCAAACGACACGTTAGGATCATGGAGTAGGAAACACAACACAGCATGAAGTGACCATACGGATAGAATACATCGTCCCTGATTTTTCACAAGTCCCCAAACTAAGCGTAAAATCGAAATCATTGTTAAATATGATTCTAGATGCTAACACTACCCATGGAAGTTACTTGTGTAATTACCTTTTGCTCCCATTTTCCTATTTTCCTCTAGATTTTTTTATTTTTGTGAGAAATGAATTTCTTCATATGTTCTCGTTTCGATAACTTTTATTCTGATAAAGATATGAAGCTAAGTCGCTAATTAGTTATTCACCTTCCCTCGAAAACCGTTGCACACAAGAATGAGGTCCACATCAAGGTCCTAATTTCACACGATTTAGGGAGAATATCCTTTTATGGCGACCGAGACAACTCATCTACGAGTCCGAGAGACGAAGCTTTATTTAGACATCTCCCGGATCCGAAGTTTGGCTTAACACTATTTCAAAGACGCTTGTATTTTTGCAATTCAGGGCCCTTGGTCTTTTCAACCACTAACTCAACGGGATTACCGTTTTATCAGAAGTCTTATTATGACTTTGGATTTTCCTCTGCCTTTATAGAAGTCTATGACAACTTTTATAGCTTTTAATTTTAAAATATTTGGGCTTTATTTCATGTTAATTTTTGTGCCAAACTCCAAACCCTACGGCTTTTATAACAATAGAAACAATAGCAGCAAACTATCAGGAATCAGTTGTCTATTACACCGTAGCACTGACAGTACCTCGATGTGTACCCAACTATCATGGGCAAGGATTCTCTAAAGAAGACAAAGAACTAACTATCGCCAAAAACTCAACATCTTTAATTATTATTAGCAGATATGGGGTGAAACAATTTTGTGGGAACAAAAAGCCATAAGTACCTTCGATGGGCTCTAAAGAGAACCAACTACTCCACGCTTAGCATCTAAACTCATAAGTATCTCTATCATTTCTCGATCTCCGCAAATTTAAAATCCCAAATAATGAGATCCGCGGATGCTTAGCCGATAATTAGATTATCTATGGTTAAGGGAACAAGCTAGGGCTCAACACGCCCGGTCAAGTCAGAATTCCATTCCTACTCTCACCAGCGGAAAGTCAACAAGGTGTCAAAACATATATTAACTTAGCAAATGCTTTGTCTAAATGAAATTAAGTCTCGCATATTTAAAATCACTCAGGGAAACTTGCAAATCCTTGGCCTTGTGAGCTAGAATTCGCTTTTTATAGCTTCTTGTCTAAGAGACTAGCAAACTTTTCAATCAAAAAGACTTAACAAAAGCTTAATTTTTTTTTTAAATTTTCTCATAATTTTGCACAAATTTTTCATTTTCTAAGGAAAAACGGGGTTGCGAGAGTACACGACAAAAATAAGCAAGTGCGGTCAAATCAAATCGAAGATTACCCTACCCCAGAATAGAACGAAACATTGTCCTCAATGTTTAAAAGCAAGGGTATCAACGAAAATCTAAAAGCCGTTTATTAAGTATGCTAAAAGATAAACGTTAGTCGATAAGATTTCGGATATCGGATTTCCATCAGCAACGATCATGAAACTCGAGTAGAGAAAATGACAAACTTCGAGCACGAGAGTCTTCATATCGGGAAAATCCTGATCACAACATCACAAACAACCAAACACGAGAAATCGAAGAGGCTAACCCCTTCACATCACTTATTAGAAAATAGAAAGAAGATAGAGATAAGCATGGGGTGCCTCCCACGAAGCGCTACTGTTTTTGATCACCGAGTCGCTAGCCTGACTCGTCCCCGAATTTATTTGTCCTTGGGGAAGAAAGTGGTAGAGATACCAGGGTCGAAAACGGTGTCCTCATTCCCGAAAGAATGAGACTGGGTGGGTTGGGTGGAGAAGAAAATGTCGGGCTTCAGCACATAAGAGATATCATGAAATAATGATCCATCATCCGGTGGTTTTGCGGGTGGACGAAGGGATGACGGATCACAATGAGAATTCTCCAAAGAAGATGGGAGCTCATGGTAAAGGATAAGAGGTTTAGGCTCACAAATGAAGGCATCCAAGAGAGGATCCTTTTCTCCAGAAATGATTTTAACAAAAGGCTCATCAATGCATATCCCGGGTTTAAAGATTTTGTCTTTACATGTCGGCTCAACAGGATAAAGGATGGTCGACTCATCAGAGAAAGGAGAGTCAAGAAAACCATCAAGAACAACCATATCCCCCTCGGGATCAACAACATCCTCAATACCCGGTGGTATTGGGTCATCAAAAGTGAGAGATGAATCAGCATTCTCAATGATCGGGTTATTCGTCGAATTATCGGAAATATCGTTCAAAACCTTGCTCATATCAACCTCGAAGTAGAATCGCTCAAGAATCGGAGGATAAACATCGACAATAGTGGGACTGCCACTAATCTCTTCATCAAATCGAAAAGTCTCAAGCTCGGGAGAGAAGTCACTATCTTTAACGGAGATAGGATGCGAACTTGAATTATCGTTTAAGGCTTCAATCTTTGAAATGAGAAGATGGACATTCAACAATGTTTCACGTAATGCTTCATCCGCGATCTCTATATCATCGGGCTCAATCTCTTCAACTTCCGGCTCAAAATCGTTTTCTTCTTCAATAATGACGGGCTCAGAAGGTAAATCGTCGACGAAATCGATGTCTCCATAAGAATCATCATCGGAATCGGAGAACATCTCATCATGATCGCTCGAAATATCAAGAGAAGGCTCATTACAAATATCATCAACAACCCCAGACTCTCTTGAGATTGGGATAAAGATCTCAGCACTAGTCTCTTCTATTTCCGGAATAGTACTAAGATGCTCATCCCCCATTATGAGAGAGTCAACGGGTTCAACGATGTCCGTAGAAATATGATCATCGACCTCTTCCAAAACGGCGTCACTTCTCTCAACCGGTGTGAGAGAAGGGGAAGGGTCAGAAATTAAAGGCTCAGAAACGGGAGTGGGATTGCCACTTGGAGGAGTATAATCGTCATCAGAATCAGAATCGTAATAATAGGTAGTTGGGCGATGTTGGATCACTTTCGCGGCTTCTTCAGCTAATAATTGACGATAGGTCTTCTGAGGAGGATCTTCTTTTCCGTGGGTAATTTTATCAAGAAGATTCTTAAGATCACTCATTATTTCCAGAAATTGTGGATTAGATATTAGTGAAGGTTGTGGTTGAACTTCTTGGTATTGTGGAGGTGGGTTATAAGAATAATCGTAATTGTTATAAGGAACTTGCTCGTAAACAATCGGATTCTGCATCTGACAATCGGAATTAACGTGCGGACCTCCACAATACTCACAACAGTATGATTGTTGTGACGAATAAGGGTAAGGTTCATAACCAAAGGTTGAGTTGTTAATTTGAGCTTGACATTGAAAACCTTGGTGAGGACCACCACAGTACTCACAAGAGTATGATTCCGGCTCATGGTACAGAGGTTGGTCAGGAAAATCGGTTGTCTCGTTGTAAGGATTGTGGTGAAACTCGGTTCCAGATTTTCCATTGCTACAACCGGGACAATTCCCACCATATTCGGGTCCGCTACACCATATGCACAAGAGCTGGTAAATCGAAGAATTATCCGGATAAGAGTTAGCTATTTCCACCATTTCCGTGATAGGCTCTGGTTCTTGAACGGGAGTCATTTCGGGCTCAGAAACATATTCCATTTCCCTCACCGGAGAAGGAGTAGGAATCGAGGGTTCTCCAATTATGTCATTATAAAGAGCACTCTTTTGTTCTAGCCGTGCATAAAGACGAGCGAGATCTGGATTTGGATTAATAAAATTCTGGCATACATTACAAAATCCATCTCGACAATTATTTCCGCACCAGTCGCAAATACATTTCAAACATCGATATTGATTTTCTTCCATACGGCCTTTGCAATGAAAACAATGACGATAATTGATTGTTTCCATGGGAATTAAACATATAGAGGGTTAAGGAGAAAGAATTATCGGGTTTAGAGGATAAAGAAGAATATTTTTTTTAAAACAAATTTTGAAAAGGAAAATCTTTTTGGGTTTTCGTAATTTGAAAACACAATATCTTTGTAACCTTCACGTCAACCGGTGCTCGGTAGCTCTCAAAAGTACGCGCAGCGGAGCGGGAACGAAGAGTGGATCGTTCTTCAGTCTGCAATTTAATGTCAAGACTTTCCTTATACCCCGTGTATAGGTTGTACCTTCAAGGTGAGCCGACGTAACAATTAACGTTCGGGTTTGTTTTGTTGGTTTTTTAATTTTTATGGTTTTGTAAACATTCTAGGAAGAATGTTTTGGTTTTTTAGATGTTTTTGGGTTTTTGAAAAATATATATACAAAAACGACGGTAACTTCACTCGGGGAAGGATCTTCAAATGCACGCGATTCGAGACGGAATACAAAAACTCGCTACAAGCCCTCCCCGGCAGCGGCGCCAAAAATTGATTCCTCCGGGAAGAGATCAATAATAATAAGAAGTGTGTAGTATACGGGTAACTCAAACGTGTTAGGTTTGAGCACCGAGATCGTTCCGAACGAGGGTTGAATGGAATTTCCAACTCACGTCGCGATTATCGGGATTTGAATGGGAAAAGGGAATAATATGATGTTTTCTAAACTACGGGGCAAGGGAAGCATAAAAGGGAAATTACACTACGGGGAATCCTAAATACGCAAATTATACTAAAACGTATTAAATGAAACGTAAATAAAATGCAACTACGTCTATTCTAAGTCCTAAAAATAATCTAAAATTACTTTCTAACTAAAAATGATATTAGAAAATTAATTAAGATTTAAAACCAATTTTTATGATTTTTCTGGAATTTATTTGAATTAAAAAACTAATTTAAAACTTTTAAAACTAAAAAAATACTAAAAATTATAAAAATAAAAGGGAAAATTATGAAACTATTTTTCAAAAATCTAAAATAACTCAAAAGACTTTTCAAAACTAAAATTGTATTTTTCTGAACTTTTATCTATTTTCTATGAATTAAAAAAACTATTTAAAACTAATTTAAATGCTAAAATTTACCAATTAAACTAGGAAAAATCTGAAAAAATTATTTTTTTGCTTTTTATATTTATCTTAATATATGAAAAATGAAAATTAATTTTTTGGAACCTTTTCTGAATTAATTGTAATAAAAGCTATTTAAAAAGTATTAAAAACTGATTTAAATCAAGAAAAATAGTAATCAGTAACTAAAAATTATGAAAAATTCAGTAAAATTCTAAAATATTATTCTAAAACTATTAAAAATATAAAAACTAATGCTAGTGTGCAAGATTTATAAGCTATAGTGCAACACACTATGAATAAGCACTTGAAAATAAGCAAATGAATAGTAAAAGATACCAAACTGCTACAGAAGCTAACTTATACTAAAAGTACTTAAAAGCAACTAATTCCAGCTACTCTAAACCTCTAATGTACTGATCTCAATGATTTGACTAGTTTGCTTTTATAATGAAAACAGCCTCTACCTTACTTACTTTAAGCTATTGCAACTGCTTATCCAATAAGCCAAACTGAAAACCAGAACTAAGGTACTCAAGACCACCAACCAGAGATCAACTAGACCAAATTATAGCTCCTAACTATCTAATATGAATCCAGTGCAAGACCTGCAAATAAGGCCTGCTCACACTCAGTGTACTCTGAGTGTGAACAGGGGAGAAGTCAGCTGTTTGCACAGCTGATTTAGAGCTTAAAACTATTTCCAAAAATTTGACAAAAATCAGTTTTCAAAACTTGACCAATTAAACTTGTTTATCCCAGAATTTCAATAATTTTAACTCAAAAATGAGTCAAGGAAAAATCCACAAAGTTTGGTGAAAAGCTGTTTTTCTAACTTTTGACTTTTAACTCAGAAATGAAATTTTGACTAATTTGAGATTCTGGTGACTCTAATTTGATCAGAACAATGAAATAAGCTACAACAAAACTTGATTAAGCTAATAATATGAGATCTAAACCTATTTCTATCCTCTTTGAATTCTGTCACTAACAGATTTAAGCTTAAGATCAAGTTAAAAGCTAATTTGACTATTGAAGCTCTATGATGCAAATTTATGAACTAATAATACTAAATAGACCTATACTATTGTAATGCAACAGAATTTGATCACTAACAAAGCCTCTAACCTAGATTATAAGCAGATCCAAACACTACTTTTAACAAGCTACTACTAATCTTAACTCTACTAATTACTTAACTAGCCTACACTAACAATTAAACTGCAACAATAAGATCTAATAACAGCTAAATTAACAGATCTAGATTATCAAATACTACAGATTCAAGCACAAGCAAATTATGTAATATCAATATTTGGAAATCACTTACATGTGGTCCTAGCCACTGTGGCTTGTACAAATAGATCAAATAGCCACTAACCTAAACCAAATTCAACCCTAAACCATCTCTGCATCAACCCAAATCCAACTCTGATTCAACCCATTTCCATGATCAAAACAGTAATCCAGAACCAAATAGTGTAACAGTTGACAGTGATGAAATTTGGTGAGAATTTTCTGAGTAGATTATTTAAAATTACTTTAACAAGCTGAATTAAAGTTTTATAAAGCTTAAAACAACAATTACTTAAACTGATTAAGATTTTAGAACAATGATACAATAATTTTTTTTTTATTTTCAAGATATTTTATTATTTTTTTGTGATTTTTTTGATAAAATGAAATTATAAACTAGAAATGACTTGAATAAGCTGAAATTTTGATTAATCAAAACTGATAAGCTAATATTAAAGCTAAAAACAAGATTAAAATTGAAAGTGAGAGATTAACTAAAAAACAGATTTTATTAATTAAAAGGAGATTACAAAAGACAATTGGAAATATAAAAACACTGAATGAAATTACACTAAACTAAGCTACTCTACTCAGAAAAATTACATGATGTGAGCTTGTGATACAAAGGGGTATATATAGCAGTCGAATGAGCTAGGGAAGAGTCTAGAAATCTTCATTTGTGCTTCTTTGAATGCCTTGGCAGCCCTTGGATCAATCTCCACCTCATCCAATCAATCTAAGCCATTGGATCATTACTTCCACGCTGTTTCCACCAATCAGAGAAGAGCATTTAGGTGTATAGCACACGGATTGGTGACCTGTCAACCCCCATGTGTCAGATGTGTCAGGTGAAGTACGATACTACCCTTAATTGAAGTTAATTTTGCCAATTAGGATCAGGGGCATATTAGGGTTCATACTTGTGGCTGGGTTTTTGGATTTGGGGATAGATTTTGGCGCGTGAGGATTGTTTATTATATTTCAGTTTTTGTTGACCGGGTTTTAGTGGGTTTGACCGGGATTCGTTTGGGTATACGGGTAAACATACCGGGTATGGGATAATAAGGGTCACGGGTTGGTTTTTGTTGGGCTTGGACATAGGTTTGGGCCAAGGGTTTGGAAATATGGACTTAGGATATATATTAGATCCAAGGTGTAACTTCAAGGGCTAAATGTGAACAATATGAAAATCCAGGGACCAAACTGTAAATTCTGAAAATGTACTCCAAGGGCCAATCTTGTCATTTTCCAATAAACCAAGGGCTGATTTTGCCAACTTTGAAAATTCCAAGGACTAAACATGACAATTCTGAATCTTCAGGGACTAAAACTGCCATTTTGAGAATTGATTATCCAAACTTGCAAATTCCTTTCCCAGCCTCGGCTTTTAGCATTCTTCTTTCTCTTGTGCTCGATTTTCTTCGGTTTTGGCTTTCTTTTGTCTGTTTTGTCATATCCGTACATGCACATGCAAAAACTCAAGAAACACGCAAATGTTAACAATAAACGACTCTTTCTTGGTTATTTTGGGTCAGTTTTGATAATGAAATGATATGTGTTTAAGCACATATCAGAGGTCCTAGTTCTGCTATTTCTTCATCACTAAGATTCCCCATTGTATCCAAACAATTCTAGCTCCTTCCCTTGGTGTATTCTAGTCCCTTCCTAACTCCTTGGAGGCCAAGTTCAGCATTTAATACCCTAGGCCTTGGAACTAGTATAAATAGAGACCTCTTGTGAGCATTTGAGTCACACACTTCAATACAACTCTCTACTCATCAAATACAAAGCTCTTAGCTCTCACATTCATCCTTAGAAGTCCAGGAAAGTTTGGAGTTCCAGAAGTTAAACATTTAGAGGTCAAACCCCTAAGAAGTCTACCCCAATACTTTGGGAATCATTACTCCACCATTTCTAATCTTATTCCAAGCATTGTAAGACTCTTAATCATGTTTTCTAATGTTCAAAGTTCTGAGTTTATGTTTATGTTTGCTATGAGTGGCTAGTTTCTTTATACACTTGCTTAAATGATGTTGATTATCATGTGATTAGTTTATGATTATGTTAACATGTTTTTAATTCAATTTCAAGTTGATTCTAAGATCCAATTGTACTAAAGTTTCATAGTGGCATTTGTTAATCAAGTTTGACTAGTTGATAATAATCGTAGAGGTCGAAAGAACTTATTGTAATTCAACTAGTTATAATCATTTTGTCTATGGATGATTGTTTTTACCCATTATTCTTGGTTAAACAAAGAGACTAAAGTGTGGTTGTAATAAGAACGCTTTTTGATTATCAAGTTGGATTGATTGGAAACATCTAAAAGGTCGTAAGATTAGTTGTTTACAATCAATTGTAACCTTTTGTCTATAATCGGTTACCTTTTGTAGTGACCATTTCTTAAGAAAATTTGATAAGGCAAATGGATGTTTTTGTGTTTAAGTTTGTGAAAGTAAACTTATGAAACTTGAATTGATTGGTTAAACTTAATGCTTGTTTTTATGAACTACAATCTTGACGAAGGTTTAACTTGTAAGAAAAATAGATTAGTACTCCAACTAATTATCATAACCAACATGTTAAGAGGTTAACACAATCATACTAATCAAGGATAAGAAACTAGTTTAAGCAAGTGTAGTTTTTAATCATCTGAATTTCATTATATCTATTCTCGTTGTTATTTACTTTTAGATTGCCTTAGTTGGTTTAGACTTGTTAATCAGATTCACTCACAAATCCCTGCGAACGATCCCGACTTACCTTCAAAATCTTGCTATAACGGACGAGTGCACTTGCTGGTATGTGTTATTGGTAAAATTGGTAAATCGTCTTTTATAAATTTAAAACTTGTACACACGTAGCGCATCAAGTTTTTGGCGCCACTGCCGGGGATTTGATTGTGTTTCAGCAAGTTTTGAATCCACGTCAGTCGATCCATTTCTAAAAAAAAAATTCCGAAAGCTCCAACCGATCGGTCATCTTCACAACTGATCCGGTTGCGCCAAAACCCATAACCAAGTTGATCTAACTGATCGGTCACTCCTTGCAACCGATCCGGTTACTCTTTTATGTCTGAATCTGTTTTCTTTGTTTGTCCGTATGTTTAGATATTGCCTGGATTCTCTAGGTCA
Source organism: Chrysanthemum makinoi (assembly GCA_910596185.1). Lineage (NCBI taxonomy): Eukaryota > Viridiplantae > Streptophyta > Magnoliopsida > Asterales > Asteraceae > Chrysanthemum > Chrysanthemum makinoi. Next base: position 136,189,314 of record OU343216.1, read on the forward strand.
TTGTATGAACACTCGTGCAACTAGAATGGAACCAATCTCACCTCTTACCAACCCCGAACGTTTGATTCGAAGAAGAAGAAAAACACCGTTTATACCATTAGAAAATCGTGTACCTAGAGTACCAAACCCACCATTTGATAACCTTGTAGAAGCCAAAGTCGTTTACAACCCTTTCACCAATTTACCATTCCCCATGGAGGACGATCAACCCATGTGGGGAACCAACCGAGCCGTAGCACCAACTCCTGGGAGTGCTATTGTTGCTGTCAACTGATGAGTGTCTAAATACTCATCATTTTTATACTGTCTAGACTGCAAAATCATCTGAAAACACTCAAAAATGCATCAAAATGATAAAAATATCACAAATCAGTGTTTTATGTGTTTCAAATGCAAAAATATCAAAATCAGATGAAAAACATATCAAATTTGCAAAAATTGCAGTTTTAGTCCCCCAAGTTTCAAAAATTGTCAAAAACAGTCCCTGGTAAATCAAAACAAAGAGAAATGTCATTTAAGGTCCATGGGATTCAAAAGTTGTTAAAACAAACCCTTCAAAGTTTAAAAGTTGCAAAATTACAACTTTGGTCCCTCAAGTTTGAAAATTGTCAAAAATGGTCCTTGGAATTTGGAAATTGGCAAGATTGGTCCTTATACTTTTGAAGATTGTCACTTGTGGTCCCTTGGAATAACTTTGATGAAATGGCAGCAGTAGTCCTTGCATTTTCAGAAATTACAACTAAGGTCCTTGTGATTTAATACCTTTTATACCCATTTTGGACCCTATCAACACATGTGACCCCTGTCAATAAACAACTTGGACCCCCTTTCCTTTTAATAATCCTGCCCAGTCAACCCCACGTGGTCAAACAAACACAATCCCACCTTTCCCGCCTTTCTCCTTCCTCCCACCATGTCTAAACACCAGAGCAGCCATTCCCCACAGCTCACCTATTATACCACCCTTGTCCCCCCACCTCATCAACAAAACAAGATACATTAAATGATCCCTTTCCCCCCTCACTCAACCTCACCACCTGTCATATGCAACTTGGCGCCAAAATTCAATCCATGGCCAAGATGACTCCAAATAATCCAATGGCTAATATTATTGGTGGGAAAGACCAAGTGGGACCCACAGAGTTCAAGAAGTCACTACAAAAGGAGAAAGAAGCAGTAGTATAGTCTGTCGCATGTTTTAGACCATTTCTTAGTGTAAAATTTACTTTAATGTTTGTTTCAGTCTAAATTCAAGTTTTCAGTGTAATTCTAAGGTTGTTTCAAGTTAATTTTCACTTCTGTATTGTACTTAATCCAAGTTAATAAGATTTAAAGTTTTCATGTTTCTTGGTAATTCGTCTTAAATCATTTACAGTAATTATAAGATATAGAAGTTCTTCTATCCTTCCAACAAGCTCAGATAAGCTTGTGATAGCTTTTCATGAGCTTGCTACATACTCTAGTGTTTTAATTTAAACAAAACCATAAAAGTCAACGAAAGTCAAAGTTAGTCAAAGTTCAAAAGTCAAATTAGTTTCTGAGTGAATCTGGGTCTTAATCTGTTTTGAAGTTGAGTTTTAGGATTAAGCAATTAATTCAAGTTAGTTGCAATCAAATTTCATCAGTTTATATAGTTAATTTGTAGTTTTGTTCTTTTTAAGTAGTGTTTGGTTCAAGCTTATTTTGTGTCTAAAACGGATTTCTACCCACTTTGACTCCCATAGTCAAACTCTCTTTTTAGTCCTTAGTTAGTTTATGCAAAGTTTTAACTTGTCGCACAAAGTTTGCAAGTTTGGTTGAGTTTTGAAAACAAAAAAAAATCACAAAACTGCTTCTGCCCTGCTGTTTGCACCCCGTTTTCCCAGCTTATTTTTAGTCAAAACTTGGTCCAAAGTGCTTTTCTCACATCTCCACATACCCCTCTCAATATAGCATTAGCTTATTTGCCCTTAGTTTAGCTTTAGGTTAGTTAAATATTGCACTAAAATCTGTCAAAAACGCAAAACCATCACTGTTTCAGCAGCCTAGGTGCTCTCACCCCCTCCATTCTCAGATTTTTAAATTGCTTAATATTAGACCTTAGGTTCTAAAATTGTGCATGATTAAAATAGGCCAGGTAGTGCTTTAAAAAGTGATTTTTATTTAATTTTTCAACAGCTTATTACAGCTTATTTATAAGCTCAAAGTACCCCCCTGTTTAACTGTTACTGTTACTGTAGCAGCCTGCACAGGTTTATGCAGATTTTGATGAGCTTGTGCAGAGCTTATCATAGCTCCACTTGGTCTGATAATTGGTTTACAAGCTCTCCACCAGGTCTTCTCCAAGTTCCAAGTTCTGTTTTCCTGTTTCTAGCTTATTTAGGTGTTTATATTCTAGCTTAAAGTAGACAACCTAAATCTGTTTTTAGCTTATGAGCTCATATATCAAATCTGTTCAATTTGCTATTCCAGAGGTTATAACTTGTTGATATTTGTTGCTTTAGAGTTATTTTAGCATCTTGTTGCCTCTGTATCAGTTTGGTACCATTTGGTGTAGTTTTGGCTTATCCAAGTGCTTATTTATAAGCACTTGGCACATCAGTTGCTTAATCCTCCAAACAAGACCCTGTTTTTCCAATTTTCCTAGCTTCCTAATATTGTTTTAAGCATTTCCTGAATTTTTCAGATTTTTCCTAGCTTGTTTGGTATTTTTCTACATTTTATCTAGTTTTTAAGTATTTTTAATTAGCTTTAAATACAAATAATTAAGAAAAAGTTCAAAAAAATAATTTTTCATTTTTATTAAGTTAAGATAAATGTAAAAGTCATAAAAGTATTTTTCCATAATTTTCTTAGTTTAAAAAGTATTTTTAGCATTTTAATTAGTTTTAAATAGTTTTAAATTAATAATAAATACATAAAAAGTATAAAAAATATATTTTCTGTTTTAAAATTAGTTTTATCATATTTTAGATTTTTCTAAGTCTTAATTTTATTTTTCTAGCTTTATTTCATATTTTCTTATATTATAAGCTAATATTAAATAGTTAAAATTAGTTTTTAATTAATAATAATTAAATAAATAGTCATAAAAATAATTTTTCTTTTCTAATAATTTTATTATATATTTAGGATTGTAAAAATGTATTTTCTATATCCGTAGGTATTTTCCTTCTTTATTTTCACTTTTTATTTTGTACGTTAACGTAGTTTTTAATTTAAACGTAAGTTTTAGGTTTTAAACGTTCATCACTTTTAAAAATAGTGATAGCGTTTATTTAATATCTTTTATCTTTTTAATTTTCTTAATTTGTATTTAAGTCGCTGTTATTTATAACTTTTTCAGTAGTGTAATAATCAATTCTAATCCTTTCTGATCACTATCATTAGTGATCATTCTACCGTCTGATCAAGTGTTTGCACACCATTGAGTCTCCGTGGGACTTAACGACCCGGGAATCCCCTGTATTCTCTGATCTTCATTTGCATTTGTGCTTAAGCTGTTTTGAGTCTGAAAAGACTTGACGGTTTTGCACAGATCAAATTTTGGCGCCGCTGCCGGGGAGGCTTTAGCGTGTGTTTAGCCTTTTTCAGATCCATTCTTGCACATATCCCATCCTTTGTAAAAAGTTTTTTGTAAAGTTTTCAAAAATCCAAAAGTTCATTAACACTTTTCCTAAAGTGTTATCAACCCCAAAAATATTTTCATTCTTTGTTTTTATGGCATGTTTTTCAAAAATCCAAAAATATTCATCTTTACCCTCTAATCTGTTTAATTCTCCATTCCTTATCCTCTAAACCGATAATTCTATCTTCTCAACCCTCTCGTTTTTAATTCTTATGGCGTCTTGCGATAAAACTATGGCAGAATTACTATTAGAAGAGCTAAAAGCTAGCCTTCGCAAGATGCACTTGATTGGTGACGATGACGAGGAGAGTGCTATTCCATTGAACAATGTTATCTCTCAACTCCCTCAATCTACTGAAATCACACCCGTAGCTCCCATTGACTCTCTCATAATGGGGGATAAGCATCTCAGCACTATTCCGGAAACGGAATCGTCTAGTGTTGAGAGCCTTATCCCGATCCCAAGTGAGTCTGAGGGAATTCTTGACCATGAGTGTGATGTGTTTTCTCCTCTTACAAATGATCTTGTTGAGACTTTCTCAGATTTTGACAATGATTATAGTGATGCCGATTCTTTATATTCTAATGACATAGAATTTATTGATGCATTACTTCCACTTTCCGAGATCGTCAACTTAGAAGAGGATGTTGACCATGTTGTTTCCACAACAATTCATACGACTATCACTAATCCCTTATTCGAATTCGATTCTGAATTTACTCTAAATTCAGTTAATCCAATCTTTGATAGTGATGAGTCTGACACGGAGACTATAATGGACGAGGTGCATATTTATAGCCCACGAAGTACCGCACATGTCCCACCTCCGTATACTCTTCTTGAGGAGTTCGCCGGTGAACTCACTCATATCATATCTCCGCTGGAGTATGATTGCTTGGATGGCAAAGATCATGATCGGGGGGAGAGAATCTCAATTTACATAGTTATGACAAATCTTCCCACCCTCCCCACCGAGATGCCTTCCAACCTAAAGAGCTCAACCAATAAAATCCAAATAAGTGCAACGGCACTTAATCCCGAGGATGAAGATCTAATCATGATTGTTATCATGATTTTCCTTCTTTTCTTCACCTACTCGGTGACTTCCTCTCTTCTTCACTCCTTCGGGAGTGAGGACACTATCTTTGATCCCGGCATTTTCAATTATCATTTTTGAGCCGGTTCTCTCTATATCTCATCGGTGTGGAACTTTCGCGTGCTTCAAATGTTTGTCCAAACATCTTGAATGAAAGTCCGATGGAGATTGTTTCTTCCACTTTGCTTCCCCATGAACCAATGAATTCGGGGTCGAGTCAAGCTAGCGACTCGGAAATCAAAAACAGTAGCACACACTGTATGGGTTTTCACCCATATTTCTGACTTCTTTCTACTTTCTACCACCCTAGTGTGGGGGGGTTGCCCCACATGTTGTGAAAAAAAAAAAAAAAAAAAAATCTCCTTTCTAAATAATGGCCGTAATATTTCCCTTTTACGTTCTTTGTTTCGGCATAACCGCCGGTACTTTGAATATTGAGGGCAATATTCATTTCTAAGTGTGGGGGGGAATTCTCACGAATTTCATATACTATCTACCCAATTCCCCCGTTTTTGGCCAAAATTTTTTTTGGAGTAAGTGTTTTACACTTACTCAAAACACTTACTCATTTGGTTATCAGTCCGCCTTGTCTAATAAACAAAAGGATTGGCTAATCCAGGAGCAAACGGCTCTTGGTAAAGATTTCTCAAACCCGTTTATATGGCTTGCAATTTGCCCAAAATTGTATGGTTCCTCAACTCCCCATCATCCTCAAAAGATAATGAGTTGGCTAGCCCGCAAGATTATGGCTTGTGGTAAAGGCGGTGGAAAATCCATAATTGGTATTCAGCTCACCAAAGATAATTCTGATAATTTATCTAAGAGTTGGCTAGTCCGGAAGGGTACGGCTTCTGGTAAAGACAAAATCAAATCCGTTGAAAGCCGGTGGTTTGCTCAAAATCACATGGTTATCGGTGTACCATGGTTCTTACTTGAACTAAAACACTTGGCTACTCCAGAAGTGATGGCTTTTGGTAAAGAGATAAAATCCATCAAGTTTTCTAAAATCATTGCTAGGGACTAGCAATATCTCAGTGTGGGGGATTGATGAGTGTCTAAATACTCATCATTTTTATACTGTCTAGACTGCAAAATCATCTGAAAACACTCAAAAATGCTTCAAAATGATAAAAATATCACAAATCAGTGTTTTATGTGCTTTAAATGCAAAAATATCAAAATCAGATGAAAAACGTATTAAATATGCAAAAATGGCAGTTTTAGTCCCCCAAGTTTCAAAAATTGTCAAAAACAGTCCCTGGTAAATCAAAACAAAGAGAAATGTCATTTAAGGTCCATGGGATTCAAAAGTTGTTAAAACAAACCCTTCAAAGTTTAAAAGTTGCAAAATTACAACTTTGGTCCCTCAAGTTTGAAAATTGTCAAAAATGGTCCTTGAATTTGAAATTGGCAAGATTGGTCCTTATACTTTTGAAGATTGTCACTTGTGGTCCCTTGGAATAACTTTGATGAAATGGCAGCAGTAGTCCTTGCATTTTCAGAAATTACAACTAAGGTCCTTGTGATTTAATACCTTTTATACCCATTTTGGACCCTATCAACACATGTGACCCCTGTCAATAAACAACTTGGACCCCCTTTCCTTTTAATAATCCTGCCCAGTCAACCCCACGTGGTCAAACAAACACAATCCCACCTTTCCCGCCTTTCTCCTTCCTCCCACCATGTCTAAACACCAGAGCAGCCATTCCCCACAGCTCACCTATTATACCACCCTTGTCCCCCCACCTCATCAACAAAACAAGATACATTAAATGATCCCTTTCCCCCCTCACTCAACCTCACCACCTGTCATATGCAACTTGGCGCCAAAATTCAATCCATGGCCAAGATGACTCCAAATAATCCAATGGCTAATATTATTGGTGGGAAAGACCAAGTGGGACCCACTGAAGTTCAAGAAGTCACTACAAAAGGAGAAAGAAGCAGTAGTATAGTCTGTCGCATGTTTTAGACCATTTCTTAGTGTAAAATTTACTTTAATGTTTGTTTCAGTCTAAATTCAAGTTTTCAGTGTAATTCTAAGGTTGTTTCAAGTTAATTTTCACTTCTGTATTGTACTTAATCCAAGTTAATAAGATTTAAAGTTTTCATGTTTCTTGGTAATTCGTCTTAAATCATTTACAGTAATTATAAGATATAGAAGTTCTTCTATCCTTCCAACAAGCTCAGATAAGCTTGTGATAGCTTTTCATGAGCTTGCTACATACTCTAGTGTTTTAATTTAAACAAAACCATAAAAGTCAACGAAAGTCAAAGTTAGTCAAAGTTCAAAAGTCAAATTAGTTTCTGAGTGAATCTGGGTCTTAATCTGTTTTGAAGTTGAGTTTTAGGATTAAGCAATTAATTCAAGTTAGTTGCAATCAAATTTCATCAGTTTATATAGTTAATTTGTAGTTTTGTTCTTTTTAAGTAGTGTTTGGTTCAAGCTTATTTTGTGTCTAAAACGGATTTCTACCCACTTTGACTCCCATAGTCAAACTCTCTTTTTAGCCCTTAGTTAGTTTATGCAAAGTTTTAACTTGTCGCACACAGTTTCCAAGTTTGGTTGAGTTTTGAAAACAAAAAAAAATCACAAAATCAAGCTTCTGTCTCTGCTGTTCCAAACAGCAGCCACAGCTGCTTGCACCCCGCTTTTCCCAAAGCTTATTTTTAGTCAAAACTTGGTCCAAAGTGCTTTTCTCACATCTCCACATACCCCTCTCAACATAGCATTAGCTTATTTGCCCTTAGTTTAGCTTTAGGTTAGTTAAATATTGCACTAAAATCTGTCAAAAACCCAAAACCATCACTGTTTCAGCAGCCTAGGTGCTCTCACCCCCTCCATTCTCAGATTTTTAAATTGCTTAATATTAGACCTTAGGTTCTAAAATTGTGCATGATTAAAATAGGCCAGGTAGTGCTTTAAAAAGTGATTTTTATTTAATTTTTCAACAGCTTATTACAGCTTATTTATAAGCTCAAAGTACCCCTGCTTAACTCATACTGTTATCTGTAGAAAGCCAGCATTGTGTTTATGCAGATTTTGATGAGCTTGTGCAGAGCTTATCATAGCTCCACTTGGTCTGATAATTGGTTTACAAGCTCTCCACCAGTTCTTCTCCAAGTTCCAAGTTCTGTTTTCCTGTTTCTAGCTTATTTAGGTGTTTATATTCTAGCTTAAAGTAGACAACCTAAATCTGTTTTTAGCTTATGAGCTCATATATCAAATCTGTTCAATTTGCTATTCCAGAGGTTATAACTTGTTGATATTTGTTGCTTTAGAGTTATTTTAGCATCTTGTTGCCTCTGTATCAGTTTGGTACCATTTGGTGTAGTTTTGGCTTATCCAAGTGCTTATTTATAAGCACTTGGCACATCAGTTGCTTAATCCTCCAAACAAGACCCTGTTTTTCCAATTTTCCTAGCTTCCTAATATTGTTTTAAGCATTTCCTGAATTTTTCAGATTTTTCCTAGCTTGTTTGGTATTTTTCTACATTTTATCTAGTTTTTAAGTATTTTTAATTAGCTTTAAATACAAATAATTAAGAAAAAGTTCAAAAAAATAATTTTTCATTTTTATTAAGTTAAGATAAATGTAAAAGTCATAAAAAGTATTTTTCCATAATTTTCTTAGTTTAAAAAGTATTTTTTAGCATTTTAATTAGTTTTAAATAGTTTTAAATTAGTAATAAATACATAAAAAGTCTAAAAAATATATTTTCTGTTTTAAAATTAGTTTTATCATATTTTAGATTTTTCTAAGTCTTAATTTTATTTTTCTAGCTTTATTTCATATTTTCTTATATTATAAGCTAATATTAAATAGTTAAAATTAGTTTTTAATTAATAATAATTAAATAAATAGTCATAAAAATAATTTTTCTTTTCTAATAATTTTATTATATATTTAGGATTGTAAAAATGTATTTTCTATATCCGTAGGTATTTTCCTTCTTTATTTTCACTTTTTATTTTGTACGTTACGTAGTTTTTAATTTAAACGTAAGTTTTAGGTTTTAAACGTTCATCACTTTTAAAAAATAGTGATAGCGTTTATTTAATATCTTTTATCTTTTTAATTTTCTTAATTTGTATTTAAGTCGCTGTTATTTATTACCTTTTTCAGTAGTGTAATAATCAATTTCTAATCCTTTCTGATCACTATCATTAGTGATCATTCTACCGTCTGATCAAGTGTTTGCACACCATTGAGTCTCCGTGGGACTTAACGACCCGGGAATCCCCTGTATTCTCTGATCTTCATTTGCATTTGTGCTTAAGCTGTTTTGAGTCTGTAAAGACTTGACGGTTTAGCGCAGACCAAATTTTGGCGCCGCTGCCGGGGAGGCTTTAGCGTGTGTTTAGCCTTTTTCAGATCCATTCTTGCACATATCCCATCCTTTGTAAAAAGTTTTTTGTAAAGTTTTCAAAAATCCAAAAGTTCATTAACACTTTTCCTAAAGTGTTATCAACCCCAAAAATATTTTCATTCTTTGTTTTTATGGCATGTTTTTCAAAAATCCAAAAATATTCATCTTTACCCTCTAATCTGTTTAATTCTCCATTCCTTATCCTCTAAACCGATAATTCTATCTTCTCAACCCTCTCGCTTTTAATTCTTATGGCGTCTTGCGATAAAACTATGGCAGAATTACTATTCGAAGAGCTAAAAGCTAGCCTTCGCAAGATGCACTTGATTGGTGACGATGACGAGGAGAGTGCTATTCCATTGAACAATGTTATCTCTCAACTCCCTCAATCTACTGAAATCACACCCGTAGCTCCCATTGACTCTCTCATAATGGGGATAAGCATCTCAAGACTATTCCGGAAACGGAATCATCTAGTGTTGAGAGCCTTATCCCGATCCCAAGTGAGTCTGAGGGAATTCTTGACCATGAGTGTGATGTGTTTTCTCCTCTTACAAATGATCTTGTTGAGACTTTCTCAGATTTTGACAGTGATTATAGTGATGCCGATTCTTTATATTCTAATGACATAGAATTTATTGATGCATTACTTCCACTTTCCGAGATCGTCAACTTAGAAGAGGATGTTGACCATGTTGTTTCCACAACAATTCATACGACTATCACTAATCCCTTATTCGAATTCGATTCTGAATTTACTCTAAATTCAGTTAATCCAATCTTTGATAGTGATGAGTCTGACACGGAGACTATAATGGACGAGGTGCATATTTATAGCCCACGAAGTACCGCACATGTCCCACCTCCGTATACTCTTCTTGAGGAGTTCGCCGGTGAACTCACTCATATCATATCTCCGCTGGAGTATGATTGCTTGGATGGCAAAGATCATGATCGGGGGGAGAGAATCTCAATTTACATAGTTATGACAAATCTTCCCACCCTCCCCACCGAGATGCCTTCCAACCTAAAGAGCTCAACCAATAAAATCCAAATAAGTGCAACGGCACTTAATCCCGAGGATGAAGATCTAATCATGATTGTTATCATGATTTTCCTTCTTTTCTTCACCTACTCGGTGACTTCCTCTCTTCTTCACTCCTTCGGGAGTGAGGACACTATCTTTGATCCCGGCATTTTCAATTATCATTTTTGAGCCGGTTCTCTCTATATCTCATCGGTGTGGAACTTTCGCGTGCTTCAAATGTTTGTCCAAACATCTTGAATGAAAGTCCGATGGAGATTGTTTCTTCCACTTTGCTTCCCCATGAACCAATGAATTCGGGGTCGAGTCAAGCTAGCGACTCGGAAATCAAAAACAATAGCACACTGTATGGGTTTTCACCCATATTTCTAACTTCTTTCTATTTTCTACCACCCTAGTGTGGGGGGGTTGCCCCACATGTTGTGTAAAAAAAAAAAAAAAAATCCAAATAATGGCCGTAGTATTTCCCTTTTACGTTTTATGTTTCGGCATAACCGCCGGTACTTTGAATATTGAGGGCAATATTCATTTCTAAGTGTGGGGGAATTCTCACGAATTTCATATACTATCTACCCAATTCCCCCGTTTTTGGCCAAAATTTTTTTTGGAGTAAGTGTTTTACACTTACTCAAAACACTTACTCATTTGGTTATCAGTCCGCCTTGTCTAATAAACAAAAGGATTGGCTAATCCAGGAGCAAACGGCTCTTGGTAAAGATTTCTCAAATCCGTTTATATGGCTTGCAATTTGCCCAAAATTGTATGGTTCCTCAACTCCCCATCATCCTCAAAAGATAATGAGTTGGCTAGCCCGCAAGATTATGGCTTGTGGTAAAGGCAGTGGAAAATCCATAATTGGTATTCAGCTCACCAAAGATAATTCTGATAATTTATCTAAGAGTTGGCTAGTCCGTATGGTACGCTTCTGGTAAAGACAAAATCAAATCCGTTGAAAGTTGGTGGTTTGCTCAAAATCACATGGTTATCAGTGTACCATGGTTCTTACTTGAACTAAAACACTTGGCTACTCCAAGTGATGGCTTTGGGTAAAGAGATAAAATCCATCAAGTTTTCTCAAATCATTGCTAGGGACTAGCAATATCTCAGTGTGGGGATTGATGAGTGTCTAAATACTCATCATTTTTATACCATTTAGACTGCAAAATCATCTGAAAACACTCAAAAATGCATCAAAATGATAAAAATATCACAAATCAGTGTTTTATGTGTTTCAAATGCAAAAATATCAAAATCAGATGAAAAACATATCAAATTTGCAAAAATTGCAGTTTTAGTCCCCCAAGTTTCAAAAAATTGTCAAAAACAGTCCCTGGTAAATCAAAACAAAGAGAAATGTCATTTAAGGTCCATGGGATTCAAAAGTTGTTAAAACAAACCCTTCAAAGTTTAAAAGTTGCAAAATTACAACTTTGGTCCCTAAAGTTTGAAAATTGTCAAAAATGGTCCTTGGAATTTGGAAATTGGCAAGATTGGTCCTTATACTTTTGAAGATTGTCACTTGTGGTCCCTTGGAATAACTTTGATGAAATGGCAGCAGTAGTCCTTGCATTTTCAGAAATTACAACTAAGGTCCTTGTGATTTAATACCTTTTATACCCATTTTGGACCCTATCAACACATGTGACCCCTCACAATAAACAACTTGGACCCCTTTCCTTTTAATAATCCTCGCCTACCAACCCCACGTGGTCAAACAAACACAATCCCACCTTTCCCGCCTTTCTCCTTCCTCCCACCATGTCTAAACACCAGAGCAGCCATTCCCCACACCACCTATTATACCACCCCTTGTCCCCCACCTCATCAACAAACAAGATACATTAAATGATCCCTTTCCCCCCTCACTCAACCTCACCACCTGTCATATGCAACTTGGCGCCAAAATTCAATCCATGGCCAAGATGACTCCAAATAATCCAATGGCTAATATTATTGGTGGGAAAGACCAAGTGGGACCCACTGAAGTTCAAGAAGTCACTACAAAAGGAGAAAGAAGCAGAGTATAGTCCGTCGCATGTTTTAGACCATTTCTTAGTGTAAAATTTACTTTAATGTTTGTTTCAGTCTAAATTCAAGTTTTCAGTAATTCTAAGGTTGTTTCAAGTTAATTTTCACTTCAGATTGTACTTAATCCAAGTTAATAAGATTTAAAGTTTTCATGTTTCTTGGTAATTCGCCTTAAATCATTTACAAGAATTATAAGATATAGAAGTTCTTCTATCCTTCCAACAAGCTCAGATAAGCTTGTGATAGCTTTTCATGAGCTTGCTACATACTCTAGTGTTTTAATTTAAACAAAACCATAAAAGTCAACGAAAGTCAAAGTTAGTCAAAGTTCAAAAGTCAAATTAGTTTCGAGTGAACTGGGTCTTAATCTGTTTTGAAGTTGAGTTTTAGGATTAAGCAATTAATTCAAGTTAGTTGCAATCAAATTTCATCAGTTTATATAGTTAATTTGTAGTTTTGTTCTTTTTAAGTAGTGTTTGGTTCAAGCTTATTTTGTGTCTAAAACGGATTTCTACCCACTTTGACTCCCATAGTCAAACTCTCTTTTTAGTCCTTAGTTAGTTTATGCAAAGTTTTAACTTGTCGCACAAAGTTTGCAAGTTTGGTTGAGTTTTGAAAAACAAAAAATCACAAAACGCTTCGTCCTCGTTGTTTCCAAACAAACAGCCACCGCTGCTGTTTGCACCCCGCTTTTCCCAAAGCTTATTTTAGTCAAAACTTGGTCCAAAGTGCTTTTCTCACATCTCCACATACCCCTCTCAACATAGCATTAGCTTATTTGCCCTTAGTTTAGCTTTAGGTTAGTTAAATATTGCACTAAAATCATCAAAACCCAAAACCATCATGCTTTCAGCAGCCTAGGTGCTCTCACCCCTCCATTCTCGATTTTTAAATTGCTTAATATTAGACCTTAGGTTCTAAAATTGTGCATGATTAAAATAGGCCAGGTAGTGCTTTAAAAAGTGATTTTTATTTAATTTTTCAACAGCTTATTACAGCTTATTTATAAGCTCAAAGTACCCGCTTAATCATATCATATCAGAGTACCGCACATTGTGTTTATGCAGATTTTGATGAGCTTGTGCAGAGCTTATCATAGCTCCACTTGGTCTGATAATTGGTTTACAAGCTCTCCACCAGGTCTTCTCCAAGTTCCAAGTTCTGTTTTCCTGTTTCTAGCTTATTTAGGTGTTTATATTCTAGCTTAAAGTAGACAACCTAAATCGCTTTTAGCTTATGAGCTCATATATCAAATCTGTTCAATTTGCTATTCCAGAGGTTATAACTTGTTGATATTTGTTGCTTTAGAGTTATTTTAGCATCTTGTTGCCTCTGTATCGTTTGGGTACCATTTGGTGTTTTTGCTTATCCAAGTGCTTATTTATAAGCACTTGGCACATCAGTTGCTTAATCCTCCAAACAAGACCCTGTTTTTCCAATTTTCCTAGCTTCCTAATATTGTTTTAAGCATTTCCTGAATTTTTCAGATTTTTCCTAGCTTGTTTGGTATTTTTCTACATTTTATCTAGTTTTTAAGTATTTTTAATTAGCTTTAAATACAAATAATTAAGAAAAAGTTCAAAAATAATTTTTTCATTTTATTAAGTTAAGATAAATGTAAAAGTCATAAAAAGTATTTTTCCATAATTTTCTTAGTTTAAAAAGTATTTTTAGCATTTTAATTAGTTTTAAATAGTTTTAAATTAATAATAAATACATAAAAGTCTAAAAAATATATTTTCTGTTTTAAAATTAGTTTTATCATATTTTAGATTTTTCTAAGTCTTAATTTTATTTTTCTAGCTTTATTTCATATTTTCTTATATTATAAGCTAATATTAAATAGTTAAAATTAGTTTTTAATTAATAATAATTAAATAAATAGTCATAAAAATAATTTTTCTTTTCTAATAATTTTATTATATATTTAGGATTGTAAAAATGTATTTTCTATATCCGTAGGTATTTTCCTTCTTTATTTTCACTTTTTATTTTGTACGTTACGTAGTTTTTAATTTAAACGTAAGTCTTAGGTTTTAAACGTTCATCACTTTTAAAAAATAGTGATAGCGTTTATTTAATATCTTTTATCTTTTTAATTTTCTTAATTTGTATTTAAGTCGCTGTATTTATTACCTTTTTCAAGAGTGTAATAATCAATTTCTAATCCTTTCTGATCACTATCATTAGTGATCATTCTACCGGCCCCATCAAGTGTTTGCACACCATTGAGTCTCCGTGGACTTAACCGACCCGAATCCCCTGTATTCTCTGATCTTCATTTGCATTTGTGCTTAAGCTGTTTTGAGTCTGTAAAGACTTGACGGTTTAGCGCAGACCATCAACCTTAGTGACAACTTCACCGTGAAGGGTCATCATCTTTCTATGATCAAATACCGTCAATTCGATGGCCGTGCGCGGGGCCGATCCGCATAAGCACATTGCCTAATTCATCGAAATTTGCGGCATGTTCCGGTATGGCGACACCGATGTCAATGTCATCAAACTCAAACTTTTTCCAACATCACTCGCCGGAGATGCAAAAGTATGGTACAATGAATTGACCCAAGGAATTATCAATACTTGGGAGGAGATGAGGCAAGCCTTTGTAAGTTTCCGATTCTTTCCACCGCCATGTTTGATCGACATGGGAGAAATTGCGGCTTTCACACAAAACCCCAACAAACCACTTGTCGAAGCTTGGCTTTGGATGAAAGATTTGCTTCGTAGTTGTCATGGACATGGACTATCCAAAGGAACCATTATCCAAATATTTTACCATGGACTAGACGAAATATCTCAAGGTATCCTTGATGCCGGAGGAATTTTTCTCTATAAGACTCCTAACCATGCACATCAATTACTCGAAGATCAATTACTTCTCAAACTCGATTGGTCTAAAGATTCAAAAACCAAGCCCGTTCGAAAAACCGTTGCTTTTGTCGAAAAATACGATACCTCGAAACTTATGGAGAAAATGGAAGTCTTAACTTCGAAAATCGACTCTCAATACAAAGATATCAAAGGAGAAATGAAGGAAATGCGAGATGGATGCAACAATTGTGAAGGAAATCACCCATCGCCCTGAAAAGCGATGATAAACCCATGGGTAGACCTAACGAAGGAGAAGCGAATTATGTCCAAGGAGGATACCGTGGAGGAGGATATCGTGGTAATTATTACGGTAGAAATTCTGGAAATTGGCAAGACCGCCAACCAAGGGATAACAATCGCGATTCTCAACCTCGAACGGACAATCCTACCCCACAAAACTCACAAAAAAGATGGAAGAATCAATTCGAAAACCAAGAGAGAATTCGTGATCGCCAAAAATCAACGAATGATTTCATCAAAAATCAGTTTTTCAATCTCAAAGCCAAAGTTGAGCAGGGATAGAAAAATCATCAAGCATCTATCCAAGATCTCGAAAACAAATTTGGTAGATTTTCTGACCAACATTCCTCTCGACCATCCTGTTCATTACCAAGTAACACCCAATCCAACCCAAAACCATCAAACCATAAAATGTACCGCCCACCACAAACAAGAAATGAGCATATCAATGTTGTATTTACAAGAAGTGGTCTCTCATACGATCCACCACCAATTCCAAACGAAAATACTCCTATCACCAAAGATAGTGAGGATGAAGCTGAGGAAACCAACCCAACACAAACCACCAAAAATAAAACCATTTTCCACCTGTCAAGGCGTACACACCAAAAATTCCATATCCTCAACGCCTTTAAAAAAGAAAAATGGAAGAGCGATATAAAAAGTTCATTGAAATAATCAAAGAGGTTAGACTCCATGTTCCCCTCGTTGATGTCTTAGCCGAAATGCCCAATTACAGGAAATTCTTGAAAGAACTTCTTAACAACAAGAGCAAGCTAGAGCAAATATCGCCTACCTTCCTTAACTAAGAATGCTCACCATCGCTCAAAACAAAATTCCGCCAAAGCTCGGAGATCCTGGAGCTTTCTTATTCCATGCTTTTGGGAATAATATTCAATGCGATGCTATAGCCTAATCTTGGCAAGTATCAATTTGATGCCTTATTCGTATTTCAAATTATCCATCAACATTTTAAACCGACAAAGAAGAGCATTCGATTAGCAAATCATTCTTATCAATATCCTGTTGGAATTGCCGAAAATATGCTTGTTCAAGTTGGTAAATTCATTTTTCCCGTGGACTTTGTAATCTTGGAAATAGAAGAAGATAGTAAAGTCCCACTCATCTTAGGAAGACCTTTCATAAATACCGCTGATGCGATCTGTGGAAAACTAGAAGGGGGGGGGGGTTGAATAGTTTTGCCGATTTTAAGTTACTTTAATATAACTTTAAATTCGATAATATGTGAGATCTTATGGATGTAGAGAAAGTATAGATCTAATGATAAAGCAAGTAAATAAAGTAAAGCAAAGGGATAGAAATGACACAACTGATTTATAGTGTTCGGCTACAAGGACACCTTCCTTGCCCTACTCCACTCCCCAAGTCACCTACTCGAGAGTTCAAGCACTATGTCAACAAACTCCTTCAACTTGGCAGAGAAGCCTTCACAACGTTGCTTACACCTTTTTCCGGTACAAAGCTAAATACCGAGTCCGTAACACGGTGGACCAAACCAACACGACTATTACACAACAAATATGTGAAATATCAAATACAAAATCTTCACTACAGAAATCTTGTGGAGGAACAAATCAATCAAGGACCCCTTGCTTGGATGACTTGTAGAATGCTCTTGATCTCGCCTTAGAGAAGGACCTATATGAGAATCACTAAAGAAAGAAAGAAAGAAGTACTCTCTAGATCAAGTGATCTTTTGTTAGAAGAGAATGAGAGTATATGAGAGAATTAGTAAGAAGAGGGGTGAGTTAGAATGAAGAAATGGCTCTCTATTTATAGGAAAATTCTACCACTGTTCCTCGATCCCACGGATCCTCTCCCAAGGGATCCGTCCTAGTGTAATCCTAGGGATCCGTGGATGCTCCTCTTGCCCATGGGTTTTTTGGTTATGGGTCATGGGTCATGGGTTATGGGTTGGTCCATGGTATTCTTTTAGATTCAATGTATCTAATGAGTACATTGTATCTAGTCTTGTGGGTATGGGTCAATACCATGGGTTATGGATATGATCCATGAGTTGTGATTTTTACCCATCCTAATAAACTATTACAACAAATGATTAATTACAACATTTTTGTATTAGATGGCTATATGTAAATGCTTTACAAAAATAACATGTATCTTTATAATTGTACTTAAGATAACATTATATTTGTTATCAACAAAACACAAAGAGATCGCAAAATATTAATAAACATTTTTACGGTTTATTTGTATTAACAATCTCCCCATTTTTGTTGATTACAAAACATAATGTTATGATGAGTAAAACATAATGTTTGAAAGACCCTAAGTTTTACTTCTTCTCCACCTTTTTGTCAAAACAAAAAGTTAACCCATCGAAGAAATAAAATGTGGAAAAATGGTCCACGTATCGCTTACTCCCCCTTGACGGTAGCTCCCCCTTGTTTGGGCGCCAAGTGAAGAAAAATAAAATATCCTACAAAGAGAATGGTTAGTAACATGCTTAAATAATCTTGTGATTGACGAGAATCAAGATTGGGAGCCAAGGTATGTAAACAAGGCCTTGTAATAAAACAACAAAGTGTAGTGGTATTTATGCCATCTACAAGCATGTAAAAATAAGAACAAGACTTGTTCTTGAAAATGACTCAAAATAAAAGTACTAAAAGTAGAAAAATAGTAGTAATGATTCCGTCCATGCTTGCATAGGGTTATGGATGGAGGTTTTGATGAGTAATGGTATTGATGCGATCAAGGATGAGGTTGAGTATGAATCCCATTTCTTCCCTAACTTCTATTGCAATTTCCCTAGTGGATTGGCAATGTTCACAATGTAAGTGATGTGGGTAATGAGTGCGGAAGTTTTCCGGGTTGTTTTGATTTATGAGTTGCGGAATATGTGGTGGAAAAATAGGAAAATATGGATCAAAGTCCGGAATGGTTGGAAGTGGTGGTGGAAAAGAACCTAGATGTTCTTGTAGTTTAATGGGTGCTAAGGGTGGTGATGTTGCAAGATCATTGAATATTGTGTTTGGAGAAGTGGGAGGTGTCAAAAAGACTATTTCTTTTTGTTTTGGTTGTTGAGATCTTGTTGGAGTCTTAAGGAGTTCCAAAAGAGTGACTTTAGGTGATGAAGATGGTGTACTTGTTGGTTATGAAGGAGGTGCTATAATGGAAGCATCTTGTGGTGAGTTATTTGATGGTGATGAGCCATTTGATGATGGTTTTCCTAAACAACAAGATCGGATGCTAATCCGTGCGGATATCCTAGAGTTTGATTGTGGTATTTTGGAAGGTGGTATTACAAAAGTTTGGGTTTCATGATGAGGGTTGTTTGTACTAGGTGATTCATCTAAGTTGTAAGAGCTTGTGAATGACATGGTGTTGTTTGTTTGTGAAGACGAGATGAATTATGAAGCATTTTGGGAGTTCTATATATAGAGAAACAATGCATTGTAATGAATGCTTGACCCAAAATGTGGATTAAAATCTAATGATTAGATATGAATTTAAGGCATGTAATCATGAGAACACAAGCATTTAAAGAACATGCTCCAAAAAAAAAAAAAAAACTAATGTTGGAGTTTTCATCCAAAGTGAGAAAAATAGAAGGTTAAAATAGCTTCTGTCTCACGGATCCCACGAATCCTTCCCTTGAGGGATCCGGCCCAAAGATAAGGCCGGGATCCGTGGGTCCGGTGATCCAGCAAAGAAAAATTTTCCTTTTTGGAAACATTTTGCCTAGTGTGTGCCTATATGCAAACTATTTGGAGTTGCGGTTATCTCGACTCCTAAGAAGAAAAGAAAATAAACTAGAAGTGGAAAAGCATAATATTATGTGAGATAACCTAAAACACATAGTTTAGTACTTGAGTACATAATTTTGTGCTACTAATGCTCCTAATTCATTGTCGCTTAAATGAATGTAAAAAAATTCCGAAAACACATATTACTTATGTGTCCCCTTTAGCATTCAAAAGACATGAGATGCAATGAAAACGGTTTTTTTTTACTTTGTATTAATAATGAAAAAGCGATTTGTCCTAATCGTGAGAAATTGCTTTTGTGAAATTGATACGGGAAGAAGTATCATTTTTAGAAAACATTCCAAAAGAGGTTTCCATTTGTGAATAAAATCGTTATCCTTTGAGAAGAAGACGGTATTTAATTATGTGTTTTGAAAGAAAATAAAAAAAAATAAAAAATAAGTTATAAGTGAAAAACTTATCTTGGGTTTTGAAAATTACCGTATTGTTTGTGAGTTGTGCGTGAAATAGAGATCCTAGACTCAGAAAGAAGAAGGCTAGTGTTTACATACCTTGTAGAGTCAAATAAATTACGACGTTTGTTCCATGAGACCAAGACCAAGACGAAGTAGGTTGAATTGTCCCACTTCAACGGTTTGGTGAGGACGCGGCTATGTTGTCGATGCTACCTTCTCAATAGAGATGTTCCCTTTTGAACATTGTCTCTTAAGAAGTGATGACGAATCTCTATATGCTTTGTGCGAGAATGTAATATTGGATTCTTGCTTAAATCTATGGCACCCTTGTTGTCACATAGAATGGCTATGTCACTTAGATGAATGTCGTAGTCAACTAACGCTTGTTTCATCCATAGTGCTTGTTGGCATGCTTTTGCCGGTAGAGACGTATTCGGCTTCGGTTGTTGATATTGCTAATGCCGTTTGTTTCTTTGAAAACCAAGATGTTAAACAACATCCCATAAAAGTACATACCCCACTTGTACTTTTTCTATCAACATAATCACCGCATGGTCGAATCTGCATATACAATTGTTTCTACCGTGCCCTTAGGATACCATAATCCTAATTGTGTTGTACCCTTAATATATCTAAATATTCTTTTACGGCTTCTAGGTGTGATGTTTTAGGGTCTTCTTGAAACCTAGCACATAAGCAAACACTAAACATGATATCCGACCTACTAGCAGTGAGGTAGAGAGAAGACTACCTATCATGCCACGATATTTAGTATTATCTACGGATTCTCCGCCTTCATCTTTTGTGAGTTTGGTGTCGGATGACATTGGAGTCCTAATTGGTTTTGACTCTTCTAACCAATTTCTTTAACATCTTTATGTATTTAGATTGATTAAAGAAGATACCATCTTCTACTTGTTTGATTTGTAGACCAAGAAAGAAACTAAGTTCTCCCATCATACTCATCTCGAACTCGTCATGCATGATTTTAGAGAAATCATCACACATGTCTTGACAAGTGGATCAGAATATAATATCATCTACATATATTTGAACTATGATTATATGTGACTCTCTTTTCTTAGTAAAAAGTGTGTTGTCAACTAACCCCATGGTATAGTTGTGTTTAATTAAAAATGACTTGAGTCTATCATACCAAGATTTTGGAGCTTGTTTAAGACCGTAAAGGGCTTTCTTTAACTTATACACATGTTTAGGTTTTTCAAAATCGATGAAGCCCGGAGGTTGAGCTACATATACTTCTTCATTAATAAACCATTAAGAAAAACACTTTTGACATCCATTTGATAAAGCTTTAGATCATTAGCACAAGCATACTCAAGAAGTATTTTTATAGACTCTAATCTAGCCACGGGGGCATAGGTCTCATCAAAGTCTATTCCTTCTTGTTGGTTATACCCTTGGGCAACGAGTCTAGCCTTGTTCCTAGACACTACTCCGTTTGCATCTAATTTGTTTTTATAAACCCATTTGGTTCCTATTATGGTTTGATTACTAGGTGGAGGGACAAGTGTCCAAACATCATTAGAAACAAATTGATTTAATTCTTCTTGCATAGCCATTACCCAACTTTCATCTTTTATGGCTTCTTGTGTATTCTTAGGTTCAATGGTTGAAACAAACAAAACAAGCTACTTTGGTTTTGAACTTGAGACCTTAATGTTGTTCGTTTAGCTTTCCTATGACCTTATCTACGGGGTGATCTTTGGACTCTTTAATGTTTATGACTTCATCATTTAAAGGTTCTTCTTCTTCATTTATCTTTTTCTTTATTACTATAGCTTCACTTTCTACAATCTCGTCATCGACAAGAGGTGGAGAGGGTTTGGGTGGACTTTCATCAAATTTTATATTTAATGACTCTTCTACCTTCATTGTTTCTTTGTTTAATATGACGTAAGCTTTGCTATTTGGAGAGTAACCTAGAAAGATACCTTCTGTTGATTTAGGATCAAATTTTGTAAGGTAATTTTTAGTGTTAAGAATAAAACATTTGCTACCAAATACTCTAAAGTGATCTAACGTAGGCTTTTTGCCTCGAAGTAACTCGTATGGAGTTTTACCTAAGATTGGTCTAATTAAGACTCGATTGAGTATGTACGCGTTGAAGTATCAACAAAGATTGCACCAAAACTTTTGAGGTATGGATTGCTTATTAAGCATGGTGCGACTCATTTCTTGTAGGGTTCTATTCTTTCTTTCAACTACCCCATTCGATTGTGGAGTGCGCAGAGCCGAGAAGTTGTGAGTAATACCATTAGAGTCACAAAAAACTCCAAATTGCACTTCATTATCGAATTCCCTACCATGATCCGTTTCTTCCTAGTTGTCTTTGGATTTTCTTGCTTAATATTTCAAAATAATTAAACGTTTCCGTTTTGTTCTTTAAGAATTTTGTCCATGTGTACCTAGAGTAATCATCTACTATGACCAAAGTGTAGTAGTTGCCTCCATAACTTTGGATAGCGGATGGACCAAATAAATCCATGTGTAGTAATTCTAGACACTTAGTTGTAGACACCATGTTTTAGCTTTGTGACTAGAATGGACTTGTTTTCCTACATTACAAGCATCACAAAAGTGATGTTCATATTTTAACTTAGGTAGATCTCTTACTAGATCTTTGGATGATAGCGATTGAAGAAGTCGCATTGGCATGACCCAATCTTCGATGCCATAAGGTCTAAGTATCATCCATAGAGGTAAGACATAGTTTGTCTTTAGGTTCATTACCGATTTTAATGACATAGACTCCATGTTTCCTAATTCCTCTATGGTTATGCCATTTTTAATATCTTACTACCGGTTTCGGTTAAAAGTACATTGCACTTTTTATCACATATTTGTCCTATAATTAAGAGGTTAAAGTTTAGGTTTTCTACGTGACACACATCGTTAATGGTTAGAGATTTGTTAGAAATCGTACCTTACCGATGATTTTGCTTTTGCTATTTCCAAACACCACATTACCTCCATTGAAGGATTCATATGTGGAGAATAGATCTTATTGCGGTCATGTGCCTCGTTCACCCGCTATCCTTGACCCATTCATCCGGGTCTAGGTCGACCTTTAAGCACACCTAAGAAAAAAATTAACTCAAAAGTTTGGTCCCCATTTGTTCATGGGTCCATTAGTGTTAAACATTCCATTCATGTTAGACATGTATGGATAAGGTGAATATGCATTCCATGGTGCAAAGTTTTGAAAAGGAAAACCATTTTGCATATTTGGGTTCCATCCCATTTGATGGTTACTTCGCGGGTAAACATTATTAGGTCTCCTAGATGGGTTAGGTTTTGAAAAAGATGGAGCTTTGTTTCTTGCAAAGATAGGATTATATTTTGGAGGTGGTTGTCTAGTGGTGAAATGAGTTGGTTTCTTCTATTAACTATAACAAAATCAGTTCTAGATGAAGAAGCTACGTTATTACCA
>OU343216.1:136212339-136246374 GCA_910596185.1 Chrysanthemum makinoi
TCCTTAACTTGTTTGTTTGCTAAGGCATCAGTTGATGAGTCAAAATTGTGGCATAGAAGGCTAGGTCACCTTAATTTCAAAACAATCAATAAACTGGTAAAGGGAAACTTAGTGAGAGGGTTACCTTCTAAAGTTTTTGAGTGTAAAGAACTTTATGTGGCTTGTCAGAAAGGAAAACAACATAGAGCCTCTTGTAAGACCAAGACTGTAAACACCATTACACAACCACTGTTTATGCTCTATATGGACTTATTTGGCCCTACCTTTGTTAAAAGTTTGAACCATAAGCAGTATTGCCTAGTTATTGTTAGGTCACAAGGTTTACCACACAAGCTTATAAGAATGATAGAGAGGCGATTGAACAAGTAAACCAAACACAAACACACGTAAATGTTAGACCGGTTATGCGTAGGAGTATGTGAAAAGAAAACTTGAACAACCAACCCTCAAGTGAGGGTTATTACATAATATTTATAGGCAAGGAGCTAGGGCAACACTCCTACTCCTTCCCTTTCTCCTATGGGCTTGGGTCTAAGCTCATGGGCCTTCTACATAAGCTTAAGGCTAATAACAAACATAAAGGCCATAATAAGCTAACTATTACATATGTGTAACTAACACTTGAATAGGGTTTAGGAGTGATTCCAACAATCTCCCCTCAAGTGTTATTACATATGAGTAACAAACACTCAAGTGTTGGTGATGAAAAATGGTGAAGGCGTTGATGTAATAGTAGCTTTGACGTCTTCTGACATTCTTCTTTCTTGTGAGAAGAATTGCCTTGATTTGAACCATCTCCCCAGTGTAGCGAGAAAGTTTTCTTTGAACAGTTATGCTTTGACGTCATCTTTAACTTTGTTCTTTGATCATTGTTCTTTGTGATGAAAGTATAGTATGTTGTTGTTCGTGCATCAAATCTCGCCTCATGTTCGCCACGCTACGTGTCTCCACATCATTCTTCAACATGCTCACACGCTCTTTTGACGCTTTGAATTCAGATCTGATGAAGTTCTTTAAGTCTTTAACTTTGTAGATTCTTTGATTTGACGAAGAATCATTCTGATTGTTGTGTTGCTTTTGGATAGAACTTCCATTAGTGATGATGTTGGCGTGAGCATGAGAAGAATCTACACGATCATTCCGCTCCCCAGAGCTTCCATAAGAAGAAAACATAAAAACGGTTAGTAATAAGCGGATTCCGGCACTTACAAGTTTGAACTTCGAGAGTGTTAACAGGTGAAAACACAACTTTAATTCTTACAAAGGCCGCTCTGATCGAGTCCCACAAGTGAGATAACACGACGTACGAAGTACACCTACGATTGGATGAGTCGCCGAGGTACACCGGCATCACCTCACGACAGTAGACCGCTTGAGACCACTAAGCTAATCCACGGGAGTTGCCGAAGCCACTTGTCGCCGTGGCTCGTTTGATGTTGACCTGGCAGAGTTTCCATTCAATCACTAAGGATCACAAATGTGAACCTCTCATAAATGTTCTCGACAGATTGCTAAGATCTGTGAAGGACTCGATAATGTACCACTGAAATTCTTATTGTTGAATATCAAGTGATGAAATGTCAAGTGTACCTAAGAGATCTTTTGATGAATCTCGTGGCTCTAGACTCAATAATGTGCTTTGGTTTTCCTGAAAGGAGACTAGGAGAGGGTCTCCTTCTTCAATACCAGCATCTCTAAGAGAAAGCCGATAGTTTACGTAGGGTTCCCTGTGAGAATGAAACAAGCTTCTGCTGAGAGAAACTTGAGTGGTTGAGAAGGTTTAGTGCATGCGGTCCTGGGTCCATGACGACTTTTAATCTTCAATACCGGTGTCATCTAGTGACAACCGGTAGCATATGAATTGAACCCGGTTATCCGCGCTCTAAGTTGAATAATCTGGAGGGCTATTTCTTTTCACCCTTTTCTTTGCATTTCTTTTTAATTCTTCAACTCCTTCTTTCTTCGATTCTCATTTTCTCCTTTTTACAATCATACCTAAGGACTTCTAAATACTAACTATTTGTGGTGTCCTGGGGTAGATCCATCCGGCTTTGGCGGATCATAGGACGGTTATTCCTAACCTTAGTCACCTTATAACTCCATGACTAACCTATGTTGCCATAAAAAACCATTGTTGTGAAAAATCTCTCAAAGTGTTTGTGAATGAAAAACATTTTAGTACCTTTGTTGAGATAAGATTTTGCATAAATACTCCCCCTCCACATGTGCTTAAGAGTTTTAACGGTTAAAATGCGCAGTGAGGAAAGAGCGCGCACATTTTGAATTGATCAACTCAAGATAGACATTCCCCCCCGAGACACGGTTACGTGGCATAGTTAAAGAGTTGCATTGTCAGCTTTTAGGTGACAACTAACTCTAATAACTACCTTGAAGGTGTAGACAATCCTCGAAAGGTTGTCAAACCCGTCCGAGTTCATGTCTACCAAGAGTTTCTCGAATGGTACATTCTACTCAGACAAGTCCTTTATGCAGACACGCGTTTACATCACTAGCGAACTAGCTTGAAATTATTACCCGCCCCGACAAGTCTTTTCGAAGTTACTAACAGTTAAGATCTCGTCAATTCATGGGTTAAGTCTATAGCACAAAGATTCATTTGCATTTACACAACATATTTCTTATCACGTATTTTCTCCCCCTCAAAATGGCATATAAAATGTTATTTTTGAAAAGTTGAGAACAAATATGACCATTTCGAAAGTGTTCGGGAAGAATGACCACGTGGAACAAGTTTTGAACAAAGTTTTAATTCAAGTACTCCCCTCAACAAGTGATATAAACGGTTGAGGTTTTGAAAATCATAAGGAAAGTACTTGTTCTTTTGAGCAAAACCTTGAAAAATGAAAGGTTTGATAGGTTTTACTCAAAAGTAAGAAGCTTTCGATCATTTTATAAGGATTGTGGCACCAAGCATACCACAGGTCCTTTATTTACAAGTACGAGTTGTACACTGTAATGTGTGCACAAGCCATTGACATAATAAATCATACATCCAAATATGTAATGAAAGAAGCAGTTCAAGGGGTACCGGTAGTCAGAGATGTCGGGAGTGTGAGTCGAGGCGTTGAAAGCCGATAATGTTTCTCCTGGGTCGATTCACCAACATAGGCTTTCCATCTTCGAATCGATCCCTTATATACAACCGCTCATCAATCATGGTGATGATCCTCTTCACGCCCCTTCGATCCTACGAGAATTCCATCGCTTAGGAGACCCGATCTTTTGGTGTATATCCTTCAACCGGTAAGCCAATCCGTCCCTAACCATCTTCAAAGTGTGATCTCCAAACTTATGAAGATCTCTGCACGCCATCAAGCAATTTCTTTGAAGTTCATTGCGGTAAACGACGCCGAAAGGTTTGCTGATGAGCGTATATTGTGGGAGCTGGTTGATGTCGGGTAGATCAAGCTGCGGTGGAGTGAAGATTGACACGGTGCGATAAGATTCAACCGCCAGTTGGAGATCTTCTACACGCTCTTGGATAACTATGCGTCGATGAAGATGAGCAATGACTTGATGAATTCACGTTGTACATCGCAGTGGAGAATTGTCTCATATGCGCACCGTACTTTGGCAAGGTACATGTCTTCGATGTCGTTGATAGACAAATTCTCAAAGTCAGCTTCAGAGAATGCATAATCCCTTTCATCTTGTCGCTTGACCACGATATTCTTTAGGAAGGTGTAGTCCCACTTCGATGAAAGATCGACGTGTTTGATGGCAGCGATACTTTTAGAACTAATCGCATGTTGAGGACTTCGAACTGCGGCCTTTTGTAGTAGATTCTTTGGCGCTTCGGCCAATGATGAATCCCGTACAGTGTATCTCGGTCGCAGGCTTCCACTTTGTTGGAGAACAAGTGATTGGCACGTTCCTCGATGGCTATGCAGTTCGAGTATATAGCTGCAGGGAATGGAAGTGTCAACGATGTAGCGTATTTCCTTGAACCATCGCCACCATGTAGAAGAAAATCCAAGTCTCTGTTGAAGAAATATCGGAATGGAATCCTTGGTTCATCTGATTGGCCAATTGTTTGTAGAGGTTTTGACCAAGTCAGGTAGTATGAAGGGTTGTCCCGCTTAGTGAAGTCGATGTTTGCTTCGGGTTGAGCCAATCCATGTTGTTAGACATAGCTCGAGCAATGTTTTCAAGGTGATATTCGACCTCGATAGCACTTTCTGAGCTGTCTTTCCACAGTTGAAAAGCTTCATTCTTGATTCGCCTCAACTTCGGTTCGTCATCTTCTTCACATGGAACTTTTCTTGCATAATCTTAGCATGCTCCAATGTATTCCGTCTACCGATCTTGACCTTCTTCAAGGTAGGGAGTGGAATTGACAAGTGTAGAAAACCATTCAAATTCCTCTGTGGTGTCTTCATCTAACCATGATAGGACGTCGCCTTGGGGCCTTTTCTTCGTTTCTTAGGCCTAGATGAGGGTTCCGGTTTCTTTACTTGTTTGGGAGAGGTGGGTTGTTGTAGGGGCTCATGGTGTTCTTCATCGTCACCACCCGTATACTCAAAGTAATCACCGGTTTTTTGAGTCTGGGGTGGTGTCTCAAAATCATGAGGTTTATCGGTAGAAGAACGAGGAGGAGACCTTTGTTGAGCAGGAGGCCGTTGGGGAGGTGGTTGCATGGAAGATGATTCACCGACTTCTTTTCGTTTAGCTTCATCATTCTTATCGTGATCCTTATCTTCATCGTCTCTAGGACGTTTAGACTTTCGCTTCGAATGCATGCTTCTTGAAGTTGGTAGTCCAACAATGCTTGAAACACTTTCCTTCATCGAGTAAATGTCCCGGATCGTGCGAGACATTTATGTGACAAGCTTGGCCACCAATTCATTATCCGAGAAAACTACGAGGATCGAGATGGATTTATTGTGACGGTTAAGGGTGTTAATCTTATAGTTTGCTTGGCTATCTGCATAAGATTCGGATATAGTTGCCTGGTAAACATCTCCTTTGTGACTTTAGGAACGATATGTAGAAGGTACTTGTGAGTGTAGCCTTCGATCATTCTGTCCATTTTCCCTTGTAGATCATCGCATGAGCTTCGATGTATTCCCTTTCATTCTCGCATCTTGTCATTCTCATCATGTAGATCGCATTTGGTCAAGAAACCAATTCAGTTTTCTGTAGAGCATGTCCTTCTTTCTCGACTTGTTGGACACTTTTACAATTCTTTTATGAGTATGAGAAATCCAAGATCGAGGTGGCTTCTTCAATGACGGATGATGATTTGGTTGATCTTTTGATGGTGGTGGTGAAGAGTGAGAAGAAGAATCTGATGATGATGAGATGTGAGGAGACTCCGGGTCCTTTGGTGGTTCCGAAGTTTCTTCCTTTGATCGTGCAGGACTATCTAGAAGAAACGTATCATACTCAACATCTTCTTCATTGCCAAACTTAGCTTGTTCATCACTTTGGCTTTGATCGCGGCTTCTTCATCATGCCTTTAACCTTCTCACCTTCAGTTCTCGGTTCTTCAAAATCAAACTCAAGAGTATCTTCGACACGTGTCTGTTGTTGTACCAAAGTGGTGGCACCCGATCCCTTATCGGGTTGATTAACCGCATCAGGATCTGGTGAAGGTTGAGCTGCACCACTTGACCCTTCGGGGCCACCCATTTGTTCTTGAGCAAATTGTTGTGCAACGTGTTGAAGTCTAACGAATTTGAACTTCTTCCTGTATGATTTATCCGGTTGCTCTTCATCACTTTCTGAGCTTTCATCATATGGCACAAGTACATGAGTCTTTCCTTTGCCATGTTCAGCTATTGGACTAGGAGGTTTTGGTACTTATGGAGAGTCATCCTTTGCAGTTTCAGAGTAGTGGACCTCCTCGCCCTGATTGTGTATCTTTAGAGCTTTGGCCCAGCAGCTTTCTTTGTGGTTCGTGTAGGAATAGAAGCAGCTTCCTTGGAGGGAACTTTCTTCTTTGGAGTAGGTTTCCTCTTTGGGACCTTCCTTTGACTCTCTGTGCTTATTGCACTTCAAGCACTTCCTCTTCTGGTTCTCCGAGTAGGAGTTCCAGAAGGCTTTTCATCGAGATGATCAACTTTTCCTTCTCGTGCTACTTGATACCTTTTGTATGTTTCAAGCTTTTTGATTTCATTGGTCAGAAGGTGATCAGCAAAGACGGCACCTTGTTTCTTTGTTGTCGATTCCTTGATTATGATAGAAAGGATAGGTTCGGACAACACGTCGTGATTGTTAGGGTCATTGAGCCTCTTGGGAATATCAAGATTAAGCCCAAGTGCTCTCTCGGATCAAAAGCTTCGTGTATCCGACATAGGGAATCTTTGAGCCAAGCTTCTTGTGAAATGACATCATGTCATCCCATATCAGTGCTTCGATTTCAATGTCATTCATATTGATCAATGACCGAAGACTTAGTTCCATGAGCTTGGGATGCTCATAGCCACTATCACGACCAGAGACAGACTTAGTGATGATGATGTTGAGTGTTCTCCACGGTTGAGGAATGTTCTTAAGATCCACGTGAGAGTGCTTGTTAATGATTCCTGACGATTCATCATAGCCAATATTAAGTAGAAATTGCGTAACCATGTCTCTTTAGTAGGTGTAGCAAAGAAGTGAGAGGCACGATGTCCGAATGATGAGTACAGCCCGTAAGTCCTGCAGGAGTGATAATGACTTGTTTGTGATTAAGTGTCACCGCATTCTGAAAGCATCCACACTTTGACCGCTGATCCTCTCGCATAGAATCCCAGAATTGTTGAATGTAGACCTCTGAAGTGTGAGTGTGAGAGCATGTTCGGTAGGGATGATTCCTGAGAATATCCACTGCAATGAGACAGAAGATTCTCGAGCATGTGAGGGTGTCAAAGTCAACCCTAAGGTTGTTCTTTCCAATCTTTTCTGATAACCCTCGGAAAGATATCAACAATTGTAAGAACTTCTGATGCATCCACATTCATTTGTTCAGCCATGTCGGGATCTGAAATAACATTAGCCAAAAGAACCAACATATCGAAAGACATAGTGTTAGTCAACCGAAGGTCTTATTGTCTAGTTATTGAATGTACAGTGTCAATGATTGTTACGAGTCCTAAGTCACTTGTTTGTCCATTAGTCCAATGACGTCGGAAATGTTTCGGAGTTAGTTAACTTTAAGTTTTAAAGTTTATGTTATCACTGATTGTTCACAACATATCAAACGTTTAAGTTTATTAGTGACATTAATGGATTCGTGGCATTATGATAAGTTTATTAACAAGTTTGTACACGTAACAATTCATAATGAAGGTCAATCAAGGCATAGGCGTAGAATTGGCAAAGTTAAGCGTAAACAGAATGACATACGCAGAGACGAAGCTTATGCGTAGGATCTTAACTTACGCGTAAGAAATGTTACGCGTAGGAAAAGAGGACCTTATGCGTAGAGCTTACGCGGAGGCGTATTTATACCTTACGCGTAAGGCTTACTCGTAAGAGTAGACCTTGTGCGTAGAGGTCACTGTTTACGCATATCCTTCACAGGATACGCGTAGTCCCATTGTCGAACCTTACGCGTAATAGTTATGCGTAGGATTTATTCTTACGCATAACATGACTACGCGTAGGGTAATCCTTATGCGTAGAGATTCAAATGACCTTGATTCTGAATTTTAAGCGTAGCAAGCCTGAAATAAATTCATCAAATCATCAATATTAACACAAGAATTCATTTTAACAACAAATCATGGCATGAACATTCGTTAAATAGTTATGAGTAGAAAGTCATATGCAGAGGTCAAAACCCTAAGGGTTATGATTTACGCGTATATAATTCTAGCCATGGGATTTGCACCATACAATTACTGGTAGTTCTAAGATGTTGTGAGAGTCTATAAACCAAGTTATAACATCTAAATCGTGGAGAATCAAAAATGCCCAAACTTATGAACTTTAAACCCTAATTCCAAATTTTAATTATTTAGAGTTTCTGGGTGGTTATAGAGCTTGGAAATCATCAATTCACCATCATATAAACATTACACAACAATCTTTTTGAACAAAACTCTTCACATTTGTAAACACCCAAATCGACTCATAAACCCTAATATTCAAAAATCATCAATTCGTGTTTCTGGGTGGATTTTGAGGTTGAAACTAGTATCATTGATGTTAAATACATGTTTTGACCCAATCTTTTTAACCACAAACACCCTTTTATGATTTGGTGTTCTTGCGCTTACGCGAAGACACAAAAGTGACTATATCATAAAATTAAACCGTTGGATTTTTGAAAGATTCAAAACCATTGCTTAAAAGCATGTTATAAACACGAAATCACTTACAAATTGATGATCCAAACACGGATTTGTCAGAACGATTCTTGTAGGATCCTTTTTGGTGTAAGTATTAAATGTGATGGAATAGTTAGGTGGAGATTGTTTTTATTAAAATAACTTTAACATTTTGACAGTTTAGGTCCCTCCACCTTTTCCTTTTTCATACAAAGCCATTTAACTTCCATTTTGGTTACCAAACAAAGATTTTAAGAAAGAAACATGACGACACTCCCCCTTGACTTAGGTAAATAATGAAAGGTTATAAATTTTAGTCCGAGGAGTGTCATTGAACCATAAAATTTACCACCATTGATAAGAGAAACAACCGAGATATGATAACATGCAAGTACATGAGATGTTTTGAAACAGTTAAATCTTTGTAGTCTCCCCCTCAACACTTGATCGGAAAAATACTGAATTTTGAAAGATTAAAGTGTTGACTTGAAGAAATGTACTTGCCATGTTTGAAAGAAAAGTAGATTAGAAGAATATTTTTGATGTTTTATCGTTTATATGTTTGTATTTTGTTTTTGAAAGAATTATTTACAAAAGAGATTTTGGTGTTTGACTGGTTTTAAGACTGTTTTAGGAGGTCATCCAATTCCTCTTGAGTCAAACACCTCATACCAATCCGGTGGATCAACTCATTAAACCTAGCGGGAGGCAAGGCTTTGGTGAGAAGATATGCCAATTGGTATTCTGTACCTACAAAATATAATTCAACAGTACCCTGTTCTAAGTGATCCTTGATGAAATGATATAGAAGATCGATGTGCTTTGATTTCGAATGCTGAACTGAGTTGCACGAGATTGCAATGGCACTCTGATGCGCTCCAGAACAGTCAAGCTTTATCACACAAGCCTGCCACTTGTGAATGACAGACCGTAACAAGCTTAAAACGCTCGGAACGAACTCAATGAAGATCGAGGAGTATAGAGTCTCCCCGTCGTTATGTCCCATGAGCTATGCAATGGATCAATCAACGAATAGTGATCGAGAAATTTGAATGGAAAAGAGATTTTGAATTGATTATTATAACTACAGAAATATCAAACAAATACAAAGGCTTAAATGCAAATTAAAGGAAATTAAAAAGATAAAATCTATTAAATAAACGCTATCACTATAATTAAAATGATGTTTTTGTTTTTATGTTTTTATAAAACTGAAATTAAAAACTACGCGACGTACAAATAAAAAAAATAAAACCTACACAATATTAACCCTAAAAATATGAAAATGATATTTTTATAAACCTAATGATAAAAGAAACTTTTTAGAAAAAGAAAATTATTTTTATGACTAATTATCTAATTAAAAACTATTTTTAACTATTAAATAATAGCCTAAAATACAAGAAATTAAGAAATAAAGCTAGAAAAATAAAATTAAGACTTAGAAAAATCTAAAATATCAAAATAGAATTTTCAAAACTATTTTTGTAATTTTCTGATTATTTTTCTATTTTCTAGGAATTTTAAACTATTTAAAGCTAATTAAATTACTAAAAATTACAAAATAAACTATGAAAAATCTGGAAAATTACTTTTTTTACTTTTTATATTTATCTAAACCTAAGAAAAATGAAAACTTAATTTTTTGAACCTTTTCTGAATTTTTTGTATTAAAAGCTAATTAAAAGTGCTTAAAAACTAATTTAAATTAAGAAAAATACTAAACACTACTGGAAAAATCTGAAAATTTCAAGTTAAGCTTAAAATAATGCAAGGAATCAAGGAAAAATGGAAAAACAGGTAGCTATGTAGAAGAAAATGAAACTGATGCACAAGTGCTTCTTGAAATAAGCACTAAATAAGCCAAATGAACAAGCTAAGCTACCAACTGTTAACAGAAGCTATGATATACTAAAAGTGACCAAATGAAACAGAAATTAACAAGCTACAACCACTGAATTGCAAGATTGATCAAATTTGAAGAGTTGAGTGAATAAGCTAAAAAGCTTATTAGGTACCTACTTTCAACACAAGCACAAGTCACAAATCAAGCTAAAACTAAAAACTTCAAATTGGAACTTATTCTAGACCTGGTTGAGATCAATTATACCAAAAATTAGACTATGACCAGCTCTATTGAGCCCTGTGCACCTTGCACAAAATCTGAGAAAATCTCAGTGAATACTGACCCATGGAGCAGGGCAGTTATGGCCTAAAAGAAGGGCTTGTTTGGAGCTTTTATAAAAATTGTAAAATTTTACAAAAATGGTGATAAGTAACAAGACCAGTTGAAGTTTCTAAAATGCCAAATCCCACTTGATAAGACCCAAAGATGAATTCAAGAAAAATCCTTGTAGTTGGCTCAAAACGTTTTGATTTTTGACTTTTGAAGAAATAATGAACTTTGACTTTTTTTGAACTTTACCACTGATTTTAAGTGCTAAGACTGATGTTATATGAAGAAATCAAACCTCTGCAAGCTTTATTTATGACTTTGGAACATAAAACAAGATTTTGGATTTCCAAAAATCTCAACAGTTAACTGTTGAGATTGTTTAAGTTGGATTTTGACTTTTGCAGGTACTAAACACAAAAGTAAGACAGATATGAAGTGTTATATGCCAAACAAACTTAAACCAACAAACATTAACCACTGATCTAACCCCAACTGCAGTTTAAGCAACAAAACCAAACACCCCTATAATTGACTGTTTTAACAATTAAAGGAGACAAACACTTTTCAAACTTGCATCAATGATCAAACTACATTTATATAACCCAATTAAAGCTTATTGAACAGAATTGAACCAGATTTAACTACAAATTCAGATAATGCAAAGGAACTTGAAAATTCACTTACAAGGGTCCTAGCCACTATGGCTTGAATCAACAGTAACCAAAGAACACTAGCCTAACCAAACCCTATCCTAGCTAAATATCAACCCAATTCCAAATCTGAATCAACCATTGTCCCTTTCCATTGCCATAATGACCCTGTTTGACTTCTGTTGACCAAGAATCAAAATGAATGGAAACTTGAATGTGAGCTTGTACAAAGCTGTCAATAGCTTATACAAACTTATTTGAACTTAGAAATAAACTGCTAACCACTTGTACTTAAGATTTTGAATTTGCAAATTGAGACAGTGAACATAAAACTGGAATTGTTAACATAAACTGAATTTGATACTTGAAATTAATTGCAATACACTTGAACACCTTAGTTTGATACAATTTAACAAAATAATACAAATCTTACACTGAATTGAAAACTTTAACATAAAAACGACATAAGAGAAAAATAAAAAACTAGTAGACTACTCCTCTTGCTTCCTTCTTGCCTCTTTTATATCCAAAACTCTTTCTCTCACTTCTCTGGTAGATTCCCAACAATTTTCTTAGCCATTGGATGGCTTGGTGTCATCTTAGCCGTTTGATTGGATTTTGGCGCCAAAATGGTTATTTGACAGTGGGGGTGTGAGATGGTGGTGGATGGGAAGCATTAATTGCTTTTGGAGTTTGGTGGAGGTGGGGGGAACAAGGTGAGGTGATAGGGAGGCTGGTGGTTGGAATGGTTGGAGTGGTTTGCAGACATGGGGAGGGAAAACGGGGAAAGGAGATGGGCGGGGTGTTATTTGTTTGACTGGTTTTTGACCACAGGGGTTCAAGTGGGCAGGGGGGTCAAAAGGGTATTATGACAGGGGTCCAAGGGTTTTGATAAGGTCCAAAATAGGTTTAAAGGATTAAATAAACAAGGACCTATGTTGTAATTTCTGAAAATAGAGGGACCAGTTCTGCCAATTCTGAAAAGTTGTTTCAAGGGACTAAAACTGACAAGCTTCAATAGTACAAGGACCAAACTTGCCATTTTCAAATTTCCAGGGCCATTTTTGCCAAATTTCAAACTTGAAGGACTAATTTTGTAATTTCTCAAACTTTTGATATTTTTCACCAAAGGACTAATTTTGACAACTTTTGATTTTAAAAGGACCTTTGGTGATTTATCTTTTGAAATTATGTGCTCAGGGACTGTTTTTGACAACTTTTGAAACTTGGGGGACTGAAACTGCCAATTCTGCAAATTTAGCTCATTTTTCATCTGATTTTGAACAATTTGCATCTGAAACATATAAAATGCACTTTTGAGATATTTTCAGTATTTTGATGCATTTCTGAGCATTTTAAACGTTTTTTGCTTCAGATTTGACCAAAAATAATGAGTATTTACACACTCATCAATCCCCCACACTAAACTATTGCTAGTCCCTAGCAATCTTTTGAGAAAAACTTAATGGATTTGCATCTCTTTACCAAAAGCCATTACTTCTGGAGTAGCCAAATGTTTCAGTTCAAGCAAGAACCATGGTACACCGATAACCATCTGATTTATTGGCAAATCATAAACCATATAACGGATTTGATGTGTCTTTACAAGAAGCCGTTTGCTCGACTAGCCAACTCTTAGATAAATTATCAGAATTATCTTTGGTGAGCTGAATACCAATTATGGTTTTTCCACCGCCTTTACCACAAGCCATAACCTTGCGGGCTAGCCAACTCTTCACTTTTTAGGACATGGTGAGTTGAGAACCATACAATTTTGGGCAAATTGCAAGCCATATAAATGGATTTGAGAAATCTTTACCAAGAGCCGTTTGCTCTTGGATTAGCCAATCCTTTAGTCTATTAGACATGGCGACTGATAATAGAAGCTGAGTAAGTGTAAAACACTTACTCCAAAAAAAATTTTGGCCAAAAACGGGGGAATTGGGTGGATAAATATGATAAAATTAGTGAGAATTCCCCCCCACACTTAGAAATGAATATTGCCCTCAATATTAAAAGTACCGGCGGTTATGCCGAAACAAAGAACGTAAAAGGGAAATACTACGGCCATTATATAGAAAGAAGATTTTTTATACACAACATGTGGGGCAACCCCCCCACACTAGGGTGGTAGAAAATAGAAAGAAGTCAGAAATATGGGTGAAAACCCATATGGCATGCTACTGTTTTTGATTACCGAGTCGCTAGCTTGACTCGATCCCCGCATTCATTTGTTCATGGGGAAAGTAACGTGGAAAACCAATCTCAATCGGACTTTCGTTCACAGTGTTAACAAACATATGAACATCAGAAAGTTCCACACCGACGAGACACGACCGCGGTATTGTTAATAGTAAAAACTATAAGGGATGATACCGGGGTCAAAGATGGTGTCCTCATTCCCAAAAAGAAAGGAAAGAGCGACCACACCATCTGTGAAGAATGGAATAAAGACGTACATGAGATTGCATGTCCATTCCTCATCAGAGAGAAGCAAATCACCAGTTTGACATTTTTAAGCTTAAACTTGAAGCTTATATGGTGATTGTCAATAAGATGTCCTGAGGGAGGGTGGGAAACGGTTCTTCAATCAACAGATTTTCCAGAAAAATGATGTCTCTCTCCGGATCAAAGTAAGTATTGTCAATTCCCGTTGGAATTGACTCATCACTAAGAAATGCATCGACTTCATTCCAAAAGTTGTCATCTTCCTCATCAGGAGTGAGAGAAGGGATGGAAGAGTCGGGAATAAGACTAGAAGATGATGGATCATTTTTGAGCAATTCATCAATGGGTGGAATGTCTCCCATTGGATTACAAATATCATCATCCTCAGATGAAATGAAGAGAGTTTGGTTTCATCCATAGAGTTAACAATCTCGATGCGACAAACTGATTCCGGAGGTGGGACAAGTGGTGTGCTCTTAGAGCTAGCAGTTTCCACCACTTCCGATGAAATCTCCGATTCTAGATCATCATCATCATCAAGAACACTCTTGACTTCCCTAGTACAGCTTTCAAACCATTTGTTTGAACCAGGGGTAATTTTCAAAGTTTTGAGCTCAGCACGTTTTTGAAAACTCCTCTTAACCGTGAAATTTGAGAGTGTTGCATTGAATCTTTCAGATTTTTGATCAATTGTGGCAACACTCTGTTTGTACAGAGGTTTGGAGTCTTGGTTGATATTTAACGTGAGCTCTTCGTTGTCAACCCGAATGGTTAACTCTTCAACAAACACATCAATCGAGAGCGCTCGTTCTCAAGAAAGCTCTCCCTAAGATGAGGGGAACTCTAGGATCTGCATCGAAGTCTACTACAACAAAGTCAGTAGGAAAGTGAAACTTTCCCACTTTCATCACAACATCCTCGGCTATCTCAAGTGGACGAGTTATGGTACGGTCCGCTAGCTCGAGTGTCATACAAGTGGATGAAAGCTTAGGAAGAGACAGCTTTTCCATATCTTGAGAGTGGCATGAGGTTAATACTAGCGCCAAGATCGGCCAAGGCGGAGCATGGAACCATCCCCAAGAAATCACACGGGATTAGAAATCTGCCAGGGTCTTCAAGCTTTTTGGGAAGCTTCTTGAGAATGACCGCTGAGCATTGCTCATTGAGAGGAGTTTTAGCCATCTCTGATAGCTTATCTTTGTTGGTGAGTAAGCCTTTAAGCGTGGATACAAATTTAGGCATTAGAACGAGAGCATCAACGAAGCTTATATCAAAGTGAAGCTCATTGAAGATTTGGAAAATTTTTTCCATCTCTCTTTTTTGTCTTTGAGCTTCTCATCATTCATTCTTGATGGGTAGGGAAGCTGACTAGACTTTTGAGCCAGGATGGGAGTGTTTTCGCTCGGGATTTTTCTTCGAACTTCGGGTTCGGACTTAAGCTTGACTACCGAAGGTGGGACGTGTGCAGTACTTCGTGGGCTTGAATAATGCACTTTGTCCGTTGTCTCCTTGGTAACTTGACTCCATGCTACAGGAGGAGGGGGCATAGGAGTCGTAGGTCCATTGTGCGTCTTACCACTACGAGTGGTGACAGCTTTCAACTCGGCATTTGGATTGGGAATTGTATTGCTTGGGAGTCCTCCCGAAGATGACGAAGCTTTGTTCATATTCATGTTCATGAAACTGCTCATCATATTCTTTAACTCATTTGTCTACCGAGATAATGTGGTATCAATTTCCCTTTTTAGCTCACCTCTCATGTTGTTGATCCGAGTTTGCATTGAACGCATGTTTGACTCAGTCATTTTCATGAAGTCATTTGGTATGGGAGCTTGAGGAGGTTGTTGATAACTTTGATGATTAAGAGCTTGATATGGTTGGTTGAAATTGTTCCGGTTTTGATTGAAATTTTGAGAGTTATTGAAGTTGTGTCCTTGATTCAAAACAAAGCGATTTTGATTGCCATGGTTTTGATTGCCATGGTTTTGCACAGGAGGAAAACCAGGTGGTGTCATACCGCTAGGTGCACTGTAGTGAGGATCAGCTTGTGGTCGGTATTGATTGTGGTTTCTGAAGCTACGGAGCTTGGTAAAAGGAAGCATCGGTTGCTTGACAATCATAATACGCGTGTGGACCACTACAAATTTCACACACCTTGTTTATGGCTTTGATTGGTTTCGGCTTATGAATTTCGCTTTTGATTTCCTTTACCTCTTTTATCATACAATGGATGATGTCCATTAGAGCGCTATCGATGCTAACTCAGAAGAGTTATTAGATGTAGAAGCAGGAGTGTTCGGAACATTGACTTTGTTTCGAGAAATAGGAACTTTTGATTTACTCTCGCAAATTTCAAGCACATCTTTAGGTCTACGATTCAAGATATTGCCACCCGCGGATGCGTTCAAAGAATCTTGATCGTTACCGTTCAACCCGTTATAAAAGATATTAACTTGTTGAAGCTCCGTGAATTCATGATGGGGGCATTTCCTGAGGAGATCTTTGAATCTCTCCCATGCCTCTCCAAAATTTTCATCGAAATTTTGACGAAATCCAGAAATTTCATTTTTAAGATTAGTCGTCTTTGATGGAGGAAAGAAATAGTTGACAAATTTTTGAACAAGATCTTCCCAAGTTTCGATGGATCGAGGGGGTTCTTTTTCCAGCCAAATCCGGGCTGTCCCCTCAAGTGAGAATGGAAAAAGCATCAACTTGATTACTTTTTGTGGAACATCCTTGAAATTGATAGTTGAAGTCAACTTGTTAAACCAACGGATGTGCATACGGTCTTCACGATCAGACTCGCGGAATTGATTTGTAGACACAAGTTGGATCAAATGTGTCTTCAATTCAAAGTGATCGAATTGATTACCGTAAAACGATGGCATCTCCATAATCCTCGGTGGGTGCCTGGAGCATTTCCGCCATAGTACGTTCGTTCTGCCATATTGTTGCTTGAAATAGTACGAATCTCGGGTTCGACTATTTGGGCAGCACGTCTGCGAGAACGTCGTCTAGAATTTCGCTAGATCACGCAAAGGACTCAATGATCTAGAAGAACGAGTACGCATGCACTAGAGTTAACTCTAAGAGACTCAGAGTTAAGGAGAGAAATGGGAATTATGAAGATGAATTATAAAAATGGGGTGAGAAGAATCTTTATGGGTTTTCTGGTTCTGACAAGTATATAACAACAAAATCAATTAAAACAAACTCGAGGCAAAACAACAGTGAACTTAACCAATAATCACAATATGAATGGCTTCTTTGAAAAAGGTACACCAATCACAAGGACACAAAGGCAAGTTTTAAATCTTTAGTTCGGGAACTTATTATGGTCGCACCCCCAGTTAGGTAGTGCACTGCCTTGGTTTGCGGTGGTAATCTTTTAAGTTGTTATTATTAAAGAAAACGACGAATCTTTTTGTATTTTTATTTTTGATACATATATAGAAACAAAAGGAAAAATATTTTTGTGTTTTATACGTTTTTGGTTGTTTTTGGGTTTTTGGATTTTTTATAAAAATATGGATATATATAGATAGAGATGGATGATATAAACAAATTAGTGAGTATTCAAACAACTAATCTGCTAAACGGAAGATAGATCAACAGCTCAGCGCCAAAATTTGATGCGCAAAGTCAAGCTTTATCACACAAGCCTGCCACTTGTGAATGACAGACCGTAACAAGCTTAAAACGGCTCAGGAATGAACTCAATGAAGATCTGAGGAGTATAGAGTCTCCCCGGGTCGCTATGTCCCAGCGAGCTATGCAATGGATCAATCAACGAATAGTGATCGAGAAATTTGAATGGAAAAGAGATTTTGAATTGATTATTATAACTACAGAAATATCAAACAAATACAAAGGCTTAAATGCAAATTAAAGGAAATTAAAAAGATAAAATCTATTAAATAAACGCTATCACTATAATTAAAATGATGTTTTTGTTTTTATGTTTTTATAAAACTAAAATTAAAAACTACGCGACGTACAAATTAAAAAAATAAAACCTACACAATATTAACCCTAAAAATATGAAAATGATATTTTTATAAACCTAATGATAAAAGAAACTTTTTAGAAAAAGAAAATTATTTTTATGACTAATTATCTAATTAAAAACTATTTTTAACTATTAAATAATAGCCTAAAATACAAGAAATTAAGAAATAAAGCTAGAAAAATAAAATTAAGACTTAGAAAAATCTAAAATATCAAAATAGAATTTTCAAAACTATTTTTGTAATTTTCTGATTATTTTTCTATTTTCTAGGAATTTTAAACTATTTAAAGCTAATTAAATTACTAAAAATTACAAAATAAACTATGAAAAATCTGGAAAATTACTTTTTTTACTTTTTATATTTATCTAAACCTAAGAAAAATGAAAACTAATTTTTTTGAACCTTTTCTGAATTTTTTGTATTAAAAGCTAATTAAAAGTGCTTAAAAACTAATTTAAATTAAGAAAAATACTAAACACTACTGGAAAAATTTGAAAAATTCAAGTTAAGCTTAAAATAATGCAAGGAATCAAGGAAAAATGGAAAAACAAGTAGCTATGTAGAAGAAAATGAAATCGATGCACAAGTGCTTATTGAAATAAGCACTAAATAAGCCAAATGAACAAGCTAAGCTACCAACTGCTAACGAAGCTATGATATACTAAAAGTGACCAAATGAAACAGAAATTAACAAGCTACAACCACTGAATTGCAAGATTGATCAAATTTGAAGAGTTGAGTGAATAAGCTAAAACAGTTATTAGGTACCTACTTTCAACACAAGCACAAGTCACAAATCAAGCTAAAACTAAAACTTCAAATTGAACTTATTCTAGACCGGTTGAGATCAATTATACCAAAAATTAGACTATGACCAAAGCTCTATTGAGCCCCTGTGCACCTTGCA
Source organism: Chrysanthemum makinoi (assembly GCA_910596185.1). NCBI lineage: Eukaryota > Viridiplantae > Streptophyta > Magnoliopsida > Asterales > Asteraceae > Chrysanthemum > Chrysanthemum makinoi. The sequence continues at coordinate 136,230,807 of OU343216.1, forward strand.
CAAAATCTGAGAAAATCTCAGTGAATACTGACCCATGGAGCAGGGCAGTTATGGCCTAAAAGAAGGGCTTGTTTGGAGCTTTTATAAAAATTGTAAAATTTTACAAAAATGGTGATAAGTAACAAGACCAGTTGAAGTTTCTAAAATGCCAAATCCCACTTGATAAGACCCAAAGATGAATTCAAGAAAAATCCTTGTAGTTGGCTCAAAAACAGGTTTTTGGATTTTTTTGACTTTTGAAGAAATAATGAACTTTGACTTTTTTGAACTTTACCACTGATTTTAAGTGCTAAGACTGATGTTATATGAAGAAATCAAACCTCTGCAAGCTTTATTTATGACTTTGGAACATAAAACAAGATTTTGGATTTCCAAAATCTCAACAGCTTAATTGAGATTGTTTAAGTTGGATTTTGACTTTTGCAGGTACTAAACACAAAAGTAAGACAGATATGAAGTGTTATATGCTAAACAAACTTAAACCAACAAACATTAACCACTGATCTAACCCCAACCAAATGCGTTTAAGCAACAAACCAAACACCCCTATAATTGACTGTTTTAACAATTAAAGGAGACAAACACTTTTCAAACTTGCATCAATGATCAAACTACATTTATATAACCCAATTAAAGCTTATTGAACAGAATTGAACCAGATTTAACTACAAATTCAGATAATGCAAAGGAACTTGAAAATTCACTTACAAGGGTCCTAGCCACTATGGCTTGAATCAACAAAGAACCAAAGAACACTAGCCTAACCAAACCCTATCCTAGCTAAATATCAACCCAATTCCAAATCTGAATCAACCATTGTCCCTTTCCATTGCCATAATGACCCTGTTTGACTTCTGTTGACCAAGAATCAAAATGAATGGAAACTTGAATGTGAGCTTGTACAAAGTAATAGCTTATACAAACTTATTTGAACTTAGAAATAAACTGCTAACCACTTGTACTTAAGATTTTGAATTTGCAAATTGAGACAGGAACATAAAATGGAATTGTAAACATAAACTGAATTTGATACTTGAAATTAATTGCAATACACTTGAACACCTTAGTTTGATACAATTTAACAAAATAATACAAATCTTACACTGAATTTAAAACTTTAACATAAAAACACATAGAGAGAAAATAAAAACTAGTAGACTACTCCTCTTGCTTCCTTCTTGCCTCTTTTATATCCAAAACTCTTTCTCTCACTTCTCTGGTAGATTCCCAACAATTTTCTTAGCCATTGGATGGCTTGGTGTCATCTTAGCCGCTTGATTGATTTTGGCCAAAATGGTTATTTGACGTTAGGGGTGAGATGGTGGTGGATGGGAAGCATTAATTGCTTTTGGAGTTTGGTGGAGGTGGGGGGAACAAGGTGAGGTGATAGGGAGGCTGGTGGTTGGAATGGTTGGAGTGGTTTGCAGACATGGGGAGGGAAAACGGGGAAAGGAGATGGGCGGGGTGTTATTTGTTTGACTGGTTTTGACTAGGGGTTCAAGTGGGCCAAAAGGGTATTATGACAGGGGTCCAAGGGTTTTGATAAGGTCCAAAATAGGTTTAAAGGATTAAATAAACAAGGACCTATGTTGTAATTTCTGAAAATAGAGGGACCAGTTCTGCCAATTCTGAAAAGTTGTTTCAAGGGACTAAAACTGACAAGCTTCAATAGTACAAGGACCAAACTTGCCATTTTCAAATTTCCAGGGCCATTTTTGCCAAATTTCAAACTTGAAGGACTAATTTTGCAATTTCTCAAAACTTTTGATATTTTTCACCAAAGGACTAATTTTGACAACTTTTGATTTTAAAAGGACCTTTGGTGATTTATCTTTTGAAATTATGTGCTCAGGGACTGTTTTTGAAAACTTTTGAAACTTGGGGCCTGAAAACGCCAATTCTGCAAACTTAGCTCATTTTTCATCTGATTTTGAACATTTTGCGTCTGAAACATATAAAATGCACTTTTGAGATATTTTCAGATTTTGATGCATTTCGAGCATTTTTAAACGCTTTGCAGTTCAGATTTGACCAAAAATGATGAGTATTTACACACTCATCACACTCCGATTGTCGCAGATACATCGGGATTCTGTCAAATACGTAACCATAGTCTTTGAGTTGTGTTCTCATCCAAATGACTTGAGCACAACACGCCGACATGGCTACATATTCTGCTTCGGTTGAGGACAGTGATGTACAATCCTACTTCTTCGATTGCCATGACACCAGTTTATCACCAAGAAATTGTAAAGCCCCTGAAGTACTTTTCCGTGAGTCTAAGCATCCTGCGTGGTCAGCGTCTGAAAAAGTGATTAGTTCAAAACCAGAATCCTTCGGATACTAGATCCCCAAGTTAATGGTTCCCTTTATGTATCGGAGGATTCTTTTAGCCTCAGAGAGGTGGGTTTCAGTTGGTCGCGATAACGAGAGCAAAGATATACGGCAAAGACAATATCAGGTCCGCTAGCTGTTAGATACATGAGAGACCCAATAATACTACGGTATTTTGTAGGGTCCACCAATTTCCCATGTAAATCGGCATCTAGCTTCTTGGTATGAGCCATTGGTGTGGCATAGGTTACACAGGTTTTCATTCCAAATTTGTTTAACAATTCAAGGGCATATTTGGACTGACTCAAGAAAATACCACGGGGTGATTGATGAACTTGCAGTTCGAGAAAGAACGTGAGTTCACCCATCATGGACATTTCAAAATTTTTCTTCATTAGTTTTGCAAAAGCGATTGAAAACTTTTTATGTGTAGACCCAAAAATGATGTCATCCACGTAAATTTGAACAATTAAGATATGTGCCCCATGATATTGTATTAAAAGAGTTGGGTCAACCGAACCTTTGGTGAAATTATTAGCAATGAGGAAAGATGATAGCTTATCGTACCATGCCCGAGGAGCTTGTTTGAGACCATACAGAGCTTTGTTCGGTTGTAGACGGATTCGGAAACTCAGATCAACGAATCCATCCGTTGGTCGACATAAACCGTTTCTTTAAGTTGTCCATTGAGAAACGCAGTTTTGACATCCATCCGATAGACCGTCATATTCATATGAGCCGCGAACGCGAGAAATATCGAACGACCTCAAGACGAGCAACCGGAGAAAAGATTCTTCAAAGTCTATTCCCTCTTCCGACGATAACCCTTAGCCACCGTGACGTGACTTATTTCGATAACGTTTCCTTCAAAGATCCAATTTGTTTTTCCAAATCCATTTGAGACCAATGACGTAGACCCCTGTTGGTCTTTCAACCAGTTCCCATACTTCAAGACGTTTGAATTGGTTGAGTTCTTCTTGCATGGATTCAATCCAGTTGTCTTTTGTCATTACGTCTTTGATGTTTTTAGGTTCAGATTGGTGACATGTGAGTGCATAAATGCAATGTTCACCGTCGTGTGAAGGACGTTGTCTCGTAACGATTGGTTGATTTGGGTTGCCAATAATGTTTTCCAGAGGATGGTCTCTTGTCCATCTATGTGTGGAGGGTTGATGTTGGTATACATTGTGCGATTCTGAGGATTCAAATGGTTTGTTGAAGATTCTGCGACATCAGTGCAGCGATCTCATTAGCAAACGGGTTGAAGAACGCATTTGGATCAAAATCTGCAGGTGGGGGTACTTCATTCAGAACATCATCAGCGGATTCATCATTGTTGGAAGTGGTTTGTTCAACTGTTGTGGTGAAGTCAACTGGTGGTGCTTCTTCAACGATAGTTGTTGTAGCGGTGTATCGGGTATAAGAGTATTATCGTTGAGCAACGAAACAGCGGATACACCTGGAGCACGTTCATCAATATCGTCACTAAACAGGGGAGCAAATAACCTTTCCATTTGTTGACGAGTAAGTCTGGGGGGCTTTGTTCACCGGTGATGATGGGGTTTGGGGAAGTTTAAGCGGTTGTGTCCGGTTCTAAGCTATTATACTCGAAGCCATTTCCGTAAGTTCATCAAAATGAGCATGAATCGTTTCCATCATTTGTTTTGTACGACGATTCCAGATTCGGAAACCTTTGAATTATCACAATATCCGATAAAGACTCCAATGTCAGCTTTGGCTTTGAGCTTTCCAAAGTCATCACGATCATTATTCGGATAGCAAAGAGATCCAAATACATGAAAGTGTTTGAGATTCGGTTTTCTGTTGTGGACAAGCTCAAAAGGTGTTTTGTTGTGGCGTTGTGTGATCATAGAACGGTTTTGAGTATAGCATGCATGAGATACGCTTACGCCCATAAGTAATCTGGAAGTTTAGCATTGATTAACATTGTTCTTGCGGCTTCCACTAACGCGTTCGGTTTAGATCTTTCAACAACTCCGTTTTGTTCTCGGTGTATGTGCAATAGATGTCCGATGCTGAATTCCCACTTTCTCATAGAATTCACGAAGAGGTTGATTAACAAATTCGGCCTCTATCTATTCGATTAGTCGAACGTTGTTTTCAGTAGTGAACTTGTATTTTCGTGAAAGGTGATGATCATCTGTGGAGCTTGGTCTTTGCTTGAAGAAAGTAGACCCAAGTCCAGCGTGAATAGTCATCAACAATTACTAAGATGTAGCGTTTGCCATTGATCGTTTGCACGCCCATCGGGCCACACAAATCCATGTGAAGAAGATGAAGCACATCTTTGAGAGCTGTTCCACCTTTGAAGGAAAATGAGCACGAGTGCTTTTGCCTTGTTCACAAGCTGAGCAAAGGTGATCTTTAGAATACCGAAATCGTGGGAGTCCTTCAACTAGTTTGTGTCGAGCAAGGTTGGTGATGGTTTGAAAGTTTAGATGTGAGAGACGCCGGTGCCATAGCCAGGATTTTGTTGATGTTGCCTTTGAAAGTAAGCAGATGGGAGAAGAAGCAACCATGTCTTGCATAGAGATAGTGTAAAGAATTGAATTACGCGAGCGGCACATAAGGTCATTTCCTTGTAGATCACGAATGAAACAAGTTTTCTCCCTGAAAGCAAATTCTAAATCTCCATCACAAACCGACCTACGAAAACAGATTGTGACCGAGGCCTTCCACATAATAAACCCTGCTTATTTCGATGTTCCCATTAATGTAGTCTCAGTAGCCCATGATAGCTGCGAAGTGATCATTCCCGAACCTGACAGTGCCAATGAACTTTGCAATAAAGTTTGATAACAGTTTAAGATTGCTGTCATGTGTCGGGAACATCCGCTATCAACAATCCAGAGAATGATCTGTATCACCTGCATTACACACAGGCGACACAGATGGAATAGAAGTAGATGTGGAACCCGAAATGTTAGAGGGTTCCGCAGCAATGTATAGTAGATATACACACATCAATAGCTTTAGGTATCCACTTAAATCCTAGTGTGTTATATATCCATTTCTGCCATCTCCAACTACTATTTGCTTTAGTCTTAGTGAATGCACTAGGTGGTACTACATTCCTAGGAGGTGAAACTGGAGCTGCAGGGACAACAATGCGTTTCTTAGAATCTAAAGAGGCGGTCTACCAAGCACAGACTTAGAAAGATTAGTGGGCCTAGAGGTATTCCGGTTCTTAGGATTCCTTAAACGAGAGATGATAGCTTTAGCAACACATTTATCATGACAATCAGAATTCATACTTTTACGACAAATAACACAAGGTGCATCGGACTGAATATCAAAAGTACTTAACGGTTTAGCATTCGTTACATCACTATTTCTATTACATTTGCGGCCTTACGCATATCTATAGTGGAAGCAACGTGAGTCTTATTCATAGTCCTAGGGTGTTCTTCTACTTTAGCATTCCTGATTGATCTTTTCTTAGGTCGCAACTTCCTATTCTTCGATGTAGTGCTCCTAGACCGTGAAGTGCGGACGTTTGGAAAAGACGCAACTATTCCTGTTTCAGGAGAAGGAGGCACGTTAGCAACTTGTGATTTGGCAGCAGTGATTCTAGGTTCATGATTACTAAGTGTTACTGGTGCTAATCTCTTAATGATGGTTGGCGGAAGTTGTTCATACTTTCCTAACATTTCTCTTAACTTGAAGATAGTGTGAATCAGATCTTGATTTTTAGAGCGAACATTTCCAAAAAAATGCATAACTTCTTTAGTGTGTGCAAGATAATGATCAAGTTCATTTGATGCTTCATCACGAGTCTTTTTGAGTAAATCAAATATGACACCATATTCCTTTTTAACTTTTACAAGTTCTTGTTCATATTTTGAGATTTGACACTTAAAAGACACGTTTTGATCATCCAGTTGCTCAATTTTAGGATCCGAAGATTTTGCACGCAACTGGGCGATTTTGTGTTGAAAAGCAAGTTGTTGATCGTGAATATCTTTTTGACACCAATTAAGCGGACGTATTGCATTTGAAAGTTCGTTTGACAATCGTTTGTTTTCAACTTTTAAGGACTCGATCTGAAGCACATTATCGGTGTTCTCAACATTTACCACAGAATCAACGATATCGCAGAGATATAATCAAATGCATATGACAAAGAATTCAATAACACAACATTATGGACATCAGCAGAGATGACATCTTCCAAGAGTCGATCAACATCTTTTCTCAACAGTTTCTTTTTACGCTTAGTGTTAGAAATAGATGTTTCTGTTTTCTCGAAAACGACCTTCATTAATCCAAGTTCCTTATGAAAGTCCTTTCCCAAGACAATGCACAACTTTTCAAATTTTTAACATTTGGTAAAAGATTTTTCTAAAAATGTCTCTTTGTTCTCGCGCTAGAGGCGATTGAAAGTGTTGAACTTTGATTTTAGAATGATATTCTATCTCATGTTGTAAAGTTTTGAGGTCAGCCTTGAAAATGTCAAAATATCAAGAATTTTTGCGATTTTCGGTTTTGAGTTTACTTCACTAATGGAAGGTAAAGGACCATAAGTTTGTGCATAATCTGTTTTGGGATTGACATTAGAAGACTCGTGTGTTTTATGATAACCCTTGGTGTGTTAGAAGAATCCGTTGGTGTGACGAAAGTGACCGCTTTTGAATAGTTAAAAGGTTTGTTGTAAACAACTTTTTCTAATTTTGATCGACTCTCGTCTTATGCATCTAATTCCTCTTGACGATGATATTCAACAACATTCATAACAGAATTATCAACTTTATATTCTGACCTTTGGAAACTTCGAGGATTTGGTTTGAATGCTTTGGTTGAAAGCTTAGGTTTGTAATCGGCAAGATTCGGTCCATATCCATTTGGATTGGGTTTTAAAGTAAACTTTTCAATGGCGGTGACCGACTCGCCATGTTTGTAAACAACAGTTTTAAACTCTTTAAGTTTGTTTTGCAAGCCGATGATTTCTTCAAGATGATCATCTATTCGTTTCGTTGAATGCTTTTTGTATGCAGAGAACTGTTTTTGACAAGTTAACAACTCAGCCTTAGCTTTTTGATTTTCCAAGGTGAGGCGTTAATTTGCTTTTTATGTTCATGTTTCAGTTGTTCTATTTCAGACAACAAAGCATTCTTTGAAGCGGCTAGATCACGCATCTGTCTTTCTAAATATTTTTCGTTTTGATAAGATTTGGCAAAGGCTGCTTCAAAACCGTTTTCACCTTTTTCTTGAGTTTTGAAAAAGTTGAGTTGCTTTTGTAAACATTCAAAATCCTTGGTTAACAGTGCATTTTTGCATTTCAAGTCCTGATTAATGGCATGACATTTTTCCACTATGGTCTGTTGGTCTTGTATTAAACGAGCAAAATCTGGATGAGGCAAAAGTTCGGCGTGTTCAACGTGAGTCTCAACATGATCATTACTGAGATCCTCAAGTATAACCACGGAGTCAATTTGATTATCAAGGAAAACCGTTTGGTCATCTTGATCGTCAAATATAACTACGGGTCTAGTTGAAAATCGTCGGAATGAGATGTGGACGACTCATTTTGAACATTCCGAGCCTTGCCGGATTCAGATGTTGGCGGAGATATGAGATCGAGAGATAAATATGGTTTGTTCGGGTACGAGACAAGCCATCGGTGTCATACACTGGGCTGTGTCACTCATGTGTAACTCATGCATATTAGCCATCAACATAACAACTGCATTGGCCTGCAAGTCCTCCATATCATCATCTGAGTATGCATTTGCCATAAAGCTCGTTCTTTGTGCGTGAGAGTTCCACCAGCTTCATCCTTAAGAGCCAAAGAAGAGCCTCTTTGAAATAAGCACTGCCCCTAGTCCTTGGCTTTGGGCATGCATTAGCTAGGCGTCCCTTCTCATTGCGGCTTGTAGCATCGAAGACCATTCAACCCATTCGAGCATTTCCTGTTCCACCACTGGAGCTCGATTGTTATTCCTACCCACAACATTAAACCCTTGACCACCGCCCATCTGACGACCATAACCACGATTCCGAACTTCAACTCGTCCATTGTTCACAACAGCTTGATTCCTTGTATTAGATGAGGAACGAATACGGTTGTTGGATTTGTTGGTATAACGGCTAAAGGCATTAGCAATCATAGCAAATCCTTGTTGCAATGCTTCAAACGGATCAAATTCCTCATTAGCTTCACCGACAAGGGCTTGAGCATTGTTGTTGTTGTATGGAACCAATTGAGTTTGTTGAGATTGAGGTTGTGAAGGATCATATGGTGTGATTGTAGCGATTGGTTGAGTTCTTTGGTTGAGGAGAATAACTGTTTTGAGCATATAAGGCAAGTTGTTGATTTTCGGATGTGTGGTGGAGCAATTTGAGCACGGAGAATCCTTTCCCTATCAACTTCCTTTTCATGAGGCTTCAAGTAATCGTACAACAATCCATATGTAGAATGATGCATGTTTTTCGCTTGACGGAGAAAAATGACATACTTCTCCCATTCAGGACCAAGACTACTTCGGAACTTAGTATTCACTGCAATTCTTGGCATGATGATGTTGTGTTTATCCAAATCATTGATGATGTCCGAAAATCGGTGATGATAGGACTCTAGTGTCTCTCCCGGTTCAATCATGAAGTGTTCATAAGCCAAGTAAATTTTGGATTCCAAATCTTCCGATTGAGTGTGATCCTTCCATAAGAAGACGAATATGATCCCACATTTTCTTTGCAGTCTTTTGAGCATCAACACTACGAAGAATTGGGTTTGGTAATCCTAAGAGGATATATTCCATTGCAAGCTCATCAGCTTCATAGTGTAGAAGTTCTTGAGGATTCAAGTGCAACAGATTGCAATGTTTGTTTGTTCATCTCTTGGTGGAATGGCATTTGGATCTCCGGGTACAATGACAGTAGGCATCTCAAATGGACCTTCCAAGATAACCTTCTTTAAGAACTTTCCATGTGGCTTCTTTAGATCACAAAACCTAAAGAACCTTATCACCCATTGATCGTAGTTTCCTGGAGTGAGCATTGGAGGTCTATCAAGTGATCCAGCCTCATGAATTGATTGTTGACTGCTTAAAGCTTCAAACATCTTTGCAAACCAAGTGGGTTCCTTCATAGTGTTCCTTAATGGATGTTGATTGAAGTCATTTGTGTACGGTTGAACTTGAAGACTTGGTGGTGGTTGAATCATTTGAGGTTGTGGAATTGCAGCAAGTTGTGGAGTATGTTGTTGATAAATTGCTTGTTGTTGATTCCATTGTTGATGTTGTGGACTTAATTGTTGTTGACGTTGAGGATAAGTGTAAAGGAAATAGTTAGAGTATGGTGGTTGTGACATGTTGATAAACTTGTGTTGGTAAAAATGGATCTTTGTAGTCGAATGAACCTTTGTTGATGAAGTATCCTTAGGAGTAGAAATCACAATAGCCAAGTAGCACTTATGCGTAAAACACCAAAGTTACGCGTAACAATCAAGAGTTACGCGTAGATTTAGCTTACGCGTAAGTAGGAAAAGACGCTAAAGTTATGCGTAGACACAAAGTTAGGCGTAGAAAGTTATGCGTAGGATTATCTTATGCGTAAGACTAGGCTTAGGCGTAAGATAAATCTTAAGCGTAGGATTTCTACGCGTAAGCTTTATGCTTATGCGTAATTTTAGGGTTTTATCCCAAGTGATCTTTTACACTTCACAGTGCAAAAGATATCCAAAGTCGACGTATTTTCAGACTTATCCAAGTAAGAAAACACGGAATAAACCACGAAAATGAAGATCAAACCAAGGAAATACTTACGCGTAGTTTTAGGGTTTTACTACGCGTAGGTTTACTCGTAAATTTGATTTTGTGCAAAGTTGTTTCTAAACCAGTTTTTGTGTGATGAAATAGCTTCAATAACACCAAAAGACACAAAAGTGTGAAACTTGATGATCCAAAGCTCTTAAAACGGTTATGTAGGACTTAACCTCGTACAAAAACAAGTAGAAAAATAATGATCCACACATAAAGTTCCAAACTTTTTGCCAAAAACAAGTATTTTAACACCTTAAAACGTTGAAAGTACAAGAATCTTGGATTAAAAAGTGAAAAATCAAGTTTTTAAGCGAGCCAAGGCTCTCGGTATCTTTACGCGTAAGACCAAAAAAACTTTACTTCAAAAACAAAACGATTCACCCAACTATTTGGCGATTGATACCACTTGTTAGGTCACAAGGTTTACCACACAAGCTTATAAGAAAGATAGAGAGGCGATTGAACAAGATTCCAAACACACACACGCATTAAATGTTAGACCGTTATGCGTGAGTATGTGAAAAGAAACTTGAACAACCAACCCTCAAGTGAGGGTTATTACATAATATTTATAGGCAAGGAGCTAGGGCAACACTCCTACTCCTTCCCTTTCTCCTATGGGCTTGGGCCTAAGCTCATGGGCCTTCTACATAAGCTTAAGGCTAATAACAAACATAAAGGCCATAATAAGCTAACTATTACATATGTGTAACTAACACTTGAATAGGGTTTAGGAGTGATTCCAACAGTTATTACTGATGATTATAGTAGATTTTCTTGGGTATACTTTTTAGTCAAGCAAGAGTGAAACTAGTGAGATCTTCAAGAGTTTCATTACTTAGATAGAAAATCAAGTAAACCATAAGGTCAAAGTAGATGTGATAATGGAAATGAGTTTAAAATTGATGTGATGAATCAGCCTGTAGTGGCTAAGGGTATAGAAATATCGCTTTAGTGTTGCTAGGACACCACAAATGATGGTGTAGTGAAGGAAAATAGGTTCACTAATTGAGGTGCTAGGAATAATGTTGTCAATCAAAGTTACCAACTACCTTTTGGCTGAAGTCAAGAGACATCTGCAAAGTTATGTGTATTGTGAAGCAAGCAGTAGTGAAGCCTCATAACAAGGACCCCTATGAACTGTTACATGATAGGAAGCCTATGATAGCATTCCTAAAACCTTTTGGGTGTCCCGCTATTCATCTTGAATACCATACCATTTAGAAAGTTTTAAGAAAAGCAGATGATGGATACTTTCTGGCTATTCTTCCAATAGCAAAGCCTTTGAGTATACAAGAAGGACTAGATTGTAGAAGCAACTTACATGTTAAGTTTAGTGAAGAGACTCTAGTGTTGAGACAAAAGGACCAAAGTGGTGTTTAATATTGATATGCTAACCAAATCTATGAATTATGAGCCTATCATTGGGTGTACATCCACTAATGTTGATGCAGGTACTCAAGAGGATTCTAATAGAGAAACAAATTCTAAGGAAGCTGATTCTCCAAAGGAGTCTCATTTGATTGAGAAGTGAAGCCGTCCGCCACACCCATCATTGAAAGAAGAGTCCCACCGATGATGATGATTTTACTCGAAGCAAGGTGATCATCATCAAGATAAGCAAGAGTTATTGCAAGATAACTTAGTGTGGTGGTGAAGAAATTGAAAGAAAGAAGAAAATATTGAAAGCACCGCTAAGAATAATGAAAGCCATGCTAAGCCAAGTTCTACCACCGCTAGTACAAGTGCAACCTCGGGCAGTAGATACTGAGAATAAGCTTTCTTTGGACCCACCGCTAAGCCACTATTTGGTGAAGATGAGTATCCAACTGATCCTCGACATGCCCTGATTTAGAAGAAAGGATACTCCAACTGATGATGAAAATCTAGATCACCATTTCAATGATGCATTTTACAAATTTTGAAATACTATCACGAGAGTCCAATTCCTACTACCAGAGTTCATAAGAATCATCGAAAGAGCAAATTCTTAGAGATCTAAATAATCCAGTTCAAACAAGAAGCAGAGCTTTGAACAATAAAACCTTTCCTGAACAAGGTTTCTTTGCCAGATCACTTCATAAAAGAAATAGTCATAAAGATCTCAGAAAATTGTTTGTTTGCTTGCTTTCTTCTCTCAAAAGGAGCCCAAGAGAGTTGAAGAAGCTTATCGAAGAAGGATGGGTTGAATCAATGCAAGAGGAGCTATTGCAGTTTAAACTTCAAAAGGTGTGGACATTGGTTGACCTTCCAAATGAAAAAAGGGCTATAGGAACAAGATGGGTGTTCAGAAATAAAAGGGATGAAAGAGGTATAGTGGTAAGGAATAAATCAAGGTTGGTTGCTCAAGGATACACACAAACTGAAGGATTGGATTTTGATGAAGTATTTGCACCCTCATGTTTAATTGAAGCTATAAGATTGTTTTTGGCATATGCTTCATTCAAAAACTTTGTTGTGTATCAAATGGATGTTAAAAGTGCCTTTCTGTATGGTACTATTGATGAGGAGGTTTATGTTTGTCAACCTCTTGGTTTTGAAGATCCTGATCATCCTGATAAAGGCTACAAGGTGAAAAAGGCTATGTATGGTTTGCATCAAGCTCCAAGGGCATGATATGAATGCCTTTCTACTTATTTGATGGACAATGGTTTCAAGAGGGAACTGATTGATAAGACTTTGTTCATAAGGAAGCTCAAGGATGATATATTGCTAGTTCAGGTTTATGTTGATGACATCATCTTTGGCTCAACCAATAAGGAGCTGTGCAAACACTTTGAGAAACTTATGCATGACAAGTTTCAAATGAGTTCTATGGGTGAATTCACTTTCTTTTTGGGACTACAGGTTCAACAGAGGACTGATGGTATTTTCATTAGTCAAGACAAGTATGTAGCAGATGTTTTAAAGAAGTTTGGGTTTTAGGATGTAAAGAGTGCTAGTACACCAATGGAGACCCTAAACCAATCGCTACCGATGATGGAAGTCCCAAAGTTGATTTGAAGCTGATAGATCCATGATTGATCTTTGATGTATCTTATCAAGCATCTAGGCTTATATTATGTTCTCGTGTTGTGTGTGCAAGGTTCCAAGTCACACCAAACACAACACACTTGAATACTGTGAAGAGAATTTTTAGATAATGATGCAAGTTTTACTGACCAGGTCTTAATATTTATAGTGTCTCGCTATACCTATGGTCTACCCTAGTGCACTAATGGGCAATGTATCCGGTCGTGTGTAGTGTAGTAAACGTTAAAGCCGAGTTCGTCCCAAGAGCTATGTATGTTGGATTATTACTAAGTCTAGTGTCACAGAATAATAATGGTTTCGATAGAGATTTAATTAATTAAACTACTAATGCATAATAAAGTAAATAAAAGCGTATAATTGGTAAAGGAAATCAATAGAGGAGAGTGGTGCTAACCTAGTTAATCCTCCTAGCTAGTTATGTCTATGTCTACTTACTTCCAATGATTACCAGGTGGGGTCATTTAGAGGACAACATTTGATCAATTCGCCCTAACCTATCGCCAGAAAGATGCCACCACGGAGAAATCAAGCACCGGCCATGTTCTTGTTCCCGGGTCCCCTAAGCCAAGTCATTAAGTACTGCTACATTCTAGATTCATAATAGTGAGTGCCCAAACAAGTAGGAACTTAGACACTACACCCCCACCTCTAAGTTCATCCAAACGATAGGGTGACAGTTGGTCAAATCGCATAAGTAGAAAGGGTTAGTTGGTCATATCTAATTTTCCCGTCTCACCGCCACCTAGGGTCAGCTTGGTCATATCTCCTAGGCAATTGGCCTCTACCGCCATTCAAAACTACCCAACCAAGGGTGGCTACCAATGAACTATGCATGCATACACTTAGAAATAATTGTACGGAAGTAAAGGTAAAAACAAACAAAACAATTATGAATATAACTAGGTTAGCACCAAAAGGTGCTTAGCCGCTCATATTAATCATGCAAACCAATTCAATATTCAAAAAAATGGGTACATGAATTGAAAGTAAAATATAAAACGCTAATGCTTATCGTAATGGAGTGATTCTCCCTGGAAACAGCTCCGATGCTTCTTTAGACCTCATTGAGCTTTTTCCACGCTCGAGTGTTGTGTGTGGAATGGGATGATTAGAAATGCCGGAATTTAGGGTATTTATTGGAGATCCGTTACGGCGTAACCAATATAGGTGTTACCGCAACCTTCTATTTCCCATAAAATGCACTAGATTCTGGTTACGGGCGGACCTTATTAGTGGTTACTACCATAGTCTCAATAAACTCGGTTAAATCGTAAGGATGCGTACAGCTACGCGTATATCACGCGCGGAACCTCAATTGACCAATGAAGTTACGCCAGAACCTGGGAGGAGTTACGCCGTGAACTTCCTCGATAAGTTGGTCATACTGAGTCACGCAATAGTTACGACATAATGTGAGAGATGAGTTACGCCGTAACTTCTTCAAAATTGTTGTTCCCCGTTCACTATCTTTTAAAACAGTTTTAAAATATAAAACAAGTTAATAGTGAACAATGATTGAAATTAACATAAGTAAAACACACAAAGTAATTTTCAACATCATATTCTTTATTAGAAGTTAATAAAAAAGAATACGTTACCCAAGTACTTGCTGAATAGTACTTGGGATTGAAATGACAAAGTTTGGTGACTCCTCTCTAAGCTCAGCTAAGTCCTGAGCACAACTCTTAGAGCTCATCAGCTATCTCAGGAACTGTTAGTATTTGGAGGAGTGAAAAGATGGCTTATGTGTATGTGTGCTTTTACAATCTCTGCTTTAATCTTTTCACTCCATCTCTTATGCTATTTATACATGTATGATATTTGACTTTTTCCTAAGTGACAACCTATTATTCATATAGAAGACAAATACTCATGTATTTTTGTCTCTGCTACAAAGACTATTTCAGGTAAAGAGACAAGCCTACTTCCTAAGTTCAGTGATGACCGAGCCCGATTTCATTCAAAGGAAAGTTGACTTTGGTTGATAATTTCCATTTTATCTCGATTCAAACTTTTCCCTAGCCTTTTGTCCCTGGCCATTCTTCTCGACTTTTTACATCCTTCAGCCTTTCTACTAGCTTGTCTTCAAGTAAGTAGTTGATAGAGTCTTAGGGATTCAAAGTGAGTTATTGTCATCACTCACCTAATCCATCATCTTTCATGATTCTTAGTCTTCACCCTTTAAGTTCCTAATTACTGAAAGTGGAGAGACATTCTTCTTCGCCTTTATATTGAGTATCCCAAGATGACTCACCGAGAGACTATGCACCTCTGACCTGCTTAGTGTTTAATGGACTAAACACTGTGGGCTATTTTCTATTCAAATCCTAGGATTAAGGGTTTCGTATTTAATGAACCCAAATCATGCTCATCCCCACATATTTAGATATAGCAATAATGCAACTGAACGAAGTACTGAA
>OU343216.1:136246474-136278779 GCA_910596185.1 Chrysanthemum makinoi
TAATAATGGCGATCCTCGATCCGATCCGATCTCTCGATCTGTGGCGATCCTGATCTGCTGCGATCTACTGGATTGATCTTGTTAAGATCGATGTCGTTTTGTGTGTAGGATAATTGAGGATAGTCGCGATCTCTGGCAGGATCGCGATTTTGACAACCTTGGATGTGACACTGTGTACAAATCATTTAAAATAACGAAACAAACTAAAGAACCGCATTTTAACAGGATATATTTCGATCTTTATAGCCATCCTAGTGATCAAGTACACCTGAAGTGTAGTGTCAAAAGTCGACAAAGAGACTCTAGTTATGAGAAGAAAAAAAATCTCAAATTCGCTACAGCGACAAGCATAGTCGATCATACGAAAAAACAACATTAGCACAAAAAATGTCAAGTAAAGACTTTTGTTGGAAGAATGGAACCAAAAGAGTTATGGACGAACATAAAAGCAGCTTGAGTATGAGAAAGGGTGATAAGCATGGATATACGGAAGTTTATTGCGAAGAAATGATTCATAATGTGACATTTGACACGAGTAGTAAAAGCAAAACCCTTGATAGCGGTGGTTCACACGTTGTTCATGCCTCCATCTCGTCTTTGGTGGTCAATATGAGGTGTTCCCTATGAGGTCCATTGTCCTCTGCGCCTCTCTTGTGCCTCTTTGTCCGTGGGTGCCTTCTTACTATGAAGAGGGCTATGAAAATGGTTACGTATGATATGTATGATTCGGACTAATTAAAATTACGGTGTTCGATCCATAAGGTAATGCTATTGTATTAGTTTTATGATTGGGGAATTGCGTAAAATCATCATCTGCTGTGTAGTATGTATGGCCCAATTTTTTTATCGTTGTGACAACGCTTTTTAGATCGTCGCTATTGTATATGCTGGGTACCTTACGGCTTTGTTGGGCGGTCAGTTAACGACCGTTAATTTTTTATTGCACGTTAGTCGCCCAAATTATTTCGCGACCGTTATTATACTATTGCACCGTTAGTCCTTTTAGCCTTGTTTTGCAGTTTTAGATCCGTTTTACACCTTTTTAGTTTTTTACGGTTTAATCCGTTTTACCTTTTGTTCGTTTTGCGGGTTTAGTCCGTTTTACACTCCATTCCATTCCATTCCATTCCATTCCATTCCATTCCATTCCATTCCATTCCATTCCATCCATTCCATTCCTTCTGTCCTTTTACGTCCATTACGTTTTGCGTTTATTTCCTTTTTTCGTCCACCAAATTCAGGCTCTTTGTCCATATCTCTTTGACCTCTTTTGATAATAAACATCGCTCGACGAAAACATAAACCAGTAAATGCGTCATGGATGAAAACCGATAAAATGGAATGGCGGCATCATAATGTCAGCGGAAAACCGTTAAAACCGCGATGTAAAGCGTATAACGTGGCGATCGCGTCGAAACAAGCAAAAGCAGATTAATACAAAAAACGGATAAGCCGCGATCATGGTAAGGATAGCTCAGCATCGCTCTTAATGTCGCAGAAAACGATGTCAACGCTCATGTCAAGGATAACGTCATGAAAGCTTACCGGCTAAAGCATGCGCGTGTAAAAGCGGTTGGCGATGGCGCGAGTAAGAGAATGACGGTGCGAAAAATAATATAATAGCGGTCGTTAAAAGCGAGAGGAAAAAGTTAACGGTGCAATAAAAATTAGCGATCGTTAACTGACGCGTCTCCCAACAAGTTAAGCGAGTCCGCGTTACACCAGTATTGTACGATCTAAAAGGTTGGTGTCACGATGATAAAAAAATAGTTCGTTGTCTGATAATGAAATGTGACAGTATGATGCGTTTTTATGCAATTTTCCTGATTACGATTTCCTAGCGATTTGTTTGTTGATATCCTCGTCCTTTTTCTGTTTTTGGTTTTTGTTTAGAATGAAATCATGAATAATAAACACTAGTTAGTGATGTTCCTTTTATTAGAATTTGGATTGTTGTGTTAATTAGGACTGTTGAAATCACTCCTAAACCATATTTCAAGTGTTAGTGATTCATATGTAATAGTTAGCTTAATATGGCTTTTATGTTTGTAATAATTTTGAGAGCATGTAGAAAGCCGTAAGCCTAGGCCAAGCCCAATAAGTAAAGGATGGGAGCTGGAGTGTTGTGCCTAGTTCCTCATAAATACTCTTGTATAACGCTTCGGCGAGAGGTTGGTTGTTCATATTTTCTCATTCACCTTTCGCATAACTTGTCTCATTTCATACGTGTGTTTGTGTTATATTGTTCAACCGATCTCTCTTATCTATACTTCTTCATATTGATGCTTGTGTTACTAAAATGGGAACCTAACAGTGGTATCATTCGCCAAATAGTTGGGTGAACATCTTTTGTTTTTGAAGTTAATTCTTGGTCTTACGCGTAAAAACAGTTTATCACTTTGTCCGCTTAAAACTCATTTTTTACTTTTTAATTCAAGATTCTTGTACTTTCAGCGTTTTAGGTGTTAAAATATACGTTTTTGGCAAAAGTTCAAACTTCGTGTGGATCATTGTTTTGGTTTTAAGCGTGTGGTTTCTTCTGCGGCGTAGCGTGTTTAAAGTTTTGGATCATCAAGTTTCACACTTTTGTGTTTTGGTGATATTGAGTGTTTCATCACAAAATGCGGTTTAGAAACATCTTTGGGAGAAAAATCAATTTGGGTTGCTTTCTCACGGCGTAAGAAACCCTATTCTTATCGTAACTAATCCTTGGATCGATCTTGATTTTAAGTGGTTTTCGGTGTTTTCTTGCTTGGATAAGCCGAAAACAACCGACTTGGATATCCTTTACCTTTGTGATAGTGTAAAGATTTTTGGGCAAAACCTAATTTTACGGCGTAAGCTCATCTTACGCTTAGAACTCTTTCGCCTAAACACTCTTACGCCTAAAGCCTTGTCTTACGCATAAGCTAATCTACGCGCATAAGTTTTCTCGCAGCCTAACTACGTTTCACGCCTAATCTTAGTGTTTCTCAATTCTTCAGGCGTAAGCTAATCTGTAGTAACTATTGCTTTAGTAAGTTTGGTGTTTTTCTGCCTAAGTGTTACTTTGCCTTAACTTGGTTTTCTACGCCTAAGGATACTTCATCAACAACGTTTCATTCGACTACAAGATCCATTTAACAACAGAGTTTTCAACATTAATAACCAGCGCTACTCTAACTACTTTCCTTACATGTATAATCAACTACAACAACAACAACAACAAAAACTAAGTCCTTGACATCAACAATTCAATCTACAACAACAAATTTATCAACAACAATTTAATCAACAACATACTCCACAAATGGTTCAACAACCACCTAGTATTCAAGTACAACCTTACACGAACTTCGCAATCGACATCCATCCAAGAGTACTATGAAGGAACCAACATGGTTTGGCAAGATGTTGGTATGGTAGCCAACAATCAATTCATGGTGGCTCAAAGCATGAACCTCAATGCTCACTCGATTATGATCGATTGGGTGATAAGGTTCTTTAGGTTTTGTGATCTAAAAGAAGTGATGAGTGTGTAAAATCTCATCGTTTTTGGTCAAATCTGAATGCACGTTTAAAATGCTGAGAAATGCATCAAAATACTGAAAATATCTCAAAAGTGCATTTTATATGTTTAAGATGCAAAATGTTCAAAATCAGATGAAAAATGAGCTAAGTTTGCATAATTGGCAGTTTCAGTCCCCAGTTTCAAAAGTTGTCAAAAACAGTCCACTGAGCACATAATTTCAAAAGATAAATCACCAAAGGTCCTTTTAAAATCATAAGTTGTCAAAATTAGTCCTTTGGTGAAAAAATATCAAAAGTTTTGAGAAATTACAAAGTTAGTCCTTCAAGTTTGAAATTTGGCAAAAATGGCCACAATTGGAAAATGTCAAGATTGGTCCTTGCATTATTAAAACTTTTCACTTTTAGTCCTGGAACATCTTTGAAGAATGGCAGAACCGGTCCCTCATTTTGAAATTACAACATAGGTCCTTGTTTATTTAATCCTTTAAACCTATTTTGGACCTTATCAAAACCCTTGGACCCCTGTCATAATACCCTTTTGACCCCCGCCCACTTGACCCTGGTCAAAACCAGTCAAACAAATAACACGCGCCTCTCTTTCGTTTTCCATCGTATGCTGAAACCCTCCAGCCATTCCAACCCAGCCTCCACATCACTCACCTTGTTCCCCCACCAGCTCCAAAGCAATTAATAATGCTTCCATCCACCACCATCTCACCCCCTTTGTCAAATAACCATTTTGGCGCCAAAATCAATCGGCATAAAGATGACACCAAGCCATCAATGGCTAAGAAAATTGTTGGGAATCTACAGAGAAGTGAGAGAAAAGTTTTGGATATAAAAGAGCAAGAAGGAAGCAAGAGGAGTAGTCTACTAGTTTTTATTTTTTCTCTTATGTCGTTTTATGTTAAAGTTTTCCAATTGAGTAAGATTTGTATTATTTTAAATGTATCAAACTAAGGTGTTCAAGTGTATTGCAATTAATTTCAAGTATCAAATTCAGTTTATGTTTACAATTCGGTTTTATGTTCCTTTGTCTCAATTTGCAAATTCAAAATCTTAAGTACAAGTGGTTAGCAGTTTATTTCTAAGTTCAAATAAGTTTGTATAAGCTATTGCAAACTTTGCAAGCTACATTCAATTTCCATTCATTTTGACTTGGTCAATGAAGTCAAAAGGGTCATTATGGAATGAAAGGGACAATGGTTGATTCAGTTGGAATTGGGTTGATATTTAGCTAGGATAGGGTTTGGTTGAGCTAGTGTTCTTTGGTTCTTTGATTGAAACCCAGTGGCTAGGACCCTTGTGAATTTTCAAGTTCCTTGCATTATCGAATTTGTAGTTAAATCTGGTTCAATTCCATTTAATAAGCTTTAATTGGGTTATATAAATGTAGTTTGATCATTGATGCAAGTTTGAAAAGTGTTTGTCTCCTTTAATTGTTAAAACAGTCAATTATAGGTGTTTTGGTTTGTTGCTAAAGCCCAGTTGGGGTTAGATCAGTGGTTAATGTTTGTTGGTTTAAGTTTGTTTGGCATATAACACTTCATATCTCTCTCTTGTGTGCACAGTAATCCAAAAAGTCAAAATCCATATCAATTGCATCAACAGGTTCTTGGATTTTTGAAGAGAAATCACTTATTGTGTGTTTAAAAGTCATAAACAAAGCTTCTTGATAAGTTCATTTCATCAATATACTTCAACATCAGTCATAAAATTGGAATCAAGTTTCATTTTAGTCAAACTTTACAATCTGTTTCAAAAAGTCAAAAGGTGTTAAAACCAGTTATGCGGAACTTGCGACATCTGCCGGGGTCAAGCTTTTGGGGTCTGATTTTTTGTCTATAGCAGTCCTAGGTGGTCTTTAAGACCTCATATCTGTTTTAACCGGCTCTAGATAAGCTAGTGCATAACTCAAAGTTGGTTTTGTTTCTGTTTTCTTTGTCGAACTCGGTGAACTCATGATCTTGTGTTCGCTTCATCGGAGTTAGGGGTAGTTGGTTTGCAGCTTATCGACTTATTTGAGTATAATCTGGGTTACGTAGAAGTTTGGTTGCTTATGTGTTAAACTGATCTTCATTCCATTGGTTTGCACATCATTCCTTCATTTTACATCCACCACATTTCTTATTTTTCATAGAACAAGAATAGCATTTTAGCATTTTCCTGAATTTTTCATTAATTTTGGTTACTTGTTTGCTATTTTTGATTTAAATTAGTTTTTGAGCACTTTTAATTAACTTTTAATACAAAAAATTCAGAAAAGGTTCAAAAAATAAGTTTTTCATTTTATTAGGTTTAGATAAATATAAAAAGTAAAAAAGTAATTTTCCATATTTTTCATAGTTTATTTTGTAATTTTTAGTAATTTAATTAGTTTTAATAGTTTAAAATTCCTAGAAAATAGATAAATAGTCAGAAAAATACAAAAATAGTTTTGAAAATTCTATTTTGATATTTTAGACTTTTCAATTATAACTTTATTTTTTAGCTTTATTTCCTATTTTCTTGTATTTTAGGTAATTATTTAATAGTTAAAATAGTTTTTAATTAATAATAATTAATTAAATAGTTGTAAAAATAATTTTTTTTTTCTAAATATTTTCTTTTATCATTAGGTTTGTAAAAATATCATTTTTCATATTTTTAGGTTAATATTGATTTTAGTTTCACGTTTTCATTTGTACGTTACGTAGTTTTAATTAGTTTTCTAAAACATAAAAACAAAAAAACATCATTTTGCAAATAGTGATAGCGTTTATTTAATATTTTTATCTTTTTAATTTCCTTTAATTTGCATTTAAGCCTTTGTAATTTGTTGGCTTTTCTTGGTTATAATCATAATCCGCCGTTCAAATTTCTCGATCACTATTCGTAGGGTGATCCATTCATAGCTGCTGGGACATAACGACAGGAAATACTATACTCTCGGATCTTCATTGCATCGTGCTTAGGCGGTTTTAAGCTGGTTACGGTCTGCCATTCACAAGTGGCAGGCTTGAGTGATTTAGCTTGACTGTTTTGACAGCATCAAATTTTTGGCGCCCATGCCGGGGAGATGTGCTGATCTATCTTCCGTTTAGCAGATTAGTTGTTTGAATACTCACTCATTTGTTTATATCATCCATCTCTATCTATATATATCCATATTTTTATAAAAAATCCAAAAACCCAAAAACAACCAAAAACGTATAAAACACAAAAATATTTTTCCTTTTGTTTCTATATATATGTATCAAAAATAAAAAATACAAAAAGATTCGTCATTTTCTTTAATAATAAACAACTTAAAAGATTACCACGAAACCAAGGTGCACACTACCTAACTGGGGTGCGACCATAAGTTCGAACTAAAGATTTAAAACTTGCCTTTGTGTCCTTGTGATTGGTTTTTTCAAAGAAGCCATTCATATTGTGATTATTGGTTAAGTTCACATTGTTTTGCCTCGAGTTTGTTTTGATTTTGTTGTTATATACTTGTCGAACCAGAAAACCCATAAAGATTCTTCTCCCCCATTTTATAATTCATCTTCATAATTCCCATTCTCTCTTAACTTTCACGAATCTCTTTAGAGTTAACTCTAGTACATCGCTTTCGTTCTTCTAGATCATTGAGTCCTTTCGTGATCTAGCGAGAAATTCCTAGGCGACGTTCTCGTAGCGTCTCTTGCCCAAATAGTCGAACCGAGGTACTATTCAAACAACAATATGGCGGACGACGTGCTATGGCGGAAATGCTCCAGCACCCAGGGTTATGGAGATGCCATCGTTTTAATAATCAATTCGATCACTTTGAATTGAAGACACATTTGATCAACTTGTGTCTACAAATCAATTCCGCGAATTCACGATGCGTGAACACCGTATAACAAGTTGACTTCAACAATAAATTTCAAGGATGTACCACAAAAAGTAATCAAGTTGATGCTTTTCCCATTCTCACTGAGGGCAGGCCGGATTTGGAAAAAGAACCCTCGATCCATCGAAACATGGGAAGATCTTGTTCAAAAGTTTGTCAACTATTTCTTCCCTCCATCAAAGACGACTAATCTAAAAATGAAATTTGGATTTCGTCAAAATTTCGATGAAAACTTTGGAGGCATGGGAGAGATTCAAAGATCTCCTCAGGAAATGCCCCCATCATGAATTCACGGAGCTTCAACAAGTCAATATCTTTTATAATGGGTTGAGCTGTAACGATCAAGATTCTTTGAACGCATCCGCGGGTGGCAATATCTTGAATCGTAGACCTAAAGATGTGCTTGAAATTTGCGAGAGTAAATCAAAAGTTCCTATTTCTCGAAACAAAGTCAATGTTCTGAACACTCCTGCTTCTACATCCAGTAACTCTTACGAGTTAGCGCTCGATAGCGCTCTAACGGACATCATCCATTGTATGATAAAAGAGGTAAAGGAAATCAAAAGCGAAATTCATAGGCCGGAACCAATCAAAGCCATAAACAAGGTGTGTGAAATTTGTAGTGGTCCACGCGTATATGATTGTCAAGAAACCGATGCTTCTTTTTACCAAGCTCCCGTAGCTTCTGTAAACCACAATCAATACCGACCACAAGTTGATCCTCACTACCGTGCACCTAGCGGTATGACACCACTGGTTTCCTCCGTGCAAAACCATGGCAATCAAAACCATGGCAATCAAAACCATGGCAATCAAAATCGCTTTGTTTCGAATCAAGGACACAACTTCAATAACTCTCAAAATTTAAATCAAAACTGGAACAATTTCAACCAACCATATCAAGCTCCTAATCATCAAAGTTATCAACAACCTCCTCAAGCTCCCATACCAAATGACTTCATGAAAATGACTGAGTCAAACATACGTTCAATGCAAACTCAGATCAATAACATGAGAGGTGAGCTAAAAAGGGAAATTGATACCACATTATCTCGGAAGACAAATGAGTTAAAGAATATGATGAGCAGTTTCATGAACATGAATATGAACAAAGCTTCGTCATCTTCGGGAGGACTCCCAAGCAATACAATTCCCAATCCAAATGCCGAGTTGAAAGTCACCACTTCGTAGTGGTAAGGCACAATGGACCTTCGACTCCAATGCCCCCTCCTGTAATGGAGTCAAGTTACCAAGGAGACAACGGACAAAGTGCATTATTCAAGCCCACGAAGTACGCACCGTCCACCTTCGGTAGTCAAGCCTTAAGTCCGGAACCCGAAGTTAGAAGAAAAATCTGAGCAGAAAACACTTCTCATCGGCTCAAAAGTCTAGTCAGCTTCCTTACCCATCAAGAATGAATGATGAGAAGCTCAAAGACAAAACAAAGAAGATGGAAAAAATTTTCCAAATATTCAATGAGCTTCACTTTGATATAAGCTTCGTTGATGCTCTCGTTCTAATGCCTAAATTTGCATCCGCTTAAGGCTTACTCACCAACAAAGATAAGCTATCAAAGATGGCTAAAACTCCTCTCAATGAGCAATGCTCAGCGGTCCTTCTCAAGCAGCTTCCCAAAAAGCTTGAAGACCTGGCGAGATTTCTAATCCGTGTGATTTCTTGGGGATGGTTCAATGCTCAGCCTTGGCCGATCTTGGCGCTAGTATTAACCTCATGCCACTCTCAGTATGGAAGAAACTGTCTCTTCCTAAACTTTCATCCACTTGTATGACACTCGAGCTAGCGGACCGTACCATAACTCGTCCCTTGGGATAGCGAGGATGTTGTGATGAAAGTGGGAAAGTTCACTTTCTTGACTTTGTTGTAGTTGACTTCGATGCAGATCCTAGAGTTCCCCTCATCTTAGGGAGAGCTTTCTTGAGAGCGAGTCGTGCTCTGATTGATGTGTTCTTGAAGAGTTAACCATTCGGGTTGACAACGAAGAGCTCACGTTAAATATCAACCAAGACTCCAAACCTTTGTACAAAGCAGTGTTGCCACAATTGATCAAAGATCTGAAAGATTCAATGCAACTCCGAACTTCACGGTTAAAGGAGTTTTCAAAAAGCGTCTGCTGAGCTCAAAACTTTGAAAATTATCCCTGGTTCAAACAAATGGTTTGAAAGCTGTACCAGGGAAGTCAAGAGTGTTCTTGATGATGATGATCTAGAATCGGAGACTTCATCGGAGTGGTGGAAGCTAGCTCTAAGAGCACACCACTTGTCCCACCTTCGGAATCAGTTTGTCGCATCGAGATTGTTAACTCTGTGGATGAAACCAAACTCTCTTCATTTCATCGGTGGATGATGATGATTGTGATCCAATGGGAGACATTCTACCCATTGATGAATTGCTCAAAAATGATCCATCATCTTCTAGTCTTATCCCCGACTCTTCCATCCCTTCTCTCACTCCTGATGAGGAAGATGACAACTTTTGGAATGAAGTCGATGCATTTCTTAGTGATGAGTCAATTCCAACGGGAATTGATAACACTTACTTTGATCGGAGGAGACATCCTTTTAGAAAGTGTTGATTGACCGTTCCCACCCTCCTGGGACATCTTATTGACTCACCATATAAGCTTCAAGTTTAAGCTTAAAATGTCAAAACGGTGATTTGCTTCTCTCGATGAGGAATGGACATGCAATCTCATGTATTCTTCCTCATTCTTGGTGATGGTCGTCTTTCCTTTCTCTTTTCGGGAATGAGGACACCATTTTGACGGTATCATCCATAGTTTCTACTATTAACAATACGCGGTTATGTCGTCGGTGTGGAACTTCGATGTTCATATGTTTGTTAACATGTGAACGAAAGTCGATTGAGATTGGTTTTCCACGTTACTTTCCCCATGAACAAATGAATTCGGGATCGAGTCAAGCTAGCGACTTCGGGAATCAAAAATAACGCATGCCATATGGGTTTCACCCATTTTTGACTTCTTTCTATTTTCTACCACCCTAAGTGTGGGGGTTGCCCACATGTTATTAATAATAAAAGTCTTAAAAAAAAAAATCTTCTTTTTTTTCTAAATAATGGTAGTATTCCTTTCGTTCTTTTCGGCATAGCCGCCGGTACTTTGAATATTGAGGGCAATATTCATTTTCTAAGTGTGGATTCTCACGATTTTATCAAATTATCGCCTAATTCCCCGTTTTGGCCAAAATTTTTTGGGTAAGTGTTTTGCACTTACTCATTGGTTATCGGTCCGCCTCTGTAAATAAAAGGATTGGCTAATCCAGGAGCAAACGGCTCTTGGTAAAGATTTCTCAAATTCGTTTATATGGCTTGCAATTTGCCCAAAATTGTATGGTTCTCAACTCACCATGTCCTAAAAGGTGAAGAGTTGGCTAGCCATAAGGTTATGGCTTGTGGTAAAAGCGTGGAAAAACCATAATTGGTATTCACTCACAAAGATAATTGATAATTTATCTAAGAGTTGGCTAGTCGAGCAAGCGGTTTCGGTAGAACACATCAAATCAGTTATATGGTTTATGATTTGCCAATAAATCAGATGGTTATCGGTGTACCATGGTTCTTACTTGAACTGAAACATTTGGCTACTCCAGAAGTAATGGCTTTTGGTAAAGAGATGAAATCCATTAAGTTTTTCTCAAAAGATTGCTAGGGACTAGCAATAGTTTAGTGTGGGGGATTGATGAGTGTGTAAATACTCATCATTTTTGGTCAAATCTGAACTGCTAAACGTTTAAAAATGCTCAGAAATGCATCAAAATCTTGAAAATATCTCAAAAGTGCATTTTATATGTTTCAGATGCAAAATGTTCAAAATCAGATGAAAATGAGCTAAGTTTGCAAAATTGGCGTTTTCAGGTTCAAAGTTGTCAAAAGCAGGTCCCTGAGCACATAATTTCAAAAGATAAATCACCAAAGGTCCTTTTAAAATCAAAATTTGTCAAAATTAGTCCTTTGGTGAAAAATATCAAAAGTTTTGAGAAATTGCAAAATTAGTCCTTCAAGTTTGAAATTTGGCAAAAATGGCCCTGAAAATTGGAAAATGTCAAGATTGGTCCTTGCATTATTAAAACTTTTCACTTTTAGTCCTTGGAACATCTTTGAGAGAATGGCAGAACTGGTCCCTCTATTTTCAGAAATTACAACATAGGTCCTTGTTTATTTAATCCTTTAAACCTATTTTGGACCTTATCAAAACCCTTGGACCCCTGTCATAATACCCTTTTGACCCCTACTTGAACCCTGTGGTTAAAACCGGTCAAACAAATAACACCCATCGTCTCGCCAGTTTTCCTCCCAATGCTTGCCACTCCACCATTCCACCACCACCTCACTTATCACCCACCTTGTTCCCCTCCTCACCAAACTCCAAAAGCAATTAATGCTTCCCATCCACCACCATCTACCCCCCCTGTCAAATAACCATTTTGGCCAAAAATCAATCAAACGGCTAAGTTGACACCAAGCCATCCAATGGCTAAGAAAATTGTTGGGAATCTACCAGAGAAGTGAGAGAAAGAGTTTTGGATATAAAAGAGGCAGAAAGGAAGCAAGAGGAGTAGTCTACTAGTTTTTTATTTTCTCTTATATGGTTTTATGTTAAAGTTTTCAATTCAGTGTAAGATTTGTATTATTTTGTTAAATTGTATCAAACTAAGGTGTTCAGTATTGATTAATTTCAAGTATCAAATTCAGTTTATGTTTACAATTCCAGTTTATGTTCCTTTGTCTCAATTTGCAAATTCAAAATCTTAAGTACAAGTGGTTAGCAGTTTATTTCTAAGTTCAAATAAGTTTGTATAAGCTATTGACACTTTGTACAAGCTCGCATTCAAGTTTCCATTCATTTTGATTCTTGGTCAACGAAGTCAACGGGTCATATGGCAATGGAAAGGAACAATGGTTGATTCAGATTTGGAATTGGGTTGATATTTAGCTAGGATAGGGTTTGGTTAGGCTAGTGTTCTTTGGTTCTGTTGATTAACCATAGTGGCTAGGACCCTTGTAAGTGAATTTTCAAGTTCCTTTGCATTATCTGAATTTGTAGTTAAATCTGGTTCAATTACGTTCAATAAGCTTTAATTGGGTTATATAAATGTAGTTTGATCATTGATGCAAGTTTGAAAAGTGTTTGTCTCTTTTAATTGTTCAAACAGTCAATTATAGGGGTGTTTGGTTTTGTTGCTTAACTGCCGGTTGGGGTTAGATCAGTGGTTAATGTTTGTTGGTTTAAGTTTGTTTAGCATATAACACTTCATATCTGTCTTACTTGTGCTGTAATCCAAAAGTCAAAATCATATCAATTGCATCCAACAGGTTCACTGTTGGTTTTGAAAAGTAAATCACTTATTGTGTGTTTAAAAGTCATAAACAAAGCTTGCAGTAAGTTCATTTCATCAATATACTTCAACATCAGTCATAAAATTGGAATCAAGTTTCATTTTAGTCAAACTTTGTCTGTTTCAAAAGTCAAAGGTGTTAAAAGCAGTTATCTCGAGCTTTTCGCGACATCGCAGGGTCATTAAAGCTTTTAGGGTCTAATTTTTGGTCTATAAGCAGATTCTAGGTGGTCTTTAAGACCTCATATCTGTTTAGCAAAGCTCTGGATAAGCTAGTGCATAAGCTCAAATTGGTTTCTTTTTCTGTTTCTTTGTCAACTCGGTGAACTCATGATCTTGTGACCTTTGCTTATCGAGGGTTAGGGAGTAGTTGGTTTAGCTTATATCAGCTTATTTGAGTATAATCTAGGTTACGTAGAGAAGTTTGGTTGCTTAATTTGTAGATGCTAGCTTATTTCAAGTGCTTATTCCATTTCGGTTTGCATCACCTTCATATTTTACACATAAGCACCACATTTCTTATTTTTCATAGAACAAGAATAGCATTTTAGCATTTTCCTGAATTTTTCATTAATTTTAGTTCTTGTTTGCTATTTTCTTGATTTAAATTAGTTTTTAAGCACTTTTAATTAACTTTTAATACAAAAATTTCGAGAAAAGGTTCAAAAAATAAGTTTTCATTTTTCTTAGTTTTAGATAAATATAAAAAGCCTAAAAAGTAATTTTCCAGATTTTTCATAGTTTATTTTGTAATTTTTAGTAATTTAATTAGTTTTAATAGTTTAAAATTCTAGAAAATAGAAAAATAGTCGGAAAAAACTAAAAAATAGTTTTAAAAATTCTATTTTGATATTTTAGACTTTTCCAATTCATAACTTTATTTTTCTAGCTTTATTCCCTAATTTCTTGTATTTTAGGTAATTATTTAATAGTTAAAAATAGTTTTTAATTAATATTAATTAATTAAATAGTTGTAAAAATAATTTTCTTTTTCTAAATATTTTCTTTTATCATTAGGTTTGTAAAAATATCATTTTCATATTTTAGGGTTAATATTGATTTAGTTTCACGTTTTCATTTGTACGTTACGTAGTTTTTAATTGGTCTAAAACATAAAACAAAAACATCATTTTGCAAATAGTGATAGCGTTTATTTAATATTTTTTATCTTTTTAATTTCCTTTAATTTGCATTTAAGCCGTTGTAATTTGTTGGCTTTTCCTTAGTTATAATCATAATTGAAATCCTTTTATTCAAATTTCTCGATCACTTTGTAGGGTGATCCATTGCATAGCTCGCGGGACATAACGACCGGGAAATACTATACTCAGATCTTCATTGCATTCGTGCTTGGCGGTTTTAAGCTGGTTACGGTCATGCCATTCACAAGTGGCGGACTTGAGTGATTTAGCTTACTTTGTTGTGGCGCATCAACATGGAAAGTTCTTAAAGAAGGTCATTATGGAAGGTCCATTTCGGATGCCCTCTTGTTGTCACCACCGAGATCCTAATGCTAATCTACAAGATCTTTGTCACCAACATTGCAACTATCCTGGACCTCTGGTGATGAACTACATTTTGGCCGATGAACTAGCGATGCAATACATCCTTTTTAGGATTACCCAATCGATCCCGAGTGTTGATGCTCAAAAGACTGCAAAATCAATGTGGGAACATATTCATCTTCTTATGGAAGGCACAACCTCAATCAAGAGACATGGATCAAAATCTACGGCTTATGAACACTTCATGATTGAACCGGAGACATTAGAGTCATATGATCATCGCTTTTAGGACATCATCAATGATTTGGACAAACACAATATCATCATACCACGAATTGCGTCAACACTAAGTTCTAAGTAGTCTTGGTCGGAATGGGAGAAGTATGTCACTCGTCAAGCTAAGAATCTTCATCATGCTACATACAGTTGTTGTACACTATTTGAAGCCTCGCCAAGAGTTGACAGAAAGAATCCATTGGACTCCGGCTCCACATCCTTCGGAAAATCAATAACTTGCTTTGTGGGCTCAAACTAATGTTCCTCCTCAACCCGCTCCTCAACCTGCTCCTCAACCAACTACAACCATCACACCATATGATCCGTCACAGCAACAAACTCAACAAACTCAATTGGTTCCATACAACAACAACAATGATCAAGCACTTTACAGTGAAGCTGATGAGGACTCCGATGCTTTCGATGAATTGCAACAAGGATTTGTTATGATTGCTAAAGCCTTCGGCCGGTATACAAACAAATCCAACTGTGACAACCCGTACTTTCAGGTCATTTCTCGAAACGATTTATGCCTCATTATTTCAACATTTATTGTAAACTTGGTTTACTTGTTCCAAATTCGCGTAACCTTTATGGTTTAGCGGCGAATTCATGATCATAACATCACGAACATTTCATATGGACTAAGATTAGTCTACATTTCATTGACATCATTTACATCACATTAGTTCATTCATGACATTTCATTTCACATTTAACGCGTAATTTTTATATTAAATAAGCGTTATCGCGTGAGTTATTATTTTGAATATTTAATCCGTTACTTTCAAAATGATCCCGATGTATTTTTAAACTTACATTTAGTTTATAAAAACTATATTTTTAGTTTTCTTAGTGTTTCAAATTTATTTGGTACATAAATCGTTAAAGTTAAATTATTACGACGTGTTCTCAAAAATTTTACGATAATTATTTTTATCACTCAAATTTCACAAGGAATGTATTTTTACAATTTTTATAAAATCATTATACTTTATGTTGATCTATTAAAAATTTACTTGTACCAAAAAGTTACCATTTACCTTACAAGTTACCTTTTTACCTACACCTTTCACTTAAATCTTTTAACAAACAATACAAGTATTTATATATATAAAGAAAGAAAAAAAAAATAATCTTTGAGAAACACTTGCCCCAAAATCCGGCCCTAGGGGGGGGGATTGCATTAATAGTTTGGTTGAAAATTTTACTTACTTATCTAATTATATACTCCAACTCATTCATTCACTCATTCATCCAATAATTCACCAAGTCAAGTAAAAACATTTATTCTCTCTTTGTTCTCTCTCATCAAACCGGTTCTACCATAGGAGTAGCAAAGGGATCAAAATTTTCAAGCTCAAAGTGTTTATACAATCTAGTTAATACTCTTTATTAGGTTTTGAAATAAAAACCAAGAGTATTTAGGATTAACCTTGTTACTTGCACCTCATCATATTAACTTGTAAGCATATTAATATCATTTTACATATTTCATCTTCATTCCATAAGTATCTCTTCATTTTTGGAGCAAGCATGCATGATTTGTGTTGTTATACCATTTCCATTGATTTTAAGGATATATATATATAAGGTCATCCTATAATTATCCCCTTGGTATACTTTGGTCATGATGATGTTTAGGAACCCATGACACCCTAAGAAGGTGTATGGTAGGATTAGATTAGCTTTGGAGTTGATTTGAAGGGATTGGAATAGGTTTAGTCGCGATAAAACTATTTCGACAAGTATAAAATATGTTCTGTCCTTGTTTCGATTTTCTGGAAAATCCGACAGTTGGTACGACATTTTGGCCTTGATATTTAGAAAATATACTTTAAAACGAATCCGTGGCAGCTTGAGCGGTTAAAGCGGACTTATAAGAAGGAGGAATGAATTTTCAATTTGACGAAATATATATTTTGAGAAAATTTCAGCAACATGTTTTTGTTTATTTCGAGTCAAAAACGAGCCTTAAGCTTCACAAATTATTTCGACTTATCAAAATCTATTAGTATACTTTGATGAAGCTAAGGGCGTATTTATACGTGGCGGATTTGAAGCGACAAAATATGCGTTTTCATAAAACTACGTAACTATTATTTCTGCACAACAATTCAACAAAATCACTATCTTTAACCATTAATATCTTTATGATCGAGACCTTTTGGACGAAAACTCCTGAACTAAAACTTCTAGATTTCGATACAAACTTTCCAAAACAGTCGAGTTCGTTCTCTAACGATCGACGTACACTATTTTACGACTAGTTTTCCAAAGCCATTTTTGTTAATTTCATGAATATTCCGACGACATTGTTTTGCGACGAAAAGTTAAAATTTCACCATAAATCATTACGAAACCATTGTAGGATGACATTTTGACGTAAATACTTGTAAAGTGATTTTTGATTGGTCAAGACGTCAAACGAGTATTTTGACGATGAGTAATATTTTCAAAACTCGTAAATGGTATAAATAACATACGAAATGCATGCATAACATTACATTGCAACTCATGACATATCATATCATTCGTAATAGGTCAAGATTAACGTATCACGCTACATTTCGGTGTACTCACTTTTGTCTTCGCATCATTGACCAAGTGAGTTTTCATAGCCCCACTTTTAATTGTTTTTATACTACTTTTGGGGGAGATACATGCTCAAACTGTTTTATTACATTCATGACTATTTGCAAACTATATGTTATCCGAACTAAATGCTAGTCATACGAAGTAACATTATTGCCATACTTAGAATTTCTATATCATATATTCAATGGTCTAACGGTCTTGGTATATTCATTGGTCTAACGGTCTTGGTATATTCATTGGTCTAACGGTCTTGGTATATTCATTGGTCTAACGGACTTGGTATAATATTGATCTAACGGACTTGGTATACGATTATGGACTAACGGTCTTGGAACGATTTGAACATACACTATATACATTTTGGCAATGGGTTGTGAACACACAGGTTGCAAGTTTTGTATGGGCGGAACTTGGAGGCTGAAAGATTCACAATGCCTTTGCTGCATAAACGAATTCGATACATTGAGCCATGCACTATTATGTGAATTCATTTGACATCATGCACTTGAACATTAACTCTACATATTCTGGCAGTGGGTTGTGAACACACAGGTTGCAAGTTTTGTATGGGCGGACTTGGAACTGAGTGGATTTACAATGCCTTTGCTACATAATCGATTTTGATAGTCTTTACATTTCAACGATTTACAATGCCTTTGCTGCATAAACGATTTTGAAAGGCTTTACAATTCAACTCAAACTCTATGAACTCACTCAACCTTTGTGTTGACACTTTTTAGCATGTTTTATCTCAGGTATCTAAGGCATTCACTTCATGGCATGCATTTGGACACATCATGGAGTCGTGGTGACGACGCGTCGGCCTACATGGGATTTATATACCTTTAAAACATCGTTTGAATTGTAACAAACTTATTTCCGCACAAGTTGATTTTCATTTGGGACCTACTTTGTAAACTCCGATTGTTTTATTAAATCAAACGATGTATTTTCCAAACGACACTTTAGGTCGTTCAATAACCCATAAACTGTGATGTGATGCTATGACGTCGTGAATTTCCCATTCATTTCATTCCGCTGCAAAACGTGCAAATGGGGGTGTGACACCAACAATCGATTGTCGCTCCTCATCAAACACAAGGAATCGGTGTTGTGAACAATGGACGCGTTGAAGTTCGAATCGGTGGTTTATGGTCGGATGGGAGGTGGTCAAGGGTTTAATGCTATGGGAAGGAATAACATGGTGCTCCGCAGACAACAAAGGGCTCGATGTGGTTGAACAGGGGAGTGCTGAGAATGGGGTTACTGGTCTTCGTTGTTATAACCGTGTAATGAGAAGGGTCATCTGGCTAATGCATGCCCTAAGCCGAGGACAAGAGGTCGTGCTTATCACAAAGAGGCTTTGCTCTTGGCTCTCAAGGATGAAGCTGGTGGCACTCTTAACAACAAGGTTCAACGAGCTTTATGGCGATGCAGATTCTCGATGATGATATGGAGGACATCGCAGGCTAATCAGCAAGTGATGATGTTGATGGCACAAATGCAAGCTCTACACATGAGTGACACGGGCCCAGTGTATGACACTGACGGCTTGTCTCAGGTACCGGAACAAAATACACTCATTCATGATCTGATATCTCCGCCAATTTCTCCATCCGACAAGGATCAGAGTGTTCAACATGAGCCATCTACATCTCATTCTGATGATTATCAAATAGATCCCGTAGTTATATTTGACGATCAAGATAGTCTTATGGTTAATATTGATAATCAAATTGACTCCGTGGTTATATTTGAATATCTAAATAATGATCATGTTGAGACTCACGTTGAACAAGATGAGCTTTTGTCTAATAGAGAAATTGAGCTCCTGACCTTAATTAAAGACCAAGAATCTCGTTTGGAAATTTGCACGCAATTAAAAGACAAAAATGCACTGTTAATTAGGGATAATGAATGCTTAATCAGACAAATCAACGTTTTTAAAACTCAAGAAAGACGTGAAAAAGGTTTTGAAGTCGCTTTTGCTAAATCTCATCAAAAACGAAAATTATTAGAACGACGGATACGTGATCTAGCCGCATCCAAGAATGCTTTGGTGTCTCAAATAGAACAACTGAAACATGAACATAAACAACAAATTAACGCTTTTACTTTGG
This sequence comes from Chrysanthemum makinoi, assembly GCA_910596185.1. Taxonomy (NCBI): domain Eukaryota; kingdom Viridiplantae; phylum Streptophyta; class Magnoliopsida; order Asterales; family Asteraceae; genus Chrysanthemum; species Chrysanthemum makinoi. The sequence goes on from OU343216.1 coordinate 136,265,718, forward strand.
AAACTAAAAATGCCAAGACTGAGTTGTTAACTTGTCAAAAACAGTTCTCTGAGTACAAAAAGCATTCCACGAAACGAATAGATAACTATCTTGAAGAAATTGTCGACTTACAACACAAAATCAAAGAGTTTCGAAATGTTGTTTATAAACATGGTGAGTCAATCACAACTATTCAAAAGTTTACTTTTAAACCAAATCCAAATGGATATGGACGATTCTTGCCGATTACAAACCTAAGTTTTCAAACAGAGCATTCAAAACCAAATCACGAAGTTTACATGCAGAATAACATATAATTGATGATTCAATTATGACTGCTGTTGAATATAATCGCATGGAGGAATTAGATGCTGATGACGAGAATCGGTTAAAAATGGAAAATGTCGTTTATAACAAACCATTTAACTATTCAAAATCCGTAACTTTTGTCACACAACAAGATATTTCTAACAAACCTGTAAGATATAGGATTTCACAAACACACTAAACCATAATCATATGAGGCGTTCAAGTAGTTTAGAGAGAGAAAGTTCTAGAGAGAGAAAGGGAAGAGAGTTGGGAACTATGTGAAACAAAGAAAAATGGTATTAAAGCTCCAACCCTCTACCTTGGGAGGTAGAGGGTATTTATAGTGTCTTACAAATAAACGCCACCTACGGGCTGTGGATCAGGTATACAGTGGGTAAAGACCCATCCGTCCTCCATGGTGTTACATAACAAACTACTTACTAACATAACTTGACTACGACTACGAGGTTTCTAACGAATACATATACTTGAGGTGACCGAATCTTTAACGACTGAATTTTCTAATTCCTAACAATCTCCCCCTAAGGGAGGTCACCTCAATTTACAAAGAATACAAACAGATATTACATTAGATTGTTCTAGGATTCTTGATTAAGTTCTTCTTTCGAAAGCCGTAGTCATTGATTCTTCATGATGCATGTTTGGATAGATTCAGTGGAGGTCTTTAAGCGATCCACGTGATGAAGAGTTTTGAGCCAGCTTTGAGATCATCGGCTAACATAAATCTCTGACTCTTCCATTGTGGTGTTGGTATTATGTGATGTTGTGACAATTGGACCGACATGCTCACATTCAGGATCATGATATATTCTCATCAGAGTAGCGGAAGCTTTTACTGGATCATGATATTTGCAGCTAGCGAAGCATGGAGTGAAAGTATCAGAGTCGTTGAAGAACTTATCATGATTTCTTTTGAGATGAATGTGTAGTGTGAGCATGCGGCTATGGATTGACCGCTTCATTACGATCATTTGCAACGTCGGGCGTACCTACATACAACAGTTAGCAATAAAGTGCACGAAAGTGTCTTTGATCACTTTCGTTGAATTGAGGTATACGGCCCACGGTTCCCGTTGATCGATTACTAATCTGCCTGTGATCAGTGTAATTCGAAGAATTTCCTTGAGGGTTTTAGCGCAGCTTCTCTAGTCGTTTCTCAAACCGAAACATCTCAAAGAAGACAACACGGAGTGAGTGAACCAGCGAATTTGAGATTCACTGATTGATGAAAAGAGATTTGAAAAACAACCGTGTATTGCTCAATAAAAATTGTTTTAGCAATACAATGAAGGTTTTAACGAAAATCAATTATCAATCATAAACACCTTTTATTTTGAAATATGAGTACACAGTCGATGTGCAAAAGAAAAGAGTTTTTAAGCAAAATGACTGGTTTTTCAAAGGTATCCGTCAATCCATAACCTGAACCAGGATTGATTCAAAAGATTGAATCGCCCCATTGTTTCTTTTCAGTTGTCACATGGTTGATCTATTGGATAGATCTCACATGCCACCCACCAGGAGCTTGTTTGATGTTGGCTCCAGAAGGCTTTCCATCTTCATTGTGAATATGTTGGCATATCACTCAGATGTTCTGGCAATACCACAAGGATAATGCGTAGGACTCATAAGATATAGTCTCTCTTTCCACATTGTGTGAAACAGAGAGTCTTCATTGAAAGTGCCTTAATGAGATTTATAGATGATCTCGTGGCTCTAGACTCAATTGTGCATATTTGGTTCCTATGCCGGAGACTAGGGAGAGGGTCTCCTTCTTCAATATCAACAATCTCTAAGAGAAAGTCGATAGATAATGTCGGTTCCCCGTGAAATTGAAACAAGTCCTTTTAAGAGGAACTTGAGTGGTTTGGGAAGTTGTAGTGCAGTACGTCACTGGGTCCATGACGTCTTGTCTTCAATACCGGTGTTACCTTAGTAACCACCATAGTATATGAATTGAACCCAGTATCTGCCCTAAGGTTGAATAATCGGAGGGCTATTTATTTTCACCCTTTTCACATTCAATTCTTTTTCATTCTCCAACCCCTTAAGTGCTTACCGAGACTTCATAACTAGAACCTTGTTGGGTTTATTCCAGTACTAGCTGTCTCAGTCCGCACTCGTCCCATATCTCACATTTCTCCTTTTTTCATCATACCTAAGGACTTATACACTATCTAGTGGATTGTCCCTGGTAGATCCCTCCGGTTCTGGCGGATCATGGGAACAAATACCTAACCTCATCATCCTTATATCATCATACATAAAGTAAAGTTGGTCGGTCTATTTGGTATTGTTCATATGCTATTGGAACCAATTGAAAACCATTTTAAAATTAATCCAGATACTTGTGATATATTATCAAAGCATTTTGTACCTGAATTGTTTTTGATATTTTTAGAACAAGAGCTCCCCCTCAACATGTGCATCAATCATCATTTTGTAATGGAAATAATTTTCACCTTTGAGGGATTGGCTTGCATCTAAGAGTAGTTATATAAAGACTGTGGTTTTCAAAATAGTTGCTCCCCCTCCATATGTGCATAGAAATTTGAAAATGTTTTGCACATATTAGGAAAAGACTGCACATTGAAATAAATTGATCACGTTTCAAATCTTTGTGGTTTAAAATAGATGCTCCCCCTTAACATGTGCATGGAAAATTTGAAATCGTTTGGCACATGTGGGGAGGAAAGATTGCTAAACACTTATAAAACCAATCATCAAGTTATCAGTTTAAATCCAATTTAAATCATAAATTCTCCCCCGATCACACTTTCCAAATCCTTTGAGAGATGTGATCTCTTATTGATTTAAATTAAATTTTGAGAGCTTTTGAGGAGAATAGTGACTTGCTTTTGAAAAACATTTTAACTGATAAGGATCGATTTTCAGGACTTTAAACTCCATTGATTAAACATGCATAATTGTCTTTTGAAAACATAACATTAGCAAAGGTTTTAAATCAACTGAATAAAACATTATTCTTTTTGATTGTTCAACAATACACCTTGCTCATTTACATGTCAATTGTTTGAAAAATGACCTTTCAAAATAACCTTTTTAATTCGAATAAAATCATTCTCCCCTCAATCAATGACACAAGTTGTTGATTGAGAGATAGAGATTTTGACGGATGATAAGCACAAATGATTTACACGAATAATAGAGTACAAGGTATTTTCAAAGCAATTTAGTTTTCATTAGATGGCAAATATTTTTCAGAAGAATCATTAGACGGAAAAATATTTGGAAAAAGAAACATTTGTCTTTTTGATGACAAACATTTTTAAGAATCAGAGCATGAGATTTGTAAAATAAGATAAAGCATGGCTCTGTTCTTTACTTTTAAAACGGGTTATTGCCTGAAATGACAATAAACCACTATTTTTCTCCGCCTCATTTTTTTTAAACAAAATCTATGTACATTCGAAGAACATCTAAAGACCCGTGACATTCTTTGAATGTCAACACAAAGTCCGTAGATGATATCGAAAAAGGACAAACATGACAAAATAACAATATTTTTGGAATTTTTCAAGATTTTCTAATTTTTATGGATTTTTGAAAGTTTTATATTTTTCTCTTTGCTTTTTGTTGGTTTTATAATTTTGTATTTTGGTTTTTGAATAAATATATACAAAGATATGGATGAAGAAAGACCTTTACTCCTCGTCTTCCTCTTGAAGACGTTTAAGTGTTTCCGGTTGTAGACTCTTTAGACCAAGTCGTGGGAGGATAAACTCAAAACGTTCTCTAGGAAGAGCTTTGGTGAAGATGTCGCTAACGGTATTCAGTCCTCACAAAATAGAGTTCCACCACACCCTTTTCCACTTGTTCCCTGATGAAATGATGTCGAATGTCGATATGCTTTGCTCTTGAGTGTTGTACGTTGTTGCATGAGAAAGCAATAGCACTTTTGTTATCACAGTACAGAAGGATTTTGTTGAATTCAAAGCCATAGTAAGTTAGTTGAGATCTCATCCATAGGATTTGAGCACAACAAGATGACATGGCTATGTATTCACCTCTGTAGAGGAAATAGAAGTACTCATTTGCTTCTTTGAAGACCAGCTCACAAGCTTATCACCCAAAAGCTGAGCACCTCGACGTATTTCCGACGTGTATCTTGACACCCTGCATGATCGATATCACATAGGCTGTTAGTGTCATACCGGTGTCCTTCGGGTACCAAAGTCCCATATTGATGGTTCCTTGGAGATACCGAAAGACCGTTTAACCGCTTCAAGGTGCTTTTGGTAGGCTTAGCCTCGATATCTAGCACACATGCAAACCGAACAAAATGTCTGGTCCTCTGTGAGGTACATCAGGAATCCAATCATACTACGATATTTCGTTTGGTCTACCATGATCCCTGAGTGGTCCTCATCCATTTAGTACTCTATCATGGGAGTATCAATAGGGTCACTAGAATCAAATCCAAATTTCTTTAAAATCTCATTTGCATATTTAGATTGATTTATAAAAATGCCTCCGGGACTTTGTGAAATTTGTAATCCCAAGAAAAATGACATTTGTCCCATCATTGACATTTAAATTTGGAACTCCATTTCATTTGAAAATGGCACATTCATTGGGGTCAGTAGAGGCAAAGATAATATCATCAACATATATTTGAACGTGAATTAAATGTTTGCTGACTTTCGGTGAACAATGTCGGATCAAAGCTCCTTTCTTTGAATCCGAAGATAGAAGAAACTTTGACAGCGTATCATACCATGCCCTTGGAGCTTGCTTCAAGCCGTAAAGAGCCTTCTTCAGGCGATAAACATGAGTAGGATGCTCTGGATTCACAAAACCTTCAGGTTGGCTGACGTATACGACTTATTTAAGATCTCCATTAAGAAAAGCCGTCTTTACATCAATCGATAGACAATCCATATTCTTACTTGCAGCATTAGCCAGAAGATTCGATTGCCTCGATCGCGTGCACAGGAGCAAATGATTCTTCAAAGTCAATACCTTCCTCCTGGCGGTATCCTTTTGCAACTAATCTAGCCTTGTTCTTTAATACATCGCCATGCTCATCAAGCTTTACTTTGAAGATCCACTTTAGAGCAATGATCATAGCACAATCTGGAGCAGGTACTAATTCCCATACATCAAGTCGATCAAACTCATGAATTTCTTCTTGCATGGCATTGAACTAGCTTTCTTCATTCATGGCAGTTTTAACATCTTTTGGTTCGACCTTAGAGAGTACGGGGTTGAAGAAGCACCATAAGGCATCGGTTGCAAGTTGTTTCCATGTTGATCTTGGGCGAGAGGGGTTTCCAATGATGTTGTCCAATAGATGATCATGTGTCCATTTCTAAGGTGTTCATGTGGTTGTTGTTGAGGAACTGACGTAGCAGAGTCGATTTCTCCTGATGAAGATGGTTGATGATGATTCGGAGCAAATATATTTTCAAACGGGCATCTTCGAGGTAGCAAAGGGATTAACTTCATCCGGGGTTCCAGAAGCAATTCCATGATGTACACTTGATGATTGAAGGTTTGTTGATGAGGCACAGTGATCAGTGGCGCTTCTTGACTTAATGACATTGAAAATAAAGGGTTAACTTCATTTGACAGGTTAGAAGCAGTCTCTGTTGTTGGAATTGATGATCATTGGCCTTGGCTCATAATGTTTATCAAACATTGGATCAAACAATTTCTTCAAATCATCTTCAGATGGAGGTACATATGGAGTTGCTGGAAAGGAGTTTGGTACAAGGATGAACCAACGGACTGTTTGAAGTGCGGGTCCAGAACTGGGTTGTCCTGGAGCCATAGGACCAGTCGGCTCATCAAACGTAACGTGAATTGTTTCCATGATATTTCGGGTTCTTTTGTTGTAGATTCGATATCCATTTTTGTTTGGTGCATATCCTACAAATACTCCAATGTCCGCTTTAGCTTTAAGTTTGCCTAAGTCTTGGCCCTCATTAGTTGGATAACATAATGCACCAAACACACGAAGGAAGGAGAGATTAGGTTTTCTATTGTGGGCAAGTTCATATGGAGTTTTTCCATGAGCAGTGTGAATTAGGGATCGATTTTGAGTGTAGCATGCAATGGCAATGGCTTCAACCCAGAGAAACATTGGAACCTTTGAGTAAATCAGCATTGTTCTTGCGGCTTCCACAAGAGTTCGATTTAGTCTTTCAACTACACCGTTCTGTTGAGGAGTTCGTGGAACACTTCTTTGATGACTGATTCCAACACTTTCATAAAACTCACTAAGTTGTTTATTAACAAACTCGGTTCCATTGTCTATTCGGATGATTACGATAGTTTTGTTAAATCGAACCTGCACTTGTTTGATAAGTTTGATGATGATATCCGGAGTTTCATCATTTGTCCTTAGGAACTTAACCTGTGTGAATCGAGTAATCATCAACCACAACTAACACATATTTCTTCCCAAAGATAGTTTGCACTCTCATGGGTCCACATAAATCCATGTGAATTGTATGAAGAACTTCGAGTTTGTAGGTTTGGGTTTGTGGGCATATTTCTTGCTTTTTCCCAATTGGCATGTTGAACAAAGATGATCCTTTTCATACTTTAGTCTAGGTAAACCTACAACTAAGTCCTTTCTAGAGAGATCATTGATGGTGCCGAAGTTCAAGTGATTGAGACAACGATGCCATAACCATGACTTTGTTTTCGAAGCCTTTGACAACAAGCAAATTGGAGAAGACTTCATCATATCTTCGATAGAGATGGTGCATAGATTTGAACCACGTGTTCCTCTTAAAAGTTCCTTACCATCAAGTTCTCTAACGAAACAAGTATGTTTTCGAAGGCCACTTCAAGATCGAAATCACAAATTGACCGACAAAGAATAAGTTATGACCAAGACCTTCTACGTAGTATACCCCGGAGATAACACTATCACCGACAACATAATCTCCATAACCCATAATAGCACCAAAATGATCATTCCCGAATCTAACAGTCCCGATGAATTTACTCACGAAGTTCATGAGCCGCGACGGTCTCCGGTCATATGCTTGGAGTACCGAGTCCGGTACCAGAATGATTTGAACGATGCAGTTGAACAGAACAAAGAATGGATAACTGGATAATTGGGATCCCCATGCAAGAATGGGTTCCACTTGGTTAGTAACAATGATTGGAACACCCACATCGAGAGTAGAAACAATGGACTCATTAAAATAGATGCAGATAGTAGTGTCCAGTATTTGACCTATTAAAAGTATGTTCACTTCTTAAGGGAATAGTTCTACCAGTAGGCATCCATTTTCTAGTGGGCATTGATTTAGAAACTTTAGGGTAAAGCTCATTAATCTTACGGCCAATAGGTATCCATTGATAACCTATATTACTAAATTTCCTTCCTGTGGGTTTCCACTGTTTTCTAACTTTCTTTCGCCTTTGCCTTTTAGCCTTCTTAGCTTGAATTTTAACATTAACAGTTTTATCAGTCGTTTAACAACATTAGAAAAATCATTCACACCACATTCAAGATTAGTAACAGAAACCACGCAATCATCATTACATGTTTTGCCAAAAGTAGCAGAATTCGCATTAATTACAGTATGCTTAAAGCTAACACTAGAATCAATACGATTCGTTTTATTCAACGCAAACTTAATATTCCTAGGGTGATCTTCTACTCTCTTCCAATGTACATTCTTAGCTTGCGAGGTCCTATCTTGCTTGGTATTGCCTGGAGGCTTTGACCCGCTTGCTTTAATGTCACTGATTACTCCTGTAGAGGGAATTATGGGAACATTAGTTGGTTGATCTACTTTTTGCATTCCTGAACTAGATGTGCAGGGATCTGAACTACTTGAAGGCACATTAGTGTTCACTTTCTTAAAACTGGGCATAGAATGATTTGAATGCTTGGCACTAGGCATAGAACAAGGCATCACAGCTTTTCCTTTCGCACCTAAGGATTTAGGACATGTTGCAATTAAACATTCTAGCAGCTCCTGAGATCGTTTGGCCTGAATGCAAGCAAACCTAATTTCTCTATCAAGAGGCTTATTTATGAAGTCCTCTTCCACAATCTCACGGAGACATTCTAGACTATCCTTAAGGTGAGCACAATAGTTATGAAACACAAGTTCATTGTTCCTAAGATGAGGAGGAATGTATTTAACAGTCACAGTATATTTGCAGTCTAAGGATGACTTTGATGCAATATTCTTATTAAAGACAAGTGGCAGTTTCCCTTTTTCCTGACTCCTCAGATTCTCAATTTATTTTTGTAAAGAAGTTATTTTCTCGTTGTTTTTGTCACGAGTGACTTTCATTAAATCATATAACTCTTTAAAGTGTCGTTTAACTTTTTCATTTTCTTCTAGAAAACTCTCGTTTTCTTTTTGTAAAACATTAACCAAGTTTTGAAGATGAAAAGTTTGAGAATGCTGAGAATCTAAAGGAGGAGGCATTTGGGAGCCAGTCACATTGTTCTTTTTACCCTTTAATTGAGAGATTTGGGCTTTCAACTTTCTGATCGTGCAACAATGAGCTTGAATCTGTTCGTCACGTTTATTTATCTGAAAAACTGCATCAAACTCTGGAACATCTGAGGATGTCTTGATATTTGAGGTTTTAACATTTTCTTTGAGATGTTGATATTTTATTTGCAAATCAAAATGTTCAACTTCTATTTTAGAAAGATGTTTTACCAAATTATCGTGATCATCTTGATCAATTTTCTCATTAAGTTCTGAGTTTTTGTTTTCAAGCTCAATGACACGATCATGGGAGACTTTCAATGCAATAGATAATTCATGAAATCGAGAAGCAGTAATAGAGTGCTTAGTAATAGTATAAAACACATCTTGAGCAACACAACTCGAAATCAAATTCTCATTTAAGATATGCAAGTTCTTCCTTTCAACTTCATTATATTTGAGTTCATGTTCATAATCATTGACCTCAACTATCATTGCATCAAATTCCTTTTCCATTTCTTTAATATCTGAATTTATTCCCTTTTGAAGGCTCTCAAATTGACCTTTTAATTGTTTAAAGAAAGGCATGACCTCAGTTAAGTAACATTCTTTAGTTTGCTCAAAACCCCTTTCCCCCTCAGTTATCCCTGTAGGTGTGATTCTCTTCTTACACGTTTTCTCAAAATCAACAAATAGTAAAACAACATAGAGGACGATTAAGGTTTTGCTATTTATGGCAATTGATCTAGGAACTAAATGCATTGGTGTATTAGGAGGATACACGGTTGCTTTGACGCAATTTCCTACCAGGGGGATTCTTTTCAACAAAATTTTCAGCTTTTTGCATATCCATATCTTTCTTCCAAAAAATCTATTCTGGGGTTATTTGAGTTTGAGGCTTAAACATGTTAAGGGAGATCCAATTTTCCTTAGTGTAATCATGAGGTTTGATAGTTATGTTTTCCTCTTTACATGTAGGGTTGTTGAGTTTCTTATCCATTTTCTCCCTAGTGACTTCATCGGATTTCTTATCTTCCTCGTGCATTCAGGCAACTAGGTTTCTGTCTCGGCTTAAGGATTTCATTGCCATCATAAATTACCTTATGAGCAGTTCTAGCCTTTTTAATGACCTCTGGATTTGGTTCCTCAACAAGGGGAATGCTATGTTTATCGCTTAAGACTCTATGCTTAGTGATCAAGTTAGCAGTCTGAATGGTATTCCCTTGTATGTACAACTTATTTTCAAGCTTGTTTTTCAAAGTTTTTAGATTGGAAAAATCATTCAAAAGTTTTGATTCCTTAGCATTGAATTCTTGCTTAAGCATTTTCACATTTTCTTGAAGCTCTTGTTTTTGCTTAGCAGTTTTAGAAAGCTTTTCTTGTAAGGAGTTTAACTCTTGTTTTAATACTTCTTCTCTAAAATTACTTTTTCTAATAATTGTACGCATTTGGTCATCCATTTCCTGCTCACGGGTAGTTAACTCAAACTTAGCACGCTGTTCATAAATTGCAACTTGTTCTTTATAGGCATTCAGTTCAGAGATAACAGAATCATTAGGGGCACATGCAGTGTATTCATCAAAAACATACTCATTATCGACTGCAGAAGATGCATTGCTTGGTACAACCTCACTTTCACTTTGCATCACATATTGATCATATGCGACAATATTGTTATTACCCTCATCATCAATATCTGATTCATAAGTTTCAAGAGATTGTACTTTATTATGCATATTTTGCTCATCAACTTCATCATATAGTTTTAATACCTCTGAGATGATTGATTCTTTGGATGGACCAGCTTGTTGTGATGATGAGACCTTAGGAGAGACCATTGGAGAAATGCTAGCCATGAAAATTGTTTGAGCAGTAGGTTCATCATCGACGTCAGAGTCTTATGCATCACAGTCAGCGACTTGAAAGGCATTCTGATGATTATGACCTATCTCCTGAATCGGCTGCTCATCCACATCTGCATCATATGTCTTGGCATTGCCCTCGAAGAAACAAAAACTCCTCTTCATCCAACGCTTGCACCATTATCCCGAGCTTGTACGAGCAACATCTTGTCTCTGAAGTATTACGCATTCGTGGACGTTTGGAGATGTGCAGTTCCTAGCAATGTGTCATTCACCACCACAGTTGTAGCATTTGACTGGCTTTGCTTGTCCTTGATTTGTATTCCTTCCACGATTCTGATTTGCTACATATCCTCTACCAACTCCACCTCTTCCCTGTTCATCCTGCCTTTCTTGAACTGGTTGCACCATAACTTTTCCGTCTCTGACAACCGCATGATTGTGAAGGTTGGATGCGATTCGATCTCATTGTTAGTGTGAAGACTGTTGGTATGTGGAATGAGAGTCAAGTTTTGTTTAACCATAAGGGCCAGTTGATTAATGAAGTGTCCCACGGCTGCATCGGCATCAGCTTGTTTGAATCTTGGATCGGGAATGAGTTTGTGATTACCATTACCCATGGGTATGACTTGAGATGCTTTGGTGGTAATACCAACATTGGTGTAGAAAGGTGTAGAATCATTTGGTGAGCTTGATTCTCCCTGATTGGTTTTGAACTGTTCCAGAATCCTTTTTTCAAACATAGCAAGCCTCTCATTCTGAAGCAGGAAGGCATACAATTGCTCATAGTTTGTATTCTTCAACCCTTTGGTTAGCTTCATAGCGGTGACAAATTTGTGCCATTCGGGATTCATGTTGTTCACAAACTTTGAGTTGAGCTGAATGTTAGGCATGGTCATTTTGATGTTTTTCATGTCATTCACAAGCTTATGGAATCTCACGTAGTACTCATAGACACTCTCATCTGGTTTCATCTTGAAGTGCTCAAACTCATCATACAGTTGTGATTCTCTGTCTTCCTCAGTTAATTCAGAACCTGAGAGAAGCATCTTGACATTATCCCAAACAGCCTTGGCTTTAGTGTTGTGATTGATTAGCTTGTAGATGTCTTTTGGAAGACCCTGAAGTATGATGTTGAAGCCCTGATATCAGCATCGAATCTCTTTTTCTCCTTATCACTGAGCTCATCATACATCTTTGGTCTGTCCATTCCAAAGATCATTGTTCCATCTGCTGCAGTGTCAATTATGTCTCTTGTAGTCTCAATCTGATATGGTCCTTCATCAATAGATTTGAGAATGTTGACCCCATTTTCCTTTCCAAGACAGTACAATCGGATTCGTTGAGCCCATGAGTCATACTCAGTTCTGTCAAGCATAGGTGGACGAGTATCGATCCACCGCTTGAACATCCTCAGCTACAGAAGAAACGATAGTAGGTACGAAGTTTGACATGATTACAAGTTCTACGGGATTTTACTATTCCTTGATTAAACTGGGAAATAGATTCTTTCACGGGATTTTACAAAACCAAAAGAACAACCGTAAAAATGTAGCACGAAGAAGTGACAAGTCTCAATAGACAAGTAGCAAAACAGTCAACTCGCTTTGGTATCAACTCGCTAAACAGACAACTCGCTTAAAGAAACAAGTCGCTTAAAGAACCAACTCGCTTAATAGCCAAGTCGCATATAGAGACAACTCACTTAATTGCCAAGTCTCAAATAGAGAAAACTCGCTTAACCACCAAGTCACTTAAACTAACTCGCTAGCTGTACAACTCGCTTAATAACCAAGTCGCTTTAGAACTCAAGTCGCTTAAAGAAACAACTCGCTTAGAACCCAAGTTGCTTAAAGAAACAACTCGCTTAGAAATCAAGTCGAATAAAAAGTCAACTCGCTAAATAGCCAAGTCGCATATACCAACTCGCATCTAGTAACAAAGCAACTCGCTTCGAAGAAACAAAAGTCCAAGACTCAACTCGCTTTGTACAAAGTTCACAAATAACCACTTTATCAATAAAAAAACAACCAAACCACAATGATTTAATCCTTCCAATTCAAAACATAAACACATATGATGATCCTAAACACAAAAGTACAAGCAAAATCCAAACTTTAACACTAGAATTTGTCCAAATGATTCAAACTCTCCTAAACACTTAATACCCCAAAAACCTTATGAAATCCACCAAAACAAAGAGCATGAAAGATGAGTGATCAAACCATGGCTCTTGATACCAATTGTAAGATATAGGATTTCACAAACACACTAAACCATAATCATATGAGGCGTTCAAGTAGTTTAGAGAGAGAAAGTTCTAGAGAGAGAAAGGGAAGAGAGTTGGAAACTATGTGAAACAAAGAAAAATGGTATTGAAGCTCCAACCCTCTACCTTGGGAGGTAGAGGGTATTTATAGTGTCTTACAAATAAACGCCACCTACGGGCTGTG
>OU343216.1:136278879-136301304 GCA_910596185.1 Chrysanthemum makinoi
GTCTCAGTGGTTATCAAATCCGGAATAACTGATTAAGCCCGATCACATGAACCTGTTATGCGTCCCCGATGTACACATTACTCTTGAGATTGACCAAATTGTCAGTTCATGGGAACAAAATAACAATATCTTCATTTTACCATGTGCATTCCAGTTATCTTCCATATAACCAATCAGCCCATTATGAACACAAGTACCCAACCAGAGTAGAGACACAACATACATCGAGTAACTGGTTGAATCAATGATCTTCTCTGGGATATCAACTCCTAATAACCGATTAAGCTCGATCATGTGAACATGTTGTGCGTCCCTGATGTTCACATATCTCTCCCCTGATGGTTGTGATCTCATCAGAATCATCATTGCATTGTGTACATGAAGCAATAACCTGAAGCACTACCATAAATCATATAGAAGATGTCGATAAGTAATATCATCTCACGCTCCAAATATTCTTCTCATAATTCACCCAACTGAACGCTGAAGTAACATATACGAAAGGTCTCCAGAGACCACTTCCCCCAAATAGATGAAATAATACACCAAAGGCTACGAGTTAAACACTGAGTTTCTATACGGTTATGACCTTTGTCTTCCCGGGATAACTTCAATCAGGTAGAAGTGTTAAGTTCATCATGTGTACTCGTTGTGCTTTTAGATGTATGTCTCCTTCCCCCTTGCTAGTTTTCATACCTCAGAATCAGCAACACATTATACATACCCAATATTCATGATATAGAGAAGAACAAAATTTAGCTTAAATGTATCTTGTGAGAATCAACTATTGCGGAAACTCTCCCTGACTATTTTTACCAACCCATATATGGACAAATTGAAGTGACCAGTGACGAAGAAAACCCGATATACCAAACTTGAAACTGAAGTAGAATTCCCCGCATTTATATCTTAATTTTTCTCTAATGTTTGAAGAACGGTGTCGAGAATTTGTGCTTCAAGCAAATCTCTAAGTACTCACTACTCAAACAAAGTATGAGACATTAACACCTCTTGCGATTATCCACACCGTCATCTGCATGTGACATTGAGTAAAACAATGTAACTCCTAACAGTGATAGTTAACCAGGTCTTCAACCATCCACCCCGACTGCTGGTAACTAGATAAACCAAGTCTTCAACTCAAATTCTAAATCCAGAGCAAGTTATCAAATAAGAACACGCCTTTGTGAAAGTCAACTTCAATCTCAAATAAGTGATAAATGATTATCTCCGAAGTAAGCAACTTGTGTCAAATGCCCAACACGTGAATAAACATACAATCGGATGTACATTGACCCACTGAATGAACCAGAACAAATGATTCCTCAACATCAATGCATTCTTCCAAAAAGTATACATGTAGAGACTGATATGGAAGATTCACCAATAACTTCGAGCGGATGAGGTAATCATTATACTCAATGTTCATTTGTTTGATTTACAGAGTGCACATTGGAAGGAACAATAATCCGTGAAGATTTGGCAAAGGAATACCAAAGAGCGGATCATTATTCATGAACAATAATCCGTGAATATTTGGCAAAGGAATACCAAAGAGCGGATCATTATTCATGAGTGCAACTACAATGATAGTCATTAACAACACTTTGAGGAATAACTAGAGATTGGGCTGCTTGAGTAGTCTGAGAAGTACTTCTTAGATGATCAACATTCTCTCGTGGTTGGAAATACTCATCAAACATATCTTGAACCAATGAATCCCAAAACAATAAATCCCATTTATCCTTAGTAAGTAAAACATTAAGCGTTGGGAGGAGAGTTATCAAACATTAAGTCGTATGACCATTATTCAAACATCCATCATCATTTAGTATATTCACTCTTCTCCCCCTCAAAAATTGCATCCGAAGTTGCCATTTTTGATTTAACAAGTGAATAAGAATGTACACCAATGAACGTAGATCCACTTGAGGGTTGAAAGAGCGTGGAAAAACATGAAGCTTGTTGATGAAGAATGTCGATGAGAATGGTCATATACATGAAGATTTTCTTCTTTGAAGATAAAGCGATGAAGCGTACACGTTTCTTTCTTTGAAGAAGGGCCAGGTGAAGTGTTATATGCGAGACGCCATAATGATGAAGTACGAGGCCTGAATCTGAGCGAATGTGACGTCATAGCCGGTTTAATATCAATGTTGAGTAACTTGAACCCGTGAGTTATGAGATATCAATCATTTTGTTATCCATACTTTAAGCCAGTCCATGTATTGAAGGATCAAAGTATCTGCAACTGAGTAAGGACTACCTGCACTAATATTACTGATACGCTTACGCAGCGCGTTCGGGGTTAAAGGAACTTCCTTTTCTTCGAGCAAGTTTTATAACACCCTAGGCAGTGAACCTAATCGTTGTAGTGTAGTATTAGGTTAAGCCACGGGTATTGATATCGTTCTCTAGGGGAATAGTGTCGTTAGGCTGAAGTGTATGTCGATTTAAGTCTAAAGGTGAGGGATGATTATTTTTGTATTTTTATATTTTATGAATCTCGGTTTTGGAGGGAGGGTGGAATTAGTTGCTAGTCAACTATCCCAAAAGATACTAACTAAATTATGGATCTACCAAGAACGTGAAGTATATCTACTTATGATATATTACTCCTTGCTAGCTATCCAATTCTACCTACTGAATTGTCAGGTCCTATTGATGGTTGAATTGTCACGTCCTTATTCTTAACGCGTTTGGTTTTCTAAGGGTCGTAAGGTGTGCATTCCCTAACTCTTTAAAGTCACCTTTAAGTGTAGTAAACAAAATCCACTAAGTCATTCATAAACTAACTTTAAGGTTATCTTTGGTTTAGTAAACGAAATCCACCAAGTCATTCATAAACTATCAAAGATTTATCAAGTATTAAACACAACGATAACCTAGTCGCACTCCTAAGCTAATTACAATTAAGATAAGAGACAACCAATCAAACAAGAGACAGTAGGGTGCAAGAATTATAAACTAAACCAATTAGACTCATTGAAATTGTCACACCCCTAATGATGAAGATAGACACAAGCATCACTAAGAAATCAATAAGATCTAATTAATTATATACAAGTTTCATACAATCATAAGTAAACACAAGGTGAATTAGCCAAGCATAATTAATGAAGAGCAAGCAACAATTGTGAAAATTGAAGACATACCATAGGATTGGATTAACAAAAAAATCATTACACGATGTTTATGGAGTGTTTGAAACCCTTTAAGTTGCTGGAAAAACACCTACCTAAACCTGGAATCGGACTTAGGGTTTAGGGCTTACAAAAGTGAAGTTATAATGTTCTATTTATAGAAGATTTTCTGTGCAAAGGGTGACGGTGTCACACTTATAGAGATTTGCCGCCACGACAATTTTTTTCACCAAATTGTAGATTTTCTCGTTCGATCGCGTGGGCTTTTGAGTCACTTAACCGAAGTTCGTATGCAAAAGTTATGGCCAAAACAATATCAACTACTTACGCATGTTGTGATAGTCTTGATCACGTGCACGTACTCGCGCCACCTTGTGGTGCGTGACGCCGCTTTGACTGGTCAAGTGTAAAAAAGCAATTTGGCTACTGAGCCGTCACAAAAGTGCTACGATGGCGTCAATAAATACACTGACGAATACCGTCCCTTTGTATTTCGCCAAAGAAATTGAGTGTCTCGATTCTTGACTTTGGCCATTTCCTTCGTATATTCGCGCCTTTTCGTCCAAATAAGTTGTTGGATATTGGATTTCACAAACACATCAAACCATTAACACAAGTGGGCGTATAAGTGGAATTCTAGAGAGAGAAAGTTAGAGGTTTAGGGAACTTAGTGAGAGAAAGTGAAAGATATTATTATGAGCTCCAACTCTCTACCTTGGGAGGTAGAGAGTATTTATAGTCTTACATAATCGCCACACAACGGGCTGTGGATCGTGCATACAAAGTGGGTAAAGACCCGTCCATCCTCCACGGTGTTACTTAACTAAATACTACTTAACTAAATATAACTATGACTACGAGCATTCTAACGATTACATATACTTGAGGTGACCGACTCTTTAATACCGGAATTTCTAATTCCTAACAATCTCCCCCTAAGGGAGGTCACCTCAACATATACTAAAATGACATTGAATACAATCAGATATTACATTAACAATTGATCTTGCATTCTTGATGTAGTACATTGCTTCGAAGCTCGTAGTCATTGATTCCACTCATTGCATGTTTGGTTAATCCAAGTGGAGGTCTTTTTCTGATCCACGTGATAATAATGTTGAGCCAGCTTTTGAGATCATCAGCTAATAGAAAATCTCCGATACATCCATTGTGGTGTTGGTATTATGTGATGTTGTGACTTTCGGACCGACATGCTCACATTCAGATCATGATATCTTCTTTATCGAGTAGCGGAAGCATTCGTTGATTCATGATATTGGCAGCAGCGTAGCAGAAGCATGGAGTTAGAATATCAAGTCATTGATGCACCAATCATGATATCTTTGATATGAATGTGTTGTGTGAGCATGCGGCTATGGATTGACCGCTTCATTCTCGATCACTGCAAACGTCGGGTGTACCTGCATAAAGCAGTTAGCAATAAAGCGCACGAAAGTGTCTTTGATCACTTTCGATGAATTGAGGTACACGGCCCACGGTTCCCGTTGATCGCATACAAGTACTTTGTGATCGTATAATTCGAAGAATTTCCTTGACAGGGTTTCGCAGCTGCTCTAGCTGTTCTCAAACACGAACGTCTCAAAGAAGACAACACGGAGTGAGTGAACCACCGAATTTACGTCCACTGATTGATGAAAAGAGATTTGAAAAACAATCGTGTGTTGCTCAATAGAAATTGTTTTTGCAATATAACGAAGGTTTTAATGAAAATCAATTATCAATCATAAAACACCTTTTGATTTGAAAAATTAGTACGCGGTCGACGTGCTTAATGAAGAGAGTATTTAAAGCACAAAGACCGGTTTTCAAAGGTATCCGTCAATCCATAACCTGAACCAGGATTGATTCAAAAGAATGAATCGCCCCATTGTTTCCGTTCAGTTGTCACATGGTTGATCTGTATAATAGATCTCACATGCCACCTACCAGGAGCTTGTTAGATGTTGGCTCCTGAAGGCTTTCCATCTTCATTGTGAATATGTTTGCATATCACTCGATGTTACGCAATACCACAAGGATAATGCGTAGGACTCAAGATATAATCTCTTTCCACATTGTGTGAAACAGAGAGTCTTCATTGAAAGTGTCCTAATGAGATTTATTGATGATCTCGTGGCTCTAGACTCAATTTGTGCATATTTGGATCCTATATCGGAGACTAGGGAGAGGGTCTCCTCCTTCAATATCAACAATCTCTAAGAGAAAGTCGATAGATAATGTTGGTTCCCCGTGAGAATGAAACAAGTCCTTTTAAGAGGAACTTGAGTGGTTTGGGAAGTTGAAGTGCAGTGCGTCACTGGGTCCATGACGTCTTGTCTTCAATACCGATGTTACCATCAGTAGCATATGAATTGAACCCGGTTTCTGCCCTAAGGTTGAATAAATGGAGGGCTATTTGTTTTCACCCTTTCTCATTCAATTCTTTTTAATTCTTCAACCCCTTCAGTGCTTACCGAGACTTCATAGCTAGAACCTTGTTGGGTTTATTCCAGTACTAGCTCAGTCTCTGACCGCACTCTTCCCATATCTCATTTTTCTCCTTTTATCATCATACCTAAGAACTCTACACTAACTAGTGGATAGTCCCTCGGTAGATCCCTCCGGTTCTGGCGGATCATGGGAACACATACCTAACCTTATCGTCCTTATATCACCATACATAATGTAAAGTTGGTCGGTCTTTTGGTATTGTTCATCTGCCATAGGAACCAATTGAAAACCATTTGAAAATCAATCCCGATACTTATGATATTTTATCAAAGCATTTTGTACCTGAATTGTTTTTGATATTTTTAGAAGAAGAACTCCCCTCAACATGTGAATCAAGTATTTGAAATAGTTTTCCACACGGAGGCAAGAGAAAGAATTAACTTCTTTGATTACCATTTTCTAAAAATATCAACATCACTTCCCTAATCGAATCAAGTAGATAAAGCATTTTGGGAAGGATGAGGTTTTCATGATTTTGCTCCCCTCAATATGTGCCTCGAGATTTGAAAAGAGTTTTGCACATACTAGAGGGAACCTTCACATTGAGATAAATGATCACGTTTCAAATCATAGGTTTAAGATAGATGCTCCCCTCAACATGTGCATGGAAAATTTGAAATCGTTTGTCACATGTGGGAAGGACAGCATGTACGTCCTTATAAAACCATCGCTTTAAATCCAATTTAAATCACACATTCTCCCCGATCACAATTATCAAATCATTTGAGATTTGTGATCTCTTATAGATTTAAATTGATTTTGAAAGCTTTTAAGGAGAATTGTGACTTGATTATGAAAGCGTTTTAACTGATAATGGATCGGATTTTAAGACTTTAAACTCCATTGATAAAACATGCATGTATATCTTTTGAAAACAATTGAATGCCAAATAACTTTTTAATTTAATTGAAATCATTCTCCCCTCAATCAATGACATAGGTTGTTGATTGAGAGATTGATATTTTGACAAATAAGTCCCGATGATTATCAAAAATAGAGACTGAGTTATTTTTCAAAGCAGTTAGTTTTCAGCAGATAAATGTTTATAGAATCAGAGCATGGAATTTTGAAAACATGATAAAACATGGCTCTGTTCTTTCTTTTTAAAACGGTTATTGCTGAAAATGACAATAAACCATTGTTTCTCTTTCTCCCAAAAATATTTTTTGATTTTTTTTTTTTTTTTTAATTGAACAACATCTAAAGTCCGTGTCATTCTTTGAATGACAGCACAAAGACCGTAGATATAATCGAACCGAGAAAACGCATGACAAAATGACAATATTTTTTGAAGATTTTTGATTTTTCGATTTTTATGGATTTTGAAAGTTTTATATTTTTCTATTTGGTTTTATAGGGTTTTATAATTTTGTATTTTGCTTTTGGATAAATATATACAAAGATATAGATGAAGGAAAGACCTTTACTCCTCGTCTTCCTCCTCAAGACGTTTGAGTGTTTCTGGTTGAAGGCTTTTCAAGCCAAGTCGTGGAAGAATAAACTCAAACGCTTCTAAGAGCTTTGGTGAAGATGTTCGCTAACCGTATTCTCACTTAACAAATAGAGTTCCACCACACCATTTTCCACTTGCCCCCGATGAAATGATGTCGATGTCAATATGCTTTGCTTTGAGTGTTGAACGTTGTTGCATGAGAGAGCAATAGCACTTTTATTATCACAAGATGAGGGATTATGTTGAATTCAAAGCCATAGTCAGATAATTGGGATCTCATCCAAAGGATTTGAGCACAACAAGATGACATGGCTATGTATTCAGCCTTTGTAGAGGAAATAGAAGTACTCATTTGCTTCTTTGAAGACCAGCTTAAAAGCTTATCACCCAAAAAGCGAAAGCACCTCCCCTGATGTACTTCAACGTGTATCTTGACATCCGACTTTCTGGTGAACAATGTTGGATCAATGCCTCTTTCGGCCGGCTTCACATGAAGAAACTTTGATAGCGTATCATACCATGCCCTTGGAGCTTGCTTTAAACCGTAAAGATCTTTCTTCAGACGATAAACGAGAGTAGGAAGCTTTGGATTCACAAAGCCTTCAAAGTTGGTGACGTAGACAACTTCTTTAAGATCTCCGTTCAGAAATGCCGTCTTTACATCCATCCGATAGACTACCATGTTCTTACTTGCAGCATTGGCTAAGAATATTCTGATTGCCTCGATTCGTGCCACTGGAGCAAATGATTCTTCAAAGTCTATGCCCTCCTCCTGACGGTACCCTTTTGCAACCAATCTAGCCTTATTCATTAAAACATCACCATGCTCATCAAGCTTTACTTTGAAGATCCATTTGAAAGCAATGATCATAGCACAATCTGGAGCCGGTACTAATTCCCATACATCAAGACGATCAAACTCATGAATTTCTTCTTATGCGGCATTGAACCAAATTGCCTTCATTCATGGCGGTTTTAACATCTTTTGGTTCGATCTTAGAGAGTACCGAGTTGAAAAAGCACCATATGGCATCGGTTGCAAGTTGTTTCCGTGCAAAGGATACGGGACGAGAGGATTTCCAATGATGTTGTCTAATGGATGATCGTAAGTCCATTTTCAGAGGTGTTCATGTGGTTGTTGTTGTGGAACCTGCGAGTAGCAGAGTCGATATCTCCTGATGAAGAAGGTTCTGATGATGATTCAGGAGCAAAGATATTTGAAAATGGAGCATCTTCGAGTTACAACGGATTAACCTCATCATTGATGCCAAAAACAATTCCATGATGTACATTTGATGATTGATGGTTTGTTGATGAGACAGAGGATCAAGCAGCGCTTCTTGACTTAATGAAATTGAGATGAAGGGTTCACTTCATTCACAGGGATAGAGCACTCTGTGGATGGAGTTGACATTTCATCCAAGATTCGGTTCATATGTTCATCAAACATTGATCAAACAATTTCTTTAAATCATCTTCTGATGGAGGTACATATGGAGTTGCTGGAGATGAGTTTGGTACAAGAGATGAACCAATGGGACTGATTTGAAGTGCGGGTCCAGAATGGATTGTCCAGAGCCATACATTATACAAACAAATCAGCTCAAATGAATCCTGTGAGAATCAACTGCAATAGAAACTCTCTCTGACTATCTTTATCAACCCATATGTAGACAACTTGAAGTAACCTCTAAAGAAGAAAAAACCCCGATATACCAAACTTGAAATCAAGTCGAATTCCACATATGTATCTTAATCTTGCACTAATTTTGGAAGAACGGTGTCGAGAATTTATGCATCAAGCAAATATCTTAAGTACTCAATACTCAATTAAAGTATGAGACATTAACACCTCTTTCGATTATCCACAACGTAATATACGCGGACACGAGTAAAACAACGTAACTCCTAATAGTGATAGTTAACCGTGTCTTCAACCATCCACCTCCACTGCTGGTAACTAGATAACCCAAGACTTCAACTCTAATTCTTAAGCTCGAGCAAGTTATCAAATAAGATCACGCCTTTGTGAACGTCAACTTCAACCTCAAATTAGTGATAAAAGAGTAATCAAGTAATCAACTTGTGTCAAATGCCCAACATGTGAATAAACATACAACCGGATGTACATTCACCCACTGAATGAACCCGAACAAATGATGCCTCAACATCAATGTATTCTTCCTAAAAGTATTCATGTAGAGACTGATATGGAGGATACACCAATAACTTCGAGCGGATGAGGTAGACATTTTTCTTGAAGTTCATGTGGTTGATTTATAGCATGCACGATGTGAGGAACAATAATCCATGAAGATTTGGCAAAGGAATACCAAAGAGTGGATCATTATTCATGAACAATAATCCGTGAAGATTTGGCAAAGGAATACCAAAGAGCGGATCATTATTCATGAGTGCAACTGCAATATTATGATAATCATTATCAACGCCTTGAGGAATAACTGGAGATTAGGCTTTTTGAGTAGTCTGAGTTGTACTTCTTTGATGATCATCAAACATATCTTGAACTCATGAATCACATATTCTTTGATGAACATCAAATATTCGCTAGCGGTTGTAAATACTCATCAAACATATCTTGAACCAATGAATCCCAAACAATAAATCCCATTTATCCTTAGTGAGTGAAACATTAGGCGTTGGAGGAGAGTCATCAAACTTTAAGTCGTATAACCATTATTCAAACATCCATCATCATTTAGTATATTCACTCTTCTCCCCCTCAAAAATTGCATCCGAAGTTGCCATTTTTGATTTAGCAAGTGAATAATAATATACATTAATGAATGTAGATCCACTTGATGACTGAATGAGCATGGGAGAAACATGAAGCTTGTTGATGAAGAATGTCGATGAGAATGGTCACAATCATGAAGATTTCTCTTTCTGAAGATAAAGCGCACTGAAGCGTACACTTTTCTTTTCTTTGAGGAACGGGCCCTGAAGAGTTATCTGCAGACGCCATAATGATGAAGTACGAGGCCCGAATCGATGTGAACAGACGTCATTGTTTAGAGCCCAATCATATGTTTAGAGCCGCCCGAATCCAAATACCAAGGGACGATTTGTACGACCTGCTTTGGACAACAAACGAAGACAGAGAATTGGAAACATTGGATCCCCACGTGCTCATGGGGTCCTTTTGGTTAGCACAAACAATCTTTGAATCAACAGAAACCCTAGATGCAATGGCATTATCCCTAGGAGCTGAACTAGTAGAAGCATCAGACTTAGTCAAATGACATTTTGTGCTTAATGGGATTATTCTACCAGTTGGCTTCCAAACCTTAACAGGCACTACTCTAGGCATAGTGGATCTAGTTAAGGGGCAAGGTTTGCCATTCGTTAATATTCGACCTGTTGGCTTCCACTGAAATCCTACATTTGTAAACACCTTCCCTGTAGGTTTCCAGATTGCTTAATCTGTTTTTCGCTTCTCCAAACTTTCTTAACCGGGTTATGAATCTTAGACCTCAGAAATAACACATCACATTTATCATGATTACCAGAAATTAAACATTTTTTGCATGTTTTGCAGACAGCATAAGGCCTCGAATTAATTTTAGTAAGCTTGGAGCTAATACTAGAACTAACACGATTCTTTTGTTCAAATCAAACTTCTTGTCCCTATGGTGTTCTTTCACTTCCTTATCATGATCACTTTTAGTTTGCGTAATCCTATCCTTCTTTGCATAGCTTCTAGGTTTTGACCCGCTAACTTTAGTGTCAATCTTAACATCTGTAGAAGTAACGATGGGAACATTACATGGCTTCACTACTTTCTGCATTCCTGGTCTAGAAGTGCTGGGATTAGAAATTCTAGGAGGCACATCACAAGTTGCTTGCTTGAATTTAGATATGGAACAAGGCATATCAAGGGTCACATGCTTGGCTTTAGGCATAGAACGGATTTCCTGTTTGGCACTAGGCATAGAACAAGGCTTCACAGCTTTGCCTTTTCACCTAAGGGTTTTGGACATGTTGCAATTACACATTCAAGCAGCTCTTGAGATCGTTTGGCCCGGAGGCAAGCAAACCTAATTTCACTATCAAGAGGTTTGTTAATGAAATCCTCTTCGACAATCTCACGGAGACATTCTAGACTATCCTTAAGGTGAGCACAGTAGTCATGAAAAGCATGTTCATTATTCCTAAGATGAGGAGGAATATATTTAACTGTCACAGTGTATTTGCAATCTAAGGGTGACTTTGAGACAACATTCTTATTGAAAACAAGTGGCAGTTTCCCATTTCCCTGACTTCTCAGATTCTCAATTTCCTTTTGTAAAGACGTTATTTTTTCGTTGTTTTGGTCACGGGTGACTTTTATTGAATCATATAACTCTTTAAAATGTCGTTTAACTTTTTCATTTTCTTCTAGAAAACTCTTGTTTTCCTTTTGTAAGGCTTCAACTAAGTTTTGAAGATGAAAAGTTTGAGAATTCTGAGAATCTAAAGGAGGAGGCATTTGGGAGCCTGTCATATTGTTCGTTTGACCCTTTAATTGAGAGATTTGGGCTTTCAACTTTCTGATCGTGTTGCACTGAGCTTGAATCTGTTCATCACGTTTGTTAATTTGAAAAACTGCATCAAACTCTGGAGCATCTGAGGATGTCTTGATATTTGAAGTTTTGACATTTTCTTTAAGATGTTGATATTTTAGTTGTAAATTAAAATGCTCAACTTCCAGTTTAGAAAAATGTTTAACCAGGTTATCATGATCATCCTGTTCAATTTTCTCATGCAATTTAGAATTAGTTTTTTCAAGCTCAATGACACGATCATGGGAGACTTTCAGAGCAACAGATAATTCATGAAATTGAGAAGCATTAATGGAACAATTCGTAACAGTGTAAAACACATCTTGAGTAATACATTCAGAAATAAGATTCTCATTCAAGGTATGCAAGTTCTTCCTCTCAATCTCATTATATTTTAATTCTCGCTCATAGTCACTAACCTCAACTATCATTGCATCAAATTCCTTTTCCATTTCTTTAATATCTGATTTTATCCCCTTTTTAAGACTCTCAAAATGATCTTTTAGTTGTTTAAAGAAAGGCATGACCTCAGTTAGATAACATTCTTTCATTTGCTCAAAACCCCTTTCCCCTTCAGTTATCCCAGTGGGTGTGATCCTTTTCTTACAAGTTTTCTCAAAATCGGCAAATAGTTGAAGAATAACATATTGACTGATTAAGGTCTTGCTCTTAGTGGCAATAGTTCTAGGAACTAAATGCATTGGTGTATTTGGAGGATACACAGTCGCTTTAGGGAATTTCCTACAAGGGGGATTCTTTTCAACAAGATTTTCAGCTTTTTGCAAGTCCATATCCTTTTTCCAGAACACTTGTTCAGGGGTCAATAGAGTCCGAGGCTTAAACATGTTTAAGGATATCCAATTTTCCTTAGTGTAATCATGGGGTTTTATCGTTATCTTGTTCTTTTTACACTCAGGATCTTCTAGCTTCTTATTCATTTTCTCCCTAGTGACTTCATCCGATTTCTTATCTTCCTCAGTGCACTCAGCGCAACTAGGTTTCTGTCTAGGCTTAAGGATCTCATTACCATCATACAGTACCTTATGAGCATTTCTAGCCTTTTAATTACCTCTGGATTAGGTTCCTCAACAAGGGGAATGCTATGCTTATCGCTTAAGACTCTATGCTTAGTGATCATGTGAGCAGTCTGAATGGTATTCCCTTGTACGTACAACTTATTTTCAAGCTTGTTTTTCAAAGTTTTTAGATTGGAAAATCATTCAAAAGTTTTGATTCCTTAGCCTTGAATTCTTGCTTAAGCATTTTAACATTTTCTTGAAGTTCGTGTTTTTGCTTAGCAGTTTTAGAAAGCTTTTCTTGTAAGGAGTTTAACTCTTGTTTTAATACTTCTTCTCTAAACCTACTTTTTCTAATAGTTGTACGTATTTGGACATCCATTTCCTGCTCACGGGTGGTCAACTCAAACTTAGCACGCTGTTCATAAATAGCAACCTGATCCTTATATATGTTAAGCTCAGTGGTAAGGGAATCATCAGGCACAAATGCAGCGTACTCATGCAGTTCATAATCATCATTTTGAGTAGAAGATGCACAACTAGGTACAGTAGAAACTTCCATGCAACTTACCATATTTTCGAGCATTGACATGCACATGTTGTGACGGGTGCATCTCTATCTTGGGTACATCCGAAGCTTCCATGGAGCGTTCCTATGCATTAACTTGCACGTTGTGTCTGTGCACCTCTCTCTCTTGTGAATTTGAGCACGAAGATTCCATTTTTCCATTATCCGACTCATCAATTTTTGTTGTCACTGACATTCTGCATTCAGCAACACCCAATTCTTCAACATATACATTACCCAACTTATCACAACAATCTTTCAACTGCACCTGACACTCATTCACGTCTTCATTCTTTTGAGCAGATTCTTCAATGTACTTTTCACATTATCCATGAGTTGGATAAATGTCTCAATGAATTCCTGAATTTCCATTCCAGTATGTTTTTGAAGGAAATTCCAGTCAAGTGTTGATCGTAATCTGCTGAATATTACCCACTGATGAATGGCTGAAATTGTTTGTAGATTACTTGAAGAGCTGCACCTGGAACCATCCTTTGAACCTCTTTATTGGTAAGTTGCAGCTTTAAGTGTTCTAAGTTCAACAGAAGCTTCTTTGTCAATGTAGGTAAGTCCTGGCGAAGAAAGAGCACTACATGTTCGATCCCCAGCTATGGATAACAAACTTGTATGAGGTGCGTGTGATGAAGTAGCTGATATGGCTCAATGCTGCATTCCATTTGCGGCATTCTCATTGTACTCAGAACATGAAGATCTCACATCCTCATTGTTCAATTCAAACATCTTTAACCGTTCAGGGTAGCATACTGTATCATTGTTGTCCACGAGAAAAGCATCATACAATTTAAGCACTTCTGAAATCCTGGGTCAAGCTTGTAGAGTAAGACATGATGTGGTAGAATGCACGGATTTTACAAGTCTATGATTTAAACCGAAATAGAATCTTTTCGCTGATTTTACTAAAATCAATACCAAACCGTTAAGCAATGACCAATGGAATGTGTTAAGATGACTGATGGATCGACACAATGATAGACAATTGTGTGTTAGGACTTATGATTGTTTGTGGGATAAGCAGAGATGTTGTTTGGTTGAGATTTGGATTGGTTTATGCATGATTTTCCGAGAAATTATAGGTCTAAAACATAAAACCTCAATAACATCTGTTCAGAGCGGATTCGGCGTGACATTCTCCTCGTCTCACGTCATTTTGATGGGTAGAAGAAAACGAGTTACGGATCAAAAGTTATAGCCGTTTGAAGTTTTGTCGGGAAAAGTCAACAAGTCGCTAAGAATTCTTAAACCAAGTCGCTAAGACCAAGTCGCTAGGACCCAAGTCGCTAAGTAACAACTCGCTAAGCTCCAAGTCGCTAGCAAAATTTTGACAACAAGTCGCTAAGAACTAAGTCGCTAATTTGTCAAGTCGCTAAATAGCAACTCGCTAGGTACCAACTCGCTAACACCAAATCGCTAACAATTTTGGCAGCAATTCGCTACTCAAGTCGCTAAAACTTCAAGTCGCTAAAGAGCAACTCGCTACAGACCAAGTCGCTACCCGTAGTGGAGAGTCCACTACTTGTACAGTTAATCGCTAGGTCTAAGTCGCTAGCTCCAAAACTGTAACTCGCTACAAAATTGTGAAGCAAGTCGCTACGAAGAAAAACAATCCGTGGCTCAAGTCGCTGGCAAGAAAATCTCAAAACACCACTTTTCAATCCAAAAACAACCCAACCACGATGATTCAAGCTTACCAAATCAAAACCTAAACACTTGTGATGATTCTAAACACAAAAGTACTATCAAAATCCAAACTTTAACACTAGAAATCAACCAAATGATGCACAAACCACTAAACTTTTTCAAACTCAAAACCACCTAAAAACCACTAGAAATCCAAAGATGTGCAAGATATGATCTAACCATGGCTCTTGATACCAATTGTTGGATATTGGATTTCACAAACACATCAAACCATTAACACAAGTGGGCGTATAAGTGGAATTCTAGAGAGAGAAAGTTAGAGGTTTAGGGAACTTAGTGAGAGAAAGTGAAAGATATTATTATGAGCTCCAACTCTCTACCTTGGGAGGTAGAGAGTATTTATAGTCTTACATAAATCGCCACACAACGGGCTGTGGATCAGGCATACAGTGGGTAAAGACCCGTCCCTCCTCCACGGTGTTACTTAACTAAATACTACTTAACTAAATATAACTATGACTACGAGCATTCTAACGATTACATATACTTGAGGTGACCGACTCTTTAATACCGGGAATTTCTAATTCCTAACATAAGTGCCATTCCAGCATTTTGCCTTCAAGAGACCTAAAAAGTGAAAAGGAACGATATTAAGCAATAACGGATACAAAAGTGATCAAATAAGGGCTTAAACGACCCCTCAAAAAGGTACCTTTTAAAACCTTGTCAATTACAAACTTGATTGCATATATTTTGGTTAGTGACATTAGTATCCAAACCCTTTGGGGTTTCACAGTCAACCTTGATTTTGTCATCGTAAACAAATTTTCCAAAGAGGTATCCACCTAAGTCCTGTATCCTTAAACATTCTACCAGACGGTATCCACTTATGGCAAGGTTTAGGATTGTTAGGCTTCTTATGCATAGTGTAATACTCATCCTTATTCCTAGGTTCCACAGATATAGCAGTTGGTATCCATCTAGGCGAAGATTTTGGTTTGTTTTGTTTTTGTATGCACAAGAGATGACTTAGTGAAAATCCTAGACTTAACAGGTTGAACCTTTGTATGAGCATTTACCTTCTTTAGGGATTTTGAAAAACAATTATCATGATTTGCCTTAAAGATGCATTTCAAACAATTTGAGCAAACAGCTTGTTTGGATTCAGAAAATGATCTAGAGTTCTTAGAGTGATCTGCTATGGGAATAGCTTTATTCGAAATGAAACTACTATTAGATACAATCCAATCCCTAGTCTTTAGTTTAGTGTTCCTAGGTAATCGCTTAAAACTACTTAGCAGTTTTGAAATCTCGTAGAATTCCTCACCCTAGGTCTAGCACCTAAAATTCCATCTTTTTGACTCTGTGCCTTCTTTCTAGCCATTTCTAGATAAGAGTTCTTATACAAGTCATTCATAGCATTTTTACTAGGCAAGTAAGGTGAAGTGACTGGTTTTGTCAAAACTTGTTTTGCATCAACTTGGAGGCAAATCGTGCTTTTTTTGAAAATTTTGGTCGTTCAGATCTAAATGCATTTGGTTGTCTAATAACTGGTTTCCCCAAGATTGACGGTTTTTCAAACTTAGTGTTCACACTATTCCCGTTGTTTTTCGGGCTCATTTTTAAGGCAACAATAGCGAAACTTCTTTCCTGAAGTTGAGCTTTGAGTTCATCAATTTTTGCTATCAAAGAGTTTGTTTGTTCCATTGAGTTAGTTCTAGCTTCTTTGACAGAGTCACTTAGTTCTATGTGATTCTTTCTCAAAGACTCATTTTCCTTTAGTAATTTGGCCACACCAACCGCTAATTCATCATTTCTCATTTGAATATCATCAATAGCATTAACATCAGAATTACTTGTAAATAAATTACTTTTCACAGCATACGTAAATATGTTTCTTCAAAAAGTTGATGGTTGAGTCTTTGTCTTGAAGCTGAGCTTTCAAAGTGTTTATTTCAAAAAATTCACGAATTTAGAAGTTCCGGTTTTTACATGGTTTGTTAATTTGAAACTTTCTTCTTTTACTTTGTATTGCAATTTCAAGTGAAATGCAATGTTTTTCAAGTTTTGAGAATTTGTATGAAAGTTCATCAAAAACTTTTTATCAACCATATCATTCGTTTTGAAATTATTAGACCTCAACCAAGGAACATTTATCGAATCATGTTTAGCATTAAGATCAAGGAATGTTTAGGTACCTCAGCAGATGCACTATGTTGATCGTTGGGTACCTCATCAGATGACACTGCTCAAATTTCTGGTCTGATATCTGCATCCACATCATGTGTAACAAGAGTCACTGGACCGCTGGCGTGTCAAGCTTTATCTATCTCTCGAGCTCTGATTCAGTGTCAACTGATCCATCTTCTGGTGCTTTACCCGACTCATCATTATTTGTTGTCTCTGACATTCTCATTCAAAGACACACCCATTATTCAACAGATACATTACCCAACTTATCACAACTATCTCTCAACTCAGCACTGCACACTCATCCACTTTTTCATCTGTCGAAAGTAACTTTCAATATACTTCCCCACATTATCCATGAGTTGGATAAGTGTCTCTATGAACATGCTAATTTCCATTCCAGTGTGTTTTTTGAAAGACATTTCAGTCATGTCTTGATCATAATCTGATGTAAATTCCCCATTGATGAATGACTGAAATTGGTTATGGATCACTTGAAGTGCAAAGACTGAACTGTCCTTTTGAACCATTCCTTTATCAAGTTTTTGTTCCAATTGTTCTAAGTTTAAGAATAATGTGCTCTTGAACGTTGATAGTTCTTGACGGAAAAGTGCAAGAATCGTTCGTTCACTTCCCATAGATAGAAGTAATGTGTGTGAATGAAGTTGTCTATAAGGTTCAATGCAACTTTCCTTATCCTTGCACAAGCATTCAGTAACATTGATGGTGCATTTTGATTTTCGAGTCTGAACCCGAGATATCACATCCTCATTGACTGATTCAATCATCTTTAACCGTTCTGTGTAGCAAATATTCTCATGATTGTCTACATGATCATACAATTTAAGTACTTGAAATAACCGGGTCGTAAGTAGTGTAAGACATGATATTGTAGTATCCACGGGATTTTACAAGTCTATGATTTAAACCGAGAAATAGAATCTTTCGCGGGATTTTACTAAAATCAAGACCAAACCGTTAGGCAATGACCAATGGAATGTGTTAAGATGACTGATGGATTGTCACAATGATAGAAAATTGTGTGTTAGGACTTATGATTTTTTGTAGGATTAGCAGAGATGTTGTTTGGTTGAGATTTGGGTTGGTTGATGCATGATTTTATGGAGAAATTTAGGTCTAAAAACTTAAAAACCTCAATAACTTCTGTTCGGAGCAGGTTTAGGCCTTTAGTTCATCTCCGTGTGCCATTCTCCTCATTCTCACGGTCATTTTTATGGGTAGAACGCTGAAAACGGAGTTGCGGATCAAAAGTTATAGCCGTTTGAAGTTTTGTCGGGAAAAGTCAACAAGTCGCTAAGAATTCTTGAACCAAGTCGCTAAGACCAAGTCGCTAGGACCCAAGTCGCTGGACACAAGTCGCTAAAGCACCAAGTCGCTACACAGTCAAGTCGCTAAAGAGCAACTCGCTAAGTATCAGGTCGCTAAGAGCAACTCGCTAGTTACAAGTCGCTAGATGCTCAAGTCACTAGAGACAACTCGCTATGAACCAAGTCGCTAAAGGGCAACTCGCTAAGTGGCCAAGTCGCTAAAGAGAAACTCACTAGTAACAACAGAGACAAGTTGCTAGAAATTGTAAAGACAAGTCTCTACAAAAATAGCGCCAAGTCTCTACGAAAATAGGCTACAAGTCTCTACGCCAAGTCTCTACAAAAATAGGCACCAAGTCTCTACTGAAAATAGGCTACAAGTCTCTACGCCAAGTCTCTACGAAAACAAGCACCAAGTCTCTACTGAAAATAGGCTACAAGTCTCTACGCCAAGTCTCTACGAAAATAGGCACCAAGTCTCTACTGAAAATATGCTACAAGTCTCTACGCCAAGTCTCTACGAAAATAGGCACCAAGTCTCTACTGAAAATAGGCTACAAGTCTCTACACCAAGTCTCTAGACAGATACATTGAATCTGGACATAACCACAAGTCTCTACTAAAAACATAACTGCAAGTCTCTACGAAAAACATAACTGCAAGTCTCTACGAAGAAATATAACTACAAGTCTCTACGAAGAACATATTCAAAAACACCACTTTCCAATCCAAAAACAATCCAACCACACTGATTCAAGCCTTCCAAATCAAAACCTAAGCACTTATAATGATTCTAAACACAAAAGTACAATCAAAATTCAAACTTTAACACTAGAAATAGTCCAAATGATGAAAATACCACTAAACTTTTTCAACCCCAAAAATCATATAAAAGTGCAAACTTTTAACCTTAGTAGCCAAATAAAATTTGAACTAGATGAGTAAATAACCAAAAATTCGAACCATAAAAAACCCAACAATAACCAAACTAAAATCGGAGCACACACAATATCCAAGATCAAACCATGGCTCTTGATACCATTTGTAGGATATTGGTTATTGTTTTAATCAAAGAACTTGTATAAAGATTGAATCAAACAAGAAGGTTTTAGAGAGAGAGAGATGGGTGGGATACTTTCTAGAGAGAGAAAGAGATGAGAGAAAAAGAAGTTGTATGATTAAGAGAAATGAAAGCACCAACCCTCTCCACATGTGGAGAGGGCTATTTATAGTTCTTACAAATAACGCCACCTACGGGCTGTGGATCAGGCATACATTGGGTAAAGACCCGTCCGTCCTCCACGGTGTTGCTCTAAACTAATTAACTAACTAATAAATAACGTAATTAACTACAAGTCTACGAACTAACATATGCTAGACTATAATTGGGGTGACCGACACTTTAACATGGAATTTCCAATTCCTAACACATATGCGTAACAGGACAAAATGTAGTGAACAGTGGCTTATGTGTAACAAGGATCCTTTTGCGTAAGAAAGGAGCTTATGCGTATGAGTGAGCTAAAGCGTAAGACCAAGCTTATGCGTAAGAGTTTCTTACGCGTAAGACAAGTTCAAAGGCTTTAGGCTAACATATAGGAATAAGCTAGATGTTACGCTTAGTTTTACTCTCGTACGAGTAAAGCTTATACGTAGCAAGCCTTGATTACGAATATCTTTCCAGAATACGCGTAATCCACTGTAGACCTCTTATGCGTAAGAGTTACGCGTAAGATTTCTCTTAGCGGTTACCTTTACGCATAAAAGTATTCATTAAGCGTAACGGTTTGAACACCTGAAGATTCTGACATTACGAATAATTAACCTGTTAAATATAAACATGAAAACTTGATTGCAGTTTATTCCAAACATCTTTTAGATCACAAAACAAGCACAAGAACATATCAGATACACACAAAAAGACTTAGGCGTAAAATTTCTTAAACCCTAAACCCTTAATCTATGCGAAAGAGATATAGCCACACAAATCAAACAAGAATATTTCTGGAGTGTCCTAGATGTCATATGAATGCAATGGAATAAGATTTAACACATTTCCACCACAGAATCAGAAGATTCATGGGAGATGAACCCTAAAAACCTAAAACTTAAATTCTTACAGTTTAGATGTTTCTGGGCTAATTTAAAGGTTCAAAATAAGCATATAAACTTATTCTAACACTTTCTTGACCACCTAAAAAACATAAAACATCATAGAATAGAAAAGCCCCAAATGAGCGCAAGAACCCTAGAATTCAAATTCATGCAATTGAAAATTCTGGATGGTTTTGGACGATTGAAACATGTTTAATAGACAATAAGAATGGTTTTAACATAACTCATTTCAATCCAAACAATTTTAAGCATGAACACCCAATTCGTTCGAGTGAACAGTTTTTCAAAGTCAGTTTTAAAGAGTTTTAATAGTTGGATTTGAAAGATTTTTTTTATTATTTTATTATTATTTTTTTTTATTATTATTATTTTTTTGAAATCCTTGTTTAGAATCTTGATCAAAACAATTTAGAACTAACAAATTATGAACAGCTTGAACGGATTTTGAAGATTTGATTTGGGTCGTTTGATCTTGGTGGTTTAGGAGTAAATGCACATGAAGTGGTGCATTGAATGTGTTAGGTGAATGATTTTGTTAAAATTAATTTGCCAAGTTGACACATTCAGTTCCTCAACCTCAAAGAGGTTCCAACCAAGATCCTTTAACTTCCGTTTAGGTTAGACAACACACATGTAAGGCAAGAAACTTAATGATACTCCCCCTCAACTTTTGAAATAACGAATTTTGAAAACATTTGAGTCCGAGGAGAGTATTTGACAAGAAACGTATCCACCATTATCAATGATACAACCAAAATTGGGAAACATGCAAGTACAAGGTTTTATGAAACAGAAAATATTTACTTCTCCCCCTCAACACTTGATCGTGAAAAATATTGAATTGTTTGATAGAGTAAAGTATTGACGGAAGATTTGTACTTGCCATGTTGAAAGAAATTTAGATAGAAGAATATTTTTGTATTTTATAAATTTTATATTTTTTGTATTTTGTTTTTGATAAAATATTTATAAAAGAGGTTTTGGTGTTTGACTTGTTTTAAGAATGTGTCAAAAGTTCGTCTAGCTCCTCTGGAGTCAAACACCTCATACCAATCCGGTGGACCAACTCAGTAAACCTAGCAGGGGCTAAGGCTTTGGTGAGAAGGTCTGCCAGTGATATTCAGTACCCACAAAATATAATTCAACAGTACCCTTTTCCACATGCTCCTTTATGAAATGGTATTAAAGATCGATGTGCTTGGACTTCGAATGTTGGATGGAGTTTCACGAGATCGCAATAGCACTTCGATTGTCACAGTACATCAGGATTTTTTCAAATACGTACCCATAGTATTTGAGTTGTGTTCTCATCCAAATGACTTGAGCACAACACGCTGGCATGGCTACATATTCTGCTTCGGTTGAGGATAGCGATGTACAATCCTGCTTCTTCGATTGCCATGACACCAGTTTATCACTGTAGGACCATATATCTATCAACCTTATCACTTTACCAAGCAAACCCAACACCCACGTTTTGCTTAGAACACGTTAAACCAAACACTTATACGTATAAGAAGATGAAATAAAGAAAGGAAGATGGTGACTTGAATATGAATTCGTGTATGTGAGAGTATAAGATAAACACAATATGTTGTATTACTTCAAAGGAAAACACACACACACACTTTCAAGCACACCCCTCAAATGACATACTTGAGGGGTATTTATAGTACAAGTAACTAGATGCCCTAAAGGCTTTCTATGGGCTCGGTTGGACTTGGATTGGGCTTGGGATATATGAGCATACAAACGGCTATCATACCCTAACATTTAACCAATTAGCTTAGCCCAATCCACGAGCCCGTTGACTATTCTATCACGATATCTAACACACGTTACAAAGTTCCTAAACGTGAATGACCATGACTTCTAATAAA
>OU343216.1:136301404-136338444 GCA_910596185.1 Chrysanthemum makinoi
GTACCACGATCACCGGATGAAGCTGGATTGATTTGAAGGTTTGGAGGATGTTGGTGGTTATGGTGAAGGTGTAGTATTTGTGTGGAAGATCCACCACACCATAAGTTCCAGCTCCTCGGTTGGAGGGAGGAGGTGGTTTAGGACCTTCTTAGCCTCCAACACCCAAAGTCCTCCTTTTCTTCCTAGCATCTCTTTCACGAATATCCTCCGGGCCTAGATGATTATCATGTAATCGATTCTTCAAGTGCTTCATATAAGCTTCTTATGAACCACGTCCCGGTGCTCATTAGTATCGTACATCTTATCAGCTAGAAATGCTCATAGCGAAACGGGCAAATCCTTGAATCGTTAAGCAGTGGAGCCCGCATTGCCCATTCAAAAAGCATCTTTTACCTCTCCCTCAATTGCATCTGCAACACCTTGATCGAAGTTAAGATTCTCTAACTTGAACCGTTTAGCGCGCCCACAGATTTAGGTAGTTGCCTCTCAAGAGCTTCAATTCATTTTACTGCTTTGTCGAGCAGTTGATCAGATGTTAGAATTTGAGGTGGTGAAGTTGGTGGAGTGTCGTAATGAATGCTTGTAACCATTGGTTCAAGTGAGAGATCTTTAAGCGAGGTTTAGGTGGTGGAGATGCGGTTGTTTGGCGAGTTTGAAGCGGTGGAAGTGATGCGATTGCATGAGTAGGTGACATCTAAGGAATGGTTGATGTGTCTTCTGAATGTTGATTGTATACATGGACTCGGCTTCTTTCTCATCACCTTGCTTAAAACACCACGATACGTATGGGTTTTCATTTAAGAACTGATCAGAAATAGAAGTCGTATCTAGGTTCTTCAATGAGGATAAAGAACCGTAGACATGTTGGTTCTTCCATGTGCATGTATGTGTTCATCGATCTTGACTCAAGGTTCTCATGTGAGTCTTTGGCAATTCTTCTTCATCATTCTTATCAGATTGGGTATCACTTGATGCAAGAGTATCTTCCTGTGTTTCGGATACCTCCTTTTCAGTTCCAGTTGGTTCTTGAGCTGAAGATGATTCAATGCTTCTTTTCTTCAGCTCAAATTGGGTGGATGATGATTCAATGATTCTTGACGGTGACGAAGAGATGGTTAGAAGCATGTGAGCGGCTTGTTCTCCTTCTACACCAACAATCCCTTTCCCTTTGTCTTGTGTCATTGAAGTTTTTTGACGTGACATTGGCTCAGGTTCCCTTATCACAACACCTCCAACTGGTGGGCTCATGTTCAAGCTTTCCAGGCTTAGTTTAATCCTTTGTTGCAAATCAGCATCATCTTCATCAATTAATCGTGCGTCACCCTTTGGGCCTCGGTTCCTCCAACATTCACCTTTTCAACATCATTCTTCCTCTTTTTTACTTACGTGATGAAGTGTTAGTAGGTTGAGATCTATCACGTCTCTTCTTGGGAAGGGCGGAATATGAGGTTTTAGAAGATGATTTAGTGCTGGAAGTAGACTTTGTAGACTTGGGCGGTGAGGGATTGGTGTGCGTCATCAACATTGGATATGGATACCCTTTTCTTGAATAATGCAAGTAGTCGGTCTTTTAATATCATCTGTGAGAAGTGCATCAGGAATTGGCTTTCCAAAGATCTCTTTATTAACCCCTCTGGCAACATACTTGAGGTTACCGAGAACAAATTCATCTCTAGCATTATGGAGGACTGATTCACTCCTAGGATTAAAGTTATGCGTCTGTTGCAAGAACTGGATGACAAGCTTTGAGAATCTTATGCTAGGAATCACAAGTTTGTGTACTTTCTTTCTTCCTTAAGCTTGATTCTGAACATTTGTTCTATCAGTGATGAAAGTGTGCATCGACAACGAGAATTCTTCCCAAATACGTTCCGAGACATCAATGTTCACCCCTTTGACGAGACCCCATAGGATTTCTTGCGGTTGGTATCCTTACTTTATCGAACATTAAGGTTTTCGGATAAACATAAGTTGAGAATAGTAGTAATGGCTCTCCAAGGTTGATACATGTGTCCGGTGATGATGTCGGCGCCCTTCTTATGTTAACTTGATAACCAAATCGTTTAGAAAGTCTATTAACTCTTCGCACTAGGTGGAGGGGCGGATTGTATGATAGGGTCACATGGTGTGATTCATAGGGCCTTCTTGAGAATGTCGGATGTGATTTCAAATTCTTTATCATCAAGCTTGGAATAAGTGGCGTGATCTTGTCCTAAGTGATGGTGTTCCAAAATTTTTGTAGGTAAATGGAAGGGATGGGTGCATTGTTTGGTTAGGGCCGAAAGAAGTTAGTGTTTTAAGAATATCAATAGCCACCTTGAAGATTGGATTTTATTGAATCCTTTCCATGTCCACATAACAGTTACTTTTCCCAATCTCTACCCATTTGTCTTACTGGAAGAAGAATTTCATTTAATGCATAGAACTATGGATGGAGTAGAGGTAGCAAGGTTCTCGGATGAAGTTGTGTTAGCCATTTGAAATTCTGTAGAAACACACAGGACAACAACAGTGTAGAGAGCATGTTAGATTAGACAAGGTTAGCTGAACAACTTTTAATGCAACCTCATGACACAAGCACAAAGATTGACATGCTTAGAAAATAGATTAAGATGCTTTAGTAATTTTCAAAGTAACAAATCATTTTGACAAAGTTTTCAAGAGACAATTTGTTTTGAGCCAAAATTGTTAAAAACAAAATTACTATAATAGGTTTTCATGGAACAAGATGCTATAGTGGAAGTGTTATAAGAAGTTGTTAAAACAAGTTGTCAAATCAAGTAGCTACAAGAGAAACCAGATACAAATTGCTTAAACAATTTTTTTTATAGCAAGTCGCTATGAGTGATTTTGTCAAGACAAGTCGCTACAGGAAAAACCTGAACCAAGTCGCTATCATAAAATTATTACAGCAAGTCTCTTTAAACAATTTGACAAAGCAAGTTTGTTGAAACTTAAGACCTTGATAAATCTTGAGCACTCGCAGATCGTTAGTATTGCTTATGTAATCACAAACAAACTAATAGACAATCACTACAACTTATATTCTTTAGCGGAAATCAAATATAAGAACAAACACAAGTAACTAAGAACTTGTTGATCCTCTATGGATCTTTATATTACTAAAAATTTGTTTTTCAACTCGTTGCATAAATCATACTATTGTGTTCCTTTTATAGATAAGGAACCCTAACTTGTTTCCTAAGAAAATTATAAACATAAAACTAAATAAGATATACATAATCACTTCCTAATAAAGCTCATGCATATCCAAACTAACTATAGAATATCTGAGAATAACTATTTCCATGAAACAAACTACGTATTATACTACTTGATTCACGTTCTTGACATAAACATTGAACCAATGAGAATCCTTCGGCAGAAACATCAGTAGAATTCTAACTTAGCAGAATTCCCAACAATCCTCCCCTACACTGGAATTTGACTTGGTTAAGTTCCAATTTCTTTATAGATCTTCAACGCTTTAGAGGATTGTACTCGAACATCAGCAACAAAGAAACAAAACAATAACACCTCGATGATGACAAATCTTTAAAGCACCAGATATTTGGAGCAACAAATCACATAAGGTACATCAAAACATGTTAGTTTCATACTATTCTCATCACATCCAGGTGTGTTAACTCCTGTGAGAGGTGAATCATTGAAAATAA
Organism: Chrysanthemum makinoi; assembly: GCA_910596185.1. Classification (NCBI taxonomy): domain Eukaryota; kingdom Viridiplantae; phylum Streptophyta; class Magnoliopsida; order Asterales; family Asteraceae; genus Chrysanthemum; species Chrysanthemum makinoi. The sequence goes on from OU343216.1 coordinate 136,305,082, forward strand.
TGGATTTGATGTCTCTTTACCAATAGCCATCACTACTGGAGTAGCCAAATGTTTAAGTTCGAAAACTATGGTACACACTGATAACCATCGATTTATTAGCAAACCAGACAACCATATACGGTTTGAAATGTCTTTACGTAGCGTTTGCTCAGGACTAGCCAATTCTTAGGTAAAAAGAATCCCCTTGATGAATTGAGTACCAAATATGGTAAGCCACTACCTTTACCACAATCCATATACTTGTGGGCTAGTCAATTCTTGGATTCCAAAAAGGAATAAACCATGGTGAATTGATGACCATACAACCCTCAGCAATTAAGCAAGGGTGGTTGCAAACCCTATGATTTTGAGCAAACCATTACAGCTATCAACAGATTTGATGTGTCTTTACCAAAGCTGTACCCTTTAGACTAGCCGACTCTTTAACATACACAAGGTACATCTGGTGAGTTAATAACCATCAAATATATACAACAAACCTGCAATAAAAGTTAGACAAACAAATATATATATATATATATTTTTAACTAAAAACCAAACAAAGAAACAAATAAAACAAATATTACAAACCATACAAACTACCACAATCAAGATGATGCTTTATGTTGCAGAAGCTGAGTCTTAATGATTCCAACACATTGTTCAGCATGCAACTTATCATTACCAATTGGATCCGGAGGAACTTCCAACTTCTGTCTAAGCATTCTTTCCATCAGCCTCATAGGCAAGGGATAAATCTTATCGGCAAACATACAACTGAGTAATCCCACCCTTTGTCTCCACCACATGCACACAAGGAAAAGGATAAAATCTCCAAGTCTCAACCTTACACTTATGTGAATTCTTCCAAATATGATACCCTTTACCAGTTGGAGATTGAGAATCAAACAACACTTGAAGATCACCCAATAAGTACAAACCAGAACCCTGTGGTGTATGTGTATCATAATGCTTAGAAACAAGACCATACAGTGTATTCAAGTCTTGCCTATCCACCAGATGAAATATTTCCTTTAAAAAGTTAAACTACATAAAAGATTTGTCCAGCCTAAAAATATTATTAAGTTGTCCTTGCATCGAGTCCAATCGAGTTAACACATCATGAGAGCCTTGGAAAAACATCAGAGATCCTACTCTAATGAAAGTTGATTCATCAGCTTTAAGATCTAAAGAATCATCCTGAGGAGATTTCTTAACCTTAGATGTGTGTGTCCCAGATGTTTTCACAGATTTCCATAAAGAAATAGGTCTCCGTTTAGACATCCTTTTCTTCCTCCTACCTGGTATCTAAAGTCCCATACATGGTAGCTCTTCAGAACTATCATTGACATCTGTAGCAGGAATGGAAGAAGTAGACTTAACTAGAACAACACCTCTCAATTTGTACATTCTCTCAAGCATCACTCTTGCCTTCTTAGCTTTAGCAGCTGCAATTTCATCTTTCCTACCCATCTCTTCTCCTTCTATATCAATTGGTGCAACACTAGGCAATGTGGTAGATGAACCAATATTAGGTTCAGCAGATTGAATCTTTTCAGCTGAAGGTATAGCTGCAGTAGATGCTTCAGGAGTAACACCAGTAGAAATCATCTGTGGTAGAACATCATCAAAATTCTCTACAATCTCAACTGTCTTAGGCCTCTTTGCCTGTGGAGCATCTGTACCATCAACAATTTTCTTTTTAGAAGATGGTGCATTCTGTTACATAATCCTTTGATATATTCTCTGCAAATCAGCATCAGGAAAAGCCCAGACTTGCTTCTTTTTCAATAGTATGATTTATGCATGAGCTAACATTCTTTCTTGTTCTTTCAACTCCTGTTCACTTACCAGATCTGGACCAAGCTCATCTTCAACTATTACATCATTCCCTTGATCAGCAGACTTATGAACAACATGAACTGGAGAAGTATCACCCATAGGAACTTCAGAAGAAACATCCAGATTAGCATCAGAAGAAACATGTTGAGACAGATCTTCAACAGCTTTGGAAAATACATCAGCTGCTGGATCCAAAGCAAAACTTCTTCTAGCAAGAAAGACTTCAGAATGATCTGCTGAAGGTGGAGGACCTGATTGTTCTTGGACACAAGAAACTTGATCATGTTCAGTAGCAACATCCTCCATTTGGTCATCAGCAGTTGCAACACCTGACACCTTTGAAGGTTCAGAAGAATCCCCACCCAAATACTGCCTTCTTTTTCTTCTCATAAATTGAATGGGTTTCTTGTTCTTTGAAGTTTCATTAACAACTGGTGAAGAAACATGAGTTTTCTGAGCCACATCAGCCAAAATATCAAGTGACTCAAATTGAGTATCCTCTAGCTCCTCATCAGAAGAAATCACTAGCTTCCTTTTGCTACTATTCCCAAGTTGGTCCTCTAAGTCCTTAACCTTTCTTTTCAACTCCACAATCTCACCACCAAGATTAGATTTAGTCTCTGCAAGCTCCTTTTTGAGATCAGCAACTTCAGCCACATACCTGTTCACTAGAGAATATATAGATGTAAGTGTAATAGGGTCCTCAGCTCCACCAGCAGATTGCTCAGTGGTAATGGGAGCTTCATTGGACCTTTCAAAAGAAACATGATCGTGCTCAACAGTATGAGAATCTTCATTAAAAGGTTCCATATTTGGACTAGGTGTGGGCAGTCTATTAAGCTTAGTCTCAAACTCATCAAGAGTATCCTATGTAGGTGATGGACTAGGACTAGGTCTAGGTGAAAGTGTATGTGGAGGTTGGTCAGGAGAAACATGAGTTGCATCAGCATTTGTAGAAGGGCCCTCATCAATGTCAACTGATGGATTACCATCAGCAGCAATATTTGTAGAAGGTGGATCACCAACAACATTATCCTCATAAGTAGTCTCATTGCCTTGAGGCAACATAGCTGCTAGTAAAGGATGATGTGCCCCCTCATAATGAGTTTTCATAGAAGCAAAAAGTTTAGCAGATAAAGCTCCTATGGGACAAAATGCTTGGGCTTGTGTTGTAATGTCTAAAATCATCTGAAGAAACCTCGGGTACATAAAAAACTTATGCTTTTTCCTATGTATATTTTCAACCATATTATCAAAAATAAACTTAGAAAAATTATAAGTCAAACCATGAGAAAGACATACAATACCATATCCTAGTTGAGTAGAAAATTGGTCCCATCCTCCTGATTTATTGCTTATGCACTGAAGCAATGTGTGAACCAAAAACCTCCACATCGGGCAAAACTGACTCTTGAACCATATATCAGTCCTCGTACTTTGCTATCCAATAGCTCTCAGCCCAGTAAGAATTTCCAATGAATTAGAGTGATAAACCCCATTCTCATCATCCAAACGAAGTTGTCTTCTAATCAACTCCTCTGTTACTACATACTTTGTCTCATCAATCATAGCCACGATCTCTGTATCACTCCTCTTTGCAGCAGTTTCCCAAAATTGTGTAACCAATGATTCATAAACAACTTCCGGAGAATGCATTAAATCATAATGAATCTTTGATCGCTTCAAGAACTCCACCATTTTCCTATACAAATCATCACCCTTTTCTTCTCCCAGAAAAGCAACTTTGTTATGATCTTTCTTCAATTGAATCACACAACTGGAAGAGTTTTAAACGAAAGTGAAGAGGGAATCGTTTAATTTGAAGTAAAGATATGCGAATAATGGATTGGTAGAAGTTGCCCAAATTATAGTCAAAAATATCGGAACTTTTGTTGACCATATCTTACGTGTATTTCAACTCTACCCAATGATACAATAACACTTCAGCAGAAACAAGGTCAATGTGCTAAAGTAATCCGCTTCAGCAGAAATAACCCAAGATAAAAGATATCATCAGTAAATATCTTGGAGCGTTACTGTGCCACCCAACTCACATTAAATTACATTAAACCTCGAATCCGTCTATATAACAATCCCAATGCACACTTCACATATATCATTTATCCCCAATTTTAATCATAACACCCTAATTTCATCACAAACCACAATCAACCACAATCAGCCATGAATACCAAACCAGAGGTTATTGATCCAACCTCTTCTCCATCATCATCATCATCAAGTGATGATACTAACCTTTGGCGACTCTATATTCCTCCACAAACATCACGACCAAGAAAATCCCCCTTTCTCCCTTCTTCTGAAGATGACAGTGTAGTGGATCCAAGTGAGTCTTCTAATGATTCTGATGACTCCACTAAGGAGATAACTTCACACCCTCAACCTCCACTACCTCAACATAAATAGGTGGTGTTCGCTCTTCCTGCGCCATGGTTTGGTGCTTCATCTCATATCGTAAAAGGGAAGGGCAAAAGGAAGATGGATTGATTGCTTTTTGGTGAAACCAGCAGATGAAGCACAAAGGACAAATTCATATCACACATCTATCTGCTGTATTCATCTTCATCATCTTCGTTTTCATCAATCCATCCTTCCCATTTTGATCCTTAGCTCGTCGTACTGGTCATGCATATCCTGGTCATGCATATCCAGCAGTTGGAATAGATGATATGAGCTAGTAGATGATAGGAACTTAGTATAGGTTCAATAGATCATGTATAGTTATGAATCTTGTATTTCCATTTGAAGTTGATTGTATGCATTGTAAGTTTGTAAGTCGTAATATCTTGAATGAATGAGCGTCTTTAACTTCGATTACTTGTCTTGATAGATGAACTTTGATCACTTCGTACTTATATTTCATGAAAACAAGCTTCTAGCTTACATGTCCATTCTTCAAAGGATCAAACTTGATGAACTTGAACTGAAATATGAAATCTGCAAAACAGACACAAAGAAACACACAAACCAAACCAAGACAAACTAAAAGAACATTAGTAGGTTAGTGTTAGCAAATATATAAACTAATATACAAAGTTTACATCCAAAATCCTCCCCTGAGGCATATGCCTCCCCTGAGGCCTATGCCTCCCCTTAAACTTTGCAGTTAAGGGTTAAGAATACACAAGGTGTTGAAACCTTGGTCCATCAAAAGCCTTAGTTAACAAATCTGCCACATTATCATCAGTATGAATTTTAACCACTTTTATCAAATGTTTGTCATATGCATCTCTTATAAAGTGGTGCATGATTTCAATATGCTTAGTTCTATTGTGAAAAACTGGATTTTTAACAATGCATATGGTACTTCGATTATCAATAAAAATTGTTGTGTTCATGAAGTTAAACCCATAATCCAACAATTGATTTTGTATCCAAAGAACCTATCCACACAATTTGCAGTGACAACATACTATGCTTCATAGATGAGGTAGCCACAATAGTTTGTTTCTTGCCGCCAAGAAATCAATCTCTTTCAAGGAATTGGCAACCTTGATTTGTGGATCTCCTATCCGATTTGCACGGCATAATCACTATCACTATATGCTTCCAGCTTAAAAGGAGACTCTTTTGGGTACCAAAGGCCTAAATGAGGTTGGCCTTTCAAATACTTAAAGATCTTTTTCACTGGATTTAGATGGGAAGCAAGTGGAGTGACTTGATGTCAAGAGCAAGCACTCACAGCAAAAGTAATGTCAGGCCTAGAAGCTGTTAAATACATCAATGAACCAATCATAGATCTGTATAAATGAAGATTCACAGGTAGATCTGATTCATTGTTGGTCTTTGACTTTGGAGCTTCATAAGGTGTAGTGGCAGTCCTAACACTCTCCATACCAAATTTCTTCAAAATGTCCCTCGCATATTTTTCCTGACTTATAAAGATACCATCAGGTTTCTGCTGAACTTGGAGACCCAAAAAGAAAGTAAGCTCCCCCATAGCACTCATCTGAAACTCTCCTTTCATCAGCTCCTCAAACTCCCTGCACCAAGCTTCTTTAGTGGAGCCAAATATAATATCATCCACATAAACTTGCACAAGAATGATGTCTGTGGAATTCTTCTTCCAGAAAAGTGTTTTAACAATGGCACCTCTTCTATAACCATGCTTCAGCAGAAATGATGAAAGCCTAGCATACCAAGCTCTTGGTGCCTGATGTAGTCCATAAAGAGCTTTAACAACCTTGTAAACATGATTTGGATGATCTGGGTCTTCAAATCCTTTAGGTTGAGTGACATAAACCTCCTCTTCTATTTCACCATACAGAAATGCACCTTTAACATCCATTTGATATACCATGAAACCCATGTAAGATGTATAAGCCAAGAATATCCGTATGGCCTCTACTCTAGCAACAGGTGCAAATACTTCATCATAATCAATCCCCTCCTCTTGTCGATACCCCGAGCTACTAATCGGCTTTGTTTTAATGACAACACCCCTTGCATCTCTTTTATTGTTCAATATCCATTTGGTCCCAATTGCATACTTCCCTTCAGGTAGTGGTACCAATATCCAAACTTGCTGATTTTTGAATTGTTGCATCTCATCTTGCATTGCTTCAAGCCAACTTGAATCTTCAAGAGCTTGAGTAACACTTGTTGGTTCCACTTGAGAGAGAAAAGGGAAAAGCAGACAATGATCAAAGTCTGTGTGATTGTCTCTCTGCTGATTTGGGACATAAGAGATAAAAGCTACTTGACCATACTTAGAACTTGTCACTGTGCCCCTAGTTCTAACAGGTGCATGAGGATCACCAATAATATTAGACTGTGGATGAGCAATGTTGAACCTTTTAGTAGCAGTGGTGTTGACATCAATGGAAGTATCAAGATTAGTCACAGTAGGTTCAAAATCAGTGTCATAGGAAGGTGAGGTGAAGATGCCAGCTTTGGGTTGATAATTTCCAAGATCTGAAGGACTTGGAAAGCGTGTATAAGGTTCCCCAAAGTCTGTGGACACTCTAGTAGAAATGGGAGTAGAAACAGCATGACCTTTAGCAGATTTGATGATGATAGGAGAAACAGAATGACTGTCAGCAGAATTACGGTTTCCACTGACTGCTTCTTTTGCAACCTCCACAGCAATCCTCTCAGCTTCTAGTTTAGCTGCATACTCTTGTTTCTAAAGCCTAGCAAGGTCCTCTGCATAGTTGGACTCATCTTCACTCTCATCAGTAGTAACTTTGGAAGTGTCACCTGCAAAATTGTTAGGGGAGAAAGAAGGTGCAATAATAGGATGTTCATCATCCTCAAACTCACTATCAAAGTCAGCATTCATGATAGCAGTACTGTCAGTGGGAGACTCTTGTGTACCTGCATTTTGGTTAGCCACATGTCTAGAATAACCCAAATAATCAGTTAAATAATCAAGGTCAAAAGACCAAACATGACCTTGTCCTTGAACATTAAGCTTGTCTTATAGAAATATCAGGTTCAAAGTCTCCTCAATCTTCTTAGCATTCAAATTGTATACCCTATACGCCTTACTATGAGCCGAATAACCCATAATATATCCCTCATCAGCCTTATCATCAAATTTACCCAGTGGATCACTAGTATTCAAGATAGTTACTTGACAACCAAAAGGCTTGATGTACTGAATAGCAGGAACTTTCCCATAGAGAAGTTCATAAGGTGTCTTGAAATGAGGTCTAGTGATAGATACCCTATTCAGAACATAGTAAGTTGTGCCAACTGCTTCAGTCCAAAACATAGTGGGTAACTTAGAGTCTGCAAGCATAGATCTTGCTGCCTCTATTAAGGTCCTATTCTTTCGTTCAGCCACCCCATTTTTTTGAGGGGTTCTTGGAGTGCTATAGTCCCTTTTGATCCATTTAGATGCACAGAGTTCTATCAATACAGCATTCTTGAACTCTGTCCCATTATCACACCGAATCCCTTTAACCTTTTTGTTCAGCTGGTTTTCAACAAGGGTAATATACTCTTTCAAAACTCGAGATGTTTCATCTTTAGTCCTCAAGAAGAATACCCAACAAAACCTACTATAGTCATCAGTAAGAACCAGACAGAAATACTTGTGATCTATGCTTCTGACTTGAGTTGGACCAAAGAGATCCATGTGAAGCAACTGAAGAGGTTCTTAAATAAGGCTCACAGCAGTAATAGCTTTGTAAGAGGCTCTATGTTGCTTTCCTTTGTTGCAGGCAACACAGTTATGTTCATTGGTGAAAACCTTTGAAGGAAGTCCTTCCATAAGACCCAGTTTAGAAAGCTTGTTTATGGTCTTGAAATTCACATGTGCTATCCTTCTATGCCATTTTGTAGACTCATCCAGGGATGCTTTAGCCACCAAAATGGTTAAGTCACCTTCTGGTTGAACATCATTTAAGTTGAATGTGTATAGATTGTGATTTCGAGGAACTCTCAGCAAAATTGATGTATCTTCTGGGAGTTTGAAGTCTTTAGATAACACAAGACATTCATCCTCAGAGAAGAATACTTTGTTCTTGGTGTCACAAATTTGTGAGACTGAGAACAAGTTGAAGTGTTGTAGTTCCTTGAAATAGTACACATTCTCAAAGTCCAGTTGAGGTGTTTTGATGGTCCCTTTCCCAGTGATTCTACCATCAGTTCCACCAAAGGCCACATTGCCTCCTCCTTCAATCGGTACAATGTTATGCATCATATCTCTATTTCCTGACATGCTTCTTGAGCAACCACTATCAACAATGCCAACTTCCTTATGCTTAAGAGGATGATCCTACAACAACAACAAAAATATACAAAATATTAGTACACTATGGAGGCTCAAGTCATTGCTGACTTGAACCTGCCTTGTGGATCATTAGATTTAGGCCATGCAGATGTATAAGATCCACTATTGTTCTTGGGTTTCCACTGAAATTTAGGTCCCTTTTTAGTCCAAGAACAACTGTGAGGACTTACAGTGATATCCCAATATCCTTTCCTAGCATTCATTGAGTCAACATATCCAGGCCAATAACCATTATTAAAATATGAACTTGTTGGTTGCACATATGGTCTAGCAACTGAGCTTCTCCAATGAAAAGGAGGAGATGCATAGGTTGCTTGTGGAACATAAGGTGGTATAGCATTAACATTAGTCCACATTGGTCTAGATTCCCTAGCACATACACCCGTTCTTTGTTCATGAAAATCACAATCCTTAATTAAATGAAATTTACTTCCACACACAAAACATGTCTTCTGTTTAGAAGATTTATTTAAACCAAAAGATGTTCTATTACAACCAGAAGTATTCAAACCAAAACCATGAAAAGAATTGTTTTTAACAGAATTATTATTCAAAGAATGAAAAGACAAGTCTTCAGAGGAAACTGTCTTGGAAGATGATTCCTTAGTGGCAACTCTAATAGGCTTGAAGGTTGGCTTGGGTGCAGGCAGGGAAGAGGTCTTGGGTAGGTCTGACTTGTCATTTGAATCACACCCGGTAGAAGTACACCCTTGGTCAGAAGACTTGTCACTGTTAACACAAGAGACAAAGTCGATAGATGAAGTATCGAGGGTCTGGCAAGTCCTTTGACTTTTTGCCATATAGATGGTGTGATCCATCGAAGTCAATAGTAATGGAAAGGTCAATGGGCATGTGTTCACCTCTAATAGGTCCACGTACAGCATGTAGGTCACATTCTTTGACATAATTAGCTAAGCCTGCTGGTGTAGTTTTACGCCTATCATGTCTAGCTTCTAATCCTACATACTTTTTAAAACCTAAGCCGATTGCAGAGTTCTCAGATTGACTACTATAGATCTCTCTAGCTAGATTGTTACCTGATATTAACCATTGTTTATGTCTAGCTATTTCTTCATCTAGTTTTTCTTTAAGCTCTTGATTTTCAGAAATTACATTAGCTTTTTCTTTCTTAGTCCTTTTTAAGTCATTTTTAGTACATTCCAAATCACATTCTAACACCCTAATCTTCTCATCATAAGCTATTTGATTCTTCTGAAACCAAACCTTTTGTGTTTCTAATGTTTTTAATGCCTGTTTATAAGCTTCAACTTCAACATAGCATTCATTATATTTAGGTTTCAAAATATCATATGCTTCCTTAAGTTCATTATAACATTCACTACAACCAAACAAACAATTTTGTACCTGAGAGATTCCCATCAAGGCAATCTGATCATGCCTATCTTCTGAAGTACAGCTTGCTAGCAATCCGATATTATCACCACCTGAGCTTTCATTATTCTCCTGCTCATGTTGCTTCCAGTCAACATTGGCATCCATAGTAACCAGGGCAACTGAGGATCCAGTCTTTGAATTTCTAACTTCCCTTTGATTCTGCTGATAGGAAGAGTATCTCACTTCATCACCAGTTTTCCTGTCCTTGCATTCTCTAGAGAAGTGTCCCATCTGATGACAAGTAAAGCACTTGACCTTCTTTTTGTCAAACCTTGCTGGAACTCTTCCCTGGAAACCAAACTTCCTTCCAGCCTTAAGCTCAAATCGCTTGATATCCATAGAGAGCATTGCTACTTGCCACTTCAATTTCATCTCTTCCATATCTAGTGGGTCCACCTGTTCAAAATCCTCATATGCAAGTTGCTGTTCAGGGTCATAATCAGCAAAAAAGGATCCAAGCACATCTTTCATTATACCACTAGTTTTAGATTGAGAACTTGATGGAGTGGTAGTGTAAGATGATGATGAGTAAGTTAGACTTGGAGCATGGATCATATTTGGAGTGGAGACCCCAACAAATGCTGTGTGACTAGCAGTAGATGATGAATGAAAGGGACTTCTAACATCATGCTCAAGAGCTTTAAGTTTGTTGTCTGACTCATCAAAGGTAATCATATCAAGCCCACCTTTAGTTTTGAAGGCAATGCTTACTTGTAACGAGTTGAGGTAAAGATCAAAAACTTAGAATTACAATCATCATTATCGGCTTTGCCTTCAGTGATTCAACTGACTTAAAATCTTGTGAAACCTGTCATAGCCCTTGTGAATTCCTTCCTCTTTAGAGATTTGAAATTCTTCAAACTGTTGTCTCAGCATCGATTTTCTCATCCTCCTAGACTCCTCATTCCCTCCAAACTTGGCCTTGATGGCCAACCATATATCCTTAGCATCATTCATGAAGTGAAAATCACTCAAGTGATCCTCAGGAATAGCTTGAAGAAGAATTGTTTTAACTTTAGTTTCTCTCTGAACTGCTAGTAATTCTTATTGATTTGGGAGGAACATGAATAAGATTACCATCGGGATCCGTGGTAGTTCTCTTCAAGTTTGTTTCCCTTCGACAATTTCCCACAGATTCCAATCAATGTTGGAAATCCAGTTCTGCATCTTCATTGCCCATAAATCGTATTCCTCCTTCTTTAAATATGGAAACTTAGCATTGTTGTTCGAGAGACTTAGTTGTTGCAGATGGGTGGTGTTCTGGTTGTTGGTGACTTCGAGATCAACATCTGATCCAGGCATAGTGAATGTTGAGTTGGTTATATAGGTGTTTAGAAAAGACTGTTCTTAGTATCGTAGAGACTCTCTCGAGGCTCTGATACCACTTGTTGAAACTTAAGACCTTGATAGATCTTGAGCACTCGCAGATCGTTAGTATTGCTTATGTAATCACAAACAAACTAATAGACAATCTCTACAACTTATATTCTTTAGCGGAAATCAAATATAAGCACAAACACAAATAACTAAGAACTTGTTGATCCTCTATGGATCTTTATATTACTAAAACTTTGTTTTTCAACTCGTTGCATAAATCATACTATTGTGTTCCTTTTATAGATAAGGAACCCTAACTTGTTTCCTAAGAAACGTATAAACATAAAACTAAATAAGATATACATAATCACTTCCTAATAAAGCTCATGCATATCCTAACTAACTATAGAATATATGGAATAACTATTTCTTCAGAAACAAACTACGTATTATACTACTTCAGCATATTCTATTCTTCAGCATAAACATTGAACTTCAGCAGAATCCTTCGGCAGAAACATCAGCAGAATTCTAACTTAGCAGAATTCCTAACAAGGTTGCTACAAAAAAATAGTGACAAGTCGCCATTGAAAATGATATAGCAAGTCGCTAACTTGTCAAAACAAGTCGCTATAAGAAAAATACTTAACAAGTCTCCTTTATGAAAACGTTTAAGCAAGTTGCTAACTTGTCAAGACAAGTCGCTATCAAAAGTTACAAGGCCAAGTCGCTACACTTCGAATCACCCACTTACAAAGCAAGTCGCTAGCAAGAATGTATTAAGATATCACAACTCGCCATGAGGAATCTATGAACCAACTCGCTACCAAGAACACTTAGCTTATCAGGTAAGTCGCTACCAAGAACTTGACAATACATACGCATAACACCACAATCCAATCAACATATATAGCCATTACAATAACACAATGAAATCGCTACAATGAACAAGTACAATCAACCCACAAGCATAAACAAGATCAGAAACAAAACCCAAAAGGAAACACATACGAGAGATACAACAATTTGCGCAAAGACCCATTTAAACATACAAATGGGTCCTCACATCTATCCTAGTGAAGCCAAACTACACCTAATTATATCAAGTGTTCCCATTTAAACGAATCCATTAACAAACCTAAACGAGGGGTTCAATTGTCGAGGATCAAATGCACGGTGGAATCTGTTAAGAGAACTGAGTTAGGGGAGGTATATAATCTACATGTTTTGAAACAAAAGAGTTGACATAAACCTTACCACACGCAAGTCGCTAGCAAGAAGTGGTCACGAGAGAGAAAACAAGAAAAACTTTTGAGTTTTTGAAAATATGTAACTTGAGACAAGTCGCTAGGGGTTAAGATGGGATTTTCAAGTTTACTAAGTTCACACTTTCAGTCCCTGTACTTGTGCAGAAAAGGCAACTCGCTAGTTAAGATTAAGGACAAGTCGCTGCCCGTTAGTAAAGCCATGTCGCTATCCCTGATTAAAGCAAGTCGCTATCCATCTAAATTTGTACTATTGACACTTTCAGTCCTTGTACTTATTAGATTGTATGCAAATACAGTGGAAAAAAAAGCATTCATGTTGAATAATATGACGAGTACCAAAAGTGACATAACATAGATAAGCTATCTAACATAGTGGACATAACGCATCATACCATACAACATGCAGCATCACACAATACATATCAAACAATGATGCAGAGTGAAACGAGATAACTTGAAATATTCTCCCCCTCAATCAATGTCACCAATGAACATTGATTGAATTCTAACCCCCCGTTATAAGACAAGAGTATATCTTTTGTTCGAACTTCATCGATGGTCCCATGTCATTATTGAATGACATTTCTAGGACCGTAGATGCTATCGATTACAAGAGATACATCTTTTATCATATTGTGGGTAAAGATTTAATTAATAATTAAAAAAAATGATTTTGATTTTGAAAATTAATAATTAATAGTTTTTTTTATATTCAAGTGAAAACTAATTTGTACACTGATTCATGAGAACGAGTCCTGATTCAAGTCGAACAGAGTCAAAGTCACGAGGTACATCAATTCGACAAGCTACAATTTACGAGTGAGCAATCTTCATTTCTGATGGAAACCAGGTCATGATGCTCATGATTGAATTGAGCATTGTACCTAAAAAAACTAAGGACACTTTGCACTAGAAGCACATGTAGTATTGCAAATAGATGAGTTAGTGACAAGAGTAACCGCACTATTGGATGTTGCACAGTTTGATCTAGGAATGTCATTAATAGAAGTCCCTTTAGGTTCAATATTCTTGAAGATTTTTCCTGTGGGCATCCACTTAAGGCAAGATCTAGGTGTGTAAGTCCGTTTGGATCCTGAAAACTTAAGTAATCTACCAATGGGAATCCATTTGAAACAACTGCTAGTAGATTTGGATGAGGCCACTTCCCTGTTTTGAATATTGGTCCTTTTTTAATTAGTTTGTTTCTTAGGGGATTGATCAGCCATTTGATGCTTCTTATAAGAACTAGATGAGCTCCTACTATTCCTGATCTTAGGGCTTCGAGCATTAAGCTGGGGATTGTTATTCATCATATCGGAAGGAATTAGTGAAGTGACTGGTTTTGACGAAACTGTATTCTCATCAACTTGGGAGGCAAGCTTAGATTTTGATGGTTTAAATCTTTCTGTTCTAAAAGCATTGGGCTGCCTAACTATAGTACGTTCTGAGTTGTTCAGTATAATTGGCTTTCCCAAGGTTGATGGTTTTGCAAACTTAGTGTTCACCCTATTTCCAATAGATTTCCTAAGCTCATTTTTAAGGCAACAATGGTGAAGCTCTTACCCTGAATTTGTCCTTTGAGGGCATCAATGTCTGCCAACAAGGAGTTAGTTTGATCTATCAACTTGGAATTGTTTTATAATAAGTTCTTTCTTAAGGACTCATTCTCCCTTAATAGGTTGGACACACATAGAGCAATTCATCATTCCTAGATTTAAGAGTATCACTCACCTCATAGTTAGAATTGTTCATCCCTATATTACAACTCTTATGCAGATCTGAGAGTTGTAATTTCATATTACAAATGGTTGAATCTTTGTCCTGAATCTGGGTTTTTAACTGGTTAATTTCAAAAATTCTCAAATTGGAATTCGGATTTATGAAAGGTTTTGTAGCTAGAAAAATTTCTTCTCTTTGTTGTATTGCAATTTCTAAGGAAACACAATGTTTTTCAAGAGTTGAATATTTGTTTGAAAGTTCATCAAAAACCCTTTTTCCAACCATTTCATTTGTTTTAAAGATTTCGGACTCGGGCTCAACCAAGAAACATTTATCAATGTCATGTTCAGAAATAGGATCATATTGATCAGGTACATTAGCAGATACATTATGTTGATTAGTTAAGGGTACCTCATCACATGACACCGGTTCATTTGTTGATGTGACATCTGCATTCAAATCATGCATAATAGGAGTTCTTGAAATGCAGGTTGTTTCTAGCATATCGACTCGAGCCTCTGTATTCATGCAGCTGTTTCATCATCCTTTGTTGTATCGATATTACGTATTCAGCATCATCCGTCCGTTCAACTGATCCATTACCCGACATATCACATCTTTCACTTAATTTATCTTGACACCCATTCAAAGCATTCAAATTATCATTCTCTTGAGCAGCTTTCTGAATGTACTTTTTCACATTATCCATAGTTGAAAAAATGTGTTGATGAATTCATGAATTTCCATTCCATATGTTTTTGAAGGAAATTCGATAGCGTGTTGATCAAAGTCTGCGGAATATTCCGATTGATAAATGGTGAAATTGGTTGTAGATAACCGAAGTCAGACATTGGAATCATCCATTAATACCTTCCTTTTGGTAATTTGAAGCTTTAGTTGTTCTAAGTTCAGCAACAAGGTTCTTGTCAATGTAGGTAGGTCTGGCGGAAGAAAGCGAATGTTCGATCCCTTGTGGATAACATTGTATGAGGTGCAGATGATGTAGTTGATAAGGCTCAATGTTGCATTCCATTTGCTTTGCATCATGTATCATTAACAAGTGTGATTCTTTCATATCCGACTCAGAATGTGAAGTGTTTTGATCATAATCTGCTGAATCAATCATGGTTAAACATTCTGAGTAGCAAACAGTTTCTTTGTTCTGTGAGGTATCATAGAGTTCAAGCACTTTGGAGATTAAAGGGTCAGTTATGTAAGACATTGTGTTGATGGATATTAGGCACAAGTTGCTTGCATTAATTCACCAAATCGCTAACTATCTTGAAGACAAGACGCTACTTACCCAAGTCGCTAGGTACTCAAGTTGCAATAAACCT
Source organism: Chrysanthemum makinoi (assembly GCA_910596185.1). NCBI lineage: Eukaryota > Viridiplantae > Streptophyta > Magnoliopsida > Asterales > Asteraceae > Chrysanthemum > Chrysanthemum makinoi. The sequence continues at coordinate 136,320,699 of OU343216.1, forward strand.
TAGAAACAAGTCACTAAGACACCAAGTCGCTAAACACAAGTCGCTAAAGCACCAAATCGCTAAGCAGAAAAGTCACTAAAGAGCAACTCGCTAAGTATCCAAGTCGTTAAGGGTCAACTCGCTAAGAACAATAAGGACAAGTCGCTACGCCAACCAAGTCGCTAGCCGAAGTGGAACCTCCACTACGTTGTACTGTTTGTTGGCTTGTCTCAATAGACAAGTCGCTAAGCTCAAGTCGCTACTCCTCTAACTAAAAGTCGCTACGAAGAAACATATCCGAGAGCCAAGTCGCTAGGAAGAAAACCTTAAACACAACCCTTTTCAATCCAAAACAAGCTCTACCACAGTGATTCAAGCTTTCCAAATCAAAACCCAAGCACTTACAATGATTCTAAACACAAAAGTACACTCAAAATTCAAATTTTAACACAAGAAATGATCCAAATGATGCAAAAACCACTAACCTTTTTCAAACCCAAAAACCATATAAAACCACTAGAAATCCAAGGATATGTAAGAGAGATGATCAAACCATGGCTCTTGATACCAATTGTAACATATTGGATTTCAAAAACACACAAACAATCACAAATATGGACGCATATATGATTTTAGAGAGAGAAAATGGAATATTCTAGTAAGAGAAACTCATGGAAGGTTAGATTCCAAATGAACATCCAACCCTCTCCCTTGAGGGGAGAGGGCTATTTATACAAAGAAGCACGCCCTCCTTCGAGCTGTGGATCAGGCATACAGTGGGTAAAGACCCGTCTTTCCTCAATGGTGTTGCACTAGACTAAACTATGCTAATAACAAACTGACAAATAACGTAATAAATGATATGTCTACGAGCTAACTTAAGTTTCATAATATTTGGGGTGACCAATGCTTTACAATAGAATTTCCAATTCCTAACAATTATCTAGTTACTTTCATGGTTGCTAAGTCGAGTCATATCTTTTGTACACAGTTTTGGGATGATTGGGACTGATGGGTAAAAGTAATATTTTATGAAGTGACGGGAAGGAACGTTAAATTAAAATTCCCTTTATTTACGTAATTAAATACTCCAAGTGTTTTGATCTTTTCAAATCGGGTCAAATTAGTGTTAGAGTAATAAAAACTCAAGTGTCGGGATGCTCATAAATCTCTTCTATTTTGATGTTATCTAAGAGGATGGTAGAGTAAAAGTGTATCGGAAAAAAAATCGAAAAAAAAGAGTGTTGAAAAAAAAATGAAAATTGAATAAAAAAACATATTGGCTACCATCCTACATCTATCTTTATCTTTATGTTTTTCAATTTATGTATGTCTGTTTCAAGTTATCTAGAGTTTAGTGACTCGAGTCTTGGCTTCGCAACGCCACGCTTTTCATGCTTGTAACATAAGATTTTTGACTTGCCACAACTAAATCGCCTATCCAACCAAACCCTTTGTTTCCCTACCGTAAGCCTAACGTTACAACCCTTTTTAAAAGACCTCTTAGATAGTTGTTCCTAGGTGCTTACACCAAAGCGGTGGAGGTTTGATCTAGTCTGAAGCCTATGGTAATCTATGTACTATGCCAGGTAATGAGTGTTTATCTTCCATTTCCATTTACTATATTTCATATACACCCGAGAAATGAGAGAATCCAAACACCCCTTGTGAGGTGCTAATATATAATTTTCTTGCTTGTTATGACTATTGCGGTTACCTGTTTTGAATTATGTTAAAATTGTGCTTCATGCCCCCTAACTTATAAATTGATTTGCCAAAAGCACATTTGATTGAGACCAAGCAAATACCAAGTGTAGGGATATTTGATAAGGATTTAAAACGTTCAATTTTAAGTGATCATTTAAGCCCTTAATCGCCCACTTTTATTTCCGTTACTACTTAATTTCGTTCCTTTTCACTTTTTATGTCTTTTGGAAGCAAAATGCTGGAATGATACATATTTGGACGAAAAGGAGTGAAAACATGAAGAAAATGGCAAAGTCAAGATCGAAGACACTCAAGTTGCTAAAACTGAAGCTGTGGTCCCAACTAAAGGCGGCCGTCCCCTCTGATTTGATAATAGATGCACCTGACGGCTCAATAGACTTTTTGCTCAATTACACCTGACGTCGTCAGGCTTTGAAGAGGAAAGGCGTCACTAAGACTTTTCATCTTAGATGGCCTAGATCCAGAATCAGACGACATCCCTGCTGAAGCTCGACGGCGTCACAACTACAACGCGCGCGTCCCATCGATAAATTGGCCAACACAAAAACCCTAATGATGGCGATCTGACAGTGTCCCACCTATAAGGCGACGCCGTCACAAGTGTAAATCTATATATAGAATTTGATTTTTCAGTATTTTAAGAGGTAGACTTATGGAGTAAAAGTCCTAAACGTTTGTAGTCCGACTTGAACAGTATCTTAGGGTTCCAAACCCTATTTTACACATCAAGATAAGTGTTTAATTCCATTAGTATCATTATGTCTTCCACTGAATGTGTGTATGCTTGCTTGTTTAATATGTCCGGCTAAATTTCTTGTGTGTTTGCTTAGACCTATGAAACCTAGTTGTTAATTATTGATTGGTTGTCTCTTATCTTAATTGTAAATGGCTTAGGAGTGTACTAGGCTATCGTTGTGTTTAAATGCTTGAGTAATCTTTGTGAACATTAGTTTATGAATCATTTAGTGGATTTTGTTGTCTAAACATCCAAAGATAACCTTAAAGTTAGTTTATGAATCATATAGAGGACTTCGTAGCCAATAACCTAAGGGTATTCTCAAAGAGTTAGGGCATACGCATTCCCTACGACCTTAGAAATCACACGCGTTAAGGATAAGGACGTGACAATTCAACCACCAATAAAAGATAACTAGGGAGTAATAGTATCTAGGTAAACACATTTTTAATCATCATACGAGCACACAATCAAAAAGACATAGCTACCCGTAGTATTAGATAATTAGAATAGTAAAAGTAATCGGTAAAAGTACCACCTCCAAATCCATTGCCCTGAGATTTTACTCTTAGCTTTCTAGAAAACGTATAAAAGATTAAAAAAAATCATCCTCAACCTCACCTTAGCGTAATACACTTCCTGCTAGCATTCCTATTCCCCTAGAGAACGATATCAATACCCGAGCTTACCCAATACTACTCTACAATGATTAGGTTCACTGCCTAGAGTGTTGAAAAACATGCTCGACGAAAAGGAAGTTCCTTTGACCTCAAACACGCTTCATACGCGAATCACCCCTCCCTAGTAAATAAGTTGTTACATATTGGATTTCATAAACACATCATATCATAACACAAAGGGGCGTATGGTTTAGGTTCTAGAGAGAGAAAGTGGAAGAGTTTTGGGAACTTAGTGAGACAAAGAAAAATGATATTATGAAGCTCCAACCCTCTACCTTGGGAGGTAGAGGGTATTTATAGTTTCTTACAAGACACACCTCCTACGGGCTGTGGATCAGGCATACAGTGGGTAAAGACCCGTCCGTCCTCCACGGTGTTACTTAACAAATTACTTATTAACACTAAATGACTACGACTACGAGCTTTCTAACGATTACATATACTTGAGGGGACTGACTCTTTAACTATCAGATTTTCTAAATCCTAACAATCTCCCCCTAAGGGAGGTCACCTCAAATTACATTGATTACAAACAGATATTACTTTTTGGATGTTCTTGGATTCTTGTTTAAGTTCTTTGCTCTGCAGTCCGTATCCTTTGATTCTTCATGTACCGCATGTTTTGTTATTACAAGTGGAGGTCTTCAACTGATCCACGTGATGATGATTTTGAGCCAGCATTGAGATCATATGCCACCATAAATCTCTGACTCATCCTTTGAAGTATTGCCATCATGTGAAGTTGTGACGTTTGGACCGACATGCTCACATTCTGGATCATGATTTCTTCTCATCAGAGTTGCGAAAGCTTTTGTTGATTCATGATATTTACTGGCCAGTAGCGAAGCATGGAGTGAAAATATCAGAGTCACTTTATGAAGATATGCTCTTATCATGATTTCTTCGAGATGAACGTGATGTGTGAGCATGCGACTATGGATTGACGCCTCAATTACGATCACGTCAACGTCGGGTGTTCTGCGAGAAAAAGTTAGCAATAAAAGTGCACGAAAGTGTCTTTGATCAATTTCGTTGAATTGAGTTACACGGTCCATGGTTCCCCATTGATCAGTACAAGTACTACCTGTGATCAGGTAGAATTCCGAAGAATCTCCTTGACAGGGTTCCCCATTGATCAGTACAAGTACTACCTATTCTCAAACCGGATCGTCTCAAAGAAGACAACAAGGAGTGAGTGAACCAGCGAATTGAAATTCACTGATTGATGAAAAAGATTTGAAAACAATCGAGTATTGCTTAATATATAGGGTTTTTCAATACAACGAAGGTTTTATGAAAACCAGTTATCAATCATAAATACCCCTTTTAATTTTGAAAACATAATACACAGTCGACGTGCTAAAGAAAATAATTTTTGAGCACAACGACCGGTTTTTCAAAGGTATCCGTCAATCCATTTCCTGGACCAAGGTTGATTCAAGATTGAATCGCCCCATTGTTTCTATCCAGTTGTCACATAGTTGATCTATTGGATAGATCTCACATGCCACCCACCAAGATCTTGTTTGATGTTGGTTCTAGAAGGCTTTCCATCTTCATTATGAATATTATATATATCACTCGGATGTTCTGGAAAAACCACAAGGATAATGCGTACGACTCTTAATTATATTCTTACTTTCCACATTGTGTGAAACAACAAGTCTTGATATTTATTGATGATCTCATGGCTCTAGACTCAATCGTGCAATTTGGTTTCCTATGCCGGAGACTAGGGAGAGGGTCTCCTTCTTCAATATCAACAATCTCTAAGAGAAAGTCGATAGATTATGTAGGTTTCCAATGAGAATGAAACAAGCCCTTTTAAGAGGAACTTGAGTAGCTTAGGAAGTTTAGTGCAGTGCGTCACTGGGTCCATGACGTCTTGTCTTCAATACTGGCGTTACCTTAGTAACCACCAGTAGAATATGCATTGAACCCAGTTTTTGCCCTAAGGTTGAATAAATGGAGGGCTATTTCTTTTCACCCTTTTCACATTTAATTCTTTTTCATTCTTCAACCCCTTCAGTGCTTACCAAGACATCATTACTAGAACCTTGTTGGGTTTATTCCAGTTCCAGCTCAATCTTAGTCGGCACTCTTCCCATTTCTCATTTTTATCCTTTTACAATATACCTAAGGACTCTACATTATCTAGTGGATTATCCCTGGGTAGATCCCTCCAGCTCTGGCGGGATCGTGGGAACGAATACCTAACCTAACCATCCTTATATCTTCATGCATAAAGTAAAAAATTGGTCGGTCTTTTGGTATTGTTCTTCCGCCTCGAAACCAATTGAAAACCATTTGAAAATCAATCGAGGTACTTGTGATATAAAATCAAAGTATTTTGTACCTTAATTGTTTTTGATATGTTGGGAATTATACGTTTGAGTTGATAAGACAAAAAGAATGAAACAAAAGGGGCTTAATATGACAAGAAGGAAACCTACAAAAAGATGGAAGGACTTGCTTGCAGAAGAAATTTTATTTATTAGTCCTTATCCTCTAGTATATAAAGAGGACATAGGTGTAGGTTTAATATAAGTATTCCATAATGTAGACGTCTAGTAAAGGTGTGTGTGTGTCCTAGGCGTTTAGTCTTGTAAACGCCTAGGTTATTAGTTTAGTTAGTAGTTGAGTTATCTAGACGTGTTCCTATAAACGTCTAAGATTAGTTAGTGTTAGTGAATGAAAACCTTGTTCAATAACAAAGAATTGATTAGTTTATTCGGCTGTGCATGTTATTAGTCTTTGTTATTGATCCCTAGCTGAGCTTATAAACGATCTTCTCAATTGGTATCAGAGCTGGGAGCTCTTGATATAGGGTTTATTCAAGGTTTTATGCCGTTTAATTGGAGCAAAACTGGTAAAAGTTGTCGAAGAATGCATATTCGAAAAAGTCGACAGAAGCAGTTTAAAAAAAAAATAATTGTGTTTGCATGGGTAGCTGTGATCGATTCTTATTTAACGACATTCATATTGAAAGAGGAGAGATTTGTCGAATGGTATTGTTTATTCTTCATCACTTGATGTGATGATAATGTTGGGGTCAATTAATGAATATTCTAATTAATGGTTCTTGTGTCATTTGATTCGAACATCAATTCTGTTTGTGATATTAAATGTGGTCAGATGATCACGTGGTTCGTGTGTGGGACTGTTTTGATATTCATTAATTAGAAAGATGGATTCTATGTGCTATGGTGTACTGTTCTTAAGATGGTCTCGTGATTTGATTGGTCGAATATAAGATATTCATGTGATTGTTGTCGGTGGGATCAACATATTTTGTTCAAGGTACTGGTCACGTGGGTCAATGTTATTCAATTGGTTAATACTCGTATTATTCTATTTATTGGTTTATACTATGCTTCACGATGAAAGTAATAATTTGATTGGACGATGAACAACAATTAATTAAAATTGATGTCCTCTATCACGTGGGATTGGTGGGACATATGAGTTCTTTTCTGCTGCTAAGTACACGCAAGGGACTGCAGTTCGTGATTTTAATTGGTTCTCATCATACACGACATCATTATACTGAAGAAAGTACTGTTTTGATTAAAGTATTGTTCGACCCCAAAAGTACTGCTTGTTTTTAAAGTACTAATTATGCTTCAAAGTACTGCCGGTCTCCTTAAAGTACTGCAGTTTATATATAAAAGTACTGTTTCTTCTCAAAGTACTGCTCAAGTATAATGTTTATTATAAGGAGATTTGGCATTAAGGGGAAGTCGAGCATTATTATTGTTATGGTTTTTGGATGACACACACACAGGTTATTGTTCACACACACAAGGAGTTTGGTGATTTGTTCTTAAAAGGAATTAAAAACAAAAATCGTTCTGGAGATTTATTGAAGAATTGATTACGAAGAGGATTATTTATCACTTATTTGAAGGTGAAGTGGAATTACTTGGTTTGTGTTCTTATCATCTAGCTTGATGAATCTAGCAATGTGTCATTTTTCTTATGATGCTCTATGCACACATTAGCTATCACTTGAAGGAGTTACATTGTAGTGCTCAGTGTCTCATACTAGTTGAGGATTCTTGTCAAGGGATTGCAGTCTACTTATATTTTGTGATTCGTATAAGTATGGAGTTCCGTGGATAGTACAAGATTTAAGACACAAGTTTGGGAAATTCTACTTCTTCATCAAATTCGTTATATTCGGTTTTCTTCACAAGTGATCATTACATAAAGCCTACAGATTTTGAAGAATCATTGATGTACATGCATCACTCAAGGGGAAGTGTTTGATTTTTGTTACTGTTGATCATTATTACTACTGCTAGTTGCAGTTTCTATTGTTTTGAATCCATTTTTCCTATGGTGCGTAATGGTGGGCGATTTGAAGCATTGGAACTCTTAGATTGGAAGTATGGTATTGGTTCGTGGTGGTCAAGATCATTATTTGCATACGTTCCCTATTTGGATAATAACAAAAAGGGGAAGAGATTTTTGAGTGGCATAGCATGGATTAAGGGGAAGACAAAGGAAGACATACTTGTTTCATTCATGGTGAGATCCCCGATCTTAATTTCTCTACTTCGTCTAGGGAAGTTCGTTCAAGAATGGTTTTGTCATTATCAACTAGGGGAAGATTGTTGGGAATTATACGTTTGAGTTGATAAGACAAAAAGAATGAAACAAGAGGGGCTTAATATTACAAGAAGGAAACCTACAAAAAGATGGAAGGACTTGCTTGCAAAAGAAGTTTTTTTTATTAGTCCTTATCCTCTAGTATATAAAGAGGACATAGGTGTAGGTTTAATATAAGTCTTCCATAATGTAGACGTCTAGTAAAGGTGTGTGTGTGTCCTAGGCGTATAGTCTTGTAAACGCCTAGGTTATTAGTTTAGTTAGTGTTAGTGAATGAAAACCTTGTTCAATAACAAAGAATTGATTAGTTTATTCCGCTGTGCATGTTATTAGTCTTTGTTATTGATCCCTAGCTGAGCTTATAAACGATCTTATAATGATATTTTATAAATGCTCCCCCTCAACATGTGCTTCAAGTATTTAGAAATTATTTTAGCACATGGAGGCAAGAGGACTTGTGAAATCTTAGATTGAGAATGAAAGATCCAATCATTTGTTTAACATTTTCTAAAATGATCATCATCACTTCCCGATCAAATCAAGTATTTAAATACTTTGAATAAAATACTTTGGGAAGGATGAGGTTTTCTTATGATTGCTCCCCCTCAATATGTGCATCGAGATTCGAAAGAGTTTCGCACATATTAGAGGGAACCTGCACTTTGAGACAAATCAATCATGATTCAATTCCTTAAGGTTTAAGATAAATGCTCCCCCTTAACATGTGCATGGAAAATTTTGAAATCGTTTGGCACATGTAGGGAGGAGAGCTTGCTCATATATTTAAACCACTTAAGGAATTATCAGTTTATATCCAATTTAAATCCCAAATTCTCCCCCGATCACAATTTTCAAATCCTTTGAGATTTGTGATCTCTATTGATTTAAATTAATTTTGAAAAGCTTTTGAGAAGAATTGTGAGTTGCTTTTGAAAAATATTTTAACTGATAAGGATCAGATTTTGAAACTTTAATATCCATTGTTCAATCATGCATAAATATCTTCTGAAAACATAACATTAGCCAAGGTCTAGATCCAATTGTATAAAAACATTGTTCTTTTTTATTATCCAGAATTAGACCTTGCTTGATTATGTGCCAATTGTTTGAAAAATAACTTTTTGATTTTGATTGAAATCATTCTCCCCCTCAATCACTGAGATAAGTTGTTGATTGAGTGTTAGAGATTTTGACAAATGATAAGCCCAGATGATTTTCAAAAGTATAGACCGAGTTATTTGCAAAGAAATTTTGTTTTCATTAGATTACAAATACTTTTCAGAATAATATTTAGAAGGAAAAATATTTGTGATGGAAACATTTGTATTTTTGGTGACAAATATTTGTTTTTAGAATCAGAGCATGAGGTTTCAAAAATTACTTTAAGCATGGCTCTGTTATTTCTTTTAAAACTGGTTAGTGCCTGAAATGACAATAAACTATCATTTTTCTCCATCCCATTTTTTTTTAATAAAAGGTTTATGAACATTCTAACTTCATCTAAAGACTCGTGCCATTCTTTGAGTGACAAATCAAAGTCCGTAGATGTTATCGAAGAACATAAATAGATGGGAAAATAATATTTTTGGGCTTTTTCAAATATTTTCTGATTTTTATGGATTTTTGAAATTTTGTATTTTTCTATTTTCTTTTTGTGGGTTTTATAATTTTGTATTTTGCTTTTTGAATAAATATGTACAAGAGATGGATGAAGAAAAGCCTTTACTTTCCGTCTTCCTCTTGAAGACGTTTGTGTGTTCATTTGTAAACTCTTTAGACCAAGTCGTGGAAGAATAAACTCAAAACGTTCTCTAGGAAGAGCTTTGGTGAAGATGTCTGCTACCTGATATTCAGTTCTCACAAAGTAGAGCTCAACCACACCTTTCTCCACTTGTTCCCTGATAAAATGATGCCGAATGTCGATATGCTTTGCTCTTGAGTGTTGAACATTATTGTAGGAGAGAGCAATGTCACTTTTGTTATCACATTACAGAGGAACTTTGTTGAATACAAAGCCATAGTCAGATAATTAAGATCTCATCCATAAGACTTGAGCACAACAAGATGACATGGCTATGTATTCAGCCTTTCTAGAGGATATGGAAGTACTCATTTGTTTCTTTGAAGACCAGCTCACAAGCTTATCACCCGGCCAAAAACTGAGCACCTCGGCGTGCCGGCGTATCTTGACACCTGCATGGTCGGCATCGCATAGGTCATTAGTGACATACCGGTGTCCTTCGGGTGCCAAAGTCCCATGTTGATGGTTCCTTGGAGATACCGAAAGACCCGTTTAACCGCTTCAAGGTGATTTTGGTAGGCTTAGCACGGTATCAAGCACACATGCATACAATGAAAGATATGCGGTCTCTTTGGCGGTAGGTACATCGGGGATCCAATCATACTACGATATTTTGTTTGGTCAACCATGATCCCAGTGGTCCTCATCCATTTAAGTACGGCTCCACCATGGGAGTGTCAACGAGGCCACAAGAATCAAATCCAAATTTCTTTAAGATTTCATTTGCATATTTAGATTGATTGATAAAAATGCCTCCGGGACTTTGTGAAACTTGTAATCCCAAGAAAAATGACATTTGTCCCATCATTGACATTTGAAATTTGGAGCCCATCTCCTTAGAAAAACGGTCACATTCATTGGGGTCAGTCGAGGCAAAAATAATATCATCAACATAGATTTTAACATGAATTAAGTGTTTGTCTGACTTTCTGGTGAACAATGTCGGATCAACTGCTCCTTTGCTGAATCCATTAGATAGAAGAAACTTTGATAGCATGTCGTACCATGCCCTTGGAGCTTGCTTCAAACCGTAAAGGGACTTCTTCAAGCGATAGACATGAGTAGGATGCTCTGGATTCACAAAACCTTCAGACTGGCTAACGTATACAACCTCTTTCAGATCTCAGTTAAGAAAAGCAGTCTTTACATCCATCTAATAGACTACCATGTTCTTACTAGCAGCGTTAGCCAAGAAGATTATGATTGCCTCGATACGTGTAACTGGAGCAAATAATTCTTCAAAGTCAATACCCTCCTCTTGACGGTATCCTTTCGCAACCAGTCGAGCCATGTTCTTTAGCACATCACCATGCTCGTCAAGTTTTACTTTGAAGATCCATTTTAGAGCAATGATCATAGCACAGTGTGACACCCCCAAATTTGGTTTAGCGGAAGCATACATGTTATTTAGGAGCGTTACGGGATTGATGGATCATAACACAAGTGATAAAGAACGGAATACATACTCCGTTTAACTTCATAAAATATTTTAAACCATTATCTTACAATATTGTTTTAGATAAATGGGCACTTCCCAAAATTTCTAGTGGTCCCAAAGTAAAAACATCATTTTTGTGTAAAAACACTTCTTTAATACTACTACGACCATTTATCCGCTTCTTGCCTTGCATCCATGATTTCAATTAAACACCTGAGAAAAATATGCTAAAAAGGTCAGCTAAAAGCTGGTGAGTTCATAGGTTTAAATTAAAATCGAAAGTTGGACCATAAGCAAAGTCATATAATCATTACAACGAATATAATGATATATGGATGAAAGTCTATTACGTTAGCTCTTAGTTCATGCAACCGATCTGCGGCAGTTTACGTATGCTAAAAGATGTCATACAATATAGGGGCCCATAGCAAGTGTTTTGTCCCTCAACACTTGGTTCCGACATGGTATACGTTTCGCCTTGGCCTAAGCATGGCCAACCGAACGGAGGAGTCACCCTCAATAGATCTATTTATAACATTCGCGCTTCCCAGCAGGGAACTGACAGTTCATGAAAAAGGGGCATTTCTAGGGACATAAGGGCTTAGGCTAAACCACGTAATAGTAATCATGCAATAGTTTAGGTCCATAAAAAGGTTTTGCATATTTTCTCACCCCAAAATGTATAAAACAGTTTATCAAGTAAAAGAGGGGCTATGAAAACTCACCTTAGCAAATGTGCAATCCAAGTGTGGGATTAGTGATTGTTTTGGAGCGGCACCGACACGCGACCTAGATAAGGAGGGTAATGTTTTAGTTCATTGTTTTAAGTATTGCTTACTCAAAATAGTTTAATTGTGTTAAAACTAAACTTTAGTTTGTAAAAGTTGTAAAAATGATTTGTGTATACGAAATATATGTATACTTTTCATGTTGACATTAATATGGTTTTAATATCCAAAGTTTGATATGAAAATAGTTATAACATTTAACTAGTAAGTATATAGGTGTGTATATACTTATTTAAGTTGACACAAAATGGTATTGTCAAAGTTTATAACTAAATGGATTTATTTTCTAATTACCTTTAGAAAATGTTTATGTTAAGTTTGAAAACTTTCCATTTTAATATATAATGAAATGACATTGTGGTCTTTAGTTATTTATCAAAACTTGTCTTTAATATATATAGTTCTAAACGGGAAGTTTACTTGGCATACATTTGTTTACACATTGATGTTAAACTTTGACGTAAACTTTATTAAGTAAATCATGTTTTTAAAGCACTCGTTGTCGCATAAAATAAACTTTTCACTTGTTTACGGGTTAAGCTCGTATATGTATATTTTTAAGTGTGAGATTTCGGATACGTGATAAATGAGTTTAGTTTTATAGTTGTCTATAAACCGAACGCTTTGGGTTTCATTTTATGACTTAATTTATTTGCTCGTGAAAACTCACGTTGGGTATGGGCGTGGCCGATAGAAAAATGGTACATTGGGCCTGAGCTTGACATGGTATACAATGAGAGATGGGTTTGTTCAAATAAAAAGGTGGGGATTAATGGGTTATGTTTTTTTTTTGTTTTGTTGGGTCGTTTAAGGTGGCAGCCCAAGAAATACATGAAGGGGATTTTCCTTTGTTACAGGTTTTGGAAAAATAAGAGTATACTATCAAATTTTGAGTGCCTGGACACTAGTTTTGACACTAGGAAGGTAACTAAACACTTTTTGAAGTGACTCAAACGTGGCTTGTCTCGAATGAGATTTGGCTAACTTCGTTAGCTAGGACATGAGAGCAAAAAAGGGGTGAAGTACCTCGTGTTAGTTGAGTACTACTCGACTTGGTTCTAATCATCAACCATTTTACTCTTACGGAACTAGGCATGTATGGATTACTCGAAATACATTCTAACACATGAGCACCCTTGACTTGGGTTTCTCCCTTGCCATACCTAGCAACTTAGACGCATGGTTCACCACTAAGATTTGAGTCGCAAGACGATGAGGTGCTAGCACGTTTCTCATGTTTAAGTAAAGTTATAATCAAGGTTCGACACACTCTAAATGTATAAATGTTGACTGAAAATGTTAGTACCAACATGGGTTGCTAGTAGACTTGTAAAACTTGACCCATCTACCTTTTTCTTGTACCCTAGTCTCGACAGAAAACCAAATGGACCCTTGTACAAATGACCACTTGTTTTCATGTAACAAAGATTTGTTTATCACACCCAAGTATTATAACATGTAAAACTTAACTTCTAGTTCTTTTCTTGGTTACACAACTCGACAGGAGAAACGAGGTCAACAAAACAATGCCAAGACTCAACCTCTAATTTTTCTTAGTTCTTGCTTATCGACTGAAAACTTGGGCACCCAACGGAAGTCACCATGTTTTTCGACATAAATTATTTTAACAAGTAATAGCTAACACAAAACTTCATATAACAACTAAGCATATATTATTAACGTGGCAAGTATAACACAATTCCTTGATACAAAATACCAAACTTAACATCAAAACAACAACAAAAGAACATTGCAACAAGGAAGATTGATAACCTCAACTTGGAAGAGAAGATGGGTAATGAACGAAAATTGCTTCTTGGATTCGGACCAAATAAGACTTGAATTAGCACCAAAATACCTCCAATTGTAAAACCCCCAATTCAATTTTAGAAAACCCTAACTTTTACAAACCCTAGTTTTTGGGTGAATTTGTTGGAAAATTGAGATAGGGGCGTTTGTATCTCTACTAGAGATATAGAAGTATTTTGGGAAGATGCTTGGTCACCTTTCTCTCCTTGGGTCTTGGTTTGAAGCCGGATTTAGCTAACTTCCAACCCTTAGGTAAATCTTGAATTTGCTCAAGGTAGATTTAAGCGAAGATATGATTCTTTTGGGTGATCTTATCTTGGTCCTTCTTTGCTTATTCGAACCATAGCGGCATCAAAAGGGAAGATTTGGAGAGACTAAAAACTTACATGGTTTTGGGTAAGAAAGAGAAGGATATGGTGGGATATCATGTTGGGTTTTCCTTCTTTGGGAGATTCGCCTAGTGGTAGGCATAGGGTAGAGAGGTTGAAGATGGATTTGGTATCTTCTCTCATTCCTGGTTCTTGTTTGTTGTGAGTGGGAGAGAAAGACAAGGAGTGTATATTAAATTTTATAAAGTCTTTTCTTGTAAATGTATTATAGGTATAAAAATAAAGGTAAAATAAAGTAATGTAAGTAAAAGTGAGGGTATATGTAATGTGTACTTATAATGTATTTTGTGTACATGTACTTGAGTTTTTTTTTATTTGTATTTGAGTCTTATAAAAGTTCATGTTTAAATGTAAGTATGTTATATACTTTGCGTCTCGTGATATTACATTGTGACTAAGGTATTGTTGGTTGATAATTTTTAGGAGTAATATCTCATGGTTATGCATCGGAGATATTATTATTTTTGTAATATTTTTGTTTACGGGTGTTCGTCATTTGTTTTATCAAGTCCTTATCATAGTGTGCAGCGTGCGATTGTCTGGTGTAATAGGTCACCGAGAAAACGAGATAACCTCTCGTCTTACAATTTAAATCATAAGACAAAATGATATGTTCATAAAATGATATGAATGCAAGAGTGGTGAAATTTTTACTGTATGCGAGTTATCTACTCAAATGATTAGGCAAAGCTTATGCATGCTTCATGACTCATGCTTAGTAATAATAAATTACTAATTATCGGTTAAATTTTAGTGAAAATTTACCGTGTGTCACATCCTCCCGCCTTGGAAGAGAAAACCGTCCTCGGTTTTCAATTAGGAATACTTGTTGAAGTAGAGAAAAGGTGTGGGTATTTAGCGCTGAATTGGTCTTCACGCTCCCGTGTATTCGGACCTCTTTGAGAGTTCCAACGGACTTTGACGATCGGGATGCGGCTTTGCTTAAGCCGTTTGATTTCTCTATCCATAATTTCAATGGGTTCCTCGACAAAATTCAATCTTTCGTCAACTTGGATTTCTTCCAAACGAATAGCAAGAGTTTCGTCAGAAAGACATTTCTTTAAGTTGCATCGTGAAACACGTTGTGTATGAGAGTTCTTGTGGTAATTCAAGTCGGTATGCTACCGGTCCGATTCTAGCGAGAATTTTGAAAGGTCCAATATAACGAGGATTTAACTTTCCACGTTTTCCAAAACGGATCACGCCCTTCCACGGCTCAACTTTGAGCATAACTTTATCTCCCACTTGAAACTCAAGTGGTTTCCTCCTTTTATCCGCGTAGCTCTTTTGACGGTCACGAGCTACTTGCAGTCGGTTTTTGATTTGTACAATCCTCTTGGTAGTTTCTTGGATTAATTCCGGACTAGTAAGTTGACTTTCTCCAACTTTGGCCCAACACACAGGTGATCTACATTTCCGACCATAGAGTGCTTCATATGGTGCGGCTTTGATACTTGTGTGATAGCTGTGATTGTAAGAAAATTGACTAATGGCAAGTGCTTATCCCAGCCATTTCCAAAGTCTATCACACATGCTCTTAGCATGTCCTCCAATGTTTGAATGGTTCTCTCGCTTTGTCCATCGGTCTGAGGATGATAAGCGGTGCTCATGTCGAGATTAGACCCTAAAGCTTCTTGAAGCGATTTCCGAAATTGAGGTGAAACGGCTATCTCATGCGAAATGATGGAAATTGGTACACCATGGCGTGCGATGATTTACTTCAGGTATAGTTGTGCAAGTTTTTCCATTCCATCACTTTCTTTCATCGGTAGGAAATGTGCTAACTTGGTGAGACGATCAACTATTACCCAAATAGTGTTGTAGCCTGTAGAGGTTTTAGGTAACTTAGTGATAAAGTCCATTGTTATTCGTTCCCATTTCCACTCGGGGATTTCGGGTTGTACTAGTAGACCTGAGGGTCTCGATGTTGACTTTAACCTTTGAACAGGTTAAACACCGGCTGACATATGTTGCAATGTCGGCTTTCATGTTTGGCCACCAGTACAATCTATTCAGATCGAGATACATTTTGTCGGATCCTGGGTGTATGGAGTATTTAGACTTGTGGGATTCGTGCATAATAATGTCGCGAATTCCTCCGTAGAGTGGTATCCAACTTCGCTCTTTGAAACACAAAATTCCATCCGACCTTTTTACAAATCCATTTTCACTCTCTGGCATTCCGTAAAGGTTCTCATTCGGACGATTCTCTTCCTTGAGTGCTTCCATTTGAGCCTCAAGAATCTTGGATGGAAGAGGTGAACTAATTGTCATACCCAAGGATCTGACTCTAAGAGGTTTTGGTCGCTCCTTCCTACTGAGAGCATCAGCAACTACATTAAACTTTACCCGGATGGTAACGAATCTCGCGTCGTAATCACTGGTAATTCCAACCATCGGCGTTGTCTCATGTTCGAGTTCTTTCGATCCAAAATGTGTTGTAGACTTTTGTGATCGGTGTATACGACACTTTGCCATACAAGTAGTGTCTCCAAATTCGAGTCGCGAACACAACCGATCCTAACTCCAAGTCGTGCGTTGTGTAGTTTTTCTCATGAGTCTTCAACTGGCGAGAGGCGTATACTATCACTTTCTCTCTTTGCATTAACACCGCTCCTAGCCCCTTGTGTGTAGCGTCGCAATAAACAACAAAGCCTTCACTACCTTCAGGTAAGGCCAGAATGGGTGCACTACACAACTTTTCTTTAAGGAGTTGAAAAGCTTCTTCTTCTTTTTCTCACCAGTCAAACTTGGTGTTTTTCTGGGTTAGCTTGGTTAAAGATTTGGCAATCTTTGAGAAACCTTCAATGAATCTTCTGTAGTATCCAGCGAGTCCTAAGAATTGGCGTATTTCAGTAGGAGTTGTGGGTGTCGCCCAATCCTTTATTGACTCGATCTTAGCGGGATCTACATGAATACCCTGACTGTCGATTACATGACCTAGGAATTGTACAGTAGATATCCAAAACTCACACTTCAAGAACTTTGCATATAGTTCTTCCTTCTTCAACAATTCCAAGATCAATCTAAGATGCTCTTCGTGTTCTTTCACACTCTTGGAATAAATTAGGATATCGTCAATGAATACGATCACAAATTTATCCAAGTAGGGTTTACACACTCGGTTCATGAGGTCCATGAACATAGCTGGTGCGTTGGTTAACCCAAAAGGCATGACTTGGAACTCGTAATGTCCATAACGAGTTCTGAAGGCGGTTTTAGGAATGTCTTCTTCCCGTACTCTTAGTTGATGGTATCCGGATCTTAAGTCGATTTTTGAATAAACGCTTGAACCTTGAAGTTGATCGAATAAGTCATCGATTCTCGGTAGTGGGTAACGGTTCTTAATGGTTAGTTTATTCAATTCACGATAGTCAATGCACATTCTGAAAGTTCCATCTTTCTTCTTGACGAATAAGACTGGTGCTCCCCATGGTGATGAGCTCGGTCTAATGAACCCTTTTTCCGCAAGTTCCGACAACTGGTTTGATAACTCCTGGAGTTCCGTTGGAGCTAATCGATAAGGTGCTCTTGCAACTGGTGCGGCACCAGGCACTAGATCGATCTGAAATTCAACCTGTCGGGGCGGCGGGAGTCCTGGAAAATCTTCGGGAAAGACTTCAGGAAATTCTCTTACTATTGGCACGTCTTCCAGACGTTTTTCTTCCCTTTCTTGTTCGTCCTTTCCGGTGACTTGTGCTAGGAAGATGTGACATCCTTCCTCGATACACCTTAACACCTTGGTACAGGAAATGACATGTAGTCTTGAGGCGTTCCTCCTGTTGCT
>OU343216.1:136338544-136464304 GCA_910596185.1 Chrysanthemum makinoi
TTGGATTTACGCTTGTTTTCCATTCTTTTTCCACTTGCTAAACATGAGCATTGAGCAAAGAGACGCGGAACTGGAAAATAAATATCTAAAGATTTATCACACTATGCTACTTTGAATAGTTACGCATAACTCATCTCTTTTATGCCGCAACTATTATGCGGACTCCGTAAAACCAACTTATCAAGTTGTTACGCTTAACTCTTCCCAAAGGCTACGCATTTAACTATATTGGGTCAAATGAGTTCCACATCACCGATACTTACGCCTTCAGAACTATTACCTCAACTACGGCGAATAAAGCTTATTGAAGACTACGTCACGAATCCACTTATAAGGTCACCAGAACCATCGAGATCTAGTGCAAAAATACAATGAAATAGAAGGTTTTTGCGCTACTTTTATATTAGTTAAGCCGTAACCTTAGATCCGCCTATAACTACCCCACGAATTCCAAGATTTAATCATCCCATTCCACACACAACAAACCGGGAGAATGGGAAAAGCTCAATGCGGTCTAGAGGGAGCATACCGGAGGCCGCTCCAAGGGAGAAATCACTCCCATACCGATAAGCTTTTAACATTTTATATTTTCTTTACTTTCAATTCATGTATTTCGTACCTTTGATTATTGAATTGGTTTGTATGATTAATATGGAATGCTAAGCACCTCTTGCCGCTCTAAAGTTATATCACCTTGTTTGTTTTGTTTGCTTACTTTACTCCATACAATTATTTCTAAGTGTATCCATGCTTAGTTGGTAGCCACCCTTTTGGTTCGGTAGTTTTGAATGGCGGTAGAGGCCATTTGCCTAGGAGATATGACCAATCGACCCTAGGTGAGCGGACTGGAGACGGAAGGTAAGATATGACCAACGTATCTAATCTTCTATCTTGTGCGATTTGACCAACCGGACACCTACCGCTTGGATGAACTTAGAATTAGGGGTGAGTGTCTAAGTTCCTAAAGGACTTCTTACACTATTATAATTCTAGCATGTAGCGGTACTTAATGACTTGGCTTAGGAAGGAACAACAGACTTGAAGGGGACCACTCTCCCGTGGTATGTAGCATCTTTCTTTATAGGTTAGGCTTAATTGAACGCCATGTCCTCTCGACTGACCCCACCTGAAGTAATTGGAAGTAAGTAGACGTAGACATAACTATCTAGGAGGATTAACTAGGTTAGCACTACTCTCCTCTATTGATTTACCTTTTACCTTTTATTTGCTTTTATTCGATTTATTCTGCTTTAGTAGTTTAATTAATTAAAGCCCTATCGAAACCATTATTAATCTATGACACCTAGACTTAGTAATAATCCAACACACATAGCTCTTGTGAGGACCTTGGCTTTACAGATTACTACACTACACACGACCGGGTACACTGCCCGTTAGTGCATTAGGGTAGACCATAGGTATAACGCGTAACTATAAATATTAAAACACGGTCAGTAAAACCTGCATCATCTTTCGAACCAGATGTAGACGCGTGATGATTTGCTGCACGTTTCTTTTGTGCTTCAAGTTTCTTTCGTTGATCTTCCGCATCTTTCTTCTTCTTCTGACAATTAAGACTATCATGATCTGTCACATATGCTCCACAATAGTTGCACCCCTCGCATTTGTTTTTTGAGATTTGGCGATTGCTTGGTCTTTTAAACTGATCAGCCTTTTCTTACTTACTACTCCACCTTTACTACTGCATAAATTTGGATTACCAATGGCAATACACCAAGAATTGTCCTGATAACTTGCTTATTCTTCATTGGAGGTTGATATGTGTTAGAATTTAGTAAATCCAGTTATTAAAGAGTCGGTCACCTCAAGTATATGTAATCGTTAGAAAGCTCGTAGTCGTAGATTATTTAATGTTAAGTAGTATTTAGTTGTGTAACACCGTGTAGGACGGACGGGTCTTTACCCATCAGATGCTTGATCCACGTACCCGTAGGTGGCGATTAGTGTAAGACTATAAATACTCTCTACCTCCCAAGGTAGAGAGTTGGAGCTCATAATAATACTTTTATTTTCTCTTACTAAGTTCCCAAACCTCTATCTCTTTCTCTCTCTAAAACCATAAGTTATATGCCTCACTTGATCATGTATTGATGTGTTTGTGAAATCCAATATGTTACAAATGGTATCAAGAGCCATGGTTTGATCATCTCTCTTACATATCCTTGGATTTCTTGTAGTTTTAGATGGTTTTTTAGTTTGAAAAAGTTTAGTGGTTTTTGCATCATTTGGATCATTTCTTGTGTTAAAGTTTGAATTTTAGGTGTACTTTTGTGTTTAGAATCATTGTAAGTGCTTGGGTTTTGATTTGGAAAGCTTGAATCACTGGTTGGACTTGTTTTGGATTGAAAAGTGTGTTTTTGAAGTTCTTCAAGTTAGCGACTTGAGTCTCGCTAGAATTTCTTCAGAGTTTACTTCATCAGAATTTCTAGCGATTTGTAGTGTTAGTCGTAGCGACTTGATCATAGCGACTTGTCTATTAAGATAAGCCGACAAACAGTACAACTTACTGGATTCTCCACTACGGCTAGCGACATGGAGGGGTAGCGACTTATTTTCATTATTTCTAGCGACTTGTACTTATAGTTCTTAGCAAGTTGTCTGTTAGCGATTTGGATACTTAGCGAGTTGCTTTGTTTAGCTGACCTGCTTTAGCGATTTGGTGCTTTAGCTATTTGTGTCCAATGACTTGGGTCTTAGCGACTTGATTCACAACGACTTGAGGTTTAGAGGAGCTTGCGCTTAGTGATTTGGTGCTTAGCTTAACTTGGTTCAAGGGTTATAGCGACTTGATTAATACTTGTTTCTAATACGGTTTTCTCATGATTTAGTAAAATCCCGTGAAAGAATCTATTTCCCGGTTTAATCATAGAGTTATAAAATCCCGTGAAATCTGTAAACATGTCTACCAATATGCCTACAATCATCTCTACTGTAGCTGAGACGCTCAAGCGGTTGCAGAACTCGTCCACCCATGCTTGACAGAACTAACTATGACTCATGGGCTCAACGAATTAGGTTGTATTTTCTTGGAAAGGAAAATGGACTCAACATTCTCAAGTCTATTGATGAAGGACCGTATCAGATTGAGACTACAAGAGACATAATTGATACTGCTGTAGATGGAACAATGATCTTTAGATTGGACGCACCAAAGACGGTGATGAGCTTCGTGATAAGGACAAAAAGTGATTTGACGCTATATCGTGGCTTCAAACATTATACTTCAAGGTCTTCCAAAAGATATCTACAAGCTTATCAATCACAACAAGCCAAGGTCTGTTTGGGATAATGTCAAGATGCTTCTCTCGGCTCAATTAACTAAGGAAGACATAGAATCACAATCAGATGATCTAATTTAAGCACTTCAAGATGAAACCTGATGAGAGTGTCTATGAATATTACATGAGATTCCACAAGCTTGTGAATGATATGAGGACTATCAAAATGAACATGCCAAACATTCAGCAGAACTCAAAGTTTGTGAACAACATGAATCCCGAATGGCACAAATTTGTCACTGCTGTGAAGCTTACCAAAGGATTGAAGAATACAAACTATGAGCAACTGTATGCCTTCCTTCTTCAGAATGAGAGACATGCTATGTTTGAAAAAAAACCAGGGAGAAACAAGCTCATCAAATGATTCAACAGCTTTTTACACCAATGTTGGTATTACAACCAAAGCTTCTCAAGTCATACCCACGGGTAATGGTAATCACAAACTCATTCCCGATCCGAGTTTCAAGCAAGCTGATGCTGATGCAGTCATGGGACACTTCATCAATCAACTGGCTCTTATGATTAAACAAAACTTGACCCTTAATCCACATACCAACAGCCTTCACACTAACAATGAGATCAGAACTGCATCCAATCTACACAATCATGTTGTTGTTAGAGATGAAAAAGTTATGGTGCAACCAGTTCAAGGAAGACAATATGAACAGGGAAGAGGTGGAGTAGGTGGAGGTTATGTTGAAAATCAGAATCGGGGAAGGAATGGAAATCAAGGTCAATCTAAGCCAATTAAGTGCTACAACTGTGGAGGTGATGGACATATAGCAACGAATTGCACATCTCCAAAACGTCCTCAAAATGCAGAGTACTTCAGAGACAAGATGTTACTTGTGCAAGCTCAGGATAATGGTGTTGTTTTGGATGAAGAGGAGTTGTTGTTTCTTACTGAGGGCAATCCCAAAACCTATGATGCTGATGTTGATGAACAGCCAATTCAGGAAATAGGTCATAATCATCAAAATGCCTTTCAAGTAGCTGACTGTGATGCATTTGACTATGATGTCGATGATGAACCTACTACTCAAACAATCTTCATGGCTAGCATCTCACCTATGGTCTCTTCAAAGATCTCATCACCACAACAGGCTGGTCCATCCAAAGATTCAATCATTTCAGAGGTATTAAAACTATATGATGAAGTTGATGAGCAAAAGATGCATAATAAAGTACAATCTCTTGAAACTTATGAATCAGATATTAATGATGAGGGTAATAGTAATATTGTCCCATATTATCAATATGTGAAGCAAAGTGAAAGTGAGATTGTACCAAGTAATGCATTTTCTGCAGTCAATGATGACTATGTTTTTTATGAATACACTGCATGTGCCCCTGATGATTCTGTTATCTCTGAACTGATTGCCTATAAAGAACAAGTTGCTATTTATAAACAACGTTCTAAGTTTGAGTTAACCACCCGTGAGCAGGAAATGGATGACCAAATGCGTACAATTATTAGAAAAAGTAATTTTAGGGAAGAAGTATTAAAACAAGAGTTAAGCTCCTTACAAGAAAAGCTTTCTAAAACTGCTAAGCAAAAACAAGAACTTCAAGAAAATGTTAAAATGTGATTGGTCCCGAACCGTCAAGCTATCTCACACAAGCTAGCCACTTGTGAATGGCTAACCGTAAGAAACTTAAAACAGCTCAGAAACAAATGCAATTTAGATCAGAGGAATATAGGGGATTCCTGGGTCGTTAAGTCCCACGGAGGATGAATTGGTGTTTCACACAGACAGATGTCGAATAATCACTAAGGATAGTGATCAGTAAGGATTTTGATGGATAATTATACTAAAGAAAAAGTTCTATAAATTACAGCGACTTAAATGCAAATTAAAGGAAATTAAAAAGCTAAAATATATTAAATAAACGCTATCACTATTTTTACAATGATGTTTTTATGATTTTATAAAACAAAATATCTTAAATAAACTATTTTAACTAAAGCGTAAACTCAAATTATCTAAAAATGTGATTTAAAATGAAAACGTACGTAAAGTCTAAAAATTACGCGAGTGCGCAAGCAAAAACGTAAAATTTATGAACTAAAAGTCCTACAAGTGTAACAACAATTTTATTACGTACTATATGACAAAAGAAAATTTTAGAAAAAAGATTTATATTTTTTAGACTTTTATATTTTTTATTATGAATTAAATAAGATTTTACACTAATTAAATGTTTAAAAATACTAAAACTATTTAGAAAAATCTGAAACTTTTATATAAAATACTTTATACTAATACAATTCTATAAAAAATACAAAAGTTGAAAAAGCTAGTTGAAATAAGCTAGAAATAAGCTAAATAGCTCGTATAAGCTTATTGGAAACAAAAGGGTTATATACTAAATGTTGCAAAAGAAAACTGAAAAAGTCCCTAGGGCAGATGGTGTGTGTGTGGTGTGGTGAGCTGGGTGGCCAGGGTTCGAATCCCAGCAACTCCTTTTTGCTAACTTTTTATTTTTTTGACTTTTTCTTATTAAAACTTATTAAGAACAATGAAATAAGCACTTTTCACAACTGGAATTTTTTGTAAAAATGACTAATAAGCTCAGTATTAGCTTATTTATCTCAACAGTTATGAAAGGAAAAAATAAGCACAAGATTAAGCAAAGATGTTTAATAAGTTAGAAAATAAGCAAAAGTTTTAATGAAAATAAGCTAAGTAACTTTTAATAAGCTAATTTAACAACTGAATAAGCAAAATGACTTAAATAAGCACTGAATAAGCACTAAATAAACACAAGCATGACTGGTTACACAGTGAACTTTTAGTTTACTAAAGTTTCTAACTTATTTTTAAGCACTGAATTAAGCTACAAAATGAAAATAAGCAATTGAACTAACTAGTTGACCAACTGAGCTCTCTAAAAAACTAAGATTCTAACTGTGATATCCACAAATGAGCTTATAATGAGCTTATGCAAAAGCTTGAAAACACTTGACTAATTATTGGACTGAATGAAATGGACAAGAATAAAAGTAACTAGCAGGCTAATTAAATAAGCTAATAAGTGAAAAATAAAAACTGAAACCTTGAGACAACTAGGTTAGCTTCTCAAAAAGCCAAAAATCACAAGCTAATTCTCAATAAAGAGCTTTTGACAAGCTTGTGAAGATGGGTTTAAAACTGTGCACAGGGCACCATTTCAGAACAGGTACTCAAAAGAAGATAGAAAATAAGCACTTAAAAAGCTGATTAACAATGAACTAGTATTTTTCTAATTAAGTTTAGCAGCCAAAATTTAATATCCCAAAAGCTTTTAAGCTAAAACTCACTATTAAACTCACACTGAAATTATCTATTTAATTCAAAAACGGGTATTTAGAAATTTTGACTTTTTTTATTACACTAGCACTTTGACTTTTATAAACTTGTGATTGATTCTAGTGATTTTATATGTTATAATAAGCTATACTAAGGTTGATTTAAGCTATTTTAACAACTTTTAAAGCTATAATGATGAGTATGTAATCAAAAATTCAACATTAACAGTCAATATGGGATTAAACTCAATTTTGACTTTTAACTAAACAAGGACTGATTTTTCTTGTTTCACTGAGCTATTAAGGACTAAAGAAACATGTATCTAACAAAATCAATGCTAGAAATCACCTCTAACACAGTTTTTGCAACTAAACCAAACATCCCTTTATAAAACTGTTTTAAAGCTAAATATACTAAATCAAACTCTTAAACTGAGAAATCTAATTATTAACTTATAATTACTATATTTAAAAGGATTAGGCCAATATTAACAAGATTTAAGTACTTATACTAGAATATGTAAGTTTTAAGAAAATTTCTTACAATAAGAGTCCAAGCTCAAAACTGAGAACCAAGGTCTGAGATCATACCCTATGGCTTCCCAAGAAGCTCTAAACCCATAAGCAATCCAAATATCACCATGCTTCAGCTTTGGTCTTCATTTCCTTGCTTTTTATTTTGACTAATTTTTTTTAGTGATTTTTGGTATTTTTGAGTTTTGAGTCTAAACTTAGTTATAAATGTTTTTAATAGCTTAAGCAAGCTTCTAAGAGCTTATAAAAGCTTATTGAGCCCAGAACAACAACCAAAGATAACATTCGTACCTATTGAGATTTTTGAATGTGAAAATTGCACAAACTTGAAATCAAACTGGAAACTTTAAATTGCTTATTGAAAAGAGTTACAGAGACAATGAGATTACTTTTTTCAAAGCATGAAAGCTTAAACAAACACTGGAAAGTTAAAAAAACTTAAAACGACATAAGTTAATTAAATTACTCTAGATAGGTCTTCACATTGCTTCCCACTTGTTATATAAAGATCTTATTCATCTATGTCGACACCTCTGAGTATTTCCCACTTCAATCCAACCGTTGATTTAATCCAGATCATCAAAATTGCCAAATGGCAATTTTGGCGCCATTTTCATTTGAGCAAGGTTAATTCAATTAATGGGTCTTGGATTTTGTGGAGGTGGAAGGAGTAGTTATCCAGGTGTAAGGGGTGAGGTGGAGTGGTGGAAAAAGTGGAAAAACAAGTGGTGAAAACCACTGGTCTTGGATTTCAGGTGTGGAGAGACAGGCTACAGTGTGCGCGGTTTTTTAATTTAAACACTGGTTTTGGGTTTGGGCTTATATTGGACTGGGCTTGGGTTTTTAATAATAAAGAGGTCCGTTTGGTTTAGTAACTACACAAGGACCATTCATGTAATTTTCTGTAACTTGAGGGATTGATCATGAAACTTTTCCAATCTTATCACAAGGACTAAACCTGTAAATCTTGAATAGTACAAGGACCAATTGCATAAAATTCCATTTTTTAAATGTCCAAGGACCATTTTTGACATTTTTCAAATTTGAAGGACTAAAGTTGTAATTTTGTCAAAGATTTATTCAAGGACCATTTTTGACAACTTAGAATATTTCAGGGACCTTGAATAACATTCTTCTTTATTTTTATTTACCAGGGACTGTTTTTGACAACTTTTTAAACTTGGGGGACTAAAACTGCCAATTATGCAAACTTGATATGTTTTTCACCAGATTTTGATATTTTTGCATTTATAACACATAAAACACTTGTTTGTGATATTTTTATCATTTTGATGCGTTTCTGAGTGTTTTCAGATGTTTTTGCAGTCTAGACAGTACAAAAATGATGTGTATTTGCACACTCATCAATCCCCCACACTAAGATATTGCTAGTCCCTAGCAATAATTTGAGAAAAATTAATGGATTTTATCTCTTTACCAAAAGCCATTACTTCTGGAGTAGCCAATTGTTTTAGTTCAAGTAAGAACCTTGGTACAATGATAACCAAATGATTTTGAGCAAATCACCAGCTTTCAACGGATTTGATTTGTCTTTACCATAAGCCGTTTGCTTCTGTACTAGCCAACACTTAGATAAATTATCAATATTATCTTTGGTGAGCCGATTACCAATTATGGTTTTTCCACTGCCTTTACCACAAGCCATAAACTTGCGGGCTAGCCAACTTTTCACTAGTTTAAAGATATGGTGACTTGAACACCATACAATTTTGGGAAAATTGCAAGCCATCAACGGATTTGAGATATCTTTACCAAGAGCCGTTTGCTCCTGGATTAGCCAATCCTTATGTGGGTTAGACATGGTGGACTGATTACCATTAGCTGAGTAAGTGAAAAACACTTACTCCAAAAAAAATTTTGGCCAAAAACGGGGGAATTGGGTGGAATAATTACATGATAAAATCAAAAACGGGGGAATTGGGTGGAATAATTACATGATAAAATTCGTGAGAATTCCCCCCCACACTTAGAAATGAATATTGCCCTCAATATTCAAAGTACCGGCGGTTATGCCGAAACATAGAATATAAAAGGGAAATACTACGGCCATTATTTTATTTTTGATATATACACATATTTTTTTTTTTTTTTTTTTTTGAAATTGGGTTTATATTCAACAGCGTGGGGCAACTCCCCCACACTAAGATATTGCTCATGGGTGAAAACCCATGTTGTGTGTGCTATTATTTTTGATTCCCGGGTCACTAGCTTGACTCGATCACCGCATTTATTGGTTCATGGGGAAAGTTTGTAGATCCGGGACAATGACAGGTGGAATGTCCTCTCCAAAGTAGTGCTTTAATCGATGACCATTCACTTTAAAATTAGGACCATCGGGTTGAGATAACTCAATAGTGCCATAAGGATAAACCTTAGTGATAGTAAATGGACCAGACCAACGGGACTTAAGCTTTCCCGAGAAGAGTACTCTCAAGAAGAGTACTCTCAAGGATAACTCATTGATGTTGCTTCAGAAGAGTACTCTCAAGAAGTTCTTGGTTATTCTCATAATTCTGTGAGTGGGGATCCCACTACATCTTCTCAACCTATCATAGCCAATTATACTCCTTCTCTCACACCGTTTGAGGGAAGCAACTTCATCTTGGAAGAGATTGAAGCATACCTGGCTAGTGATTCTGTTCCATGGGAAATTGATCACGCTCCAATTGACATTGAGGGGGATATACTTCTCATTGAGAAGTTGCTTAATGATGATCCATCATCAGCCCCTCACACTAGTGATTCAATTCCTGAAGAGATTAATCAAAATGAGATTAATCTGGAGGGAGATATTCTTCTTGAGAAGTTGTTAAATTATGACATTTCTCCTCCACTCCCTTCCGTTATTAAGCAACCCGGTTTTGAGCTCAAAAGTATCAGCCACGATGGCTGGAACAACAATGGCATCTCCGTAACCCTCGATGGGTGCTTGGAGAAGCTCATTCATCGGCTTGTCTTCTGCCATTTCGACAGGGGGTGGTGGTGGTAGACGTTCCTCAGTCACGGCCAAGGAGCGTAACGCTCGCAGATTGGACTTGTAGAACTGAAGAACGAAAGCGCATGCACTAAGTATAGAAATCAATTTTCAAAACAAATGCGAGGCAAAACGACAAGTGAACTTAACCAATAATCACAAATGAAATGGCTTTTTTGAAAAAGGTACACCAAATCACAAGGACACAAAGGTAAGTTTTAAATCTGTTCGAACTTATTATGGTCACACCCCAGGTTGGTAGGTGTAACTGCCTTGATTTGCGTGTGGTTGATTTTTATGTATAAACTAAGTACCATCAAAAGACGAGGTAAGATTTTTTGCAAAGGGTTTAAAAAAAAATTTTGGAAAATATTTTTGGAATCGTCTCGTTTAACCAAATCGTATTTCTTTAAGAATCACCTTAAAAGAAACACAAGCTAGAAAATGTTACGATTGTTTTGTTGTTTTATATTTTTTTTTGGAGTTTTTAACACTTTAGGAAAAGTGTTAATGAACTTTTAGATTTATATTAACTTTAAAAAAAAACTGTTTACAAACTGTGGTATATGTGCAAGTACGGGTCTGAAAAATGCTTAAAACACGCTTACAGCCTCCCCGGCAATGGGCGCAAAATTTGATTGTTCCCAACCGTCAAGCTATCTCACGCAAGCTAGCCACTTGTGAATGGCTAACCGTAAGAAACTTAAAACAGCTTAGAAACAAATGCAATTTAGATCAGAGGAATATAGGGGATTCCTAGGTCGTTAAGTCCCACGGAGGATGAATTGGTGTTTCACACAGACAGATGTCGAATAATCACTAAGGATAGTAATCAGTAAGGATTTTGATGGATAATTATACTAAAGAAAAAGTTCTATAAATTACAAATGACTTAAATGCAAATAAAAGGAAATTAAAAAGTTAAAATATATTAAATAAACGCTATCACTATTTTACAATGATGTTTTTGTGATTTTATAAAACAAAATATCTTAAATAAACTATTTTAACTAAAACGTAAACTCAAATTATCTAAAAATGTGATTTAAAATGAAAACGTACGTAAAGTCTAAAAATTACGAAAAGTGCAAAAAACGTAAAATTTATGAAATAAAAGTCCTACAAGTGTAAAAACAATTTTATTACGTAATATATGACAAAAGAAAATTTTAGAAAAAAGATTTATATTTTTAGACTTTTATATTTTTTATTATGAATTAAATAAGATTTTACACTAATTAAATGTTTAAAAATACTAAAACTATTTAGAAAAATCAAACTTTTATATAAAATACTTTATACTAATACAATTCTATAAAAAATACAAAAGTTGAAAAAGCTAGTTGAAATAAGCTAGAAATAAGCTAAATAGCTCGTATAAGCTTATTGAAAACAAAAGGGTTATATACTAAATGTTGCAAAAGAAAACTGAAAAAGACCCTAGGGCAGATGGTGTGTGTGTGGTGTGGTGAGTCGGGTGGCAGTGGTTCAATCCCAAAGAACTCCTTTGCTAACTTTTTATTTTTTGACTTTTTCTTATTAAAACTTATTAAGAACAATGAAATAAGCACTTTTCACAACTGGAATTTTTGTAAAATGACTAATAAGCTCAGTATTAGCTTATTTATCTCAACAGTTATGAAAGGAAGAAAATAAGCACAAGATTAAGCAAAGATGTTTAATAAGTTAGAAAATAAGCAAAAGTTTGAATGAAAATAAGCTAAGTAACTTTAAATAAGCTAATTTAACAACTGAATAAGCAAAATGACTTAAATAAGCACTGAATAAGCACTAAATAAACACAAGCATGACTGGTTACACAGTGAACTTTTTAGTTTACTAGGCAGTTTCTAACTTATTTTTAAGCACCTAATTAAGCTACAAAATGAAAATAAGCAATTGAACTAACTAGTTGACCAACTGAGCTCTCTAAAAAACTAAGATTCTAACTGTGATATCCACAAATGAGCTTATAATGAGCTTATGCAAAAGCTTGAAAACACTTGACAAATTATTGGACTGAATGAAATGGACAAGAATAAAAGTAACTAGCAAAGCTAATTAAATAAGCTAATAAGTGAAAAATAAAACTCAAACCTTGAGACAGCTAGGTGAGCTTCTCAAAAAGCCAAAAATCACAAGCTAATTCTCAATAAAGAGCTTTTGACAAGCTTGTGAAGATGGTTTAAAACTGTAAGGGCACCATTTCGCAAAGGTACTCAAAAGAAGATAGAAAATAAACACTTAAAAAGCTGATTAACAATGAACTAGTATTTTTCTAATTAAGTTTAGCAGCCAAACTTTAATATCCCAAAAGCTTTTAAGCTAAAACTCACTATTAAACTCACACTGAAGTTATCTATTTAATTCAAAAACGGGTATTTAGAAATTTTGACTTTTTTTATTACACTAGCACTTTGACTTTTATGAACTTGTGATTGATTCTAGTGATTGTATATGTTATAATAAGCTATACTAAGGTTGATTTAAGCTATTTTAACAACTTTTAAAGCTATAATGATGAGTATGTAATCAAAACTTTCAACAGTTAACAGTCAATATGGGATTAAACTCAATTTTGACTTTTAACTAAACAAGGACTGATTTTTCTTGTTTCACTGAGCTATTAAGAACTAAAGAAACATGTATCTAACAAAATCAATGCTACAAATCACCTCTAACACAGTTTTTGCAACTAAACCAAACATCCCTTTATAAAACTGTTTTAAAGCTAAATATACTAAATCAAACTCTTAAACTGAGAAATCTAATTATTAACTTATAATTACTATATTTAAACAGGATTAGGCCAATATTAACAAGATTTAAGTACTTATACTAGAATATGTAAGTTTTAAGGAAATTTCTTACAATAAGAGTCCAAGCTCAAAACTGAGAACCAAGGTCTGAGATCATACCCTATGGCTTCCCAAGAAGCTCTAAACCCATAAGCAATCCAAATATCACCATGCTTCAGCTTTGGTCTTCATTTCCCTTGCTTTTTTATTTTTGACTAATTTTTTAGTGATTTTTTTGTATTTTTGAGTTTTAAGTCTAAACTTAGTTATAAATGTTTTTAATAGCTTAAACAAGCTTCTAAGAGCTTATATAAGCTTATTGAGCCCAGAACAACAACCAAAGATAACATTCGTACCTATTGAGATTTTTGAATGTGAAAATTGCACAAACTTGAAATCAAATGAAACTTTAAATTGCTTATTGAAAAAGAGTTACAATACAATGAGATTACTTATTTCAAAGCATGAAAGCTTAAACAAACACCGAAAGTTAAAAAACTTAAAACGACATAAGTTAAATAAATTACTCTAGATAGGTCTTCACATTGCTTCCCACTTGTTATATAAAGATCTTATTCATCTATGTCGACACCTTCGAGTATTTCCCACTTCAATCCAGCCGTTGATTTAATCCAGATCATCAAAATTGCCAAATGGCAATTTTGGCGCCATTTTTCATTTGAGCAGGTTAATTCAATTAATGGGTCTTGGATTTTGTGGAGGTGGAAGGAGTAGTTATCCAGGTGTAAGGGGTGAGGTGGAGTGGTGGAAAAAGTGGAAAAACAAGTGGTGAAAACCACTGGTCTTGGATTTCAGGTGTGGGAGAGACAAGGCTACAGCTGCGCGGTTTTTTAATTTAAACACCGGTTTTGGGTTTGGGCTTATATTGACTGGCTTGGGTTTTAATAATAAAGAGGTTCGTTTGGTTTAGTAACTACACAAGGACCATTCATGTAATTTTCTGTAACTTGAGGGACTGATCATGAAACTTTTCCAATCTTATCACAAGGACTAAACCTGTAAATCTTGAATAGTACAAGGACCAATTGCATAAAATTCCATTTTTTAAATGTCCAAGGACCATTTTTGACATTTTTCAAATTTGAAGGACTAAAGTTGTAATTTTGTCAAAGATTTATTCAAGGACCATTTTGGACAACTTAGAAAATTTCAGGGACCTTGAATAACATTTTTCTTTATTTAGCTTTACCAGGGACTGTTTTTGACAACTTTTAAACTTGGGGACTAAAACTGCCAATTATGCAAACTTGATACGTTTTTCACCAGATTTTGATATTTTTGCATTTATAACACATAAAACACTTGTTTGTGATACTTTTATCATTTTGATGCGTTTCTGAGTGTTTTCAGATGTTTTTGCAGTCTAGACAGTACAAAAATGATGAGTATTTGCACACTCTTCAAAATGCTTAAGCAAGAATTCAATGATAAGGAATCAAAACTTTTGAATGATTTTTCCAATCTAAAAATATTGAAAAACAAGCTTGAAAATAAGTTGTACGTACAAGGGAATACCATTCAGACTTCTCACTTGATCACTAAGCATAGAGTCTTAAGCGATAAGCATAGCATTCCCCTTGTTGAGGAACCTAATCCTGAGGTAGTTAAAAAGGCTAGAGCTGCTCATAAGGTAATATATGATGGTAATGAGATTCTTAAGCCTAGGCAAACACCATCATGTGTTGGAAGCACGGAAGAGGATAGAAAATAAATGATGCCTCTAGGGAGAAAATGGATAAGAAGCTTAACAATCATGTGTGTAAAAAGGAAAACATAACGATAAAACCCCATGATTACACTAAGGAAAATTGGATCTCCTTAAACAAGTTTACGCCTCAGACTCTATTAAGCCCTGAACAATTGTTCTAGAAAAAGGATATGGATATGCAAAAAGCTGAAAATCTTGTTGCAAAAATCACTCCCCTTAGGAAAATGCCTGCAGCAACTGTGTATCCTCATAATACACCAATGCATTTAGTTCCTAGATCTATTGCTACTAATAGCAAGACCTTAATCAGCCTATATGTTGTTTATCAGCTGTTTGTTGATTTTCAAAAAACATGTATGAAGAGAATCACACCTACAGGGATAACTGAGGGGGAAATGGGTTTTGAGCAAACTAAAGAATGTTATTTAACTAAGGTCGTGCCTTTCTTTAAACAATTAAAAGGTCAATTTGAGAGTCTTCAAAAAGGAATAAATTCAGATATTATTGAAATGGAAAAGGAATTTGATGCAATGATAGTTGAGGTCAATAATTATGAACAGGAACTCAAATATAATGAAGTTGAAAGGAAGAACTTGCATATCTTAAATGAGAATTTGATTTTGAGATGTGTTGCTCAATATGTGTTTTATACTGTTACTAAGCACTCAATTACTGCTTCTCGATTTCATGAATTATCTATTGCATTGAAAGTTTCCTATGATCGTGTCATTGAGCTTGAAAACAAAAACTTAGAACTAAATGAGAAAATTGATCAGGATGATCACGATAATCTGGTAAAACATCTTTCTAAACTAGAAGTTGAGCATTTTAATTTGCAACTAAAATATCAACATCTTAAAGAAAATGTCAAAACCTCAAATGTTAAGACATCCTCAGATGTTCCAAAGTTTGATGCACTTTTTCAGATAAACAAACGTGACGAACAGATCCAACGTCATTGTAACACGATCAGAAAGTTGAAAGCCCAAATTTTACAATTAAAAGGTTGAAAAGAACAATGTGACTAGCTCCCAAATGCCTCCTCGTTTAGATTCTCAGTATTCTAAAACTTTTCATCTTCGAAACTTGGTTAATGTTTTACAAAAAGAAAACGAGAGTTTTGTAGAAGAAAATGAAAAAGTTAAATGACACTTTAAAAAGTTATATGATTCAATGAAAGTCACTCGTGACAAGAACAACGAAAAAATAACGTATTTACAAAAAGAAATTGAGAATCAGAGGAGTCAGGAAAAAGGAAAGCTGCCACTTGTTTTTTTTTTCTTTTTTTTTTTGTTTTTTTTTAAAGGGTAAAATAAGATAAATAAAATGAGTTATATACAAACAATAGCACAAGAAGCAGAAAAAACTAGGACAACCCCTAATTATTCCCACTCTTGCCTAAAAATAAAATGACAACTACCAAATCAAAATAGTATATGGAGCTATGCCAAAACTCTGATAATAAAGACCAAATCATAACTAGAAATAACCAATAACTAGAACTAATAACCAATATCAGCCAAGAACCATTAAACCTGGCAGGAAGACAAGCTAAAACTATAGCCTTATCATACTCTGAATACATGGAACAAATGCAAAGGTGCCAACCAATGCACTGCCAAACATCACCATATGAGTAAGACAAATAGAAAGCTAAACTACCAGGCCTAATAGAACAAGACTGACCATACAGAAGAGGCATAACATCAGCATGAATCCAAGTGGCCTTCCAAGTATCTCCAACACGAATAATCTTGAAACAGAAAGTAAAATCCCAAGTGGAGCAGTCATGCCAACTGATGAACACCATAATAGTGAACACCCATAATCTCTGTCTTGTTAAAAAACATTGCCAAACAAAAAACCCTGTGGGAAAAATATTGTACAAGGAAAAAGAGTACAGAGATTGAACTTTAAAAATTATCAGTAAAGCATTCATAGGAATAATCTTTATATGCACCATTACACCCAATAGAAGACCAGAGCTGGTACAAAACTTGATGACAGCACCAGGTTCACCAGCATCATCAATATCCAAATTAAAACACCTGTTACATAACCAAAAACCAGATCCACTACTACACCAGTTGTGCCACATTCTGGTATAGATAGCATTATCAACCAAACAAAAAGGATTACAAATGTTAGTATAATCATGATGAACCATACTTCCACGGGACTGCCAAAGATCCATAGAAGACCCATGCATAACTAACCAGTACAAAAAATTATGAAGGCCTATCATCATAATCCATGAAATCCACACCATTATCACCCCTTCTCAAACCCAAACCAGGTAACTGCCAAATCTTAGCAGCCTTATCCACATCTCTAGACCACTTAACATTAAGGCTAATAATCTTCATTCTAATTATATTAACAATATGGTTAAAAACTACATCAACCGTCCTATATTTCTTAGCAAACATCCTAGTGTTCCTTTCTTGCCAAACAACATAGACAACAGCGCCAAAAGTTAACCTCTGAATAATTCTCCATATGGAATTACAAGGCTCTCTAATGCAAACCCCGGAGATCACCTCAGCCCAAGTATTAGAAACATCATCAAGCTTAGCCATAACCTTTAACCTATTCCAAAGGCACGTAGAGAAATCGCAACTAAAAAATAGATGACCATGAGAATCCGGGCAGGTATTACACAGAGGACAAAGGAGATTATCCACATGAAACCACCTGGAAATCCTATCAAGAGCTTTCAACCTACCTTTTAAAGCTAACTAGAGAATAAACGAGTGCCTGGGTATACATTGCGTATACCAGACATGTTCATACCACATAATAGTAGGCATATCAGGTCTCAAACTTCTACAGGCTTCCTTAACACTCAAATCAACAACCTTTTGATCCTTATTCAGCCAAACAGCTCTGTCCTCAACCTCACTTAGCATGGGAACAGGGGTATCAACAACTTCCTTAAATCTACCCAACCAATCTCTAGGCCAAGTCTAACTCTTATTGTCAATCAAGTCCACAACCTTATCATTCACATCAAAACCATACGAAAACAGAACATTATGAGAAATCAGTTTGCATAACGGGCCATTAGAGTGCCATTTATCAAACCACACAAAACTGCCCTTTTCCATTACCAATCTTAATACCAACAAAACTACGGATTTTATTTCTAAGTCTCATAATATTCCTCCAACACCAAGAGGTACTATCCGAGACAGAAAGGTTCCAAATGCACCTACCCTTAATCCTATGTGTGTTAACCCATTTAACCCAAAGAGAGTCCTTCTTACTAATGACGTTCCAAAGATGCTTTACCATAAGCGTCTCATTCATTAATTCCTTGTTCCTTAGACCTAACCCACCTTGACTCTTAGGAGTACACACGACATTCCAAGCAACGCTAGAAATCTTCCTACTACCCTCATTAAAACCCCTCAGAAAATTCTTAAACAACTTATCAATACTAGCACAAATATGTTTAGGAAGCATAAACATAGAAGCCCAATAAACACTCAACGAGGATAAGACAGAAGAGATTAATTGTAACTTACCGGGATATGAGAGCGATCTATTCTTCCAATCAAAAATTCTTTTCTTAACCTTATCAATAAGGACTCTACAATCGACATTACGGAGCTTCTTGGTCATCATAGGCACTCCAAGGTATCTAACAGGTAAAGAACCTTCCTTAAAGGGCAGGGCAAATAATATTTCCTCTTTAGCCTCATTCGGGACATTACCAAAAAAGACAGTACTTTTTTCCATACTAGGATAAAGTCCTGAACACATACTAAATTCATCCAACCCTCTCCTAAGAATACAGGCAGAGGTAGGGTCACCATGACACAAAAGAAGGAGGTTGTCGGCAAAACAAAGGTGGGTCAGACCAAGTTCTCTACAACCCGAATGATAGCGAAACATCACATCATTTCTAATCTGTCTCTTAATCATCAAGTTTAAAACTTCCATCACCAAAGTAAAGAGATATGGGGATATAGGATCCCCCTGTCTTAGGCCTCTCTTACTTCTAAAGAAACCGTGAATCTCACCATTAATGTTCAAAGAAAAGGACGATGTAGTAAGACATGTCATGATCCAATTTATCATTGTGCCATGAATGCAAAACTTAACAAGAACAGTCCTAAGGAAATTCCAATTAACGGTATCATAAGCTTTCTTAATGTCAACCTTAAAAGCACATTTACTAGGCACATTCTTCCAGTCATAACCTGCCATTAACTCTTGAGTCAATAAAATGTTATCACTAATCATTCTACCCGGGATGAAAGCACACTGATTAATGTCCACCAGTTTATCTAAACCATCTTTAAGCCTATTAGTCAAAACCTTACTAATACACTTATAAGTCACATTACAGCAGGCAATTGGTCTATAATCAGAAAGCTTAAGAGGGACTTTAAGTTTAGGAATAAGAGAAATAAGATTAGTATTAAGCTCACCTAAAAGTTTCCCGGAAGATAGGAACTCCCTGACCGCCCTGCAAACATCCGCACCAACAACGCTCCAAGCTTTTTTGAAGAACTTAGAGGTAAACCCATGTGGACCACCAGCTTTATCGTCTTTAATATCAAACATGGAAATTTTTATTTCATCATCCGAAACCGGTCTAACCATGTTATCAGCAGTAACAGCATCCAGCTTATTGGTAAACAAGCCATCACAATCTTCAATAGCAAAAACATCATCCTCAGCGCCCAAAAAATTCTCAAAATATTTGACAAACTGACCCGGAATATCATCCCCGTAAAAAGTGTTCCAAACTTCATCACAAACTATCTCAATCCAACACTTGCTAACTCTACCCTTAAGAACCTTGTGAAAATATGCCGAGTTGTGATCCCCTTCCCTTAGCCATTCGATCTTAGTCTTTTGCTTGAGAAGCCTTTCTTCATCTAAAACAGCATCATTATAAGCTCTAGAATATATCATTTCCTCCTCCCTTAACAAAGAGTTATGAGGGTCCTTGTTCAAGCACTGCTGAACCCTCATAAGTTCAGTTTTAAGACGCTTAACTTTGACAAAAACATTACCATTATCCTTATTTAACTTGCGCATATACCTCTTCATATTCTTCAATCTCTTAGCCAACACAAACATATCAAATTCCTGTACATCCATGTTCCAATTCTTCTTAACAGTAGGAAGGAATTCATCTTTATCAGCAATGAAATTCATGAATCTAAAATACTTAGGCTTAAAACAATGAGCTTCGGGAAACACCAATACAGCAGGAGAATGATCAGAAGACAAATAAGGAAGGAATTTTGCATAACTCGTACTATAATCATGTATGAAAGCACCATTCCCCATCACCCTATCAAGTTTTTTGAGAATACCACGTTCAGGGTCCTTCCTTTTCTCGATCCAAATATAGAACATGCCATAACTATTAATATCTACAATCCCAAGATTTTGAGCACACTCAAAAAATTCCATCATCCCTCTATCCATAGTACTAAAAATGTTTGAGCATTCTTCAAAACTTAGAGAAACATTGAAATCACCAAGCAATACCCAGGCAGAATCACCTATCAAAATGTTATGATCCATAAGATTACTCCAAAACTTCTTCCTACATTTCTGAGTATTTCCAGCATAGATATATGAAACAAACATCTTCTTACGACTATAAACAAACGTAACCTCAAAATGCATAACTTGATCGATATGATAAATCAAGTTAGCATTGACCACCAAAGGATCCCAACCAACAGCAATCTACACCCTTTTCTTACTGTCCGAAGAGTTAGAAACCCAAGACCAACTTCCAAAGAGCTCACTACACATAGGCTCAACCGACTTAACTCTCAATTGAGTCTCAATAACAGCAAACATACCAAATTTCTCACTATTGATCAAGTTCTTGATTTAATTCCGTTTCAAGGAAGAATTCATTCCGTTGATGGTCCACGATGCTATTTTCACTAACATTGGAAATTAGAGGGGTGTGAAGCAAAACCTCCTTCCATATTGGCCATTGACTCGTCATGAACATTGGACACATCATCTTGAACCATGAAGTCAGTAGTGGAATTGACCCCTCCTACTACCTTATCTCCATGACCATTGATTCTATCCTTCTCCATCCCTTCACAAACATTTTCATAATATAACAGCATCTCATCAGACCAAACTTCTCTAACAGCATCATTGAGCGCTTGTTTTGAACTAATGAACAAATCAACTATAAGCATATCCCTCTCTCGTGTTATCTTAGCAACCTCATCTAACCCCTTCTTATAAGCTTGTGAGTAAAACTCATTATAAGAACTCTGCACCTTCTTACCAGCATATTTATCCACAATCCTTCTCTCCGCAACCCTTTTAGCATACTCTTGAAGACCGTTATTCCCTAGAACAATCTTTTTTTGAAGCACGTCTATTCTTGACTTTAAAACCTCATCAATACTCTGAACTATGTCACTGCTGTCAGCATCCGATGACTGAGTTGTCCTATCGTGAGCTTTTCTGTAAGCAGGACACCTTCTCCACTTGTCCATATAATACTCAATCATTTCATCAGTCCATTCTTTAAGAACATCCTCTAGAACAAGAATGCCCAGGTCACAAGCAACATCAACACGAGCTTTTACATCTTTCCAAGCATCACCACCATCAACATCATCCTCCTTAGCCAACGCCTCAAACCTATTTCCAGTATCAATATTACCATGACCACTACCAGATTTAACCCTACTACTATTACTCTTGGACTCATTTTTCTTGGTATCACGATTACCACTTCCACCAGTCATGCCATCTTTGTTTCTTTTCCCTATAACTTCATTAGCAATAACACTTTCATCAACTCTACCAACTTGATTATCCTTGCCAACAGCACTAGAATCATCCTTAACAGCTTTACTAACATTTTTAACTAGCGCCGCATTCACTTTTTGATCCCTTACACCCCTATTATAATACCCCCTCTACCTCTACCATTCATTCCTCCTCTAATATTGTTACCATTCATATTAAATCTACCATTTCTTTTGTTGACTACATCCTACCACTCACCATTACCCTTGCCATTATCCATATTATGCCCGTTACTTTTAGAACCCACATTAGACATGGTACTACCAGCATCAGCTTTACGTTCTTTCTTCCCACAGTCATTAACATAGTGTCCAAAGATCTTACAGTGCTCACATAAAGGAGGAGCCCATGCATAATCAACCCACAGCTTCAAGTATTTCCCAAGACTCTTATACCAGATCTCAACCGAGTCCACCAGACCCTCACTCGCATCAATCTCAACCAACACTCTAGCAAAAGAAGCCCTCCCATAGGGTTTCTCACATATAGAAGCAGTCATCCGATCCATAATAATAGGCACACCAACTCTACTTGCTATCCTACTAATACCCTCAACATTCCACGCTTCCAATGGAATATCATGAATCTTGATCCACACCGGAATTTTCGTAACTTCAGGCTTCGACATACATAAACCTGGTTCCCATCTCTTAACAAATAATGGTTTATTATCAACAAGCCAAGGACCGTTCTCAATCACTTGTTCCAAACCATTATTCGACTTAAAGTTGAAAAAATACATTCCATTCTGATTCATTATAACTTCCTCCAAATGAAACAATCTCTACATCTTCCTCAAATGACTAACGATGTCCCTATAACCCATTTGGAAACCAACAAAAAAACCGACAATAGTGTTATTCCATCTCTTACACCCATCTTCAAGAACCGGATCCATTTCAGCCACCTTCCTACCCTCTTCATTGACAATAGTTGGAACAAATCTCAGCTTATTATCACCATTGCCACCAAACCCCTTAGCCACAGCATAAGCAAATGAAACAGACCTCATAAAACCACCATCATTATCAACTACTTTATCCTTACCGTTGCTACATTCACCAGTTTCAAACTTACTACCAACATCGTTATCTTTTCCTAATGTACTACCATCCACCTTAAACTTATCTTAACCACCACTTGCTACATTACCAGTCACCTCCTTCAACTTCAAAAATTCATTCACACTTAAGTTGCTAATAACATTACCACCCCTATCAATTTCATTAACCATACTATTAAATACTGCCTTGATAATTCCCGACACCCTCACATCCCCAAAACTAACCTGTTTAGAGCTCTTAGCCTTAGTATTATTAGAATTAGGATTTAAAATGGGGTTCTCACTCACAGGTACTGGAATATTAGGCAAATTAACATTACTATTACCATTTCCAACACTATCATCAACAGAACTAGTAGTAACAAATGTAGAAATATTACTACCAATATCATTATTAAGAGAAGGATTAACAATACCAATTGAAATACCACCCATACCACTTTCAGAACCTCCTAACTCACCCATTTCCTCCACAACATTGCTTCCATCACTACCTTTAATTCCTTCAACATCTGCCAAACCACCCTTACCCTCTTCAGTAACCATGCACGCATCCCAAAACTACAAATCTTCCATATCAGTGGCCGCACCATTACCCTTAGAGCTAGACCTAGTTGAAACCTTATTAAATGTGCCCTTAGTCGTATTCCTCAACACACTATGATACTTCATAGTATTTTTATTAACTGGGTTCATAGTGCGAGTTGTTTTTCTAGGTTTAAGGAATTCATCCTTATTAACAGGAGGTGGAATCAAATTAGGTTGAGGGTTTGTTAAAGGAACCGGATCTAGTTCCCCCATGATGAAATCAATGGTGAAACATACCCAAAAACAAGCAAACCCAAAGATGAATTGAAGAGAAAATGAAAGGCACGGATAAAAATGGAATAGTGAATCAAATGGATATGATAACTAAAAGTAAAAAATTAACTAAAATAACTTTGTTATGTAGTGAATTAAGTGATATAAAATATATGAAGAGTATAAATCTTCATATTAATTGAGATAAAATGAAGGATTAATATGATGTATTGATGAACAGTTGAATACGGTATTCCCAAATCCCCAATTCACCCACACTAGAGAGAGAAAGTGTTTATTCAAGTATCTAAATGCTATTGATGAAGAACCATATCAGATTGAGACTACAAGAGACATAATTGATACTGCTGCAGATGGAACTATGATCTGTAGATTGGATAGACCAAAGACGTATGATGAGCTCAGTGATAAGGAGAAAAAGTGATTTGACGCTGATATCAGGGCTTCAAACATTATACTTCAAGGTCTTCTAAAAGATATCTACAAGCTTATCAATCACAACACTGAAGCCAAGGCTGTTTGGGATAATGTCAAGATGATTCTCTCGGGTTCTGAATTAACTAAGGAAGACAGAGAATCACAACTGTATGATGAATTTGAGCACTTCAAGATTAAACCTAATGAGAGTGTTTATGAATGTTACGTGATATTCCACAAGCTTGTGAATGATATGAGGAATATCAAAATGACCATGCCAAACATTCCGCTGAACTCAAAGTTTGTGAACAACATGAATCCCGAATGGCACAAATTTGTCACCGCTGTGAAGCTTACCAAAGGATTGAAGAATACAAACTATGAGCAACTGTATGCCTTCCTTCTTCAGAATGAGAGACATGCTATGTTTGAAAAAAGGATTCTTGAACAGTTCAAAATCAACCAGGGAGAAACAAGCTCATCAAATGATTCAACAGCTTTCAACACCAATGTTGGTCTTACAACCAAAGCTTCTCAAGTCATACCCACGGGTAATGGTAATCACAAATTCATTCTCGATCCGAGTTTCAAGCAAGCTGATGCTGATGCAGTCATGGGACACTTCATCAATCAACTGGCTCTTATGGTTAAACAAAACTTGACCCTTAATCCACATACCAACAGTCTTCTCACTCACAATGAGATCAGAACTGCATCCAATCTACACAATCATGTTGTTGTTAGAGATGGAAAAGTTATGGTGCAACCAATTCAAGGAAGACAATATGAACAGGGAAGAGGTGGAGTAGGTGGAGGTTATGTTGCAAATCAGAATCGGGGAAGGAATGGAAATCAAGGTTAAGCAAAGCCAATTAAGTGCTACAACTGTGGAGGTGATGGACATATAGCAAGGAACTGCACATCTCCAAAACATCCTCAAAATGCAGAGTAATTCAGAGACAAGATGTTACTTGTGCAAGCTCAGGATAATGGTGCTGTTTTGGACAAAGAGGAGTTGCTGTTTCTTACTGAGGGCAATGCCAAAACCTATGATGCTGATGTTGAGGAACAACCAATTCAGGAAATAGGTCAAAATCATCAAAAATGTCTTTCAAGTAGCTGACTGTGATGCATTTGACTATGATGTCGATGATGAACCTACTGCTCAAACAATCTTCATGGCTAGCATCTCACCTATGGTCTCTCCAAAGATCTCATCACCACAACAGGCTGGTCCATCCAAAGATTCAATCATTTCAGAGGTATTAAAACTATATGATGAAGTTGATGAGCAAAAGATGCATAATGAAGTACAATCTCTTGAAACTTATGAATCAGATATTGATGATGAGGGTAATAGCAATATTGTCCCATATGATCAATATGTGAAGCAAAGTGAAAGTGAGATTGTACCAAGTAATACATCTTCCACAGTCAATGATGACTATGTTTTTTATGAATACACTGCATGTGCCCCTGATGATTCTGTTATCTCTTAACT
The DNA here is from genome assembly GCA_910596185.1 of Chrysanthemum makinoi. Taxonomy (NCBI): domain Eukaryota; kingdom Viridiplantae; phylum Streptophyta; class Magnoliopsida; order Asterales; family Asteraceae; genus Chrysanthemum; species Chrysanthemum makinoi. Next base: position 136,363,808 of record OU343216.1, read on the forward strand.
GAATACCTATAAAGAACAAGTTGCTATTTATGAACAACGTGCTAAGTTTGAGTTAACCATCCGTGAGCAAGAAATGGATGACCAAATGCGTACAATTATTAGAAAAAGTAATTTTAGAGAAGAAGTATTAAAACAAGAGTTAAGCTCCTTACAAGAAAAGCTTTCTAAAACTGCTAAGCAAAAACAAGAACTTCAAGAAAATGTTAAAATGCTTAAGCAAGAATTCAATGCTAAGGAATCAAAACTTTTGAATTATTTTTCCAATCTTTGAAAAACAAGCTTGAAAATAAGTTGTACGTACATGGGAATACCATTCAGACTGCTCACTTGATCACTAAGCATAGAGTCTTAAGCGATAAGCATAGCATTCCCCTTGTTGAGGAACCTAATCCTGAGGTAGTTAAAAAGGCTAGAGCTGCTCATAAGGTAATATATGATGGTAATGAGATTCTTAAGCCTAGGCAAACACCATCATGTGTTAGAATCACGGAAGAGGATAGAAAATTAGATGATGCCTCTAGGGAGAAAATGGATAAGAAGCTTAACGATCCTGTGTGTAAAAAGGAAAACATAACGATAAAACCCCATGATTACACTAAGGAAAGTTGGATCTCCTTAAACAAGTTTAAGCCTCAGACTCTATTAACCCCTGAACAATTGTTCTGGAGAAAGGATATGGATATGCAAAAAGCTGAAAATCTTGTTGCAAAAATCACTCCCCTTAGGAAAATGCCTGCAGCAACTGTGTATCCTTCTAATACACCAATGCATTTAGTTCCTAGATCTATTGCCACTAATAGCAAGACCTTAATCAGCATATATGTTGTTTATCAGCTGTTTGTTGATTTTGAGAAAACATGTATGAAGAGAATCACACCTATAGGGATAACTGAGGGGGAAAGGGGTTTTGAGCAAACTAAAGAATGTTATTTAACTGAGGTCATGCCTTTCTTTAAATAATTAAAAGGTCAATTAGAGAGTCTTCAAAAAAGAATAAATTCAGATATTAAAGAAATGGAAAACAAAAACTCAGAACTAAATGAGAAAATTGATTTCATGAATTATCTATTGCATTGAAAGTTTCCTATGATCGTGTCATTGAGCTTGAAAACAAAAACTCATAACTAAATGAAAAAATTGATCAGGATGAACACGATAATCTGGTAAAACATCTTTCTAAACTAGAAGTTGAGCATTTTGATTTGCAACTAAAATATCAATATCTTAAAGAAAATGTCAAAACCTCAAATGTTAAGACATCCTCAGATGTTCCAGAGTTTGATGCAGTTTTTCAGATAAACAAACGTGACGAACAGATTCAACGTCATTGTAACACGATCAGAAAGTTGAAAGCCCAAAATTTACAATTAAAGGGTTGAAAAGAACAATGTGACTGGCTCCCAAATGCCTCCTCGTTTAGATTCTCAGTATTCTCAAACTTTTCATCTTCAAAACTTGGTTAATGTTTTACAAAAAGAAAACGAGAGTTTTGTAGAAGAAAATGAAAAAGTTAAACGACACTTTAAAGAGTTATATGATTTAATGAAAGTCACTCATGACAAGAACAACGAAAAAATAACGTCTTTACAAAAAGAAATTGAGAATCTGAGGAGTCAGGAAAAAGGAAAGCTGCCACTTGTTTTTAATGAGAATGTTGCATCAATGTCATCCTCCGATTGCAAATATACTGTGACTGTTAAATACATTCCTCCTCATCTTAGGAATAATGAACTTGTGTTTCATAACTACTTTGCTCACCTTAAGGATAGTCTAGAATGTCTCCGAGAGATTGTGGAAGAGGATTTCATAAATAAGCCTCTTGATAGAGAAATTAGGTTTGCTTGCATTCAGGCAAAACGATCTCAGGAGCTGCTAGAATGTTTAATAGCAACATGTCTTAAATCTTTAGGTGCGAAAGGTAATGCTGTGATGCCTTGTTCCATGCCTAGTGCCAAGCATACAAACCATTCTATGCCCAATATTAAGAAAGTGAACTCTAATGTGCCTTCAAGTAGTTCAGATCCCTGCATGTCTAGTTCAGAAATGCAAAAAGTAGATCAACCAACTAATGTTCCCATAATTCCCTCTACAGGAGTAATCAGTGACATAAAAGCAAGCGGGTCAAAGCCTCCAGGCAATACCAAGAAAGATAGGACCTCGCAAGCTAAGAACGTGCATTGGCAGAGAGTAGAAGATCACCCTAGGAATATTACGTTTGAGTTGAATAAAATGAATCGTGTTGATTCTAGTATTAGCTATAAGTGTACTATAATTAATTCTAATTCTGCTACTATCCGCAAACCATGTAATGATGGCTTCTTGATTTCTATTACTAATCATGAATGTGGTGTGAATGATTTGTCTAATGCTGTCAAATGCCCAGTTAAAACTGTTAATGTTAAAAATCAAGCTAAGAAGACTAAAAGGCAAAGGCGAAAGAAAGTTAGAAAACAGTGGAAACCCACAGGAAAGAAATTTAGTAATATAGGTTATCAATGGATACCTACTGGCCGTAAGATTAATGAGCTGTTCCCTAAAGTTGCTAAGTCAATGCCCACTAGAAAATGGATGCCTACTTGTAGAACTATTCCCTTAAGAAGTGAACATACTTTGAATAGGTTAAATACGGACACTAGCACTACATCTTTTTTTGATGATTCTATTGTTTCTACTTTTTATGTGGGTGTTCCAATTACTGTTACTAACCAAATGAAACCCATTCTTGCATGGGGATCCCAATTATCCAGTTATCCATTCTTGTCTGTGTTCAACTGCAGATCATTCAAATCGCTCGTGGGTACCCGGACTCAGTGCTGTTCCAAGCATATGACCGGAGATCGCCATGGGCTCATGAACTTCGTGAGTAAATTCATCGGACTGTTAGATTCGGGAACGACCATTTTGGAGCAATTATGGGTTATGGAGACTATGTTTTTGGCAAAAGTGTAATCTCCAGGGTATATTATGTTGAAGGTCTTGGTCATAACTTGTTTTCTGTTGGTCAATTCTGTGATTCCGATCTAGAAGTGGCCTTTCGAAAACACACTTGTTTCGTTAGAGAACTTGATGGTGTGGAATTGTTAAGAGGAACTTGTGGTTCAAATCTTTACACCATCTCTATCGAAGAAATGATGAAGTCCTCTCCAATCTGCTTGTTGTCAAAGGCTTCGAAAACAAAATCATGTGTCACACCCCCAAATTACCTGTTTTGCAGCGGAATGGAATTCCTGGGGGTTGACTGTCATAGCATCACAATCACAGTTATATTGAACGACCTAAAGTATAGGTCCCAAATGAAAATCAACATGTGCGGAAAATAAGTTTGGTACAAGTCAAACGATGTTTTTAAAGTGTATAAATCCCATGTGAGATGCGTCGTCATCGCGACTCTATGATATGTCCACATGCAAGCCATGAAGTGAATACCTTAGTTACCTGAAAATACATTGCTAAAAGTGTCAACACAAAGGTTGAGTGAGTTCATAGAGTTGTTGAAAATGTTTAATACGACTACCACAAGTATAAATTATGTATGACAAAAATGTCACAAAAATGTTACAATTGCTATAAGTCCATGACACCGAAACTAGACTGATCATGATGTTCGCCCCAACAGAGTGTTTGCCAAACAACTCAAATAATGATATTAAATGAAATGCATCCGTTTAACCAGTTGGAATCCATCAACCCGGATGGAGGAGTCACCCTCGATAGATCTATCCACTCACCCTCGCTTCTATGAAATTAACGGTTCATGTTATATAATGGGGACATTCAATTGGCATGAGGTAACTTAAGCAATGTAATGAATTTGATATACTTGGTATCTTAATAAAAATGATGTGCAATGTATTCTCCCCCGTAGGTTTGAAATAAAGTAAAACTTGAATAAATCGGGCTATGAAAACTCACCTGTTTCAATGATAATGATGATATAATGGCAATACTGAAATGAGGCGTAACCTCTGACCGTGACCTATTATGAATGATATGTTCTAATGTAAATCATGAAACAATGTCGTGCATGCAAACTCATATGAAATCTATACCACTTGTACGCTTTTGAAAATAGAATTTATCGTCGAAATATATGTTTATGACATCTCGTCATGTTATAAAATACTTTACAAGTATTTACGTTGAAATGATATCTTACGATAATCATTTAATGATTTATTGTGAAATTATAATTTTTCGTCGTAAAATAATGTCGTTGAAATTTCATGAAAGTGACAAGACGGCCTCGAAAAGCTAGTCATAAAATGGTGCACATCGAGTGTTAGAAAACGAACTCAACGGTTTTGAGAAGCTTGTATCATTATCTCGAAATTTTAGCACTTAAGTTTTCGTCCTAGAGGTCTCGATCATGGAGAAAAATATAGGTAAAGTATGGTACTTGTGTCCAAAATATGTTCTCCAAATTATTTGTTCTCCAAAATATGTTCTCCAAAATATTTGTTTAAGGATGGTTTTCGGCAAAGTTTAAGTGACCGTATTTTACTCGTTACAACTCCGCTTGACAAACGGTCGGACATTTTGGAAAATATGCTTGGCGAACTTACTTTTACTAGAAGACATCTCTTTATAAAAAGTACTCCATCATTGTTAAAAACGACCCTCAACATGGTCCTTCGTGGCCGTAATATTTGTCTAATAGAAATATATTAGTTTTACTTATAATAAAGTAGTTACGGCAACTTGTTTCAAATGTGAATAACTTAGTCGTTATAAGTCCGTTTTCTACGTTCTTTATATCCACGGAATCGTGATAACATATACTAATATATTTTTGATAAGTCGACACATTTAACAATGCTTAAGACTCATTTTTTACTCGTAAAAAGTCGAGACAGCATGCTGTATTTGCTGAAACAAATAGTTTTCGTCGTCAAACTTCAAAAATTCATAACTTCTTCATTATAACTCCGTTTTAACCCATTCAAGCGGCCACGTTTTCGTTTTAAAGTGTATTTTCTAAATATCTGGGCCAAAATTTTTTATCAACTGACGAAAATTCCAGATTTAACAAAAACCAACAGACCCTTAATTATAGTTGTCGAAATGAGTTTTTCTTGCGCAAAACCTATTCTAACCAATTCAAAACAACTCCGAAGCTATTCAAATCCTAACATACACCTTCTTAGGGTGTCATGGGTTCCTAGACATCACCAAAAGTGATATGTTACAAGGGATAATTTATAGGATAATTATAACCAATAATATGTACTAAAACAATTAAAAGTGGTATAAATTCACATGTAATTTGCATGTTTTCTTGCAAAAATGATGAAATAACATAAAGATGAATATGAAAGAGTAATAAAAATCATGAAATGCTTACTTGTATGATTATGTGAAGAAGATGATAAAAATCTTACTAATCTATAGATTTTTATTTCAAAACCTTGCAATAGATAACTAGTTGAGCTTGAATATCACTTGGATCATGAAAATATTATGTTTCTTCTTGTTCTAGATCATGAACGTCCATGGAGATGAGGATGAGAGGTTTCTCATGCCTATTACACCTTGAATAATAAGTATGTATGTTTTTATTTTTTTTTGTAAAATTCTTTGTTTATTGCTAATATCTAATAAAAGACATTAGGTGTACATGATCTAATAAGGATATTTTACAAGAAATGGATGACATGGAGAAAGGGTGTCGGCAAGGGATTTTAGGGGAAGAGTTTAATGAGTCTTCATGATTTAAAAGTATTAACGTTATGTATAGTGTGCATATTTGTACATATAATAAATATTTAGTGTAGCATTAGCTAGAAATCGATTTTAGCGGAACAAAATAAAATATATTGAAGTTATAAAAATTATAAAAATACATTTCTCACAAGTATTGAGTGAAATAATAATTATCGAGTAGTATTTACGAAAACCGTCGTAAATATTTATACATAACCATTTATATACAAAATAAATTGAAAACATTGGGTAAACTAATAATATAATTTTTATAATCTTAAAATGAGTATAAAAATATATTAGGAATATTTTTGGAAGTGCCGGATCAAATGTTAAAAATAAATGATTACGCGATAGCGTTTATTTAATAGGAAATTATACGTTTAATGTAAAATGCAAAACCATGCATGAATTAATATAATGATGATGTTACTAATGATATGTAGACTAAATCTAGTCTATATGAAATGTCCTTGATGATATGTTCATGAATTCGCAGCTAAACCATTAAGGTTACACGAATTTGATACTCGTAAACGTAGTTTACGATAAATGATGAAATAGTGAAACTTTTAAAGTTTGTAAAATGACCTGAAATTACGAGTTGTCACATCATGGTTATGGCATCGTCGTCTCAATCACTTGAACTTCGGCACCATTAATAACTTTTCCAGAAAGGATCTTGTCAGAGGCTTACCCAGATTAAAATATGAAAAAGATCATATTTGTTCAGCTTGCCAATTAGAAAAAAGCACGAAATATGCCCACAAACCAAAACCCACAAACTCAGTAATGGAAGTTCTTCATACCCTTCATATGGATCAGTAGACCAATGAGAGTGAAAACGATAAATGGGAAGAAATACATTCTAGTAGTTGTTGATGACTACTCGCGATTTACTTGGGTAAAGTTTTTGAGGACAAAGGATGAAACTCCAGATGTCATCACCAAACTTATCAGACAGTTCAGTTTGACTCAACAATACCGTTAGAATTGTTCGAACGGACAATGGCACAGAGTTTGTTAACAAAGACTTAATTCAGTTTTATGAAAGTGTTGGAATCAGTCATCAAAGAAGTGTTCCACGAACTCCTCAACAGAACGGTGTAGTTGAAAGACGAAATCGAACTCTTATGGAAGCCGCTAGAATAATGCTAATTTATTTAAAGGTTCCAATGTTTCTATGGGCTGAAGCCATTGCCACTGCTTGCTACACCCAAAATCGTTCCCTTATTCATACCTCTCATGGAAAAACTCCATATGAACTTGTCCATAAACGAAAACCTGATCTCTCCTACCTTCGTGTGTTTGGTGCTTTGTGCTATCCAACGAATGCGGTCAAGATTTAGGCAAATTAAGAGCAAAGGCAGATATTGAAGTTTTTGTTGGTTATGCACCAAACAAGAAGGGTTACCAAATCTACAACAAAAGAACTCGAGATATCATGGAAACTATTCACGTCATGTTCGATGAGCTGTCCGGGCAAATGGCTCCAGGACAATCCAGCTTCGGACCAGATTTCAATTTCATCAAGTAGTCCTATCAGTTCTACCCTTGTTTCAAATCCCTCACCAGCAACTCCTTATGTACCTCCTTCAGAAGATGATTTGAAGAAATTATTTGATCCAATGTTTGATGAACACTATGAGCCAAGTGCTAATGATATGTCAATTCCATCAACAAAGGCTGCTTCTATCCCTGTCAATGAAGTTAACCCTTCAGTTTCAATGTCATTAAGTCAAGAAGTTCCTACTGCTGATCACTCTGTCACATCAACAAATCATCAATGATCAAGTGTACATCATGGAATTGTTTCTGGCATCAACGATGGAGATAATCCTTTTGCTACTCCTGAAGATGTCCCATTTGAAAACATATTTGCTCCTGAATCATCATCAGAACCATCTTTTTCAGGAGATATCGACTCTGCTACTTCAGTTCCTCAACAACAACCACATGAACACCTTAGAAAATGGACACATGATCATCCATTGGACAACATCGTTGGAAACCCCTCTCGTCCAGTATCCACGCGGAAACAACTTGCAACCGATGCCTTATGGTGCTTCTTCAACTCCATACTCTCTAAGGTCGAACCAAAAGAAGTTAAAACTGCCATGAATGAAGACAGCTAGTTCAATGCCATGTAAGAAGAAATTCGTGAGTTTGATCGACTAGATGTATGGGAATTAGTACCTGCTCCAGATTGTGCTATGATCATTGCTCTAAAGTTGATCTTCAAAGTAAAATTTGATGAGCATGGTGATGTTTTAAAGAACAAGACTCGATTGGTTGCAAAAGGATACCGTCAAGAGGAGGGTATTGACTTTGAAGAATCATTTGCTCCTGTTGCTCGTATCGAGGCAACCAGAATCTTCTTAGCTAATGCTGCAAGTAAGAACATGGTAGTCTATCAGATGGATGTAAAGACAGCTTTTCTTAACGGAGATCTTAAAGAAGTCGTATACGTCAGCCAACCTGAAGGCTTTGTAAATCCAGAGCATCCTACTCACATCTATCGTTTGAAGAAGGCTCTTTACGGTTTGAAGCAAGCTCCAAGGGCATGGTATGATACGCTATCAAAGTTTCTTCTATCTACTGGATTCAAGAAGGAGCAGTTGATCCGACATTGTTCAACAGAAAGTCAGGCAAACATTTAATTCACGTTCAAATATATGTTGATGATATTATTTTTGCCTCGACTGACCCCAATGAATGTGATTGTTTTTCAAATGAAATGGGTTCCAAATTTCAAATGTCTAGGATGGGACAAATGTCATTTTTCTTGGGATTACAAATTTCACAAAGTCCCGGAGGCATTTTTATAAATCAATCTAAATATGCAAATGAGATTTTAAAGAAATTTGGATTTCATTCTTGTGACCTTGTTGACACTCCTATGATAGAGCGTACTAAACTGGATGAGGACCACTCAGGGATCATGGTAGACCAAACAAAATATCGTAGTATGATTGGATCCCTGATGTACCTCACAGCCAGAGACCGTGACATTTTGTTCGTTGCTTGCATGTGTGCTAGATATCAGGCTAAGCCTACCAAAAAGCACCTTGAAGCGTTAAACGGGTCTTTTGGTATCTCCAATGAACCATCAATATGGGACTTTGGTACCGAAGCGACACCGGTATGTCACTAACAGCCTATGCATGCTCGATCATGCAGATATCAAGATACACGCCGGCACGCCTAGAGGTGCTCGTTTTTGGTGATAAGCTTGTGAACTGGTCTTCAAAGAAACAAAAGAGTACTTCTATTTCCTCTACAGAGGCTGAATACATAGCCATGTCATCTTGTTGTGCTCAAATCCTATGGCTGAGATCCCAATTATCTGACTATGGCTTTGAATTCAACAAAATTCCTCTGTACTGTGATAATAAAAGTGCTACTGCTCTCTCATGCAACAACGTTCAACATTCAAGAGCAAAGCACATCGACATTCGACATCATTTCATCAGGGAGCAAGTAGAAAACGGTGTGGTAGAACTCTATTTTGTGAGGACTGAATACCAGTTACCAGACATCTTCACCAAAGCTCTTCCTAGAGAACGTTTTGAGTTTATCCTCCCACAACTTGGTCTGAAGAGTTTTCAACCGGAAACACTCAAACTTCTTCAAGAGGAAGACGAAGAGTAAAGGTCTTTCTTCATCCATCTCTTGTAAATATTAATTCGAAAAGCAAAATACAAAAATATAAAACTTTCAAATATCCATAACAATTTGAAAAATCTTAAAAAAGTTTCAAAAAATATTGTCCTTTTGTCATGTTTTTCTGGATTCGATAATATTTATGGTCTTTGTGCTGTCATTCAAAGAATGACACGGGACTTTAGATATTGGTCGAATGTTCCAAAAAATAAATAAATAAATAAATAAATGAATAAATAAATAAATTTTTTTGAGAGAGTGAAAAAAATGGTTTATTTTTATTTTAGGCAGTAACCCGTTTTTCAAAGAAAGAACAAAGTCATGCTTTATCTTGTTTTTCAAATCTCATGCTCTGATTCTATAAACAATTAGTTACTATCTAATGAAAACTAATTGCTTTGAAAAATAACTCGGACTCAATTTTTGAAAATCACCTGGACTTAACGTTTGTCAAAATCGCTATCCTTCAATCAATAACATATGTCATTGATTGAGGGGGAGAATGATTTCAATTAAATCAAAAGGTTATTTGTCATACAATTGTTTTCAAAAGATAATCATGCATGTTTAATCAATGGAGTTTAAAGTCTCAAAATCCGATCCTTATCAGTTAAAATGTTTTCATAATCTAGTCACAATTCTCCTCAAAAGCTTTCAAAATCAATTTAAATCTACAGAGATCACAAATCTCAAATTATTTGAAAATTGTGATCGGGGGAGAATTTGTGATTTAAATTGGATTTAAACTGATAAATCGATAAATGGTTTCATAAGTGTTTAGCAAGCTTTCCTCCCCACATGTGCCAAATGATTTCAAATTTTCCATGCACATGTTGATGGGGAGCATCTATTTCAAACCACAAAGAATTGAAACGCGATTGATTTGTATCTAAGTGCAGATTCCGTCTAATATGTGAAAAAATCTTTCAAACCTCGAGGCACATATTGAGGGGGAGCAAACTTATGAAAACCTCATCCTTCCCCAATATGCTTTATCTACTTGATTTGATCAGGGAAGTGATGTTGATATCTTTTAGAAAATGGTAATCAAAGAAGTTAATTCTTCCTCTTGCCTCCTTGTGCCAAAACGATTTCAAATACATGATGCACATGTTGAGGGGGAGCTCTTTTTCTAAAATTATCAAAAATAATTCAGGTACAAAACACTTTGATAATATATCACAAGTATCTGGATTGATTTTCAAATGGTTTTCAATTGGTTCCTATGGCAGATGAACTATACCAAATAGACCGACCAAAATTACTTTATGTATGGTGATATAAGGATGATAAGGTTAGGTATTTGTTCCCATGATCCGCCAGAACCGGAGGGATCTACCCAGGGACAATCCACTAGATAGTGTAGAAGTCCTTAGGTATGATGAAAAAGGAGAAAAGTGAGATATGGGAAGAGTGCGGATGAGACAGAGCTAGTATTGGAATAAACCCAACAAAGTTCTAGTTATGAAGTCTCGGTAAGCACTGAAGGGGTTGAAGAATGAAAAAGAAATGAACGGAAAAAGGGGTGAAAAGAAATAGCCCTCCAATTATTCAACCTTAGGGCAGATACCGGGTTCAATTCATATGCTACTGGTGGTAACATCGGTATTGAAGACAAGACGTCATGTACCCAGTGACGCACCGCACTACAACTTCCCAAACCACTCAAGTTCCTTTTAAAAGGGCTTGTTTCATTCTTATGGGGAACCTACATAATCTATTGACTTTCTCTTAGAGTTTGCTGATATTGAAGAAGGAGGCCCTCTCCCTAGTCTCCGGCATAGGAACCAAAATATGCGCAATTGAGTCTAGAGCCACGAGATCATCGTATAAATCTCTTTAGGAAACTGTCAATGAACACTCTCGGTTTCACACAATGTAGAAAGAGAGTTTATATCTTATGAGTCCTACGCATTATCCTTGTGGTATTTCCAGAACATCTAAGTGATATGTAAACATATTCACAATGAGGATGGAAAGCCTTCTAGAGCCAACATCAATCAAGCTCCTGGTGGGTGGCATGTGAGATCTATCAAATAGATCAACTATGTGACAACTGAACAGAAATAATGAGGCGATTCATAATTATGAATCAATCCTGGTTCAGGTTATGGATTGACGGATACCTTTGAAAAACCCGTCGTTGTGCTTAAAAATCTCTTCTCTAGCACATCGACTGTGTGTTAATGTTTCAAAATTTAAAAGGTGTTTATGATTGATAATTGATTTCCCTTAAAACCTTCGTTGTATTGCAAAAACACATTATTGAGCAGTACACGATAGTTTTTCAAATCATTTTCATCAATAAGTGAATCTCAATTCGCTGGTTCACTCACTCCGTGTTGTCTTCTTTGAGACGTTCCGGTTTGAGAACAGCTAGAGCAGCTGCGAAACCCTGTCAAGGAAATTCTTCGAATTATACCGATCACAAAAGCGATTTGTATTGATCAACGAGGAACCGTGGGCCGTGTACCTCAATTCCAGGAAAGTGATCAAAGACACTTTCGTGCACTTTATTGCTAACTGTTGTATGCAAGTACGCCCGACGTTTGCTACATATCAGAATGCAGCGGTCAATCCATAGCCGCATGCTCACACTACACATTCATCTCTAAAGAAATCATGATAAGTGCATCAACGACTCTGATATTTTTATACTATGCTTCTGCTAAGCTACTGCAAATATCATGAATCAACTAAAGCTTCCACTACTCTGATAAAAAGAAATCATGATCCAGAATGTGAGCATGTCGGTCCAATTGTCACGACATCACATAATACCAACACCACAATGGAAGAGTCAGAGATTTATGTTAGCTGATGATCTCAATGCTGGCTCCAAACTCATTATCACATGGATCAGTTAAAGACCTCTACTTGGATTAACCAAACATGCAAAAATGAAGAATCAATGACTACGAGCTTCAGATCAAAGAACATTAACAAGAATCCAAGAACAATCTTATTGTAGTATCTGTTTGTATTCAATGTAATTTTGAGGTGACCTCCCTTAAGGGGAGATTGTTAGGATTTAGTAAATCCAGTTATTAAAGAGTCAGTCACCTCAAATATATGTAATCGTTAGAAAGCTCGTAGTCGTAGATTATTTAATGTTAAATAGTATTTAGTTGTGTAACACCGTGGAGGACGGACCGGTCTTTACCCACTGTATGCCTGATCCACAGCCCGTAGGTGGCAATTTGTGTAAGACTATAAATACTCTCTACCTCCCAAGGTAGAGAGTTGGAACTCATAATAATACTTTCATTTTCTCTCACTAAGTTCCCAAACCTCTATCTCTTTCTCTCTCTAAAACCATAAGTTATATGCCTCACTTGATCATGTATCGATGTGTTTGTGAAATCCAATATGTTACAATATGGCATATCAATAAATACTTATTCCATATCCTCTTTTTTCTTATTTCAAAAAATTGATAGCTTAGAAGGATCATTAACCAAACGATCAACAGCAGATTCTAGGAAAAAAAATGACTCGCGTATAAGTGTTTGAATCTCTTCTTTCTTTTCAAAAATGTCATGTCGGCTAAAACAACTCCCATAGGATGGAGGGGGAACCACGTCCTTTGTCCAGCGCCTTAGAATGTATCGTTTTGGATACTCGTTAATCTTGAACATACGTAGAACATAGAAACAATACCGACACAAAAACCCCTCCAACTCAAAAAGCTTACAACTATAAGTAAGAATAACCTCCGACTCAACAAAATGAACTTGAAAAACAATAATAATTCTAAAATTGTAAATGCATAATAACTAAATCATTGCATAAATCATTTTTATCAATGCAAAAGATTTTCCATTTACAGAAATCGATGTATCAATCGTAGTTTGATAATAACTAAGAAACAGGAACAAAAGTTCTATAAACTTTTTTCTAAATCAATGCACAAATTGAATAACCTGAAAGTCACCTTGAAACTTGACATCGTCATCGACATCCCTAATAAAGTATCTCTTACCCATTCAATGTCAATCGCATTATACGACATGCAAAATAACATTGATTTCAAAATTTAGGATTGAATAACCTTAAAACCTGCAGCCGTAAAGATTTCAGCCATTTCTTTCTCGAAATGAAAACTTGTTCTGAGTAGGGGTGCCTTGTACCGTGAATCATGATCATTGTTTCTTTGGATGTTTCTTTGGGCATCCATAGCAGTATCAAAGTGGTTGATGAACTCAACAAGATATAAATTAGTGTTTGTCAAAATCCCAAAGAGTAATTTTCTCCTTCACAACGAGATGTTATTTGCATAAGTCCAGCCAATGGTAAGTCACGAAAATAAGAAGGCATACATTTTTTATGGATATTGTACATATTAGATAGCCATTTTTGTTCTTGCTGGCCATACTCATTCATAAGTGAAGCCCACTTACGCTCAAACTACTCTGGCGTTAAGGTTTTGCTCCAAACAATATCATTGGTATGCTGTAAAAATTCGGACTTGCATAATGTTGTACCAAGCAGTAACATTAAATAAAAATAAGAGTAAGCTAAAAGTATTTTTGAATCATACGAATATATTGTGAATCATACCTTATCTCCAAACTTGTCTGTAATATGTCACATACACAACCGTTGCTTTGCGGCCGTGAAAACTTTTGGAATTGCTATTTTAATTGATGGATCTTGGTCGGTTACCAATAATTTAGGTTCGTGGGACATTGTTTTCTTAAAATATTTGAGCAGCCACTCATATGATTCTACACTTTCATTAGATAGCAAACCGACACCAAATGTTACACATCGTTTATGGTTATCGATTCTAGTAAATGAAACAAATACCATAAAATACCTGAAAAATAGCACTTATAAGTCAATAACAACAAGGAAGTTAATTTTATGAAGCATACAAAAATTAGAAATAAATGTCTTACTTGTTGGTGCGAAAAGTAGCATCAAATCCCACAATATCTCTAAAAGCATTGTAATTACGTTTTGCAGTCTCGTCAGCCCAAAATAACCCACTCAACTTTTTATCCTCCCCTTGCATAAATTCAAATGAAAAGTCTGGCAACAACTCTTTTTTTTTCTCCAACTTTTCAATCGCCATATGAGCATCCCTCTTGATAAGGATTTAAAACGTACACTTTTAAGGGGTCATTAAAGCCCTTAATCGCCCACTTTTATATCCGTTACTGCTTAATTTTGTTCCTTTTTACTTTTTAGGTCTCTCGGAAGCAAAATGTTTGTATGATGCATATTGGGACAAAAAGGAGTGAAAACATGAAGAAAATGGCAAAGTCAAGATCGAAGACACTCAAGCTGCTAAAACTGAAGCTGACGGCATCCCAACTAAAGGGCGATGTCGTCCCCCTCTACAGATTTGATAATAGATGCACCCGGACGCTCAGACTTTTTGCTCAAATACACCTGACGGCGTCAGGCTTTGAAGAGGAAGGGCATCACTAAGACTTTTCACCTCAGACGGCCTAGATCTAGAATCAGACGACGTCCTTGCTGAAGTCCGACGGCGTCACAACTACAACGTGACGCCGTCCCATCGATAAATTGGCAAAGACGAAAACCCTAATTACGGCGATCTGACGGTGTCCCACCTATAAGGTGACACCGTCGCAAGTGTAAATCTATATATAGAATTCAATTTTTCAGTATTTTAAGAGGTAGACTTGTGGAGTAAAAACCCTAAATGTTTGTAGTATAACTTGGACAATATCTTAGGGTTCCAAACTCTATTTTACACATCAAGATAAGTGTTTTATTCCATTAGTATCATTATGTCTTCCATTGAATGTGTGTATGCTTGCTTGTTTAACATGTCCGGCTAAATTTCTTGTATGTTAGCTGAGATCTATGAAACCTAGTTGTTAATTATTGATTGGTTGTCTCTTATCATAATTGTAAATGGCTTAGGAGTGCACTAGGCTATCGTTGTGTTTAAATTCTTGAGTAATCTTTGTGAACATTAGTTTATGAATCACTTAGTGGATTTTGTAGTCTAAACATCCAAAGATAACCTTAAAGTTAGTTTATGAATAATCTAGAGGACTTCGTAGACAATAACCTAAAGGTATTCTCAAAGTGTTAGGGCATAAGCATTCCCTACGACCTTAGAAATCACAACGTGTTAAGAATAAGGATGTGACAATTCAACCACCAATAAAAGATAACTAGGGAGTAATAGTATCTAGGTAAACACATTTTTAATCATCATACGAGTACACAATCAAAAAGACATAGCTACCCGTAGTATTAGATAATTAGAATAGTAGAAGTAATCGGTAGAAGTACCACCCCCAAATCCATTGCCTTTATATTTTACCCTTAGCTTTCTAAAAAACATATAAAACATAAAAAAAGAATCATTCTCAACCTCACCTTAGCGTAATACACTTCTTGCTAGCATTCCAATTCCCCTAGATAATAATATCAATACCCGAGGCTTACCCAATACTACACTACAACGATTAGGTTCACTGCCTAGGGTGTTGAAAAACTTGCTCGACGAAAATGAAGTTTCTTTGACCCCGAACGCGCTTCATACATGCATCAAGATTTTGGCGCCGCTGCCGGGGAATAGAATAGCTAGTTAGATCTTTATCTCGTTTAGGTTCCCTTGCTTGATTCCTATCAAGTGAGATTTTTTTCTCATTTTTAGCTTCCTTGTAGTCTATCCCCCTTCTTCGTGACTTTATTAGTAATCCCATCACTTTTCATCATGGAAGGTGATAACACGCCACCACATCACCCAATTCCCATCAAACCACAACCAATTGACCAACACCCCTCTAACCATCGTCGCAACCTGATAACGCTCAGATTGTACATGTTTTCAGTAGCGTTATGTGTGCTTTTGTATATGTTATTTGGTTATATTTTTATGATTTTAGTGCTTAATCGCATCAAAAGATGTTTGTCTTGTATTTATAACCAAGTGCATGGAAACGGAAGGAAAAGTAAAAGAATGTTTAACAAAAGGAATATTCCCGTGTTAGTGAAGCTTGTCAAGCACAAATTAGTATTTCAAGTACCATAGAAGATCAAGATGATTGAAGAACCAAGCTCTACAAGTAAGAATAAGTTAAAGGTTAATTTTTCATCACTCAGGAAGACCAACCGAATCAGTTGCAACCGTAACCAGATCGGTTGGATGATGGTCAAAATGTACCTATGAAGATTGACCAACCGATTCGGTTGGAGCAATACTAGAAGACCAACCGGATCGGCTAGAACTTCGACCGATCCGGTTGGGAGACCTGCTTCTGCTAAATCTTCATCACTAAGCTTCCCCATTGTATCTAAACGATTCTAGGTCCTTCCCTTGGTGTATCCTAGTCCCTTTCTAACTCCTTGGAGGCCAAGTTCAGCAATTAATACCCTAGGCCTTGGAACTAGTATAAATAGAGACCTCTTGTGAGCATACGAGACACACACTTCAATACAACTCTCTCTACTCATCAAACAAAGCTCTTAGCTCTCAAATTCGTCCTTAGAAGTCCAGGAAAGTTTGGAGTTCCAGAAGTACCACTTTTTGAGGTCAAAATTCCAAGGAGTCTACCCCAATACTTTGCGAATCATGACTTCACCATTTGTAATCTTATTCCAAGCAATGTAAGACTCTTAATCATGTTTTCTAATGTTCAAAGTTCTAAGTTTATGTTTATGTTTGCTATGAGTGGCTAGTTTCTTTATACACTCGCTTAAATGATGTTGATTATCATATGATTAGTCTCTGATTGTGTTAACATGTTTTAATTGAATTTCAAGTTGATCCTAAGATCCAATTGTGCTAAAGTTTCATAGTGACATTTGTTAATCAAGTTTGACTAGTTGATAGTAATCGTAGAGGTCGAAAGAACTTATTGTTATTCAACTAGTTATAATCATTTTGTCTATGGATGATTGTTTTTACCCATTATTCTTGGTTAAACAAAGAAACTAAAGTGTGGTTGTAATAAGAACGCTTTTTGATTATCAAGTTGGATTGATTGGAAACCTCTAAAAGGTCATAAGATTAGTTGTTGACAATCAGTTGTAACCTTTTGTCTATAATCGGTTACATTTTGTATTGACCATTTCTTAAGCAAATTTGATAAAGCAAATGGATATTTTTGTGTTTAAGTTTGTGAAAGTAAACTTATGAAACTTGAATTGATCTTGAATTGATTGGTTAAACTTAATGCTTGTTTTTATGAACTAAAATCTTGACGAATGTTTAATTTGTAAGAGCAATAGATTAGCACACCAACTAATTATCATAACCAACATGTTAAGAGGTTAACACAATCATACTAATCAAGGATAAGAAACTAGTTTAAGCAAGTGTAGTTTTTAATCATATGAATTTCGTTATATCTAGTTCGTTGTTATATTCTTTTGGATTTCCTTAGTTGATTTAGACTTGTTAATCAGATTCGCTTAAATCCCTGCGAACGATCCCGAATTACCTTCAAAATCTTGCTATAACGGATTAGTGCACTTGCTCGTATGTGTTATTGGTAAAATTGGTAAATCGTCTTTTATAAATTTAAAACTTGTACACACGTAGCACATCATGTTTTTGGCGCCGCTGCCGGGGATTTGATTGTGTTTCAGCAAGTTTTGAATCCACGTTAGTCGATCCATTTTAAAAAAAAAATCAGAAAGCTCCAACGATCGGTCATCTCACAACCGATCCGGTTGCGCCCAAAACCATAGCCAATTGATCTAACCGATCGGTCGCTCCTCACAACCGATCCGTCACTTTCGCTTCGTCTGAAACTGCTTTTGTTTGTCCGTGTGTTTAGATACGCACTCGATTCTCTAGGTCATTGTATGAACACTCGTGCAGCAGGAATAGAACCAATTTCACCTCTTACCAACCCCGAACATTTGATTCGAAGAAGAAGAAGAACACCTTTCATACCCTTAGAAAATCGTGTACCCAGAACACCAAACCCACCATTTGATAACCTTGTAGAAGCCAAAGTCGTTTACAACCCTTTCACCAATTTACCTTTTCCCATGGCGGACGATCAACCTATGTGGGGAACCAATCGAGCCGTAGCACCAACCCCAGAGTGCTATTGTTGCTGTCAACCCTGGTGACAACTTCACCGTGAAGGGTCATCATCTTTCTATGATCAAAGACCGTCAATTCGATGGCCGTGCGCTCGCCGATCCGCATAAGCACATTGCCGAATTCATCGAAATTTGCGGCATTTTCCGTTATGGCAACACCGATGTCAATGCCATCAAACTCAAACTTTTCCCATCATCACTCGCCGGAGATGCTAAAGTATGGTGCAATGAATTGCCCCAGGAATTATAAACACTTGGGAGGATATGAAGCAAGCCTTTGTAAGCCAATTCTTTCCACCTGCCATGTTTGATCGATTAATGGGAGAAATTTGTGATTTCACACAAAACCCCAACGAATCACTTGTCGAAGCTTGGCTTCGGATGAAAGATTTGCTTTGTAGTTGTCATGGACATGGACTATCCAAAGGAACCATTATACAAATCTTTTACCATGGACTAGATGAAATCTCTCAAAGAATCCTTAATGACGGCAGAATTTTTCTCTATAAGAATCCTAACGATGCACACCAATTACTTGAATCAAGTACTTCTCAAACTCGATTGGTCTAAAGATTCGAAAACCAAACCTCTTTGAAAAACTGTTGCTTTTGTCGAAAACACCGATAATTCAAAACTCATGGAGAAAATGGAAGCCTTAACCTCAAAAATCAACTTGCAATACAAAGATATCAAAGAAGAAATGAAGGAAATGCGAGACGGATGCAACAATTGTGGAGGAAATCACCCATCGTCTGAGTGCGACGATAAGCCCATGGGTGGACCTAACGAAGGAGAAGCGAATTATGTCCAAAGCGGATACCGTGGAGGAGGACATCGTGGTAATTATTACGGTCGAAATTTTAGAAATTGGCAAGAACGCAAACCAAGGGATAACAACCGTGATTCTCAACCTCGAACTGACAATCCGCACCTACAAAACTCTGACAAAAAGATGGAAGAATCCAAATTCGAATAAACCAAGAGAGAATTCATGGCTGCTCAAAAATCTGCGAATGATTTCATCAAAAAATCAATTTTTAAATCTCAAAGCCAATGTTGAGTAGGGACCGAAAAATCATCACGAATCTATTCAAGATCTTGAAAACAAATTTGGCAAATTTTATGACCAACATTCCTCTCGACCATCTGGTTCGTTACCAAGTAACACCCAACCCAACCCAAAACCATCAGTCGATAAAACGTACCGTCCACCACAAACAAGAAATGAGCATATCAATGTTGTCTTCACAAGAAGTGGTCTCTCGTACGATCCACCACCAAGTCCTAACAAAAATACTCCTATCACCGAAGATAGTGAGGATGAAGTTGAGGAAACCAACCCAACTAAAACCACCAAAAATAAAACCATCCAATCTGTCAAGGCGTACACACCAAAAATTCCATATCCTTAACGCCTTAAGAAAGAAAAAATGGAAGAGCATTATAATAAGTTCATTGAAATAATCAAAGAGGTTAGACTCAATGTTCCCCTCGTTGATGTCTTAGCCGGAATGCCCAATTACGGGAAATTCTTGAAAGAAATTCTTAATACCAAGAGCAAGCTAGAACAAATATCAGCTACTTTCCTTAAATAAGAATGCTCAGCCATCGTTCAAAACAAAATCCCACCAAAGCTCGGAGATCCTGGGAGCTTTCTTATTCCATGTACTTTTGGGAATAATATTCAATGCGATGCTTTAGCCGACCTTGGCGCAAGTATCAATTTGATGCTCTATTCGTTGTATTCCAAATTATGCAACAACAGCCTTAAACCGTCAAAAATTAGCATTCGATTAGCAAATCATTCTTATCAATATCCTGTTGGAATTGCTGAGAATATGCTCGTTCAAGTTGGTAAATTCATTTTTCCCGTGGACTTTGTAATCCTAGAGATGGAAGAAGATAGTAAAGTCCCACTCATCTTAGGAAGACATATCCTAAATACCGCTGATGCAATCATCAAAGTGAAAGGAAAAGAACTCAACCTTGGAGTTGGAGAAGATCGAATCACCTTTTTCATCGATAATGCAATGCGCTATCCACGTTCCAGTGATGACACTTGTTTCAACATCGATGTTATTGATGAAGTCACTGACGAAGAATTGGATGCATTACTTAACGAATTTGATCCATTCATAACTCCTTCCGAAGAAATCAATGAAACAGACCTTGACAAAGAGTTTGTTGATTTTAGGAAAGTAGAGTTCGAAGGAGATAACATGGAGGAGGAAGAAATGGAGGAAGAGAATTTCGAAGAAATAACTTTCGATGACGAGATGAGAATAAAATCTTCTCTAGAAGAACCACCAACAAATCACGTGCTCAAACCTCTCCCTGATCATCTTGAATATGCTTACCTGGAGGAAAACTCACTTCTTCCAGTAGTCATATCTTCATTACTCGAGGCCAATGAGAAAGAAAGTTTAGTTTATGTCCTCAAAAATCATAAACAAGCTTTTGCTTGGAAAACATCTGATATCCCAGGAATTAGTCCCAATTTCTGCAAACACAAAATCAATTTTGAAGATGGGATTAAACCTGTTGTAGAACGTCAACGTCGATTCAATCCCAACATGAAAGAAGTTGTCAAAAAGGAAATCATAAAACTTCTTGATGCTGGTATATCATTTACCCAATCGAGGATAGTCCTTGGGTGAGTCCCGTTCACTGTGTTCCCAAGAAAGGAGGAATGACGGTTGTGACTAATGAACGGAATGAACTAGTACCTACTAGAACTGTCACAGGTTGGCTCGTTTGTATTGACTATCGTAAATTAAACAAAGCCACCAGAAAAGATCATTTTCCACTCCCGTTCATGGATCAAATGCTTGAAAGACCAGCAGGGAATAAATTCTTTTCTTTCCTCGATGGATTTTCAAGATACTTTCAAATTCCTATCGATCCTAATGACCAAGAAAAGACCACTTTCACTTGTCCTTTTGGAACCTACGCATATCGGCGTATGCCTTTTGGTCTTTGTAACGCACCTGCGACTTTTCAAAGGTGTATGATAGCCATATTCCAAGACATGCTTGAAACCTCCATGGAAGTTTTCATGGATGACATTTTCTGTCTTCTGAAACTCATTTGAAGCCTGTCTTTCCAACGTTGATAAAATGCTAGAAAGATGCGAAGCTGCACATCTTGTCTTATACTGGGAAAAATGTCACTTCATGGTGACCGAAGGAATTGTGCTTGGCCACAAAATCTCCAGTTCAGGAATGGAAGTAGATAAAGCGAAAATTGACGTTATCACGAAACTTCCACCACCAACTAACATTAAAGCCATTAGAATTTTTCTAGTACATGCCGGTTTCTACCGCCAATTCATCAATGATTTTTCAAAAATATTCTGTTCGATGACAAAACTTCTTGAGAAAGATTCTGTCTTTGACTTCAATGTTGATTGCATGAAAGCATTCGAAACATTAAAATCTCAACTGACTAGTGCTCTGATCATGGTTTCACCTAATTGGTCACTACCCTTTGAACTTATGTGCGATGCAAGCAATTTTGCTGTTGGAACCGCCTTAGGCCAACGAGAAGGAAAACACTTTCGGCCCATATATTTTCCTAGCAAGACACTGAATAGTGCTCAGCAAAATTATACAGTCACAGAAAAAGAATTACTGGCCGTAGTTTTCGCGTTTGACAAATTCTGATCTTACCTCGTACTCTCAAAAACAATCGTGTTCACCGATCATTCGGCACTCAAATATCTGTTCACCAAGCAAGATGCTAAACCACGTCTCATTCGATGGATTCTGCTACTCCAAGAATTTGACATCGAAATCAAAGATAAGAAAGGAGTAGAAAATCTAGCCGCTGATCATTTATCACATCTTGAAAATCCCAATCTAGAGGAGTTGAAGGAAGAAGAAATCGATGATTACTTCCCTGATGAAACCCTCATGATCGTTGATGGAAACGACGATCCTTGGTTTGCTTACTTTGCGAACTATCTCGCTGGAGGAATTCTCAAAAAAGGTTTAACTCACGCTCAAAGAAGCAAATTCTTTTCGGAACTTAAATACTACTTTTGGGAAAAACGATCTCTTTTCAAAATGTGCCGTGACGGAATGATCCGAAGATGTGTTTCTGGTTCCAAAACCTGCAAGATTCTTAATGAATGTCATCATGGCCCAACTGGGGGACATTATGGTCCTTCCACCACAGCTAAAAAAGTTTTTGATGCTGGATTCTATTGGCCAACAATATTCAAAGAAGCACATACACTTGTCCAAAACTGTGATGCTTGCCAAAGATCCACCAACCTTTCACGCAGAGATGAAATGCCATTGACAATCATTCAAGTGTGTGAAATATTCGATATTTATGGAATTGATTTCATGGGACCATTTCCTAAATCCCACAAATACAAATACATTCTCGTTGCTATAGATTATGTGTCCAAATGGGCAGAAGTTGAAGCTTTACCAACGAATGATGCACGTGTCGTCGTTAATTTTCTCTAAAAGCTTTTCGCTCGTTATGGAATTCCCAAAGCCTTGATAAGCGATCGAGGAACCCGTTTCTGTAATCGACAAATGGAGAAAAACATGAAAAGATATGGGGTTCATCATCGATTTACGCATAATTTAAAAGAATACTCGAAAAAACAGTGAAGGACAATCCTTCAGTGTGGTCGAAGAAACTTGATGATGCTCTGTGGGTGTTTCGTACGGCTTACAAAACTCCTATTGGCACAACTCCTTATAGACTCTTGTATGGAAAAACTTGTCATTTTCCGTTCGAAGTTGAACATCGTGCTTACTAGGCTCTCAGAAACTGTAACACCGATCTCAAAATAGCTGGAGAAAAGAGATTTTTACAATTGCACGAACTCGACGAATTCAGACTCCGAGCTTATGAAAATTCCAAACTGTATAAGGCAAGAACAAAAGCTTATTATGACAAAAAGATGAGAATTTGAAAAGAATTCAAAGCCGGAGATAAAGTTCTGCTTTTCAATATGAAATTTAAATTCAAAGCCCCTTAATTAAAACCAAGATGGTTTGGCCCATATATCGTTAAACAAGGATATCCATCCGGATATGTTGAACTTTATGACAAACAGGGTGGAAGTTTCATCGTTAATGGGCACCGAATCAAATTATACTACGATAAGGAGCAAAGGAATGAAACATCAGTTGAGACAGTTTTACCTGAAAATGAATTCGTAACCATCACCTTTGTAGCACCTTTTCCAGGAAGAATCCCACAAAGTGTTCCTTGGAAATCATCTGCTGAGTTCATCTGGAGCGATATTCATGCAACTGGTGAAGAATTCATGTATGTCCCCGAACTCTTCAAAACGTTCAAGGTTGCGAATGCGGCCAAGTAAATTCGGGAAGATTTGAGTCAGGATGATGACTCGTTAATAAAACAAGCGCTTCTCGGGAGGCAACCCGTGTGTTCCAAATTTGATTTTCTTTTTCACTCCCCAAAGTTTAAACCCTTGGTTGAACTTAAGTGTGGGGGTGTACCACATCTTAATAAAACTCTTTTTGTTTGAATATAAGATTTTGTGTAGGCAATGATTACTCCAGTGAACGCTTGGATAAAAATAAAAATAAGCTGACAAACTCATTAGAATATCTAGTTTTATCTCTATTTCCCTATACTTTGAAGTTCGTTTCTCACATTGAGGACAATGTTTAACTTAAGTGTGGGGGGTGAATAGGAAAATTAGAGTTTTTAAGCTTAAAATTTAAAATTTTGTTTGCCCTTGTGATCTAGTTATTTACACGCTTTTAGGATAATATATTAGAATAACTGGATCAAACCACTGGTAAAACTGGTAATATTTTAAAATTTGAGATGTGTTCCGATTAATATTGCAATTCATTCTGGGATCGATAATATTTGCTAGCACAAATTATAGCCCTTACCACTAAAAATTGTGAGGATTTGAGTCTGTTTTATATAAAGCATACATCTTTTATACGTGAATCTTGTTGCTATGAGTGTGTCGGTGATTTTATTTATTCCATAACTTGTACTTGCAAATCAATACCAGACCGCAATGAGATCGCATTCGTGCGATATAAGTGAATTCGTGTGATAAAGAGGCACCTTAGGATTTAACCCAAATGGCCTTCCATTTTTCATATTATTATATATTAACTAGCCACATCGGTTAGTTAACCACCTACATGGACCCATTTGTAGCACTCATCTTTAGTGCTAGAGACCCCTAGTTACACCCTTTAAGCCATCCTTTTCGTTTTTGATAAATCCAGAAAATACAAAAAGATTTTACACTTTAAACCTTAGCCTAACCCTTGTCAATGTCTAAACGGTTGATTGCTAGTCGCCTAGTATAAGAAGATTGTTCAAATGAGTATGAGTAACCACACCTTGTTAAGTTGTGTGAGCCATTTCAAGGATGAGTTTATGTTTAAAAAATAAATAAATAAAAAAATAAAATGTGTGAATGTATTAGCCAATGTGCTATGTTCGAAGAAAAGTTATTATGGTGAATCAAAGCGAAGAGTTGTGGAAATCCGAAGAAAAGAAAATAAAGCTATAATCATTTACTGGTTTGCGGATTGTTTGGTAACTAGCAACATGGGTATTAGACTTGACTTTATTTTTATTTTAACACCAATTTCATTAACATTCCCATGCCTTATCCATACCCCTAGCCCTAAGCCTTAACATTATAACCCGAATAAAAGTCCTCTTTAGATGTTTTTAGTTGGTGCTTACGCCACGTCGGTGCAGTTTTGTTTCTTGTACAAGCCTATGATAATAATCTAATCATGACTGAGCAATGAGTGTGTTTTAAAATGTTAATCATCCAAGAAAATCATTGGATATTGTCAAACATCTTGAAGTTTCGCCCTTAAAAGCTTAATTTATGATTCTTCTCTCGTACTTGTACTTGGTGGATTTGCATCATATTTTTCGTAATCATAATTTTGTACCAGTGGATATTTTTCCAAGATTTGTTTGAGGGCAAGCAAAGTTTAAGTGTGGGGTAATTTGATAACGCTCAGATTGTACATGTTTTCAGTAGCGTTTTGCGTGCTTTTGTATATGTTATTTGGTTTTATTTGTATGATTTTAGTGCTTAATCGCACCAAAAGATGTTTGTCTTGTATTTATAACCAAGTGCAGGGAAACGGAAGGAAAAGTAAAAGAATGTTTACCAAAAGGAATATTCCCGTTTTAGTGACGCATGTCAAGCACAAATCAGTATTTCAAGTACCATAGAAGATCAAGATGATTGAAGAACCAAGCTCTACAAGTTAGAATAAGTTAAAGTTCGATTTTCCGTCACTCAGGAAGACCAACCGAATCGGTTGCAACCGCAACCGGATCGGTTGGATGATGGTCAAAAGGCACCTATGAAGATGGACTGGCCGATTCGGTTGGAGCAATACTAGAAGACCAACCGGATCGGCTGGACCTTCGACCAATCCGGTTGGGAGACCGGATTCTGCCAAATCTTCATCACTAAGCTTCCCCATTGTATCCAAACGATTCTAGGTCCTTCCCTTGGTGTATTCTAGTCCCTTCCTAACTCCTTGGAGGCCAAGTTCATCAATTAATACCCTAGGCCTTCGAACTAGTACAAATAGAGACCGCTTGTGAGCATATGAGACACACACTTCAATACAACTCTCTCTACTCATCAAACAAAGCTCTTAGCTCTCAAATTCGTCCTTAGAAGTCCAGGAAAGTTTGGAGTTCCAGAAGTACCACTTTTTGAGGTCAAAATCCCAAGGATTCTACCCCAATACTTTGGGAATCATTACTTCACCATTTGTAATCTTATTCCAAGCATTGTAAGACTCTTAATCATGTTTTCTAATGTTCCAAGTTCTGAGTTTATGTTTATGTTTGCTATGAGTGGCTAGCTTCTTTATGCACTTGCTTAAATGATGTTGATTATCATATGATTAGTTTGTGATTGTGTTAACATGTTTTAATTCAATTTCAAGTTGATCCTAAGATCCAATTGTGCTAAAGTTTCATAGTGACATTTGTTAATCATGTTTGACTAGCTGATAGTTGTCACACCCCCAAAATACCTGTTTTGCAGCGGAATGGAATTCCTGGGGGTTGACTATCATAGCATCACAGTTACAAATATATTGAACGACCTAAAGTGTCGTTTGAAAAATACATCGTTTGATTTAATAAAATAATCAGAGTTTACAAAGTGTAGGTCCCAAATGAAAATCAACTTGTGCGGAAATAAGTTTGATACAAGCCAAACGATGTTTTTAAAGTTCATAAAACCCAAGTGAGACGCGTCGTCACCACGACTCTATGATAAGTCCACATGCATGCCATGAAGTGAATGCCTTAGATACCTGAGATAAAACATGCTAAAAGTGTCAACACAAAGGTTGAGTGAGTTCATAGAGTTTGTGTTGAAATGAAAAACCTTTCAAAATCGTTTATGCAGCAAAGGCATTGTAAATCCACTCAGTTCCAAGTTCCGCCCATACAAAACTTGCAACCTGTGTGTTTACAACCCATTGCCAAAATATGTATAGTTTATGTTCAAACGCATGATGTCAAATTAATTCACATAACAGTACATTACTTAATGTATCAATAATCAATTGATATAACACAGATGAATGTTGTTTCAAATAATTCCAAGACCTTTAGCTCAATAATAATCCCAAGACCTTTAGCTCAATAATAATCCCAAGACCTTTAGCTCAATAATAATCCCAAGACCTTTAGCTCAATAATAATCCCAAGACCTTTAGCTCAATATTAATCCCAAGACCTTTAGCTCAATAATAATCCCAAGACCTTTAGCTCAATAATAATCCCAAGACCTTTAGCTCAATGATTTATGATATAGAATATGACTAAACATTCAATTCAGATAAACATATAGTTGCAAATAATCATGAATGTCATAAAAGTTGATGAGCATGTATCTCCCCCAAAGAGTTTAATAAAAGCATTAAAACAATTGAAAATGGGGCTATAAAACTCACCTGTTGCAATGATTATATTGACAAAAGTGGATACACCGAAATGTAGCATGAATCTCTAAACTTGACCTATTATGAATGATATGATACATAATAAGTTATGATGTAATGTTATGCATGCAATTCGGATGATATCTATACCACTTATGAATTTTTGAAAATAATATTTCTCGTCGAGAAATAATCTTTTAACGTCTTGACCATTTTTAAATTACTTCACATGTATTTATATTGAAATGATATCCAACGATAATCATTTAGTAATTTATTATGAAATTATAACTTTTCGTCGTAAAATAATGTCGTTTGAAAAATTCATGAAAGTGACTAAACGGCCTCGAAAAGCTAGTCGTAAAATGGTGTACATCGAGTGTTAAGAAACGAACTCAACGGTTTTGGGAAGCTTGTATCAT
Organism: Chrysanthemum makinoi; assembly: GCA_910596185.1. Taxonomy (NCBI): domain Eukaryota; kingdom Viridiplantae; phylum Streptophyta; class Magnoliopsida; order Asterales; family Asteraceae; genus Chrysanthemum; species Chrysanthemum makinoi. Next base: position 136,391,595 of record OU343216.1, read on the forward strand.
TATCTCAAAGTTTTAGTGTTTAAGTTTTCGTCATAGAGGTTCCGATCATAGAGAAAAATATAGCTAAAGTATGGTACTTTTGCCCAAGATATAATTTAAGGATGGTTTTCGGCAAAAATTTAAGTGACCGTATCTTATTCGTTACAACTCCGCTTGACAAATGGTTTGACATTTTGAAAAATATGCCTGGCGAACTTACTTTTACTAGAAGACATCACTTTGTAAAAAGTACTACATCCGTGTTAAAAACGACCCTCAACATGGTCCTTCGTTGACGTAAAGTTTGTCTAATAGAAATATACTAATTTTTCTTATATAATAAAGTTACGGCAACTTGTTTAAAATGTGAATAACTTAGTCGTTATAAGTCCGTTTTCTACGTTCTTTATATCCACGGAATCGTGATAACATATACTAATATATTTTTGATAAGTCGACACATTTAACAACGCTTAAGACTCATTTTTGACTCGTAAAAAGTCGAGACAGCATGCTGAATTTTCTGGAATTAATAGTTTTCGTCTTCAAACTTCAAAATAGCATAACTTTTTCGTTATAGCTCCGTTTTAACCCGTTCAAGCGGCCACGTTTTCGTTTTAAAGTATATTTTCCAAATATCTAGCCCAAAATATTTTGCTTACTGTGGAAAATTCCAGAATTCAAAAATATGGACAGACCCGTAATTAGACTTGTCGAAATGAGTTTTTCACGCGCAAAACCTATTCCAACCAATTCAAAACAACTCTGAAGCTATTCTAATCCTACCATACATCTTCTTAGGGTGTCATGGGTTCCTAGACATCACCAAGAGTGATATATAACAAGGAGTAATTATAGGATGACATAAATATATATAACCCTTAAAATCAATGAAAAAGTGGTATAAATCTCATGAGACTTGCATGTTTTCTCAAATAAAATGAAATGACCATAAAAATAAATATGAAATATGATGATGAATATGGATGCTTACTAGTAACTTGATGAGGTTATGAGAACAAAGGATTTTTCCTAATCACCCTAGGTTTTTATTGCAAAACCTTAATAAAGAGTGAGACTAGAGTGTTAAAACCTTGTCTAGAAAATTTTTGGTGAATTCTTCTTGATCCCCATGGTTGGCCGGTTTTCTTGAGGAAGAGAGGAAGAGAGGTTTATTTTTCACCTTGGATATTTTGTGTAAGTATGTGTACATGTTTTAGTATAAAACAATTATGTGTTGCTAGATATTTAGTAAAAATTGAATGTGACTCACCCTTGTGTCGACAAGGGTGATAATCACAAGATAGTGTGCGTTTTTTTTAAAGTAATTAAATGTAGAGTAATATGTGTAATTTAATGTAAGTTACTTGATGATATATGGTAAGTTGAGTACCCATTTGAGTATTTAGGATAGCGTTACATAAAAATAACTTTTAACGGGTCAAGATAAAATATATTGAGGTCATAAAAATTATAAAAATACATTTCTTGCAAAATTTGAGTGAAATAATAATTATCGTGTAGTTTATAAGAAAACCGTCGTAATTATATAAATATAACAATTTATATACGAAATAAATTGAAAACATCGGGTAAATTAATAATATAATTTTTATAGTCTTAAAATGAGTATAAAAATATATTATGAATATTTTTGGAAGTGTCGGATCAAATGTTCAAAATAATGTTTACGCGATAGCGTTTATTTTAATATGAAAATAAACGTTTAATGAAAAATGCAAAACCATGCATAAATTGATATGAAATGATGATGCTAATGATGTGTAGACTAAACCTAATCTATATGAAATGTCCTTGATGATATGATCATGAATTCGCAGCTAAACCATTACGGTTACGCGAATTTGATGCTCGTAAATCTAGTTTACGATAAATGATAAATGATGAAGCATGAGTAATGTTTTGAAATATGACCTGAAAATACGAGTTGTCACAATAGTAATCATAGAGGTTGAAAGAACTTATTGTTATTCAACTAGTTATAATCATTTTGTCTATGGATGATTGTTTTTACCCATTATTCTTGGTTAAACAAAAAAACTAAAGTGTGGTTGTAATAAGAATGCTTTTTGATTATCAAGTTGAATTGATTGGAAACATCTAAAAGGTCGTAATATTAGGTGTTGACAATCAATTGTAACCTTTTGTCTATAATCGGTTACCTTTTGTATTGACCATTTCTTAAGCAAATTTGATAAAGCAAATGGATGTTTTTGTGTTTAAGTTTGTGAAAGTAAACTTATGAAACTTGAATTGATCTTGAATTGATTGGTTAAACTTAATGCTTGTTTTTATGAACTAAAATCTTGACGAAGGTTTAATTCGTAAGAGCAATAGATTAGCACACCAACTAATTATCATAACCAACATGTTAAGAGGTTAACACAATCATACTAATCAAGGATAAGAAACTAGTTTAAGCAAGTGTAGTTTTTAATCATCTGAATTTCAATATATCTACTTTCGTTGTTATATGCTTTTGGATTGCCTTAGTTGATTTAGACTTGTTAATCAGATTCACTCAAATCCTTGCGAACGATCCCGACTTACCTTCAAAATCTTGCTATAATGGACGAGTGAATTTGCTCGTATGTGTTATTGGTAAAATTGGTTAATCGACATTTATAAATTTAAAACTTGTACACACGTAGCACATCGCAACTGATATGTTAGTAGGAACAACGATCTTCAAGATTTGCATAGGGTATTTGAGAGTACAATTAGGGACGCTGTTGAAAAGCGGTTAGCGCCTCGATTGTTGGCTCCATGGTTAGCAATAGTTCGGGTAATGATTTAGTAAATGAAAATGTGAATGAGGAAAATAGTGTAACAATTCGCATTTTCAGGATTTTATCCATTCTCAAATTTTTACTTTTCATTTTTGAGAATTTACAATTCACTTTCACTATTCATCCCATAAAATTTTTATTTCACCTTCTTGTAAGATAAAATATTTTAGTAATATCCTGAGAGTTTGACAATCCTTAGATCATTTTCGCAAAAGTAATTAAGAAAACATCGTTTTAAAGTTTCGTTTTGGTCGAAACACCATTTAGACATCACGCGGATAACGGAAATCAATTCTGATAATTTTCCTCACATCAGATTAATTTTTAGATCACTCATAATCAATTAGAGAATTTTTAAGATTTCATTTTAAATGTTACCAAATAAACCCTGAGTTAAATGACGAGACTAAACTTACGTTTTAAACAATTATACGTAGACCCAGACTTAATCATTCCTGCACTGTATTTTCTAAAAGGTTTGGACACTTTTACATTTTTGGAAAAGTCAAGCATATTTCCCTCCTGCTTTGACCATAAAGAAATTAACCTTCGACGTTCTACATTTTTGCTTAAATCGCGTAACTTTTAGATTTCACGTATAACTGTTAAGTTATCCCACGTATAATGAAAACCATATTTTGACATCTCATATCACTTATAGACTAATTTTAGTCTACTTTAAATAAATTCACTGTCATTTCTTTGAAATTTCGTTCTTTTCTGATAAATTATGAATTAGGAGTTTTTGACCCGTGTTTCCAGCTTTAAGCAGCGTTTTTGCACCCAATGAGACTTATCACCAATTTTATATTTTTAGATGGATTATAATGATGAGTTTCATAATTCCTACATGTTTCGTATTTTTACGATACCCGGTTTTACGTTTTATGGCTTAACAACTTACGGTTGGCATTTAACGGAACCAAATCATGCTCTAAACTCAAGATAAGACCAAGACTTATCATCTAAGCCACCTATTCATGTTATGGCCGACTTAAGGGGGAGGGAGTCATCAATTTGCTAGCATAATCCTAACCATGCTTCCTTTAGATCATTACATGTGTCCTAACTTAACCATGGTTAACATTTAACCCAATATATGGTTAACCAAACTTACCCTCCTATAAATAGCAAGTGAAGTACATCCTAAACACCCTCCAACACTGAATTGGGTCGTTCATATCATCAAACCATCATATCTTCCATCATTTGATCTATAAACTCCAAGTTTATGCAAAGAAGTTTCAAGTAGTAAGTTACTACATCAAATCTCTAGCAGGTTTAAGTAATATTCTTGAGTTTAGATCCACTCAAGTCACTTAGTACTTCATCACCAACTCTTCAAGATCACAAGGGTGCCAAGGTGTGGAAAGATAGCTCAATCCAAGGTCCTAAGTGTTCAATCAAAGTCTGATCCTTACTAGTTACTCCTCTCTTAATTGAAAGCCAAAAGTTGTAAGCAACTAATCACCACCATCATCTCATCTTTATTATTCATAATATTAACAATTTCATGCTATATATATAGTTCCTATGTTGATTCATGATGTACATATACTCAATCACATGTTTTAATTCACACATTGTCGTAAAAGTAACAAACTAGTAAAGTAGTCATATTCTACACATTTGAGACCAATAAAACCAGTCACATATGGACTTTTTAACTTACATAATATGGTAGACAAGATAAAAAGGTAAACATATCAACTTGAATCACCCGAAACGGACAAACGAGTCAAAAGTTATGCCCAAAAGAAGTTAGCGAAACCAAAACGCTGAAACTGCCTAACATAAGCTGCTAAGCAGCTGTTCGTTTTGAAAGTGGTACTTCTGGTCCGAATCATCAAAAAGTTAAAACATGAAATTTGTCTGGAACGACGTTTTCCTTCATTAGAATGGAAGCTCAGACCCTAAAAACGCTTAAACAGGCCATTATTCTTTCAAAAACAGAAACTGCCATATATATAGTTTCACAACTATACTTTTATCACAACTAAAAGCAAAACCAAGTTATTTTCATAGCTAGTTACATATTAACTTAACAAAACTTCATTAAATCTTTGAAATAGTGTTTTCACATGTTAATAAGTCGTAATCACTAGTAAACAATGAGAACTTGTAAAAACTAGATATTTACTAAAAACATGATAAACTTTATGGTATAACAATCTTCATTCAAAATCTATGTTTTGTCTACTAAGTGCTACAAAACTAGGGAGCTTCAAGTGAGGGGTTTCATTTGAGTAAAACGTATCGACGAGTTGCTGAATTTACGATTTAAAGTGTCCTAGCTCCTCGAACGTTTACTACATGACCACTGAATTGTGATGGCCTGAACAGTAGTACGATAAATATAAACTAAACACGTTTTGACAACTAGACCATTTCTATAAAAGACATACACAACTGCCATGTCTACATCATGATCAACATAGAGACGTATATAGGATGGTTTATGTTTTCCTAAACATTACTCCAAACTTAAGTCGTAACATCCTATTCTAGGTTGCTTGTAGAAGTACTCACGGCATATCCATCATTCTCATTATACATTTGCTATCATTTACTTTGAGGTGAGTTCATAGCCCCACTTTTTATTACTTAATTGTTTTACAAACCCTTAGGGGAGATACATGCTTTATTTTAAATCGAACACATTGCTTTCAAATTATACTTGAATATATTAGTTGCACTAGGTACTACTATTGCCAAAGTCTCTATTATCATGAACCATTAATCACTTGCGAGTTAACGCGAATAATGTGGATAGATCTATCGGGAATGACAAATCCCGTTTGTGTTGACCGGGTAGGCAAACAAACGCACTCTATTTGAAGATCCATAGGTTTAAAGGCAAATTACCTATTAGGGCATCGGTTACTATTATATGACGGTTGTTAACGTTTCGGTATCATGAGCTTAGTGCAATAATATCTGTTTTGTTTTCAAACCATTGGTGTGAGTCTATAGCTCACACTACCAACATAATGTGTTCAACCATCAAACAAACTCTATGAATTTCACTCAACCTCTATGTTGACAGTTTTAAGCATGTATTTCAGGTCCATAATGTCAGAAGCTGGCATGGAGGAGCACATATACTCAAGAAGGCTATAAATATTTTATCATTCACAAGACATCAAAAGACTTTATGTTGATGCATTTTGTAAACAATGGAACCAACTGGGACCTCATTTTTGTAAACTCTGATATTTATATAAATCGAATGATAAATCTTTTAAAACGACTCCATTAGAGTTCGTTTTCTATTGTTATGACTGTTGTGCCATGAAGTAACACCCAGTTTGAATTCCGATACGTATCACGAAGTTGGGGTGTTACAGATGGTATCGAGGACTTAATTATAGAGACACGGGTCTATTTGTGACCTAAACTATAACTACTTTACAAAAACATTTATAGCCTTCCGTTCTCCGTGCCTTCCATCCTCCATACGATTATGTGACTTCTAAGCATTTTAAGCTATACAAACATACTAGTATACTGATATATACACTCGACATAATTTCAATCATAAACAAAGTACTCAACATATATGCGTATGCCTATTCTAAGGCATTACAGCACAATCATATTTTCCCAATCTCCCAATCATGCATCTACTCAAGCATTTTAGGATTACGAAACTTCCTCCAAGACATTGTAAATGACACAATGGCCTTTCCACTTCCAGACATTGTGAGATACAATGGTTCATTCATTTCAGGACATTTGAAAACTACAGGGTCTCTATTACATTCTCGAGAACTGTAAATCCTATAGTGGTCTCTATTACATTCTCAGACACTGTAAATCCTACAGTGGTCTCTATTATATTCTCAGACACTGTAAATCCTACAGTGGCCCAATTCATTTCTCATGACATTGAGAGTACACAATGATCTCTCATTTATTTCTCAAGACATTATGAGTAAACAATGATCTCTCTATCATTTCTCAAGACATTGTGAGTTACACAATGATCTCTCCATCATTTCTCAAGACATTGTGAGTTACACAATGATCTCTCCATCATTTCTCAAGACATTGTGAGTTACACAATGATCTCTCCATCATTTCTCAAGACATTTTGAGTTACACAAATGGTTTAATCTACTTCACAGACATTGTAAGTTATACAAAGTCTCTAAAAATTATCTTATAAACTTTATATGATATTTTTTACATGAAACCCGTCACAGTCTATCAATTTCCTAAAAAATACAAGAAATGGGATTTCTAAAAGATAACGACTCATCATCTACAAAAGTTGAAGTTCAACAGTTCTACATTTATCAAAATCTCTTCAAACCTTCATTGTTAAAGTTCCGTGATGCTAGCCAAGTATCGACTATTTTAGAATTACTTAAGATTTCCTTTCCACACGTATCTACCCATACTATCTTGCTAATGGAATGTGAAAACATAGGTTACAAGTCTTTTATGGCCAGGACTTGCAACTGAATGGTTTGATATCGCCTTTGCTTAGTGGATAATTTCTCAAAATCTATGGACATAACAAAAGTATACCTAATTTAGGTATTTGAAAAATTTATCGAACCTCGGCTAAATATAGCCTAAAAACCTATATTTAACCTAGCGATAGTGGAACATAGTCTGATTAACTATGTTCGACTTAAATTTTTCAAACACTCAGAAAAGTTATACAAGGATTATATTCAGGTTAGTTTTCTACTTAAACTCGATAAACCACCAGGATTCATTAAAAAGATCTAGAGACATGATAGTGTCTTACCACTCAGCAAAATCTTAACATCTTATTTATACTACCTAATTTCATTCTTGAAATTTTCATACATAAGATTATCCGAACTACTATCTTGGGATAGTCATCAAATCTTCTCGTCATTTCTTAGAAGTACTAGCCTGATTAGGTTTCAAGGATATCATTCCGCCATAATCCTTTAAAATTCACTTATGATTTTAAAGCAAACTTGACATCTCTAACTAAGAATACTGGTAAACATACACTACACTCTTCGAATCATCAGCATATCAGTTCATTATCTGAACCCTATTGTAAGTCAATATATAAAACTTCACATTATCACGTTTCCTTCAAACACTAGTTGACATAAACACTATGCGATATAGCCTTCATCCTGAAACCACCTAAGACATGATCAACTTTGGAAATAATTTGGATAACCACTTGCCACTAGCAAGACTTTCCCTACAATAACAGTTATCACATCATTACAAACCGTTTCACATCAGCAATATCTTACACCTTTGATTAAACAATGTTACCCTAACAACAACAAAACTATTCCATTTTGAGGCACTATGTCGACAAAAGTGTTAGTTAACCATTTGTTGAACTAAGGTGTTTAGAGATCACCCACGAAACAACTAAGGAAACCATACAAATACAAATTAGGCTCCATGCCGCACACTATCACCAGAAACAAAGATTACATATATGTAAGGCTTTAAAATTTAACAAAAACTCCACGTTAGAAATTAAGGTTTTGTTGAAAGCCTTGATACAATAAGATATGATTCGGGAAAAGCCAAACTTGAGGTATATTGGACTCAATAAGATTTTAAGAAAACCCTTTAGATTATCAACTTAAGCCACATGGTACATAATACATTTTATGACCAGAAACTTGAGAACGTAAAGATTAGAATTCGGCGCATACATCCACATTTTTCCAGACACTTCAACATCGGATAACACACATTGAATTCCGGGACGGAATTCCCATTAAGGTGGTGACACTTTAACAATTCGCATTTTTCAGGATTTCTACCCATTCTAAATTTTTACTTTTCATTTTTGAGAATTTACTATTCACTTTCACTATTTATCCCATTAAATTTTTATTTCACCTTCTCGTAAGATAAATTATTTTAGTAATATCCTGAGAGTTTGACAATCGTTAGCTCATTTTCGCAAAAGTTATTAATAAAACATCGTTTTAAAGTTTCGTTTTGGTCGGAGCACCATTTAGACATCACGCGCATAACGAAAATCAATTCTGACAATTTTCCTCACATCAGATTAATTTTTAGATCACTCATAATCAATTAGAGAATTTTTAAGATTTCATTTTAAATGTTACCCCTAAACCAGTACGAGACTAAACTTTACGTTTTAAATAATTCTGCGTAGACCCGGACTTAACCATTCCTGCATCTGTATTTTCTAAAGGACACTTTTACATTTTATTGGAAAAGTCAAACATATTTCCCTCCTCCTTTGACCATAAAGAAATTAACCTTGTACGTTCTACATTTTTGCTTAAATCGTGTAACTTTTAGACTTCACGTATAATGTTAGTTATCCCACGTATAAAGAAAACCACATTTTGACATCTCATATCACTTATAGACTAATTTTAGTCTACTTTAAATAAATTCACAGTCATTTCCCTAAAATTTCGTTCTTTTCTGATAAATTGCGAATTACGCGTTTTTTACCCGTGTTTCCAGCTTTAAGCAGCGCTTTTGCACCCAATGAGACTTATCACCCATTTTATATTTTTAGACGGATTTTAATGATGAGTTTCATCATTCCTACAAGTTTTGTATTTTTACGATACCCGGTTTTACGTTTTATGGCTTAACAACTTACGGTTGGCATTTAACGGAACCAAATCATGCTCTAAACTCAAGATAAGACCAAGACTTATCATCTAAGTCACCTATTCATGTTATGGCTGACTTAAGGGGGGGAGTCATCATTTTGGTGGCATAATCCTAACCATGCTTCCTTTAGATCATTACATGTGTCCTAACATAACCATGGTTAACATTTAACCCAATATCTGGTTAACCAAACTTACCCTCCTATAAATAGCAAGTGAAATACATCCTAAAAACCCTCAAACACTGAATTGGGTCGTTCATATCATCAAACCATCATATCTTCCATCATTTGATCTATAAACTCCAAGTTTATGCAAAGAAGTTTCAAGAAGTAAGTTACTACATCAAATCTCTAGCAAGTTTAAGTGATCTTCTTGAGTTTAGATCCACTCAAGTCACTTAGTACTTCATCACCAACTCTTCAAGATCACAAGGGTGCCAAGGTGTGGAAAGCTAGCTCAATCCAAGGTCCTAAGTGTTCAATCAAAGTCCGATCCTTACTAGTTACTCCTTTCTTAATTGAAAGCCAAAAGTTGTAAGCAACTAATCACCACCATCATCTCATATTTATTATTAATAACATTAACAATTTCATGCTATATATATAGTTACCATGTTGATTCATGATGTACATATACTCAATCACATGTTTTAATTCACATATTGTCGTAAAAGTAACAAACTAGTATACTAGTCATATTCTACACATTTGAGACCATTAAAACCAGTCACATATGGACTTCTTAAATTAAATAATATGGTAGACAAGATAAAAAGGTAAATCACCCAAAACGGACAAACGAGTCAAAAGTTATGGCCAAAAGAAGTAATCGAAACCAAAACGCTGAAACTGCCTTGCACAAGTTGCTAAGCAGCTGTTCGTTTTGAAAGTGGTACTTCTGGTCCGAATCATCAAAAAGTTAAAACACGAAAGTTGTCCGGAACGACGTTTTCCTTCACAGTAAAGAAGCTCGGACCCTAAAAACGCTTAAACAGGCCATTATTCTTTCAAAAACTGAAACTGCCTTATATATAGTTTCACAACTATACTTTTGTCACAACTAAAAGTAAAACCAAGTTATTTTCATAGCTAGTTACATATTAACTTAACAAAACTTCATTTAATCTTTGAAATAGTGTTTTCATAAGTAACGGAAAAATGACCATTTTACCCTTTCCGACGATTTTTACCAAAACTTCATTCTTGAACATGTTAATAAGTTGTAATCACTAGTAAACAATGAGAACTTATAAAAACTAGATATTTACTAAAAATATGATAAACTTTATGGTATAACAATCTTCATTCAAAATCAATGTTTTTTCTACTAAGTGGTACAAAACTAGGGAGCTTTATGTGAGGGGTTTCATTTGAGTAAAACGTGTCGACGAGTTGCTGGATTTACGATTTAAAGTGTCCTAGCTCATCGAACGTTTACTACATGACCTCTGAATTGTGATGGCCAGAACGGTAGTACAATATATATAAACTAAACACGTTTTTACAACTAGACCATTTCTATAAAAGACATACACAACTGCCATGTACTAGATCATGATCAACATAGAGACGTATATAGGATGGTTTATGTTTTCCTAAACGTTACTCCAAACCTAAGTCGCAACATCCTATTCTAGGTTGCTCGTAGAAGTATTCACGGCATATTCATCATTCTCATTATACATTTGCTATCATTTACTTTGAGGTGAGTTGATAGCCCCACTTTTTATTACTTAGTTGTTTTACAAACCCTTGGGGGAGATACATGCTTTATTTTAAATAGAACACATTGCTTTCAAATTATACTTGAGTATATTAGTTGCACTAAGTACTACTATTGCCAAAGTCCCTATTATCATGAACCATTAATCACTTGCGAGTGAACGCGAATAATGTGGATAGATCTATCGGGAATGACAAATCCCGTTTGTGTTGACCGGGTAGGCAAACAAATGCACTCTATTTGAAAATCCATAGGTTTAATGGCAAATTACCTATTAGGGAATCGGTTCCTATTATATGACAAATTAGCGTTAACGGTATCATGAGCTTAGTGTAATAATATCTGTTTTGTTTTCAAACCATTGGTGTGAGTCTATAGCTCACACTACCAACATAATGTGTTCAACCATCAAACAAACTCTATGAATTTCACTCAACCTCTGTGTTGACAGTTTTAAGCAGGTATTTCAGGTCCATAATGTCGGAAGCTGGCACGGAGGAGCACGGATACTCAAGAAGGCTATAAATATTTTATCATTCACAAGACATCAAAAGACTTGATATTGATGCATTTTGTATACAATGGAACCAACTGGGACCTCATTTTTGTAAACTCTGATATTTATATAAATCGAATGATAAATCTGATAAAACGACTCCATTAGAGTTCGTTTTCTATTGTTATGACTGTTGTGCCATGAAGTAACACCAAGTTTGAATTTCGCTGCGTATCACAAAGTTGGGGGTGTTACAAATAGTGCCTACTTCAACTTTACCCCACTAAGGAAGAAGTTGCTTACCACCAATACATAATCGACAATATCATTAGGATATGCCCAAAGATTAGGAGAGGAAATCCTTGGAACATCAAGATCCCTTGTATGATTGGATATAGGAATGTCGAGCACGCCTACATAGATACGGACTCTCCCATTAATGTGTGTCATCAGCTGTTTACAATGACATAATGAATGAGCGACTTAAGATTAGGAGAGACCCCAAGTATCCTGGTGGGGTTTGCAATTTTGTGGGAAGAGTCAACAATGTACACGTCGTTATAGGAAACTTCACCTACTTAGTTGATTTTATGGTCCTAGAAGACATAGGATGTGTCATTGACTATAGCTTGTCCCAAGTTGTGTTAGAAAAACCGTTTGTTGAAAAGTCTAAACTAAGCTATAAAAAATCCGAAGGAACGGTTAGATTTGTGGAGGGGGACGATGAAATTACTTATAGGATGCCTTGGAAGATGAACGGATATGGCCCTTTATCCTTTTATGAACGAGATAACATTAGAGCTTTGAGGAAAAGAGCAAAGAAGAGTTGAAAAAGGCTTGAACTTTATGTGGGAGAAAAGGTGGCTTTACTATAGGGATTGTTTGACCCTTGGACCTAGGTGTAGAGTAAATGAGAATTTTGTCAATATGATAGAGTTTTCATTGAGGATGAAAAATGAGACAACATAGGAGCATGACTTCGAGTCTAGCTACATGACTCATAAATAAAGAAAAGCGTTCGTGGGAGGCAACCCATGCTTAATTGTTTGCTTGTTTTTGTGTCATATATCTTTTTCATTGTTGTTTATTCTCATGTTTGAATTTGTGAAAATGCTTTATTTTGTCTTTAATCTCGTCTTAATTACTTATAAAGGTATTTTACAAAAAGATAAGTGTAGGGAGGATTACATACGTTTTTAAAAGAACATGAATATGAGAATTACAATTAGTGAAATTGATGTATATTTGTGTTTGTTAGAGTCAAATGCTTGTATCGAGTCATAATGGATGTTTTTCAGGAATTTTTTCTAAAAAGTGTATTTTTCTAGAATTTACAGAAAAACGCAGCATAGTTTCTCATGACAACCGACGGCATCAGATTAGAACCTGACGACGTCAGGTCAAGCAGAAACAGCTTATAAAATTTTGTCGTTTTCTGTGCTATGTATAAATTTTTGGAAATTCTCAGGTTTTAACTTTCCAGAAAATCTGCAAACATCCATTCGACAAGCATTATATCCTAGTTTAGTTGTGTCATATATAGTTTTACCTCCGATTTTACGCGAAGGTTTCATCAATTTTCTTAAAGTGTGCAGGTTATATTTGACAAGAAGAAGAAACTCAACATTGGATGGAGCTTATCACGTATACATTCTTCTTGAAAAAGAATTTAACCACTACTTCACACGGACCTACCGAGCTAATCAGGGGAGTACTAGTTTCTTTCTCTTTTAATTACCTTCCTTTATCGTAACTTTGATACTTTCGGGGATTAGGGACAATGTTCAGTTTAAGTGTAGGGAGGGAGAATAAAACAGGAACTTAGAAACTATGCTTATCCTTGATTATTTGTCTTGTCCTTGGTTACTTGTGTAATAAGCTATGAGAAATATTCGCTAGGTCAATTTAAGCACCAAATTTAAAATTTTTTGTGACATGTACGAGAAAAAACTTTAGACTTAATAAAGCGTCTCATGGATAGGAATTATATGACTAGCACAAAAAACCATTTACCGCTCAAATTCCACCCCAAAAACGTGCTGTTCGCCCCTAGATCTTTAGGAATAAAAGCATTCACCTTTAATGCTTAGAGAGTGTACTAGTAGTATAATAGATTCTAGAACTTGTTTTGTGATGCATTCGAGATATGAAGTGAGACTACACTTCTGTAGTTAGGAATAACTAAATGATAAGAGGCATTAGGATAACCCTTGTTTGAACCCGTATTATAATTACTTCTTCTACATAGGTCAGTAATTACCCCACACCCTGCGATGTACTTATCTTTAGTACACGATACCCTAGTTAACCCCTTGCCTATCCTTTTGATTCGTGATGTTTCGGGTTTTCCGAAATATCAATGTAAACATTGTTTACAATCCAACCCCAAATGTACACCCAAATCGCCTTAGCCTACCTTGTATGCACTCACCTTTAGTGCATTATTGTTATCATTACTAAACCCTTAGTTCAATTATTGTAACATATTGGATTTCACAAACACACAAAAAATCACAAATATGGGCGTATATATGATTTTAGAGAGAGAAAGTGGGATATTCTAGTAAGAGAAACTCTTGGAAGGTTAGATTCCAAATGACCATCCAACCCTCTCCCTTGAGGGGAGAGGGCTATTTATACAAAGAAGCACGCCTCCTTCGGGTGGATCGTGCATACAGGTAAAGACCCTTCCACATGTGTTGCACTTGCACCTAAACTACGCTAACAAACTAACAAATAACGTAATAAATGATATGTCTATGAGCTAACTTAAGCTAGAGAATATTTGGGGCTACGATGCTTTTACAATAGAATTTCCAATTCTAACAATCTCCCTAAGGAGGTCACCCCATGATTTACAATTTAGCATCCTAGCATTCCAATTAATCTTTAGTCTTGAGCTCGTAGACTTCACTTCATCAAAATAATCAATCTTTGTGCTTTCATGGTGATAATATAATAATCCAACTATAATGTACATTAAGTGGAGGTTATAGAGTCGATCCATATTATGATGACCTTTGAGCTTTATATGAGATCATCGACCATAGTTGATCTGATCATCACTCATTGTGTTCATATGATAGTGACAATTGGACCGACATGCTCACATTCTGGACCATGATACCTTCTTATTAGAGTAGCGGAAGCTTTAGTTGATTCATGATATTTACAGTAGCGAAGCAGAAGCTTGGAGTGAAAATATCAGAGTCATTGCTGCACTTATCATGATTTCTTTAGAAATGTGATGAGTGATGAGTGGATTATCCTCTCCATTCACCACCAAAAGCAGGCACCAGCGCATACAAAGTTAGCAATAAAAGCACACGAAAGTGTCTTTGATCACTTTCGTTGAATTGAGGTACACGCCCACGGTTGTTGACGATTAAAGTACTACCAGTGATCGTATGATTCAAGAATCTCCTTGACAGGGTTTCTAAATGTTTCTAGCTATTCTCAAACCGGAACGCCAAAGAAACCGGAGTGAGTAAACCAAAGAATTTGAGATTCACCGATTGATGAAAAGAGATTTGAAAAACAATCGAGTACTGCTTCAATAAAGTGTTTTGCATACATCGAGGGTTTTTAAGAAAAATCAATTATCAATCATAAACACCTTTTATATTTGAAATATTAATACACAACGACCGGTTTTTCAAAGGTATTCGTTAATCCATAACCTGAACCAGGATTGATTCATAAGTTTGAATCGCCTCATTGTTTTTGTTCAGTTGTCACATGGTTGATCTATTGGATAGATCTCACATGCCACCTACCAAGAACTTGTTTGATGTTGGCTCTAGAAGGATTTCCATCTTCATTGTGGATATGTTTCATATCACTCGATAATACCACAAGGATAATGCGTAAGACTCATAAGATATAATCCTCTCTTTGTGTGAAACAGAGAGTCTTCATTGAAAGTGTCCTAAAGAGATTTATTTGATGATCTTGTGGCTCTAGACTCAATAGTGCACATTTGGTTCCTAGCCGAGACTAGGAGGGTTCTTCAATATCAACTATCTCTAAGAGAAAGTCAATAGATTATGTAGGTTCCCCATGAGAATGAAGCAAGCCCTTTTAAGAGGAACTTGAGTAGCTTGGGAAGTTTTAGTGCAGTGCGTCACTGGGTCCATGATGTCTTGTCTTCAATGGTGTTACCTTAAACACCAATAGCATATATTGAACCCGGTTTACGCCCTAAGGTTGAATAATTGGAGGGCTATTTCTTTTCACCCTTTTCTCATTTTATTTCTTTTTCATTCTTCTTCAAACCCTTCTGTTTGAGACTTCATTACTAGAACCTTGTTGTGTTTGTTCCAGACTAGCTCGTCACGGCACTCTTCCCATCCACTTTTATCCTTTTTCTCATACCTAAGGACTCTACACTATCTAGTGGATTGTCCTGGTAGATCCGCTCAAGGGATCATGGGAATGAATACCTAACCTAACCATCCTTATAACTCCATGCATAAAGTAAACTGGTCGGTCTTTTGGTATTGTTCATTCTTTCATGAAACCAATTGAAAAATCATTTGGAAAATCAATCAAGGTACTTGTGATACGAAATCAAAGCATTTCGTACCTTAACAGTTTTGATCATTTTCAAATGTTCCCTCTCAACATGTGCATATGTTATTATAAATTGTTTAACACATGGAGGCAAGAGATCCTTTGAAATAATTTCTTGATCACTATTTCCGTAGAAACAGCCATTTGATTTTCATGGGAAATTCTCCCCCTCAATATGTGCATAGGATATTTGAAATCATTTTATCACATAGAGGTAAGAGTTCTTTTGAAATGCATCCATGATTACCAACTATTTAGAAACCATTTAACACTCAATCAAGGTACATTATGTTAACACATAGAAATCTTTGTACCTTGAAGGTTTATATTAGTTTAGAAATGCCACCCCTAATATATGCCGAGATTCGAAAAGAGTTTAGCACATATTAGAGAGCAGTATGCACTTTGAGACAAAATTGGTCAGCTTTTATCATCTTTCATATTTATATCACATTTTCTCCCCCGATCAAAAGTTTCAAATCCTTTGAGATTTTGGATCTCAAGTGATTTAAATATGTATAAAACAAAACTTTGTTGGAGAAAAATGTGTCCGGTTTTATATGATCTGAAGTGAACTACACTGAAGTTCCCTTTTTAGATAAAAAGGGAAACAACAATACATAACCTATCACTACAACATACATTATAGTTGTTCATAGTACACACACACATTTTACTCATTAAAAATACAAAACAGAAGCTACTTGTGGAAGATGTCTTCATTCAGTTCTTTGAAGCGACTTATAGTGACTTCACGAAGTCTACCACCCACAAGCGGGATCATGGGAACGAATACCTAACCTACCCATCCTTATAACTCCATGCATAAAGTAAATTGGTCGGTCTTTTGGTATTGTTCATTCTTTCATGAAACCAATTGAAAAATCATTTGGAAAATCAATCAAGGTACTTGTGATACGAAATCAAAGCATTTTGTACCTTAATAGTTTTGATCATTTTGAAATGTTCCCCCTCAACATGTGCATATGATATTATAAATTGTTTAACACATGGAGGCAAGAGATCCTTTGAAATAATTTCTTGATCACTATTTCCGTAGAAACAGCCATTTGATTTTCATGGGAAATTCTCCCCCTCAATATGTGCATAGGATATTTGAAATCATTTTATCACATAGAGGTAAGAGTTCTTTTGAAATGCATCCATGATTACCAACTATTTAGAAACCATTTAACACTCAATCAAGGTACATTATGTTAACACATAGAAATCTTTGTACCTTGAAGGTTTATATTAGTTTAGAAATGCCAACCTTTAATATATGCTTCGAGATTCGAAAAGAGTTTAGCACATATTAGAGAGCAGTATGCACTTTGAGACAAAATTGGTCACCTTTTATCATCTTTCATATTTATATCACATTTTCTCCCCCGATCAAAAATTTCAAATCCTTTGAGATTTTGGATCTCAAGTGATTTAAATATGTATAAAACAAAACTTTGTTGGAGAAAAATGTGTCCGGTTTTATATGATCTGAAGTGAACTACACTGAAGTTCCCTTTTAGATAAAAAGGGAAACCACAATACATAACCTATCACTACAACATACATTATAGTTGTTCATAGTACAGACACCACATTTTACACATTAAAAATACAAAACAGAAGCTACTTCTGGAAGATGTCTTCATTCAGTTTTTTGAAGCAGCTTATAGTGACCTTCACGAAGTCTACCACCCACAAGCGGGATCATGGTAACGAATACCTAACCTAACCATCCTTATAACTCCATGCATAAAGTAAATTGGTCGGTCTTTTGGTATTGTTCATTCTTTCATGAAACCAATTGAAAAATCATTTGGAAAATCAATCAAGGTACTTGTGATACGAAATCAAAGCATTTTGTACCTTAATAGTTTTGATCATTTTGAAATGTTCCCCCTCAACATATGCATATGATATTATAAATTGTTTAACACATGGAGGCAAGAGATCCTTTGAAATAATTTCTTGATCACTATTTCCGTAGAAGCGACCATTTGATTTTCTCGGTAAATTCTCCTCCTCAATATGTGCATAGGATATTTGAAATCATTTTATCACATAGAGGTAAGAGTTCTTTTGAAATGCATCCATGATTACCAAATATTTAGAAACCATTTAACACTCAATCAAGGTACATTATGTTAACACATAGAAATCTTTGTACCTTGAAGGTTTATATTAGTTTAGAAATGCCACCCCTTAATATATGCTCGAGATTGAAAAGAGTTTAGCACATATTAGAGAGCAGTATGCACTTTGAGACAAAATTGGTCACCTTTTATCATCTTTCATATTTATATCACATTTTCTCCCCAATCAAAAATTTCAAATCCTTTGAGATTTTGGATATCAAGTGATTTAAATATGTATAAAACAAAACTTTGTTGGAGAAAAATGTGTCCGGTTTTATATGATCTGAAGTGAACTACATGAAGTTCCTTTTAGATAAAAGGGAAACCACAATACATAACCTATCACTACAACATACATTATAGTTGTTCATAGTACAGACACCACATTTTACACATTAAAATACAAAGCGAAGCTACGGAAGATGTCTTCATTCGGTTTTGAAGCGACTTATAGTGACCTTCACGAAGTCTACCACCCACAAGCGGGATCCTGGTAACGAATACCTAACGTAACCATCCTTATAACTCCATGCATAAAGTAAATTGGTCGGTCTTTTGGTATTGTTCATTCTTTCATGAAACCAATTGAAAAATCATTTGGAAAATCAATCAAGGTACTTGTGATCTAAAATCAAAGCATTTTGTACCTTAATAGTTTTGATCATTTTGAAATGTTCCCCCTCAACATATGCATGTGATATTATAAATTGTTTAACACATGGAGGCAAGAGATCCTTTGAAATAATTTCTTGATCACTATTTCGTAGAAAGCGACCATTTGATTTTCTTGGTAAATTCTCCTCTCAAAATGTGCATAGGATATTTGAAATCATTTTATCACATAGAGGTAAGAGTTCTTTTTGAAATGCATCCACGATTACCAAATATTTAGAAACCATTTAACACTCAATCAAGGTACATTATGTTAACACATAGAAATCTTTGTACCTTGAAGGTTTATATTAGTTTAGAAATGCCACCCCTTAATATATGCTTCGAGATTCGAAAAGAGTTTAGCACATATTAGAGAGCAGTATGCACTTTGAGACAAAATTGGTCACCTTTTATCATCTTTCATATTTATATCACATTTTCTCCCCAATCAAAAATTTCAAATCCTTTGAGATTTTGGATATCAAGTGATTTAAATATGTATAAAACAAAACTTTGTTGGAGAAAAATGTGTCCGATTTTATATGATCGAAGTGAACTACTGAAGTTCCCTTTTAGATAAAAGGGAAACCACAATACATAACCTATCACTACAACATACATTATAGTTGTTCATAGTACAGACACCACATTTTACACATTAAAAATACAAAAAGCTACTTAGGAAGATGTCTTCATTAGGTTTTTGAGCGACTTATAGTGACCTTCACGAAGTCTACCACCCACAAGCGGGATCATGGTAACGAATACCTAACCTAACCATCCTTATAACTCCATGCATAAAGTAAATTGGTCGGTCTTTTGGTATTGTTCATTCTTTCATCAAACCAATTGAAAAATCATTTGGAAAATCAATCAAGGTACTTGTGATACGAAATCAAAGAATTTTGTACCTTATTAGTTTTGATCATTTTGAAATGTTCCCCCTCAACATATGCATGTGATATTATAAATTGTTTAACACATGGAGGCAAGAGATCCTTTGAAATAATTTCTTGATCACTATTTTTGTAGAAACAACCATTTGATTTTCTTGGTAAATTCTCCCCCGATCAAAAGTTTCAAATACTTTGAGATTTTGGATCTCAAGTGATTTAAATATGTATAAAACAAAACTTTGTTGGAGAAAAATGTGTCCGGTTTTATATGATCTGAAGTGAACTACACTGAAGTTCCCTTTTTAGATAAAAAGGGAAACCACAATACATAACCTATCACTACAACATACATTATAGTTGTTCATAGTACAGACACCACATTTAACACATTAAAATACAAAGCGAGAAGCTACTTCTAGAAGATGTCTTCATTCGGTTCTTTAGGCGGCTTATAGTGACCTTCACGAAGTCTACCATCCACCTGCAGGATCATGGTACGAATACCTAACCTAACCATCCTTATAACTCCATGCATAAAGTAAATTGGTCGGTCTTTTGGTGTTGTTCATTCTTTCATGAAACCAATTGAAAAATCATTTGGAAAATCAATCAAGGTACTTGTGATACGAAATCAAAGCATTTTGTACCTTATTAGTTTTGATCATTTTGAAATGTTCCCCCTCAACATATGCATATGATATTATAAATTGTTTAACACATGGAGGCAAGAGATCCTTTGAAATATAATTTCTTGATCACTATTTCCGTAGAAATAGCCATTTGATTTTCTTGGTAAATTCTCCCCCTCAATATGTGCATAGGATATTTGAAATCATTTTATCACATAGAGGTAAGAGTTCTTTTGAAATGCATCCATGATTACCAAATATTTGGAAACCATTTAACACTCAATCAAGGTACATTATGTTAACACATAGAAATCTTTGTACCTTGAAGGTTTATATTAGTTTAGAAATGCCACCCCTTAATATATGCTTCGAGATTCGAAAAGAGTTTAGCACATATTAGAGAGCAGTATGCACTTTGAGACAAAATTGGTCACCTTTTATCATCTTTCATATTTATATCACATTTTCTCCCCAATCAAAAATTTCAAATCCTTTGAGATTTTGGATATCAAGTGATTTAAATATGTATAAAACAAAACTTTGTTGGAGAAAAATGTGTCCGGTTTTATATGATCTGAAGTGAACTACACTGAAGTTCCCTTTTTAGATAAAAAGGGAAACCACAATACATAACCTATCACTACAACATACATTATAGTTGTTCATAGTACAGACACCACATTTTACACATTAAAAAATACAAAGCAGAAGCTACTTGGAAGATGTCTTCATTAGGTTTTGAAGCGACTTATAGTGACCTTCACGAAGTCTACCACCCACAAGCGGGATCATGGTAACGAATACCTAACCTAACCATCCTTATAACTCCATGCATAAAGTAAATTGGTCGGTCTTTTGGTATTGTTCATTCTTTCATGAAACCAATTGAAAAATCATTTGGAAAATCAATCAAGGTACTTGTGATATGAAATCAAAGAATTTTGTACCTTATTAGTTTTGATCATTTTGAAATGTTCCCCCTCAACATATGCATGTGATATTATAAATTGTTTAACACATGGAGGCAAGAGATCCTTTGAAATAATTTCTTGATCACTATTTCTGTAGAAACAACCATTTGATTTTCTTGGTAAATTCTCCCCCGATCAAAAGTTTCAAATACTTTGAGATTTTGGATCTCAAGTGATTTAAATATGTATAAAACAAAACTTTGTTGGAGAAAAATGTGTCCAGTTTTATATGATGCAAGTGAACTACATGAAGTTCCTTTTTAGATAAAATGGGAAACCACAATACATAACCTATCACTACAACATACATTATAGTTGTTCATAGTACAGACACCACATTTTACACATTAAAAATACAAAGCGAAAGCTACTTGGAAGATGTCTTCATTCAGTTTTTGAAGCGACTTATAGTGACCTTCACGAAGTCTACCACCCACAAGCGGGATCCTCGGTAGCGAATACCTAACCTAACCATCCTTATAACTCCATGCATAAAGTAAATTGGTCGGCCTTTTGGTATTGTTCATTCTTTCATGAAACCAATTGAAAAATCATTTGGAAAATCAATCAAGGTACTTGTGATACGAAATCAAAGCATTTTGTACCTTATTAGTTTTGATCATTTTGAAATGTTCCCCCTCAACATATGCATATGATATTATAAATTGTTTAACACATGGAGGCAAGAGATCCTTTGAAATAATTTCTTGATCACTATTTCCGTAGAAATAGCCATTTGATTTTCTTGGTAAATTCTCCCCTCAATATGTGCATAGGATATTTGAAATCATTTTATCACATAGAGGTAAGAGTTCTTATGAAATGCATCCATGATTACCAAATATTTAGAAACCATTTAACACTCAATCAAGGTACATTATGTTAACACATAGAAATCTTTGTACCTTGAAGGTTTATATTAGTTAAGAAATGCCACCCCTTAATATATGCTTCGAGATTCGAAAAGAGTTTAGCACATATTAGAGAGCAGTATGCACTTTGAGACAAAATTGGTCACCTTTTATCATCTTTCATATTTATATCACATTTTCTCCCCCAATCAAAAATTTCAAATCCTTTGAGATTTTGGATATCAAGTGATTTAAATATGTATAAAACAAAACTTTGTTGGAGAAAAATGTGTCCGGTTTTATATGATCCGAAGTGAACTACGAAGTTCCTTTTAGATAAAAAAGGAAACCACAATACATAACCTATCACTACAACATACATTATAGTTGTTCATAGTACAGACACCACATTTTACACATTAAAAATACAAAGCGAAGCTACTTACGGAAGATGTCTTCATTCAGTTTTTAGCGGCTTATAGTGACCTTTACGAAGTCTACCACCCACAAGCGGGATCATGGTAACGAATACCTAACCTAACCATCCTTATAACTCCATGCATAAAGTAAATTGGTCGGTCTTTTGGTATTGTTCATTCTTTAATGAAACCAATTGAAAAATCATTTGGAAAATCAATCAAGGTACTTGTGATACGAAATCAAAGAATTTTGTACCTTATTAGTTTTGATCATTTTGAAATGTTCCCCCTCAACATATGCATGTGATATTATAAATTGTTTAACACATGGAGGCAAGAGATCCTTTGAAATAATTTCTTGATCACTATTTCTAGAGAAATTGACCATTTGATTTTCTTGGTAAATTCTCCCTCGATCAAAAGTTTCAAATACTTTGAGATTTTGGATCTCAAGTGATTTAAATATGTATAAAACAAAACTTTGTTGGAGAAAAATGTGTCGGTTTTATATGATGCCAAGTGAACTACACTGAAGTTCCCTTTTTAGATAAAAAGGGAAACCACAATACATAACCTATCACTACAACATACATTATACTTTTTCATAGTACAGACACCACATTTTACACATTAAAAATACAAAACAGAAGCTACTTCTGGAAGATGTCTTCATTCAGTTCTTTGAAGCAGCTTATAGTGACCTTCACGAAGTCTACCACCCACAAGCGGGATCATGGTAACGAATACCTAACCTAACCATCCTTATAACTCCATGCATAAAGTAAATTGGTCGGTCTTTTGGTATTGTTCATTCTTTCATGAAACCAATTGAAAAATCATTTGGAAAATCAATCAAGGTACTTGTGATACGAAATCAAAGCATTTTGTACCTTATTAGTTTTGATCATTTTGAAATGTTCCCCCTCAACATATGCATATGATATTATAAATTGTTTAACACATGGAGGCAAGAGATCCTTTGAAATAATTTCTTGATCACTATTTCCGTAGAA
The DNA here is from genome assembly GCA_910596185.1 of Chrysanthemum makinoi. Lineage (NCBI taxonomy): Eukaryota > Viridiplantae > Streptophyta > Magnoliopsida > Asterales > Asteraceae > Chrysanthemum > Chrysanthemum makinoi. The sequence goes on from OU343216.1 coordinate 136,415,365, forward strand.
ATAGCCATTTGATTTTCTTGGTAAATTCTCACCCTCAATATGTGCATAGGATATTTGAAATCATTTTATCACATAGAGGTAAGAGTTCTTTTGAAATGCATCCATGATTACCAAATATTTAGAAACCATTTAACACTCAATCAAGGTACATTATGTTAACACATAGAAATCTTTGTACCTTGAAGGTTTATATTAGTTTAGAAATGCCACCCTTAATATATGCTTGAGATTCAGAAAGAGTTTAGCACATATTAGAGAGCAAGATGCTCTTTGAGACAAAATTGGTCACCTTTTATCATATTTCATATTTATATCACATTTTCTCCCCCAATCAAAAATTTCAAATCCTTTGAGATTTTGGATATCAAGTGATTTAAATATGTATAAAACAAAACTTTGTTGGAGAAAAATGTGTCCGGTTTTATATGATCTGAAGTGAACTACACTGAAGTTCCCTTTTTAGATAAAATGGGAAACCACAATACATAACCTATCACTACAACATACATTATAGTTGTTCATAGTACAGACACCACATTTTAAACGTTAAAAATACAAAACAGAAGCTACTTCTGGAAGATGTCTTCATTCAGTTTTTTGAAGCAGCTTATAGTGACCTTCACGAAGTCTACCACCCACAAGCGGGATCACGGTAACGAATACCTAACCTAACCATCCTTATAACTCCATGCATAAAGTAAATTGGTCGGTCTTTTGGTATTGTTCATTCTTTCATGAAACCAATTGAAAAATCATTTGGAAAATCAATCAAGGTACTTGTGATACGAAATCAAAGCATTTTGTACCTTATTAGTTTTGATCATTTTGAAATGTTCCCCCTCAACATATGCATGTGATATTATAAATTGTTTAACACATGGAGGCAAGAGATCCTTTGAAATAATTTCTTGATCACTATTTCCGTAGAAACAGCCATTTGATTTTCTTGGTAAATTTTCCCCCTCAATATGTGCATAGGATATTTGAAATCATTTTATCACATAGAGGTAAGAGTTCTTTTGAAATGCATCCATGATTACCAAATATTTAGAAACCATTTAACACTCAATCAAGGTACATTATGTTAACACATAGAAATCTTTGTACCTTGAAGGTTTATATTAGTTTAGAAATGCCACCCCTTAATATATGCTTCGAGATTCGAAAAGAGTTTAGCACATATTAGAGAGCAGTATGCACTTTGAGACAAAATTGGTCACCTTTTATCATCTTTCATATTTATATCACATTTTCTCCCCCAATCAAAAATTTCAAATCCTTTGATATTTTCGATATCAAGTGATTTAAATATGTATAAAACAAAACTTTGTTGGAGAAAAATGTGTCCGGTTTTATATGATCTGAAGTGAACTACACTGAAGTTCCCTTTTTAGATAAAAAGGGAAACCACAATACATAACCTATCACTACAACATGCATTATAGTTGTTCATAGTACAAACACCACATTTTACACATTAAAAATACAAAACGAAGCTACTCGGAAGATGTCTTCATTCAGTTTTGAAGCAACTTATAGTGACCTTCACGAAGTCTACCACCCACAAGAGGGATCCTGGTAACGAATACCTAACGTAACCATCCTTATAACTCCATGCATAAAGTAAATTGGTCGGTCTTTTGGTATTGTTCATTCTTTCATGAAACCAATTGAAAAATCATTTGGAAAATCAATCAAGGTACTTGTGATACGAAATCAAAGCATTTTGTACCTTATTAGTTTTGATCATTTTGAAATGTTCCCCCTCAACATATGCATGTGATATTATAAATTGTTTAACACATGGAGGCAAGAGATCCTTTGAAATAATTTCTTGATCACTATTTCGTAGAAATGACCATTTGATTTTCTTTAGTAAATTCTCCCCTCAATATGTGCATAGGATATTTGAAATCATTTTATCACATAGAGGTAAGAGTTCTTTTGAAATGCATCCATGATTACCAAATATTTAGAAACCATTTAACACTCAATCAAGGTACATTATGTTAACACATAGAAATCTTTGTACCTTGAAGGTTTATATTAGTTTAGAAATGCCACCCCTTAATATATGCTTCGAGATTCGAAAAGAGTTTAGCACATATTAGAGAGCAATATGCACTTTGAGACAAAATTGGTCACCTTTTATCATCTTTCATATTTATATCACATTTTCTCCCCCAATCAAAAATTTTAAATCCTTTGAGATTTTCGATATCAAGTGATTTAAATATGTATAAAACAAAACTTTGTTGGAGAAAAATGTGTCCGGTTTTATATGATCTGAAGTGAACTACACTGAAGTTCCCTTTTTAGATAAAAAGGGAAACCACAATACATAACCTATCACTACAACATACATTATAGTTGTTCATAGTACAGACACCACATTTTACACATTAAAAATACAAAACAGAAGCTACTTCTGGAAGATGTCTTCATTCAGTTTTTTGAAGCACCTTATAGTGACCTTCACGAAGTCTACCACCCACAAGCGGGATCATGGTAACGAATACCTAACCTAACCATCCTTATAACTCCATGAATAAAGTAAATTGGTCGGTCTTTTGGTATTGTTCATTCTTTCATGAAACCAATTGAAAAATCATTTGGAAAATCAATCAAGGTACTTGTGATACGAAATCAAAGAATTTTGTACCTTATTAGTTTTGATCATTTTGAAATGTTCCCCCTCAACATATGCATGTGATATTATAAATTGTTTAACACATGGAGGCAAGAGATCCTTTGAAATAATTTCTTGATCACTATTTTTGTAGAAACAGCCATTTGATTTTCTTGGTAAATTCTCCCCCGATCAAAAGTTTCAAATACTTTGAGATTTTGGATCTCAAGTGATTTAAATATGTATAAAACAAAACTTTGTTGGAGAAAAATGTGTCAGTTTTATATGATGCAAGTGAACTACTGAAGTCCCTTTTACATAAAAGGAAACCACAATACATAACCTATCACAACAACATACATTATAGTTGTTCATAGTACAGACACCACATTTAACACATTAAAAATACAAAATAGAAGCTACTTCTGGAAGATGTCTTCATTCAGTTCTTTGAAGCAGCTTATAGTGACCTTCACGAAGTCTACCATCCACAAGCGGGATCATGGTAACGAATACCTAACCTAACCATCCTTATAACTCCATGCATAAAGTAAATTGGTCGGTCTTTTGGTGTTGTTCATTCTTTCATGAAACCAATTGAAAAATCATTTGGAAAATCAATCAAGGTACTTGTGATACGAAATCAAAGCATTTTGTACCTTATTAGTTTTGATCATTTTGAAATGTTCCCCCTCAACATATGCATATGATATTATAAATTGTTTAACACATGGAGGCAAGAGATCCTTTGAAATAATTTCTTGATCACTATTTCCGTAGAAATAGCCATTTGATTTTCTTGGTAAATTCTCCCCCTCAATATGTGCATAGGATATTTGAAATCATTTTATCACATAGAGGTAAGAGTTCTTTTGAAATGCATCCATGATTACCAAATATTTAGAAACCATTTAACACTCAATCAAGGTACATTATGTTAACACATAGAAATCTTTGTACCTTGAAGGTTTATATTAGTTTAGAAATGCCACCCCTTAATATATGCTTCGAGATTCAAAAAGAGTTTAGCACATATTAGAGAGCAGTATGCACTTTGAGACAAAATTGGTCACCTTTTATCATCTTTCATATTTATATCACATTTTCTCCCCCAATCAAAAATTTCAAATCCTTTGAGATTTTGGATATCAAGTGATTTAAATATGTATAAAACAAAACTTTGTTGGAGAAAAATATGTCCGGTTTTATATGATCTGAAGTGAACTACTTATGAAGTTCCCTTTTTTAGATAAAAAGGGAAACCACAATACATAACCTATCACTACAACATACATTATAGTTGTTCATAGATACAGGACACCACATTTTACACATTAAAATACAAAACGAAGCTACTTCTGGAAGATGTCTTCATTCAGTTTTTTGAAGCAGCTTATAGTGACCATCACGAAGTCTACCACCCACAAGCGGGATCATGGTAACGAATACCTAACCTAACCATCCTTATAACTCCATGCATAAAGTAAATTGGTCGGTCTTTTGGTATTGTTCATTCTTTCATGAAACCAATTGAAAAATCATTTGGAAAATCAATCAAGGTACTTGTGATACGAAATCAAAGAATGTTGTACCTTATTAGTTTTGATCATTTTGAAATGTTCCCCCTCAACATATCCATGTGATATTATAAATTGTTTAACACATGGAGGCAAGAGATCCTTTGAAATAATTTCTTGATCACTATTTTAGAAAACCATTTGATTTTCTTGGTAAATTCTCCCTCGATCAAAAGTTTCAAATACTTTGAGATTTTGGATCTCAAGTGATTTAAATATGTATAAAACAAAACTTTGTTGGAGAAAAATGTGTCCGGTTTTATATGATCCGGTGAACTAACTTGAAGTTCCCTTTTTAGATAAAAGGGAAACCACAATACATAACCTATCACTACTACATACATTATAGTTGTTCATAATGCACACCACATTTTACACATTAAAATACAAAAGCGAAGCTACTTCGGAAGATGTCTTCATTCAGGCTTTTTGAAGCGACTTATAGTGACCTTCACGAAGTCTACCACCACAAGCGGGATCACAGTAACGAATACCTAACCTATCCATCCTTATAACTCCATGCATAAAGTAAATTGGTCGGTCTTTTGGTATTGTTCATTCTTTCATGAAACCAATTGAAAAATCATTTGGAAAATCAATCAAGGTACTTGTGATACTAAATCAAAGCATTTTGTACCTTAATAGTTTTGATCATTTTGAAATGTTCCCCCTCAACATATGCATATGATATTATAAATTGTTTAACACATGGAGGCAAGAGATCCTTTGAAATAATTTCTTGATCACTATTTCCGTAGAAATAGCCATTTGATTTTCTTGGTAAATTCTCCCCCTCAATATGTGCATAGGATATTTGAAATCATTTTATCACATAGAGGTAAGAGTTCTTATGAAATGCATCCATGATTACCAAATATTTAGAAACCATTTAACACTCAATCAAGGTACATTATGTTAACACATAGAAATCTTTGTACCTTGAAGGTTTATATTAGTTAAGAAATGCCACCCTTAATATATGCTTGAGATTCAAAAAGAGTTTAGCACATATTAGAGAAGCAAGATGCACTTTGAGACAAAAATGGTCATCTTTTATCATCTTTCATATTTATATCACATTTTCTCCCCAATCAAAAATTTCAAATCCTTTGAGATTTTGGATATCAAGTGATTTAAATATGTATAAAACAAAACTTTGTTGGAGAAAAAATGTGTCGGTTTTATATGATCTGAAGTGAACTACACGAAGTTCCCTTTTAGATAAAAGGGAAACCACAATACATAACCTATCACTACAACATACATTATAGTTGTTCATAGTACAGACACCACATTTTACACATTAAAAATACAAAACAGAAGCTACTTCGAAGGAAGATGTCTTCATTCGGTTTTTGAAGCGACTTATAGTGACCATCACGAAGTCTACCACCCACAAGCGGGATCATGGTAACGAATACCTAACCTAACCATCCTTATAACTCCATGCATAAAGTAAATTGGTCGGTCTTTTGGTATTGTTCATTCTTTCATGAAACCAATTGAAAAATCATTTGGAAAATCAATCAAGGTACTTGTGATACGAAATCAAAGAATGTTGTACCTTATTAGTTTTGATCATTTTGAAATGTTCCCCCTCAACATATCCATGTGATATTATAAATTGTTTAACACATGGAGGCAAGAGATCCTTTGAAATAATTTCTTGATCACTATTTCTGTAGAAACAGCCATTTGATTTTCTTGGTAAATTCTCCCCCGATCAAAAGTTTCAAATACTTTGAGATTTTGGATCTCAAGTGATTTAAATATGTATAAAACAAAACTTTGTTGGAGAAAAATGTGTCCGGTTTTATATGATCTGAAGTGAACTACACTGAAGTTCCCTTTTTAGATAAAAAGGGAAACCACAATACATAACCTATCACTACAACATACATTATAGTTGTTCATAGTACAGACACCACATTTTACACATTAAAAATACAAAACAGAAGCTACTTCTGGAAGATGTCTTCATTCAGTTTTTTGAAGCAGCTTATAGTGACCTTCACGAAGTCTACCACCCACAAGCGGGATCCTGGTAACGAATACCTAACGTAACCATCCTTATAACTCCATGCATAAAGTAAATTGGTCGGTCTTTTGGTATTGTTCATTCTTTCATGAAACCAATTGAAAAATCATTTGGAAAATCAATCAAGGTACTTGTGATACGAAATCAAAGCATTTTGTACCTTATTAGTTTTGATCATTTTGAAATGTTCCCCCTCAACATATGCATATGATATTATAAATTGTTTAACACATGGAGGCAAGAGATCCTTTGAAATAATTTCTTGATCACTATTTCCGTAGAAATAGCCATTTGATTTTCTTGGTCAATTCTCCCCCTCAATATGTGCATAGGATATTTGAAATCATTTTATCACATAGATGTAAGAGTTCTTTTGAAATGCATCCATGATTACCAAATATTTAGAAACCATTTAACACTCAATCAAGGTACATTATGTTAACACATAGAAATCTTTGTACCTTGAAGGTTTATATTAGTTTAGAAATGCCACCCCTTAATATATGCTTCGAGATTCGAAAAGAGTTTAGCACATACTAGAGAGCAGTATGCACTTTGAGACAAAATTGGTCACCTTTTATCATCTTTCATATTTATATCACATTTTCTCCCCCAATCAAAAATTTCAAATCCTTTGAGATTCTGGATATCAAGTGATTTAAATATGTATAAAACAAAACTTTGTTGGAGAAAAATGTGTCCGGTTTTATATGATCTGAAGTGAACTACACTGAAGTTCCCTTTTTAGATAAAAAGGGAAACCACAATACATAACCTATCACTACAACATACATTATAGTTGTTCATAGTACAGACACCACATTTTACACATTAAAAATACAAAACAGAAGCTACTTCTGGAAGATGTCTTCATTCAGTTTTTTGAAGCAGCTTATAGTGACCTTCACGAAGTCTACCACCCACAAGCGGGATCATGGTAACGAATACCTAACCTAACCATCCTTATAACTCCATGCATAAAGTAAATTGGTCGGTCTTTTGGTATTGTTCATTCTTTCATGAAACCAATTGAAAAATCATTTGGAAAATCAATCAAGGTACTTGTGATACGAAATCAAAGAATTTTGTACCTTATTAGTTTTGATCATTTTGAAATGTTCCCCCTCAACATATGCATGTGATATTATAAATTGTTTAACACATGGAGGCAAGAGATCCTTTGAAATAATTTCTTGGTCACTATTTCTGTAGAAACAGCCATTTGATTTTCTTGGTAAATTCTCCCTCGATCAAAAGTTTCAAATACTTTGAGATTTTGGATCTCAAGTGATTTAAATATGTATAAAACAAAACTTTGTTGGAGAAAAATGTGTCCGGTTTTATATGATGCAAGTGAACTACATGAAGTTCCCTTTTTTAGATAAAAAGGGAAACCACAATACATAACCTATCACTACAACATACATTATAGTTGTTCATAGTACATACACCACATTTTACACATTAAAATACAAAATGCAAGCTACTTCGGAAGATGTCTTCATTCAGGTTCTTTAAGCTTATAGTGACCTTCACGAAGTCTACCACCCACAAGCGGGATCATGGTAACGAATACCTAACCTAACCATCCTTATAACTCCATGCATAAAGTAAATTGGTCGGTCTTTTGGTATTGTTCATTCTTTCATGAAACCAATTGAAAAATCATTTGGAAAATCAATCAAGGTACTTGTGATACTAAATCAAAGCATTTTGTACCTTAATAGTTTTGATCATTTTGAAATGTTCCCCCTCAACATATGCATATGATATTATAAATTGTTTAACACATGGAGGCAAGAGATCCTTTGAAATAATTTCTTGATCACTATTTCCGTAGAAATAGCCATTTGATTTTCTTGGTAAATTCTCCCCTCAATATGTGCATAGGATATTTGAAATCATTTTATCACATAAAGGTAAGAGTTCTTTTGAAATGCATCCATGATTACCAAATATTTAGAAACCAGTTAACACTCAATCAAGGTACATTATGTTAACACATAGAAATCTTTGTACCTTGAAGGTTTATATTAGTTTAGAAATGCCACCCCTTAATATATGCTTCGAGATTCGAAAAGAGTTTAGCACATATTAGAGAGCAATATGCACTTTGAGACAAAATTGGTCACCTTTTATCAGATTTCATATTTATATCACATTTTCTCCCCCAATCAAAAATTTCAAATCCTTTGAGATTTTGGATATCAAGTGATTTAAATATGTATAAAACAAAACTTTGTTGGAGAAAAATGTGTCCGGTTTTATATGATCTGAAGTGAACTACACTGAAGTTCCCTTTTTAGATAAAAAGGGAAACCACAATACATAACCTATCACTACAACATACATTATAGTTGTTCATAGTACATACACCACATTTTAAACATTAAAAATACAAAACAGAAGCTACTTCTGGAAGATGTCTTCATTGCTTTTGTGAAGCAGCTTATAGTGACCTTTACGAAGTCTACCACCCACAAGCGGGATCATGGTAACGAATACCTAACCTAACCATCCTTATAACTCCATGCATAAAGTAAATTGGTCGGTCTTTTGGTATTGTTCATTCTTTCATGAAACCAATTGAAAAATCATTTGGAAAATCAATCAAGGTACTTGTGATACGAAATCAAAGCATTTTGTACCTTATTAGTTTTGATCATTTTGAAATGTTCCCCCTCAACATATGCATGTGATGTTATAAATTGTTTAACACATGGAGGCAAGAGATCCTTTGAAATAATTTCTTGATCACTATTTCCGTAGAAACAGCCATTTGATTTTCTTGGTAAATTCTCCCCCTCAATATGTGCATAGGATATTTGAAATCATTTTATCACATAGAGGTAAGAGTTCTTTTGAAATGCATCCATGATTACCAAATATTTAGAAACCATTTAACACTCAATCAAGGTACATTATGTTAACACATAGAAATCTTTGTACCTTGAAGGTTTATATTAGTTTAGAAATGCCACCCCTTAATATATGCTTCGAGATTCAAAAAGAGTTTAGCACATATTAGAGAGCAGTATGCACTTTGAGACAAAATTGGTCACCTTTTATCATCTTTCATATTTATATCACATTTTCTCCCCCAATCAAAAATTTCAAATCCTTTGATATTTTCGATATCAAGTGATTTAAATATGTATAAAACAAAACTTTGTTGGAGAAAAATGTGTCCGGTTTTATATGATCCAAGTGAACTACAGAAGTTCCCTTTTAGATAAAAAGGGAAACCACAATACATAACCTATCACTACAACATGCATTATAGTTGTTCATAGTACAGACACCACATTTTACACATTAAAAATACAAAACAGAAGCTACTTCTGGAAGATGTCTTCATTCAGTTCTTTGAAGCAGCTTATAGTGACCGTCACGAAGTCTACCACCCACAAAACTTTCAAGGCTGCGATAAATCATTCTATTCTTTTATCTTCGTCCGATAGCAACAATTAAATCTTCACATATCTTCAAGTCCTGTTCAGACTAGAATCTTGTTTTGTTCCACGGCTTCAGATCAAGTTTGATTTGCTTCACTCTCGAGTTCAATTCTTCTTCGACCATCTTGAGAGTTCCATCGTTGTACTTGAAAAGCTGGCACAGTCTCATTAGCATATGATATTCTTGTTTTCATACATATATTTTCCGAAGAAATACAAAGGAATGTATTTCCCGGGTCGTTCTCCCAACGAGGGATGAATGGAGTTTATAACTCACGTCGCGCGATTTTTGTGATTCGAATATGAAAAAGGGATTTGGATGTTTTCTAATCTATGGTGCAAGGAATAATAAAGGAAAACAATAAAATCAACTAAATCTATGATGAAAACAAGTTATTACAACTAAAGATGCAAACGATAACTAAAAACGTGATATAACGTAATTAATGAGACGCGAATTAAATGCAACTACTCTAATTTTAACTACTAAAAATGAACTACTATTTTCTACAGCTAAAAATGATATTTAAAAATTATTTGAAATTTAAAACTTTTTTTTTTTTTTTTGGTTTTTCTTGATTTATTTTGAATTAAAAACTAATTTTAAACATTTAAAATAGAGCTAAAATACTAAAAATTAGGAAAACATGCAAGAAAATTACAAAACTATTTTTCAAAAATCTTAAATAACTAAAAATAATTTTAAAAACTGGAATCATATTTTTTTGACTTTTTCTCTATTTATTATGAATTTAAAACTATTTAAAACCAATTAAAATGCTATAAAATACTATTTAGGCTATGAAAAATCTGGAAAAATACTTTTTGTGACTTTTTGAATATTCTAAACTTAATAAATTTAAAATTTCATTTTTCTGAACATTTCCTAATTTATTTGAATTAAAAGCCAATTAAAAAAGCCTAGAAAATGAAATTATATGCATAAAAATAGCAAAAGACCATGGAAATATGAAAAATTCCAGAAAACTCTAAAATAATACTGAGAATCAAGGAAAAATAACAAAAACAACTATTGAGATCAGGAACTACGATTTGGGCACGAATTGAGTAGGAAAAGCTAAGGGAAATAAGCCATAAGCTATCAATAAGCTACTACAAGATTAAACTAACCTAAACTATCTAAAACTGAGCTAATGCAACTGATATGGGCCAAATAAGCTTAAGCAAAAGGCATTTAAGCATTATATTAGATTTTATTATGCTAATTCCAAACGGCCCTGAACCAGCTACTTTAAGCCTAACTTAAGCTAGCTTAAAAAAATCACAAAAATAAACTAAAATTACCTAGTAAAAAACCACCAACCAAAGTGCTAGAATCCAAAATTTCAGCTTAAGAGGACCTAAGATGATGAAATTAAAATTCAAAAATGAAAGCTACTTAAGAACTTGGACCTGTGGTGCAGGGTATGTAAACTCAAACTGACCCACTTTCACCCCTTCACAGATTAAGCTACAGATTTTTTTTTGATTTTTTTACTTCTGGGAAAAGTAAAAGGAGATGGTGAAATTGTGATTTTTAATTTTTAATATTTTTTATGACAAATATAAATGGATTTAAAAGGCTGGTGAATACTGAGAAAAACATATTTTGGACCAAAATTGACTTTTAACAAAAACCTTTTACTTCGACTATTTTGAACTTTGATCCTAATTTGATGAAAGGAAATGCAATTATCAGCTACAATGCAACCTAATTAAGCTAGATCTAGCAAGTTTGGTCCTAAATGACAGTTTATGCAAGTTTTTAACCAACTGATGTGCAGTAATGTATAGAAGAAACTAATGTTGACTTTCTCTGAATGACAATGCAAGATATTAGCCTATTTCACCTTAACTGACTCTATGAATAACAACTTAACTACTCTAAGCACCTAATGCAACCTAGATTACTTAAACCGCAATTGTTCCAAACACTCCTCTATATGACTGTTAGGAAACTAAGCTCAACAAAACTTAAATCTAAACTACAATAAACCTCAACTCAGATTCAGCTTATCAAATTGGATCTATCAGAAGTGAATAAGACAGCAATGTAACACAGTAACCACAATTACAAAACTATGTAGACCTCAACAGATTAATATAAGCTTAAACAAACAAAACACCACACATATAAGCAACAAAATGATGAATATAAGCTATGTCTAACTCAAGTAATCTGCAAGTAACTAATCTATACTACTGAACTGATATTAAAATTTAAATGAACACTTACAGGAGTCCAAGGTTATTCTATACTAACTGAGAACCATTCACACTAACCAATACCCATCCTTCTTTCCAAAACTAGCTCAAATACACCCTATTGCTGATCTAGTCTGATCTCCAATCCAATCTACCTTCCTTGACCAATGGTTGACCTTCGTTGACCAAGTTGAGATTAATTGACTATAATGTGAAATTTGAAATAAAACCAGATTAATGCTTAGATAAGCTCACATTAAGCTATAGTTGGCTTAAGTGAGCTTATATGATTAAGTAAAAGAAGTTGTAACAACAAGTAAAAGCAACTGAGATTAATCCACTGAAACTGAAATTTGTATTAAGAAGATTTAAAATACAATTCAAAAATTGAAATTACAAAGATGATTTAATTCTGAATAAAACAGTAAATTGACAAAGTAAAATGGTCTAAGCTTCTAAATGCTTGAAAAACTGGACAACTTTTTCAGTGACTGAGGAGGGTATTTATAGCATAACTTGGGACTCAATTAGGGTTTCTTGTATCCTCTGAAGCTTCTGGATCCTCAATTGACAGCCATTGATCACATCCCATCAATTTCCAATCAATCTCAGCCCTTAGATGTGTGTTTCTTTGAAGCCTTCACTTGGATTGCCAACGTGGCACCTCTGCACGTGTCAGGGAATGTCAGGACCTTCTAGAAACATACTTAAGTGAGGTAAGATTGGGTGTGTAACTGAGGTAATTGTGGTGATGGTATGAAACAGTAAATGGGGTTTATCCAGGTTTGGGCGCGGTTGGATATGGGGGTGGGTTTTTTATTTTATTTTAACTATTGGTTTGACCGGGTTAAAGTTGTTTGACCGGGTTTGAGATGGGATACGAGTAGGATATTAGGGTGGATTGGGTAGGATAGTATAGTTTAGGATTTTAATTAAGTTAAGGTTTAAGGGTGTAAAAAGTAATGTAGTGAAATAGAGGGACCAAGGCTGCCATTATGAGAAATATATCAAAGGACCAAAATTGCCAACTTCATAAATTCCAAGGACTTGTTCTGCCAATTCTGAATCTTCAAGGATTATTCTTGACAATTTGAGAAAAGATGATCCAAACCTGCAAATTCCTTCCACGGCTTCGTCTTTTTGCACTCTTCTCTCTCTCGTGCTCGGTTTTCTTCGTTTTTGGCTTTCTTTTGTCTGTTTTGTCATATTCGTACCTGCACATGCATAAACTCAAGAAACCAACAAATATAAGCAATAAACGGCTCTTTTCTGGTTAATTTGGGTCTATTTTGTTAAAGATATGGTATGTGTTTTATCACATATCAAAATACCCCAGACTAGACGATTGTCGTGTCCCCACGCAATGCAATCAACTCACGCTTCTAAAACCAATGATTTCAATCTCTTTCTACTAAACCTATGAAGAAGTAGCACAGATTCCTCAAAAGAGATTAAGAACCCTTAATTCTAAAAAAATGCCCCGTTTACCTTTTAATTCACATGTATAGATATTACGATTAAGCACTTTCTGATTATGAGTGACGGTTTGGTGAACTTTCATGTCGATCAATAACTCCAACATTTTTCAAACGGCACTTTAGGATCATGGAATAGGAAACACAACATAGCGTGAAGTGACCATACGGATAGAATACATCGTCCCTGATTTTTCACAAGTCCCCAAACTAAGCGTAAAATCGAAATCATTGTTAAGTATGACTCTAGATGCTAACACTACCCATGGAAGTTACTTGTGTAATTACCTTTTGCTCCCATTTTCCTATTTTCCTCTATTTATTTTATTTTCGTGAGAAATGAATTTCTTCAAATTTCTCGTTTCGATAACTTTTATTCCGATAAAGATATGAAGCTAAGTCGATAATTAGTTATCGATCTTCCCTCAAAAACCGTTGCACACAAGAATGAGGTCCACATCAAGGTCCTAATTTCACACGATTTAGGGAGAATATCCTTTTATGGCTGATAGGAGACAACTCATCTACGAGTCCGAGACAGAGGCTTTATTTAGACATCTCCCGGATTCAAAGTTTGGCTTAACACTTATTTCAGCACTTTTGCATTTTTGCAATTTAGGCCCTTGGTCTTTTCAACCACTAACTCAACGGGATTACCGTTTTATCGGAAGTCTTATTATGACTTTGGATTTTCCTCAACCTTTTGGAAGTCCATGACAACGGGGTACTTTGTCGAGAAATAGAAAAATTTTATGGCTTTGGATTTTTCAACTTTAATACATTTGGGCTTTATTTCATGTTAATTTTTGTGCCAAACTCCAAACCCTACGGTTTTTATAACAATAGAAACAATAGCACAAACTATCAGAATCAGTTGTCTATTACACCGCAACACTGACAGTACCTTGATGTGTACCCAACTCTCATGGACAAGGATTCTCTAAAGAAGAATAAAGAACTAACTATCGCCATAAACTCAACATCTCTAATTATTTATTTATGACGATATGGGGTGAAACAATTTTGTGGGAACCAAAAGCCATAAGTACCTTCGATGGGCTCTAAAGAGAACCATCTACTCCACGCTTAGCATCTAAACTCATAAGTAACTCTATCATTCCTCGATCTCCGAAAATTTAAAATCCCAAATAATGAGATCCGCGGATGCTTAGCCGATAATTTTAGATTATCTATGGTTAAGGGAACAAGCTAGGGCTCAACACGCCGGTCAAGTCAGAATTCTATTACTACTCTCACCAGCGGAAAGTCAACAAGGTGTCAAAACATATATTAACTTAGCTAATGCTTCGTCAAATAATCTCAAGTCTTGCATTTTTAAAGTCACTTATTAGAAACTAGCAAATTCTTGTTTAAGCTTCGCATATTTAAAATCACTTAGGGAGACTTGCAAATTCTTGGCCTTTTAAGCTAGAATCGCATTTTATAGCCTCTTGTCTAAGCAATTAGCAAAAGCTATTTCAAGAAAAACGCATATTTAAAGAAACTTCTAAAAGACTAGCAAGAACTTTTCGATCATAAAACTAGCAAAAGCTTACAAAAATTTTAAATTTTTCACTTTTTTGCACAATTTTTTTCATTTTCTAAGGAAAAACGTGTTGCGAGAGTATACGACAAAAAACAAGAAAGTGTGGTCAAATCAAATCGAAGATTACCCACCCCAGACTAAAACGAAACATTGTCCTCAATGTTTAAAGGCAAGGGTATCAACGAAAATCTAAAAGCCGTTTATTAAGTATGCTAAAAGATAAACGTTAGTCGATAAAATTTCGGATATAGGATTTCCATCAGCATCGAACATGAAACTCGAGTGTAGAAAAGACAAACTTCGAGCACGAGAGTCTTCATATTGGGAAAATCCTAGACAAAACATCACAAACAACCAAACACGAGAAACCGCAGAGGCTAACCCCTTCACGTCACTTATTAGATAAAATAGAAAGAAGATAGAGATAAGCATGGGGTGCCTCCCACGAAGTGCTACTGTTTTTGATACTGAGTCGCTAGCCTAACTCGTCCCCGAATTCATTTGTCCTTGGGGAAACAAGCGGGAAGGATACCCGGATCAAAGATGGTATCCTCACTCCGGAGGGAAAGAGAATGGGTGGGTTGGGAGGGAAAGAAAATGTCGGGCTCCAGCACATACGGGATATCACTTCCCAAATTCATATGAGGTTTATCAAGAAAGTATGATCCATCATCCGATGGTTTTGCGGGTGGACGAAGAGATGACGGATCAAAGTGAGAAAACTCCAAGCAAGACAGGAGCTCATAGTAAGGAGGTGAAAGCTTAACAATGAAGGCATCCAAGAGAGGATCTTTTTCTCGAACAACGGTTTTAGCATAAAGCTCATCTATGAATATCCCAGGTTTAAAGATTTTGTCTTCACATGTCGGCTCAACGGGATAAAGGATGGTTGACTCATCAGAGAGAGGAGAGTCAAGAAAACCATCAAGAACAACCATATCCCCCTCGGGATCATTCACAACATCCTCAATACCCGGTGGTATTGGGTCATCAAAAGCATCTTCAATGATCAGATCATTTGTCGGAGTATCGGAAATCTCATTCAAATCTTTGCTCATATCAACATCAAAGTAGAATCGCTCAAGAATCAGAGGATAAATATCTGCCATAGTGGGACTGCCACGAATCTCTTCATCAAATCATAAAGTCTCAAGCTCGGGTAAGAAGTCGCTATCTTTAACGGAGATAGGATGCGAACTTGAATTATCGTTAAGGGCTTCAATCTTGGAAATGAGAAGATGAACATTCAACAATGTTTCACGTAATGCTTCATCCTTGATCTGAATATCATCAGGCTCAATCTCTTCTTCTTCTAGCTCAAAATCATTTTCTTCTTCTATGTGAACGGACTCGGAAGGTAAATCGTCGACAAAATCGATGTCTCCATAAGAATCATTATCGGAATCGGAGAACATCTCAACATGATCATTCGGAATATCAAGATAAGTCTCATCACAAATATCATCAACAACCTCGGACTCTCTTGGGCTTGGGATAAGGATCTCAACATTAGACGCTTCCGTTTCCGAAATAGTACTAAGATGGTCATCCCCCATTATGAGAGAGTCAAGGGGTTCAACAATTTTCGAAGAAACATGATCATCGACCTCTTCCAAAAGAACGCCACTTCTCTCAACCGGCGTGAGAGAAGGGGAAGAGCCGAAAATGAAAGGCTCAGAAATGAGAGAAGGAGTGTATTTTGAAGATTTCGGAGGTGGGACAAGTGGTGTGCTCTGAGAGCTACCAAGTTCCACCACTTCCGTTGTGGTCTCCGATTCTTTCTGTTTAGTGATCATTTTAAGCTCATAATTTCGTTTCGTTTTGTTGTAACTCGACGAACTCGTAACGGCGAATCGTGAAAGATAAGGATCGATTCTAGAATTCTTCAGATTAGATTCGAGAGTACAAACGGTGATCACTTCGGGCTCAGAAATATGTTCCATCTCCCTCATCGGAGAGGGAGTAGGAATCGAGGGTTCCTCAAGCTTATATTTCAAAATTTTTGACAAGGATTCAAGTTTTTCAATGTTGTTAAGAAAAGTACGACGTTCAAAGAAATCGTCTCCGTGACCCTCGGTGGGTTCTTGGTGGCTCGGAATGGTGTGATCATCTTCCGTAACTTGAACGGTTTCTTCATTAATACTTTGTTGAGCTTGCCATTGATTGAAGAAAGTTTGAAGCATATTTTTAAATTCGATTGTTTGTTTCTCAAACATGTAGTGAATCCAGGAAAAATCATCCTCGACACCCCCGGTGAGTTCTTCAATCATGGAATCATTATTCACAATCGGAACGGGTTCTTCATAAATAGAATGTATCTCGGGCATACACCGTAAACAACGAAAATAATTGACGGAATCTACCATATCTCCACAACCATAACAATAATATGGATCGTACGAAGATATCTCGGGCTGTGGAGGGTAGTAGGGAAAATTCTGAGGTTTATTGAAAGAATTGGGGCACATATGATTATAACACTGATAATCATATCCCAAACGTGAATTACAACACCAAGAAATAGTCGAAGGAGTCTTTAAGAATCAAATATAAGAGGGATAAGAGGAAATAATTATCAAATTAGAGGGTTAAGAAGAATATTTTTGGGTTTTTAAAACAAATTTTGAAAAGGAAAATCTTTTTGGGTTTTTATAAACATTTTAGGAAAAGTGTTTTAGTTTTTTAGATGTTTTTGGGTTTTTTTTTTCAAGAAGATATACTTACAAAAACAACGGTAACTTCTCTCGGGGAAGGATCTTCAAAAGCACGCGAATCGAGACGGAATACGAAAAACTCACTACATGCCCTCCCCGGCAGCGGCGCCATTCTGATATTCTCTTTTTCATACAGATATTTTCTGAAGAAATACAAAGGAATGTATTTCCCGAGTCGTTCTCCCAACGAGGGATGAATGGAGTTTATAACTCACGTCGCGCGATTCGGTATTCGCATATGAAAAAGGGATTTGGATGTTTTCTAATCTATGGTGCAAGGAATAATAAAGGGAAACAATAAAATTGACTAAATCTATGATGAAAACAAGTTATTACAACTAAAGATGCAAACGATAACTAAGAACGTGATATAACGTAATTAATGAAACGCGAATTAAATGCAACTACTCTAATTTTAACTCGTAAAAATGAACTACTATTTTATACAGCTAAAAATGATATTTAAAAATTATTTTAAATTTAAAACTATTTTTTTTTGGTTTTTCTTTATTTATTTTGAATTAAAAACTGATTTTAAACATTTAAAATAGAGCTAAAATACTAAAAATTAGGAAAAAATGCAAGAAAATTACAAAACTATTTTTCAAAAATCTTAAATAACTAAAAATAATTTCAAAAACTGGAATCACATTTTGTTTTAATTTTTCTCTATTTATTATGAATTTAAAACTATTTAAAACCAATTAAAATGTTAGAAAATACTATTTAAGCTATGAAAAATCTGGAAAAATACTTTTTGTGACTTTTTGAATATTATAAACTTAATAAATTTAAAATTTTATTTTTCTGAACATTTTCTAATTTATTTGAATTAAAATCCAATTAAAAAAGACTAGAAAATGAAATTAAATGCAGAAAAATAGCAAAAGACTATGGAAAAATATGAAAAATTCCAGAAAACTCTAAAATAATACTGAGAATCAAGGAAAAAGAACAGAAACAACTATTGAGATAAGGAACTATGATTTGGGCACGAATTGAGTAGGAAAAGCTAAGGGAAATAAGCCATAAGCAATCAATAAGCTACTACAGGATTAAACTAACCTAAACTATCTAAAACTGAGCTAATGCAACTGATATGGGTCAAATAAGCTTAAGAAAAAGGCATTTAAGCACTATATCAGATTTTATTATGCTAATTCCAAACGGCCCTGAACTAGCTACTTTAAGCCTAAATTAAGCTAGCTTAAAAAAATCACAAAAATAAACTAAAATTACCTAGTAAAAAACCACCAACCAAAGTGCTAGAATCCAAAATTTCAGCTTAAGAGGACCTAAGATGATGAAATTAAAATTCAAAAATGAAAGCTACTAAAGAACTTGGACCTGTGGTGCACGGTATGTAAACTCAAACTGACCCACTTTCACCCCTTCACAGATTAAGGTACATATTTTTATGTTTTTTTTTCCTTCTGGGAAAAGTAAAAGGAAATGGTGAAATTGTGATTTTTAATTTTTAATATTTTTTATGACAATTAAAAATGGATTTAAAAGGCTGGTGAAACCTGAGAAAAACAGATTTTGGACCAAAATTGACTTTTAACAAAAACCTTTTACTTCGAATATTTTGAACTTTGATCCTAATTTGATGAAAGGAAATGCAATTATCAGCTACAATGCAACCTAATTATGCTAGATCTAGCAAGTTTGGTCATAAATGACAGTTTATGCAAGTTTTTAACCAACTGATGTGCAGTAATGTATAGAAGAAACTAATGTTGACTTTCTATGAATGACAATGCAAGATATTAGCCTATTTTACCTTAACTGACTCTATGAATAACAACTTAACTACTCAAAGCACCTAATGCAACCTAGATTACTTAAACCGCAATTGTTCCAAACACTCCTCTATATGACTGTTAGGAAACTAAGCTGAACAAAACTTAAATCTAAACTACAATAAACCTCAACTCAGATTCAGCTTATCAAATTGGATCTATCAGAAGTGAATAAGACAGCAATGCAACACAGTTTCCACAATTACAAAACTATGTAGACCTCAATGGATTAATATGCAGCACAATGAATCAAGCTTAAACAAACCAAACACCTCACATATAAGAAACAAAATGATGAATATAAGCTATGTCTAACTCAAGTAATCTGCAAGTAACTAATCTATACTACTGAACTGATATTAAAATTTAAATGAACACTTACAGGAGTCCAAGCTTATTCTATACTAACTGAGAACCATTCACACTAACCAATACCCATCCTTCTTTCCAAAACTAGCTCAAACACACCCTATTGCTTATCTAGTCTGATCTCCAACCCAATCTAGCTTCCTTGACCAATGGTTGACCTTCATTGACCAAGTTGAGATTAATTGACTATTTCGTGAAATTTGAAATAAAACCAAATTAATTCTTAAATAAGCTCACATTAAGCTATAGTTGGCTTAAGTGAGCTTATATGATGAAGTAAAAGAAGTTGTAACAACAAGTAAAAGCAACTGAGATTCGTCCACTGAAACTGAAATTTGTATTAAGAAGATTTAAAATACAATTCAAAAACTGAAATTACAAAGATGATTTAATTCTAAATAAAACAGTAAATTGACAAAGTAAAATGGTCTAAGCTTTCTAAATGCTTGAAAAACTGGACAGATTCTTCAGTGACTGAGGAGGGTATTTATAGCAGAACTTGGGACTCAATTAGGGTTTCTTGTATCCTCTGAAGCTTCTGGATCCTCAATTGGCAGCCATTGATCACATCCCATCAATTTCCAATCAATCTCAGCCCTTAGATGTGTGTTTCTTTGAAGCCTTCACTTGGATTGCCAACGTGGCACCTCTGCACGTGTCAGGGAATGTCAAGACCTTCTAGTAACTTACTTAAGTGAGGTAAGATTGGGTGTGTAACTGAGGTAATTGTGGTGATGGTATGAAACAGTAAATGGGGTTTATCCAGGTTTGTTTTAGGCGCTGGATATGGGGTGGGTTTTTATTTTATTTTAACTATTGGTTTGACCGGGTTAAAGTTGTTTGACCGGGTTTGAAATGGGATACGGGTAGGATATTAGGGTGGATTGGGCTAGGATAGTATAGTTTAGGATTTTAATTAAGTTAAGGTTTAAGGGTGTAAAATGTAATGTAGTGAAATGGAGGGACCAAGGCTGCCATTATGAGAAATATATCAAAGGACCAAAATTGCCAACTTCAAAAATTCCAACGACTTGTTCTGCCAATTCTGAATCTTCAAGGATTATTCTTGACAATTTGAGAAAAGATTGTTAGGTTCCCAAATATGCAACACAAGTAACAATAGAAGAGATAGAGAAGAGAAGAGAGGCGGATGAACAACTATCAAACACACACACACGTATATATGAGGAAGAGTTAGGCGTAGAGTATGTGAAAGAGTAAATTGAACAACTAACCCTCAAGTGAGGGTTATTACAAAGTATTTATAGGAGGGAAGCTAGGGCAACACTCCTAGTTCCCATCATTTTCCTTATTGGACTAGGCTTAGGCTTATGGGCCTTCTACATAAGCCTAAGGCTAATTACTAACATAAAGGTCATATTGTCACAACTCGTAATTTCAGGTCATTTTACAAACTTTAAAAGTTTCACTATTTCATCATTTATCGTAAACTACGTTTACGAGTATCAAATTCGCGTAACCTTAATGGTTTAGATGCGAATTCATGAACATATCATCAAGGACATTTCATATAGACTAGATTTAGTCTACATAACATTAATAACATCATTTCATATCGGTTCATGCATGGATTTGCATTTATTTATTAAACGTTTATTTTTCCTATTAAATAAACGCTATCGCGTAAACATTATTTTGTAACATTGATCCGACACTTCCAAAAATAATCTTAATATATTTTTATACTCATTTTAAGACTATAAAAATTATACCATTAGTTTACCCGATGTTTTCAATTTATTTTGTATATAAATTGTTATATTTATATAATTACGACGGTTTTCTTAAAAACAACACGATAATTATTATTTCATTCAAATTTTGTAAGAAATTTATTTTTATAATTTTTATGACTTCAATATGTTTTATTTTGATCCGTTAAAATTTATTTTAGTTAACGCTACCCTAAATGCTCAAATGTGTATACAAGTTACTACTTATCTTTAATTAACTTCACATTTACTTATACTTATATATTTTTTTTAAAATAAAATAAAAATATAAACACTAACTCTAAATCACCCTTGTCGACACAAGGGTGACTCACACATAAAATTTGCTAAATATCTTGTTCTTATATCATATACTAGTCAAACATGTACACATACTTACACAATATTATTAAATGAAAATTTACACTATCCTCTCTTCTCCCTTCTCTACATAACCGGCCATAGGAGATCAAGGAAGAAAACCATAAAATTTTTCAAGTTAAGTTTATATTTTCAATCTAGTTACACTCTTAGTTTAGGTTTTGAAATAAAAACCTAGGGTGTTAGGATTAAACCTTTGTCACTTCACCTCATCAAGTTAACTAGTAAGCATCTCATATTCATTTTCATCTTTCATATTTATTTTATGTTCATTTCATCATATTTAAGAAAAATATGCAAGTCATAATGATGTTTATACCACTTTTTAATGTTTCTTAAGTATTATATATATAATTATCATCCTATAATTACTCCTTGAAACATATCACTTTTGGTGATGTCTAGGAACCCATGACACCCTAAGAAGGTGTATGGTAGGATTAGAATAGCTTCGGAGTTGGTTTGAATTGGTTAGAATAGGTTTGACGCGAGAAAAACTCATTTCGACAAGTTTAATTAAGGGTCTGTCCATATTTTTGAAATCTGGAATTTTCGACAGTAGATAAAAATTTTTGGCCTAGATATTTGGAAAATATACTTTAAAACGAAAATGTGGCAGCTTGAGCGGGTTAAACGAGTTATAACGAAGAAGTTATGAATTTTTGAAGTTTGACGACGAAGACTATTTGTTTCAGAAAATTCAGCATGTATTCTCAACTTTTTACGAGTAAAAAATGAGACTTAGGCGTTATGAAATGTGTCGACTTATCAAAAATATATTAGTATACTTTGATACGAAGCTAAGGACATTTAAAACGTAGAAAACGGACTTGTAACGATTAAATTATACACGTTTACACAAAGTTGCCGTAACTTTATTAAATAAGCTAAACTATTATATTTCTATTAGACAAACCTTACGGCAACAAATGATCATGTTAAGGGTCGTTTTTAACAAGGATGTAGTACTTTTTGTAACGTGATGTCTTCTAGTAAAAGTAAGTTCGCCAAGCACATTTTCCAAAATGTCCGACCGTTTGTCAAGCATAGTTGTAATGAATAAAATACGGTCACTCAAACTTGGCCGAAAACCACCCTTAAACGATATTTTGGACAAAAGTACCATACTTTACCTATATTTTTATCCATGATCGAGACCTCTAGGATGAAAACTTAAATGCTAAAACTTTGAGATAATGATACAAGCTTCCCAAAACCGTTGATTTCGTTTCCTAACACTCGACGTGCATCATTTTACGACTAGCTTTTCGAGGCCGTTTAGTCACTTTCATGAAATTTTCAACGACATTATTTCTGACGAAAAGTTATAGTTTCATAATAAATCACTAAATGACTATAGTAGGATATCATTTCATTATAAATACTTGTAAAGTAATTTATAAGTTGTCAAGACGTTATCAGATTATTTTTCAACGATAAGTGTTATTTTCAAAAATTCACAAGTGGTATAGATATCATGCGAATTGCATGCATGACATTACATCATGACTTATTATATATCATATCATTCATAATAGGTCAAGTTTAGAGATTCACGCTACATTTCGGTGTACTCACTTTTGCCATCGCATCATTGTCCAAGTGAGTTTTCATAGCCCCGATTTATTCAAGTTTTTACTTTATTTCAAACCTACGGGGGAGAATACATTGCACATCATTTTTATTACGATACCAAGTATATCAAATTCATTACATTGCTTAAGTTACCTCATTTCCAGTTAAATGTCCCCATTTCATAATCATGAACCGTTAATTTCATAGAAGCGAGGGTGAGTGGATAGATCTATCGAGGGTGACACCTCCATCGGGGTTGGTGGATTCCAACCGGACGGATGCATTTCATTTCATTATCATTATTTATGTTGTTTGGCAAAACACTCTGTTAGGCGAACATCGTCAAGCCGTGTCATGTGCTTATAGCAATTGTATCATTTTTGTGACATATTGTCATACATGGCCTATACTTTTGGTAGTCTTATTAAACATTTTTAACAACTCTATGAACTCACTCAACCTTTGTGTTGACACTTTTAGCAATGTATTTTCGGGTAACTAAGGCATTCACTTCATGGCTTGCATGTGGACATATCATAGAGTCGCGATGACGACGCGTCTCACATGGGATTTATACACTTTAAAAACATCGTTTGACTTGTACCAAACTTATTTTCAAGCATATTGATTTTCATTTAGGACCTATACTTTGTAAACTCTGATTATTTTATTAAATCAAGCGATGTATTTTCCAAACGACACTTTAGGTCGTTCAATATAACTGTGATTGTGATGCTATGATAGTCAACCCCCAGGAATTCCATTCCGTTGAAAAACAGGTAATTTGGGGGTTTGACACATATTAAGCTAACTATTACATATAAATTACTAACACTTGAATTAAGGTTTAGGAGTGATTCCAACAATCTCCCCCTCAAGTGTTGGTGATGAATACAAACGGTGAAAGTGCTGATGTAATAGTAGCTTTGACGCCTTCTGACATTCTTCTTTCTTGTGAGAAGAATTGCCTTGATTCAAACAATCTCCCAGTGTAGAGAAATTGTTTTCTTTAAACAGCTTACGCTTTGACGCGTCATCTTAATCTTTGTTCTTTGTTCTTTGTGATGGTAGTGATAGTATGTTGTTGTTGTTTGCATCAAGTGCCCTCAGGTGCCGCGCTTCATTTGCTCAGGTGTCTCCGTCATTCTTCAACATGCTCACACGCTTTTGACGTTGGATTTCAGAGATCTTGATGAAGTTCTTTAAGTATTTAACTTTGTAGATTCTTTGGTTTGATGAAGAATCATTCTGACTTTTGTGTTGCTTTTTGAGAGAACTTCCATTAGTGATGATGTTGGCATGAGCATATGAAGAATCTGCATGATCGTTCCGCTCCAGAGCTTCCATAAGAGGAAAACATGAAAAACAGTTAGTAATAAGCGGATACCGGCTCTTACAAGTTTGAACTTCGAGAGTGTTAACAACATAGTGTGAAAACACAACTCTAATTCTTACAAAGGCGTTTCTGAACCGAGTCTCACAAGTGAGATAAGCATGATATCGAAGTACATCTATGGTTCGATGAGTCATTTGAGGTACACGAAGCATCACCTCACGGCATCAGAGACCGTTTGAGACACACTAAGTGTAATCCGGGGAGTTACCGGTGACCTGCTGTCAAGGCGTGTCTGATGTTGACCACTGGCAGGAGTTTCCATTCAATCACTGAGAATCACAATAGTGAACCTCTCATAAATGTTCTCGACAGTTGCTAAGATCTCGTGAAGGACTCGATAACGTACCACTGATGTTCTTATTGTTGAACAACAAGTGATGAAATGTCAAGTGTATCTAAGAGATCTTTGGATGAATCTCGTGGCTCTAGACTCAATAGTGCGTTTTGGTTTTCCTGAGCGAAGACTAGGGAGAGGGTCTCCCTCTTCAATACCAGCAATCTCTAAGAGAAATCCGATAGTTTACGTAGGGTTCCCTGTGAGAATGAAGCAAGCTTCTGTTGAGAGAAACTTGAGTGGCTAAGAAGGTTTAGTGCATGCATCACTGGGTCCATGACGACTTTTAATCATCAATACCGGCGTCATCAAGTGACAACCAATAGCATATGAATTGAAATCGGTGTCTGCCCTAGGTTGAATAATTTGGAGGGCTATTTTTTTTCACCCTTTTCTTTGCATTTCTTTTTAATTCTTCAACTCCTTCTTTCTCCGATTCTCATTTTCTCCTTTTTACAATCATACCTAAGGACTTCTAGTTCTAACTATTGGTAGTGTCCTTGGGTAGATCCCTCCGACTCTGGCGGATCATAGGACGGTTGTTCCTAACCTTAATCTCCTTATAACTCCATTGCCATAAAACCATTTTCAAGAAAATCTCTCGTAGTGTTTATGAATGAAAACATTTTGTGCCACTGTGAGAGTTTTATCTTTTATAATAAATACTCTCCACACGCGTGCTTAATAGTTAAGACAAAAATTTGCGGTGAGAGAAGAGCTCGCACTTTTGAATTGATCGACTCAAGATAGACAATTCCCCATGAGACACGGTTACGTTGAATAGTTAAAGAGTTACATTGTCAGTTTTAGGTGACAACTAGCTCTAATAACTATCTTGAAGGTGTGGACAAACCTCGAAGGTTGTCAAACCCGTCAAAGATCATGTCTACCAGGAATTTCTCGAATGGTACATTCTACTGGGACAAGTCCTTTGCGAGACACGTTTACATCACTAGCGAACTAGCTTGAAATTATTACCCGTCCAGGACAAGTCTTTTCGAGTTACTAACAGTTAAGATCTCGTCAATTCGTTGGTTAAGTCTATAGCACAAAGATTCATTTGCAGTTAGACAACATAGTTCTTATCTCATAAATTTTCTCCCCCTCAAAAATGGCATATAAGTGTTATTTTTGAAGAAATGTTGAGAATAAATATGACCATTTTGAGTTTTGTGGGAAGATGACCATTGTGAACAATTAGTGAACAAAGTTTTAAAGTCAAATACTCCCCCTCAACAAGTGATATAAACGGTTGAGGTTTTGAAAATCATAAGGGGAAGTACTTGTTCTTTTGAGCAAAACCTTGAAAAGTGAAAGGTTTGATAGGTTTTACTCAAAAGTAAGAAGCTTTCACTCCTTTTATAAGGATTGTGGCACTGCTGCACCACGGGTCCTTTATTTACAAGAGCGGGTTGTACACTGTTATATGTGCACAAGCCATAGACATATAAATCACACATCCAAAATATTATGAAAAAGAAGGTTCAAGGGGTACGGAAGTCCATCAATGTTTCAGGGAATGCGAATCCATGCTGTTGATAGCCGAGAGCAATCTGGGACGACCTCCTACAAAGCTTTCTAGTGTCTTGAACTCGATCCTTCGATACAACCTTTTATCAATCATGGTGATGATCCTCTTCACATCCCTTCTTTCCTTAGAATTCCATCGCTTTTTAGACCCAATTCCTTCATGAATATCCTTCAACCTATAAGCTAATCGTCCCTAACTTTCTTCAATGTGTGATCCCCAAACTTGTGAAGATCGCTACACGCCATCAAGCAATTTCGTAGTGTTTCACTAAGGTAAACCACTCCGAATGGTTTGCTGATGAGTGTGTATTGTGAAAGCAGGTTGATGTCGGGAAGATCTAGCCGAGGTGGAGTTAAGTTGACACTGTCCGATATGATTCAACTGCGAAAGTGGAGATCTTCTACATGTTCTTTGATGACTATGCGTCTGATGAATATAAGCAAGGACTTGATGAATTCACGTTGTACTTCAGTTGAAAATTGTCTCATGCGACCACATACTTTGGCAAGGTACATGTCTTCAACGTCGTTGAGAGACAAATTCTCAAAGTCCGCTTCATAGAATGCATAATCTCTTTCGTCTTGCCTTTTAACCACAATATTCTTGAGAAAAGTGTAGTCCCATTTGGACGAAAGGTCAACATGTTTGATGGCAACGATATTCTTAGTACTGAACACTTCATGTTGAGACTTCGAACCGCGGCAGCCTTCGTAGTAGGTTCTTGGCGTTCGCCAATGGTGAATCCCATACATCACGGTCATACTCTTCCACATTGTTGGAGAACATGTGGTTAGCTCTTTCCTCGATGGCTATGCAGTTAGAGTATATGGCTGCCGGGAATGGAAGTGTCAGTGATGTAGCGTATTTCCTTGAACCATCACCACCGTGAAGAAGAAATTACAAGTCTTTGTTGAAGAAATATCTGAATGGAATCCTAGGCTGATCTGGTTGGCCAATTGTTGGTAGAGGTTTGGACCAGTCGGTGTAATATGGAGGATTGTCCCGTTTGGTGAAGTCGATGTTTGCTTCTCGGTTGAGCCAATCCATGTTGTTAGACATGGCTCGTGCTATATTATCAAGGTGATACTCGACTTCAATAGCACTTTCCGAGCTGTCTTTTAGCAGTTGAAATGCTTCATTCTTGATTCGCTTCAACTCGGATTTCATCATCTTTTTCACACGGAATTTTTCTTGCAGTAGTTTTGCATGCTCCAGTGTACTACTTTATGTAACCTCTTGACCTTCAGATGGGTAGGGAGTGGACTCAACAAGCTTCGAGAACCATTCAAATTCAGTATCATCCTCGTCTAGCCATGATAAGACATCAGTCATAGGCGCCTTTTTCTTCTTTTCTTGGCCTGGTTGAAGATTACGGTTTCTTAGATGTGTCGGAGAGATGGGTTGTGTTGTGGCTCGGGGATTTCCTCATCGTCACCACCCGTATACTCAAAATGATCACCGGTTTTCGAGTGCGGGGTGGTGTCTCAGAATCGAGGTTTTTTCGTTGAAGAGTGAGGATGGGATCTTTGTTGAGCTAGAGTCCTTTGGGGTGGAGGTGCATTACTTGAATTGAGGATGATTCACCAGAATTCTTCGTGCGTTTGGGCTCGTTATCCTTATCCTGATCTTTGTCTTTTTCGTCTCTTGAACGCGTTTAGGCCTTACAACTTCTTCTTTGTATGGAAGTTGGTATTCGGCAATGCTTCAAACAATTTAGCTTTGTGGGAGGCAAACGTTGCAGAAGCGTTTGAAATTTGAGCTACTAGCCGGTTCACCAATTCATCATCTGAGAAGATTGTGAGTTCAACTAGATTGATGCTCAAATTCATTGGAGTTGATTTCATGGCTTGCTTGGCTAGATGTAAGAGATTCGATAAAGTTATGCGGTATACATCTCTTTGTCGGTTTAGGAACGACCTCCCTAAGGAACTTGTGAGAGTATCCTTTGATCATCTCGTCCATGCTCCCTTGAAGATCATCTTTCATGAGCTTCAGGACATACTCCCTTTCAACTTGCATCTTGTCTTGCTCATCATGAAGATATCTGATCAGTTCAAGAAAAAATCTAACTTCTTCTTTGTAATATTTTTCTCTCTGACCTGTTTTACAACTTTAACAATTCATGACTTTGCATGAGACATCCAAGAGGCAGTTGGCTTCTTCACTGATCTGGATGTGGATCTTGTTGTTCTTTTTGATGGTGGTGGTGAAGAGTGAGAAGAAGAGTCTGATGAAGAGGAGATGTGCGGTGACTCCGGGTCTTTAGGAGGCTTAGCGGTAGCAGTTTCTTCCTTAGAGCGGGTTGGACTTTTGAGAAGAAGATCATCGTAGTCCATCTCGTTATCTTTATCGATTTAGCTTCTCTTCGACTGAGTTGGAGCATCTTCCTCTGCTTTAGCTTGAGTCGTTGCTTCTTCATCGCTTTGGCTTTAGTCGCAGCCTTCTTCATCGCTTTTCCTTTTCTAACTTCTCGATTCTGGTTCTTCAATTTTATAATCAATAGAATCTTCCACGCTTTTGTTGTTGCTCCAGGTGGTGGCACGGATCCCTTATCGGGTTGATTAACCGCATCGGGACCTGTGAAGGTTGAACTACACCACTCGATCCTCGGGGCCACCCATTTGATCTTTAGCAAATTCTTTGCAGCGTGTTGGAGTCTAAGGAATTTGAACTTTTCTGGATGTTTCATCTTGTTGCTCTTCATCGATTCTTCTTCCACTTGTTGCTCAATGACCGAGTCTTCCTTTACCGTGTTGGCTAGTGGACTAGGAGGTTTAGGTACGTTGTAGTGTCATCTTTAGCGGTTTGAGTAGAAAATCTCTTCATCGATGCAAGTACCCTCCGAGTCCTCGTCAATAAGCTTTCTTTGCGGTTCGGGCTTAGATGCGGGAATAGGAACAACTTCCTTGGAAGGAACTTTCCTCTTAAGTGGAGGATTCATCTTGGGAAACTTCCTCTGGCTCGTAGTGCTTGCAGCACTTCCTCCACTTCCTCTTATGGTTTTCCTGGTAGGTGTACCAGAAGATTTATCATCTAGAAAACCAACTTTGTTCTCTTCCACAACTTTCAGATACCTTTTGTAAGAGTTGAAATTTTGTATTTGAGTTCGTTTAAGAGAAGGTGATCGGCAATACTGACACCTTGTTTCTTGGTAGTTGACTCCTTAAATCTGATGTTAGAGTGGGTTCAGTCAACATGTCATGATTATCGGAGTCATTGATTCTTTTGGGAATATCTGGGTTATACCCAAGTGCTCTCTGGATCAACAGTTTAGTGTATTTGATGTAAGGAATCTTTGAGCCAAGCTTTTTGAGGAATGTCATCATGTCATCCCAATCGAGCTTCAACCGATGTGCTTCATGTTGATCGAGCCCAAAAGATTTGCGTTCGATGAGCTTGGGATGCTCATAACATTGTCCACGACCAGAAATGGATTTAGTGATGATGATATAAAGGGCTCTCCAAGGTGAGGATGTTCTTGAGATCCACGTGAGAATGCTTAATGATAACCCCTAAAGTTTCGTCGTACCCAATATTAATAAAAATTGTAGAACGTCTCTTCAAGAGGGCGCAGCAGAGTTTAGTTGGTATGATGTCGGGAAAGAGGAGAAACTGCCTTAAGTCCGGGAGTGATGGTGAGTTGCTTGTGATTGGCGTCACCATCACAACATTTTGACCTTTGACCATCCGCATTGCATTCAGAATGCGTATGTAGATCTCGAGGGCGAACAATGGCGAGTTGGTGAGCATGTTACGATAGGGATGATTCTTTAGAATATCCTTTGCAACGAGACAAGTAGATTCCGAAAGCGGTGAGAGTTTCAAAATCAACTCTGAGATTGTTCTTTCCAATCTTCATTGGATAGCCATGTGGGAAGATATCGGCAATGGTGAGGACATTTGGTGCATCCACATTCATTTGAGCTTCCATGTCGTGATCTGAAACATATTTAGCCAAAAGAACCAACATATCGAAAGACATAATGTTAGTCAATAGAAGGTTTTATTGTCTACTTAATGAATGAGATATGTTAATGATTGTTACGAGTCCAAAGTCACTTGTTTATTCAATAGTCCAATGGCGTTAGAAAAGTTTCGTGAGCTAGTTAACTTTAAGTTTTAAAGTTTATGTTATCACTTATTTTCCACAACATATTAAATGTTTAAGCTTATTAGTGACATTTATTGGTTTCGTGACGTTATGATTTATTTATTTACAAGTATTGCAGCGTAACAATTCATAATGAAGGTTTGATCAAGGCTTAGGTGTGGAAATGGTAGCTTATGCGTAAAGGGAGAAGTATCGGCGTAGGCGCAAGCTTATGCGTAGGATCCTTACTACGCGTGAAGTAATGCATACAGCGTGGGAAAGGGTAACCTTATGCGTGAGCTTACAGCGTGGCGCATATAACACCTTACGTGTAAGGCTTACTCGTAAGAGTTGACCTTATGCGTAGTGGTCACTGTTTACGCATATCCTTCACGGGAGATACGCGGCGTAGTCCCTTTGTAGAACCTTACGCGAAACGCTATGCGTAAGATTTCTCTTACGCATAACCTTCTACGCGTAAGGTAATCCTTATGCGTAGATTGCTAATGACCTTGATTCTGAATTATACGTGTAGCAGACCTGAAATAAAGTAATCATAGCAACAATATTAACCCACACATTCATTGTATAACTTATCATGGCATGAAAACTCATTAAACATTTTACGCATAGAAAACCTTATGCGTAGAGCTTAAACCCTAGTTTCAAGAATTACGCATAACAAATCTATCCATGGAAATAGCATCAAACTTATTCTGGTGGTTCTTAGATGTCATGTGAGTGTTATGGCCAAGTCTTAACATCCAACTCTCAATGAATCAAAAATACCCAAACGTGAAGAACATAAACCTTAATATCTAATTATCAAATAATTATTGTTTGTGGGTTAATTCTAAGCACAGATATGATCAATTCACTATAATAACAACATCACACAACAATCTTTTTGACCAAAACACCCAAAACGACTCATGAACCCTAATTTTGAAAAAACCATCAATTCGTGTTTCTGGGTGGATTTTGAGGATAAACATAGTATCATTGATGTTATTTAAACGTTTTGACACACTTGTTTTAACCACAAACACACACCAATGATTGTGTGTTCATACGCTTATGCGTAGAACACATAATCACTCATATCTCACGTTTTAGACGTTGGATTTGTAAAAGATTCAAAACCATTGTTTGTAAATACGTAAAGATCATGAAACAACTTACAAATTGATGATCCAAAACACGGATTTGTTGAACGATTTATACGCGTAGGATGATATTAGGTTTGTAATAAATGTGATGTGATAAGTTTGGTAGAGGAGTTTTATTAAAAAAGAGTTTAAAATTTCTAGTTTTAGTCCCTCCATCTTTTCCATTTTCATCCAAAGCCTTTTAACTTCCATTTTGGTTACCAAACGAAGAATATTTGGAAATAACTTTGACGACACACCCCCTCGACTTAAGAAATAATGAAAGGTTATAAATTTTAGTCAGAGGAGTGTCAGTGAACCAGAAATGTAACCACCATTTTAAAGAAACAACCGGGATTAGGTAACATGCAAGTACAGTGATATTTTGAACAGTTAGAATTTATTTTCTCCCTCTCAACACTTGATCGGAAAAATACTGAATTTTAAAAGATTTGAGTGTTGACGAAAGAGATGTACTTGCCATGTTAAAAGAAATATAGATAGAAGAATATTTTTTTTGTTTTATGAGATTTTATATTTTTGTATTTTCTTTTTAAAAAATATTTACAAGAGAGGTTTTGGTGTTTGACTGGTTTTTTAAGAATGTTTTAAGAGTTCATCCAGTTCCTCTTGAGTCAAACACCGCATACCAATTCGGTGGACCAACTCATTAAACCTAGCAGGAGCTAAGGCTTTGGTGAGAAGATCTGCCAATTGGTAATATGTACCCATGAAATATAATTCAACAGTACCCTGTTCCACGTGGTCCTTGATGAAGTGATATCAAAGATCGATGTGCTTTGATTTCGAGTGTTGAACTGAGTTGCACGAGATAGCAATAGCACTCGATTGTCGCAGACATCGATTCTGTCAAATACGTAACCATAGTCTTTGTGTTCTCATCCAAATGACTTGGGCACAACACACATGGCTACATATTCTCGCTTGTTGAGGATGTGATGTACAATCCTCGCTTCTTCGATTGCGACACCAATTTGTCACCAAGAAATTATAGTGCTCCTGAAGAACTTTTCCGAGAGTCTAAGCATCCTGCGGGTCGGCCTCAAAAGCGATTAGTTCAAAACCGAATCCTGATACCGATCCCCAAATTAATGGTACCCTTGATGTATCGGAGGATTCTTTTAGCCTCGGAGAGGTGGGTTTCAGTTGGTTTGCATCGATAACGGGAGCAAAGATAAACGGAAAGACAATATCGGTCTGGGTGTTAGATACATGAGAGACCCAATAATACTACGGTTTTGTGGGGAACAATTTCCCATGCAAATCAGTGCCAAGCTTCTTGGTATGTGCCATTGGTGTGGCATAAGTATCACAAGTATTCATTCTAATTTGTTCGAATTTCAAGGGCATAATTTGGACTGACTCAAGAAAATACCACGGGGTGATTGATGAACTTGCAGTCCTAGAAAGAACTTAAGTTCACCCATCATGGACATTTCAAAATGTTTCTTCATTAGTTTTGCAAAAGCAATTGAGTACTTTTTATGAGTTGATCCAAAAATGATGTCATCCACATAAATTTGAACAATTAAAATATGTTCCCCGTGATATTGTATGAAAATAGTTGGATCGACCGAACCTTTGGTAAAATTATTGGCAATGAGGAAAGATGATAGCTTATCATACCATGCCCGATGAGCTTGTTAGAGACCATACAGAGCTTTGTTCAGTTTGTAGACATGGTTCGAAGCGGGATCAACGAATCGCTCGCTAGTGTCATAAACTGTTTCTTCGTTGACCATTCAGCAGTTTTGACATCCATCAGAAAGACCGTGATGTTCATATGAGCTGCGAACGCCAGAAATATCCGAACGGCCTCAAGACGAGCAACCGGAGCAAATGATTCTTCAAATTCAATACCCTCTTCCTGTCTATAACCCTTAGCCACCAGACGTGACTTGTTTCGATGACATTCCCTTCAAGATCCAATTTGTTCTTCCAAATCCATTTTAGACCAATGATGTAGACCCCTGATGGTCATTCAACCAGTTCCCATACTTCAAGACGTTTGAATTGGTTGAGTTCTTCTGCATGGATTCAATCCAGTTATCTTTTGTCATTGCATCCTTGATGTTTTGGTTCACAGTGTTTGCTGAGTGCATAAATGCAATGTTCACCGTCTGGTGAAGATGTCTCGTAACAACGGTTGATTCGGTTGCTAATAATATTTTCTAGAGGATGGTCTTTTGTCCATCTATGTGTAGAGGGTTGATGTTGGTATTCATTATGTAGATTCTGAGGATTCAAATGGCTTGTAGATGATTCGCGACATCGTGGTGCAGCAGTTTCATTAGAAACGGGTTAAAGAACGATTTGGATCAAACCTGCAGGTGGGGGTACTTCATTAAGAACGTCATCACCGTTCATCATTGTTTGAAGCGTTTGTTCAACTGTTGTGTTGGAGTCAATGGTGGTGCATCTTCAACAGAGTTGTTGTAGCAGTGTATCGTATTAGAGTATTATTAGATTGAGCAGCGAAACAGCGGATACAACGGAGCACGTTCATCAATATCGCCACCAACGAGGAGAAAATAGTCTTTCCATTTGTTGACGAGTAAGCTGAGGGCTTATTTCAGCTGATGATGGGGTTTGGGGGAAGTTTAGGCGGTTGTGACCGAGTTCCAAGCTGTTATACTCAGAAGCCATTTCAGTGAGTTCATCAAAATTAGCATGAATCGTTTCCATAACCTGCTTTGTCCGACGATTCCAGATCCGGTAACCTTTAGAATTCTCACAATATCCAATAAAGACTCCAATGTCACCTTTGGCTTTGAGCTTTCCAAAGTCATCACGAACATTATTTGGATAGCAAAGAGATCCAAAGACATGAAAGTGTTTAAGATTCGGTTTACGATTGTGGAGAAGCTCAAATGGTGTTTTGTTGTGGCGTTTGGTAATCATTGAACGGTTTTGAGTATAGCATGCGTTGAGATGCTTCACCCATAAGTAATATGGAAGTTTAGCATTGATTAACATTGTTCTGGAAGCTTCCACTAACGTAGGGTTTCGTCTTTCAACAACTTCGTTTTGTTCTGGTGTGCGGGCAATAGATGTTTGATGCTCAATTTCCACTTTCTCATAATATTCCCGAAGAGTTTGATTCACAAATTCAGCCTTTGTCTGTTCAAATTTGTCTAACGGTGTTCCGGAGCTGAATTTGAATTTTCGTGAGAAAGGTGATGATCATCTGTGGAGCTTGATCTTTACTTCAAGAAAATAAACCCAAGTCCATCTTGAGTAGTCATCAACAATTACCAAAATGTAGTGTTTGCCATTTATCGTTGCACGCGATCGGGCCACACAAATCCATGTGAAGAAGATGAAGCACATGCTGAGAGTCGTGTTCCACCTTTGAAGGAAAATGAGCACGAGTGCTTTTCCCTTGTTCACAAGCTGAGCATAGGTGATCTTTAGAATATCGAATCGCGGGAAACCTTCAACAAGTTTGTGTCGAGCAAGGTTGGTGATGGTTTGAAAGTTTAGATGAGAGACGCGTGCCATAGCCAAGATTTTGTAGATGTAGCCTTTGAGAGTAAACAAATGGAAGATGAAGCGATCATGTCTTGCATGGAGATAGTGTGAGACCTGGATGAGCGTTGGCTAGACATAAGATCATTTCCTTGAAGATCACAAATGAAACAAGTTTTCTCCCTAAAAGCTACTTCCAAGTCTCCATCACAAAATTGACCAACAGAGAATAGATTGTGACCGATGCCTCCACATAATAAACCCTGCTAATTTTGATGTTGCCATTAATGTAATCTCCGTAGCCCATGATAGCAGCGAAGTGATCATTCCCGAATCTGACAGTGCCAATGAACTTTGAAACAAAGTTTGATAACAGCTTAAAGGTTGCCTGTCATGTGGGAACACCCACTATCAACAATCAAAGGATGATCTCGTATCACTGCATTAGACAAGCACGACAAGATGGAATAGAAGTGGATGTGGAACCCGAAGTGTTAGAGGGTTCCAAAGCGCTATAGTAGAAATACACACATTAATAACTTTAGGCATCCATTTAAATCCTAGTGTGTTATGTATCCATTTCTGCCATCTCCATCTAGTCTTAGCTTTAGTCTTAGTGAATGCACTAGGTGGTACAATCTTCCTTGGAGGTGATACCGCCTACAGGGACATTAATCGCTTAGAATCTAAAGAAGCGGTCTACCAAGCAAGACTTAGAAGCGAGGGCCTAGAGGTATTCCGGGTCTTAGAATTCCGTAAACGAGACAAGATAGCCTTAGCAACACATTTATCATGACAATCAGAACGCATACTTTTACGACAAAAACACAAGATGCATCGACTGAATATCAAAAGTACTTAAAGGTTCAGCATAGTTACAACACTTTTCCATTACATTTGCAGACGCAATTTCTAAAGTGGGTAAACTGAGTCTTATTCAAATTCTATGGTGTTCTTCTACTTCAACATTCTTATTTGTCTTTCTTAGGTCGTAACTTCCTATTCTTCTTTGTAGTGCTCCTAGGCTGTGAAGTGCGGACGTTTGGAAAAGAGGCAACTAGTCCTGTTCAAGAGAGGGAAGCACATTAATAACTTGTGTTTTGTCAGTAGGTATTCTGGGGACATGATTTCTAAGTGTTACAGGTGCAACTCTCTTAATGATGCTAGGCTGAACTTGTTCATACTTTCCTAACATTTCCCTTAACTTAGTGATAGTGTGCACCAAATCTTGATTTTCGAACGAAGATTTCGAGCAAAATTCATGACTTCTTTAGTGTGTGCAAGATAATGATCAAGTTCGTTTGATGCTTCATCACGAGTCTTTTTGAGTAAATCAAATATGACACCATATTCCTTTTAACTTTTGCAAGTTCTTGTTCATATTTTGAGATTTGACACTTAAAGACACGTTTTGATCATCCAGTTGCTCAATTTTAGGATTAGAATGTTTGAACGCGAATCTGCGATTTTGTGTTGAAAATCAAGTTGTTGATCGTGAATATCTTTTGACACCAATTAGACGATCGTATTTCATTTGAAAGCTCATTTGAAATCGTTTATTTTCAACTGTTAAAGACTCGATCCATACCATATCAAGATTCACACCATTATCACAGAATCAACGTAATCGCAGAGATATCATCGATGCATATGGCAAAGAATGTAACACAAAGATTATGGATATCAACACAGATAACATCTTCCAAGAGTCGATCAACATCTTTTCTCAATAGTTTCTTTTTGCATTTAGTATTAGAAATTGATGTTTCGTTTTAAAACTGTTCATGAGACCAAGTTCCTTGTGAAAATCCCTTTCCCAATATAGTGCACAATTTTCAAATTTTTGACATGGGGTAAAATTCTTTTCTGAAGAATATCTCTATGTTCTCGCACCATTGGCGAGGTAAAATGTTGAACTTTTATTTCAGAATGAAATTCAATCTCCCGTTCCAAAATTTTGAGGTCAGATAAGAAAGTGTCAAAGTATTTGATAACGCGACAACTTTCGGCATTAGTTTTACTTCACTAAGTAAGGTAAAGGACCATTAATTTGTGCACCTTGGGACTGACTTAAATGGTGTGATAACCAAAGGGTTGTTAGAAGTATCTTGTTGTGTGACAAAAAAACGCGCTTTTGAATAGTTAAATAGTTTGTTATAAATGACATTTTCCATTTTTGACCGACTCTCGTCATCAGAATCTAATTCCTCCATCCGATTATATTCAACAAAAGTCATAATGGAATCATCAATTCTATGTTCTGCACTATTGACTTTGATTTGGTTTGAATGATCTATGTGAAAACTTAGGTTTGTAATCAGCAAGATTCGGTCCATATCCATTTGGATTTGGTTTGAAGAAAAACTTTTGAATCATTGTGATTGATTCACCATGTTTATAAACAACATTTTAAAACTCTTTGATTTTGTTTTGTAAGTCGACAATTTCCTCAAGATAGTCATCTATTCGCTTCGTTGAATGCTTTTTGTACTCAGAGAACTGCTTTTGACAAGTTAACAACTCAGCCTTGGCTTTTTGAGTTTCCAAAGTAAGAGTGTTAAGTTGTTGTGTATGTTCATGTTTCATTTGTTCTATTTGAGACAACAAAGCATTCTTCGAAGCAGCTAGATCACAAATCTGTCATTCCAAATATTTTTCATTTTGGTGTGATTTGGTAAAAGCGGCTTCAAAACCTTTTTCACGGTTTTCTTGAATTTTGAAAAGTTGAGTTGTCGAATTAAGCATTCATTATCCCTTGTTAACAGTGCATTTTTCTCTTTTAATTTCGTGCAAATTTCCAAATGAGAATGTTGGTCTTTAATTAAGGTCAAGAGCTCAGTTTCTCTGTAAAAAAAAACTCAATTTGTTCAACGTAAGTCTCTACATTATCATTATTTAGATCCTCAAATATAACCACGGAGTCAACTTGATTGTCAATATTAACCATAAGGTCATTTTGATCATCAAATATAACTACGGGATCTATTTGATAATCATCGGAATGAGATGTGGAAGACTCATGTTGAACACTCTGATCCTTGTTAGATTTAGAAAGTGGCGGAGATATCAGCTCATTGATGATAATTGTTTGTTCATGTCCTGTGTCACTCATGTGTAGAGCTTGCATTTGTGCCATCAACATCACTGCTGCATTAGCCTGCAAGTCCTCCATATCATCATCAGAATCTGCATCCGCCATAAAGCTCTGTTCCTTGTTTGTAAGAGTTCCACCAGCTTCATCCTTAAGAGCCAAGAGCAAAGCCTCTTTGAAATAAGCACGCCTCTTGTCCTCGGGTTTAGGACATGCATTAGCCAGATGGCCCTTTTCATTACATTTATAGCATCGAAGACCATTAACCCCATTCTGAGCATTTCCTTGTTCAACCACTTGAGCCCTTTGCTGCTGCAGAGCACCCATGTTATTCCTTCCCATAGCATTGAACCCTTGATCACCTCCCATCTGATCACCATAACCACGATTTTGAACTTCAACGCGTCCATTGTTCACAAAAGCCTGATTCCTTCAACGCATCCATTGTTCACAAGAGCGAATGCGATTGTTGGATTTATTTGTATAACGGCCAAATGCTTTAGCAATCATAACAAATCCTTGTTGCAGTTCATCGAAGGCATCGGAGTCCTCATCAGCTTCACTGTAAAGAGCTTGAGCAGTGTTGTTGTTGTATGGAACCAATTGATTTTGTTGAGGTTGTTGCTGTGACGGATCAGAAGGTTTGATGGTTGCAGTTGTTTGAGGAGCGGGTTGAAGAGCTTGTTTAGGAGGAATATTTGTTTGAGCCCACAAAGCAAGTTGTTGATTGTCCGGAAGTGATGGTGAAACAGTTTGACCACGGAGAATCCTTTCCTTATCAACTTTTTTTTTGAGGCTTCGGATAGTCGTACAACAACCCGTAGGGAGCATGATGCATATCTTTAGCTTGACGGAGAAAAATAACATTCTCCATTCCGGACCAAGACTACTTAGGAACTTTGTGTTGACAATAATTGTGGAATGATGATATTGTGTTTGTCCAAATCATTAATGATGTCCGAAAAGCGATGATGATAAGATTCTAATGACTCTCCTGGTTCAATCATGAAGTGTTCATAAGCCAAGTAGATTTTAGATTCCATGTCTTCCTGATTGAGTGTTGTGCCTTGAATAAGAAGATGAATCTGTTCCAACATTGCTTTTATAGTCTTTTGAGCATCAACACTTCGAAGGATTGGATTGGGTAATCCTAAAAGGATTGCATTGCAAGTTCGTCGGCTTCAAAGTGTAGAAGTTGATCACCCATGAGTTTCGCAATAGTTGCAATGTTGTTGACATCATCTCTTGGTGGAACACATTAGGATCTCGGTGTAATGAAAGTAGGCATCCTAAATGGACCTTCATAATGACCTTCTTTAAAAACTTTCCATGTGGCTTCTTTAGATCACAAAACCTAAAGAACCGATTCACCCATTGATCATAATTACCGGGAGTGAGCATTGGAGGTCTATCAAGTGAGCCAGCTTCATGAATTGATTGTTGGCTACTCAAGGCTTCACACATCTTGCCAAACCATGCGGGTTCCTTCATAGTATTCCTGGATGGATGTTGATTGTAGAAGTTTGTGTAAGGTTGTACTTGAAGACTAGGTGGTGGTTGAATAATTTGAGGTTGTGGAATTGCTGCAAGTAGTGGAGTATGTTGTTGATTAAATTGTTGTTGATAAACTGCTTGTTGTTGATCCCATTGTTGATGTTGGGGACTTAGTTGTTGTTGTTGTTGATTATAAGTGTAAGGAAAATAGTTAGAGTATGGTGGTTGTGACATGTTGAAAACTTGTGTTGTTAAATGGATCTTTGTAGTCAAATGAACCTTTGTTGATGAAGTATCCTTAGGCATAGAAATCACAATAGCCAAGTAGCACTTATGCGTAAAACACCAAAGTTACGCGTAATAGCAAGAGTTACGCGTAGGTTTAGCTTACACGTAAGAAAGGAACAAACACTAAAGTTAAGCGTAAAACAAGAAGTTAGGCGTAGAAAACTTAGGCGTAGGATTACCTGATGCGTAAGACTAAGCTTAGGCGTAAGATAAATCTTATGCGTAGGATTTCTACGCGTAAGCTTTATGCTTATGCGTAATTTTAGGGTTTTGCCCAAATGATCTTTTACACTATCACAAAGGGAAAAAATATCCAAAGTCGACTTATTTTCAGGCTTATCCAAGCAAGAAAACACGGAGTAAACCACGAAAACGAAGATCAAACCAAGGAGCAAGTTACAGAACTAGAGTTTTGATACTGTAGTTCTACTCGTAAGGTGACTTTTCCCAAAGATGTTTCTAAACCAGATTTTTGTGATGAAATAGCTTCAATATCACCAAAATAACACAAAAGTGTGAAACTTGATGATCCAAAGCGTCTAAAAGAATTACGCGTAAAGTTTGAAACTTTATGCCAAAAACAGTTATTTTAACACCTTAAAACATTGAAAGTACAAGAATCTTGGATTAAAAGTAAAAAATGTTTTAAGCAAACCAAAGTATCAAACCACGATTCGTATGTTCTACGCGTAGGACCAAAACCCACTTCAAGAACAATAACGATTCACCCAACTATTTGGCGATTGATACCACTGTTAGGTTCCCAAATATGCAAAACAAGTAACAATAGAAGAGATAGAGAAGAGAAGAGAGGCGGATGAACAACTATCAAACACACACACACGTAAATATGAGGAAGAGTTAGGCGTAGAGTATGTGAAAGAGTAAATTGAACAACCAACCCTCAAGTGAGGGTTATTACAAAGTATTTATAGGAGGGAAGCTAGGGCAACACTCCTAGTTCCCATCCATTTCCTTATTGGACTAGGCCTAGGCTTATGGGCCTTCTACATAAGCCTAAGGCTTATTACTAACATAAAGGCCATATTAAGCTAACTATTACATATAAATTACTAACACTTGAATTAAGGTTTAGGAGTGATTCCAACAAAGATGATCCAAACTTGCAAATTCCTTCCCCGGCTTCAGCTTTTTGCACTCTTCTCTCTATCATGCTCGGTTTTCTTCGTTTTTGGCTTTCTTTTGGTCTGTTTTGTCATATTCGTACCTGCGCATGCATAAACTCAAGAAACCAACAAATATTAGCAATAAACGGCTCTTTTCTGGTTAATTTGGGTCTATTTTGGTAAAGAAATGGTATGTGTTTTATCACATATCAGCATACGTGACCCGTATCTGTCGGTAAAGATTATGGCTCTAGGGGTGTCAATCACTTTATATTCATGATGAAATTCAAGTCCTGAGGCTTCCTATTGCGGTCTTGTTAGGTTGACGCGGGTCTGGTAGCTTTCCATTCCTAGCTGAAAATTCCCAACTCTTTGTCGAATGACCAAGCCTCTTATCCAGAGATTGACAGCAGCAGAGAGAACTTTCTTTTCACGAATAGGTAGATGTTCAAGATGTCCTTGGAGGTTCAGAAGATAGAGATCTTCAAAGTCACTTGGCAGCAGGTGTTTGAAGTCGTTTTCTTCTATAACGTGATCTTTCTTGTCTGCTCTTCGAAGAACGATCTTCTTCAGATAATCATAGCCATAGATTTGGAAGATCTCTACAATAACAACACTTAGGATTCGCAGCTTGGATCGAACAGCTCTGCGACTCTTTTTAGCACTATGTCTATCAATGTAGAATTTCTTCTTCTTGAACCACCAATGAGAAATGCCATATGAGGCTGACAATGTCATATTCTTGTTCTTTATCTGCCGGAATTGATCCGAACCATCTCATTCAAGACCCGATCGAGTAGGTAGCAGCTTTCATCTTCAATCGATAAAGTTGGTCTTCTTTTCAGAGTACGAGCACATAGATAGTCCAGTCATGGTTGAAGAAGAACTCAGACCGAATGGTCATTTTTCCTGGTTCACCACCGAGAGAAAGAGGCTTGTTCATATTGAAACGGCTGAACGCTCACTCGACTTGATCACTCGGCATCTTATGACATTCTTCCATCGGTATTGGCTGATTGGCATCCGAGTGAAAGACTTTGAAGATTTCAAATTTGGTCCTTCAAGATCCTTTGGAGTAATGGATGAGATTACCTTCTTTCACAAAACACTTCAAGCTGCCCATATCTCCAGTGATGTGAAGAAGAGAATCTTCAGCTGGGGCTTCATAGTTGGTAGTGATTGTTGATGCCCAGTTGTTGTCAGAGATGATCGTGTCGGACCTGGAATGGACCATGAAGGTTCAGATTGAGGTCTTTCTTGATGAGCGGCTTTGAGTTATGTCTTTTGAATATACAACTCTAGAGGTTTTAGCTGCGTTCAACATATGCACCAAACAAATCCTCTTATTCAGTACTGGTATTGTGGATGCACCATCATCGTCAGATTCTGACTCTGCCATGACATAAGACTCTTCATGTAGTACCTGGTCTTCCGGGATAGTGGAGAAGGTGGGAGTGAACCTTGAATCAATCGTCGTCCATGCTGCAAGCCTTCTTCTGAGTACCCTGATCACCGGATGAACTGGATTGATTTGAAGGTTTTGGAGGAGATGTTGGTGGTTATGGTGAAGGTGTAGTGGTTGTGCCAGAAGATCCACCAGCACCATAAGTTCCAGGCTCCTCCGGTGGAGGCGAGGAGGTGGTTTAGGACCTTACCAAAGTCTCCAACACAAAGTCCTCCTTTTCTTCCTAGCATCTCTTTCACGAATATCCTCCGAAGCGTAGATGATTATCATGCTTAATCGATTCTTCAAGTGCTTCATAGCTTCTTATGAACCACGTCCGGTGCTCATTAGTATCGTACATCTTATGCTGAATGCTCTCATCGAAACGGGCAAATCCTTGAATCGTTGAAGCAGTGGAGCCTGCATTGCCCATTCAACAGCATCTTTTACCTCTCCCTCAATTGCATCTACAACACCTTGATCGAAGTTAAGATTCTCTAACTTGTAGACACGTTGCTTGAGGGCGTCCACAGATTTAGGTAGTTGCCTCTCAAGAGCTTCAATTCATTTTACTGCTTTGTCGAGCAGTTGATCAGATGTTAGAATTTGAGGTGGTGAAGTTGGTGGAGTGTCCGTGTCAGTAACTGTAACCACTGGTTCAAGTGAGAGATCTTTAGCAGGTTTAGGTGGTGGAAGTGCGGTTGTTTGAGCAGGTTTGGGCGGTGGAAGTGCGATTGCATGAGTAGGTGCTGACATCTAAGGAATGGTTGATGTGTTCTTTGAATGTTGATTGTATACATGGACTCGAC
The DNA here is from genome assembly GCA_910596185.1 of Chrysanthemum makinoi. Lineage (NCBI taxonomy): Eukaryota > Viridiplantae > Streptophyta > Magnoliopsida > Asterales > Asteraceae > Chrysanthemum > Chrysanthemum makinoi. The sequence goes on from OU343216.1 coordinate 136,459,105, forward strand.
TTCTTTCTTCTCATCACCTGCTTAAAACACCACGTACGTGGTTTTTCATTTAAGAACGATCACCGAAATAGAAGTCTGTATCTAGGTTCTTCAATGAGGATAAAGAACCAGTAGACATGTTCAGTTCTTCCATGTGCATGTATGTGTTCATCAGATCTTGACTCAAGGTTCTCATGTGAGTCTTTCAGCAATTCTTCTTCATCATTATATCAGATTGGGTATCACTTGATGCAAGAGTATCCTCGTGTTTGGATACCTCCTTTTCAGTTCCAGTTGGTTCTTGAGCTAAGATGATTCAATGCTTCTTTTCTTCAGCTCAAATTGGGTGGATGATGATTCAATGATTCTTGACGGTGACGAAGAGATGGTTAGAAGCATGTGAGCGGCTTGTTCTCCTTCTACACCAACAATCCCTTTCCCTTTGTCTTGTGTCATTGAAGTTTTTTGACGTGACATTGGCTCAGGTTCCCTTATCACAACACCTCCAACTGGTGGGCTCATGTTCAAGCTTTCCAGGCTTAGTTTAATCCTTTGTTGCAAATCAGCATCATCTTCATCAATTAATCGTCTGTCACCCTTTGGAGCCTCGGTTCCTCCAACATTCACCTTTTCAACATCATTCTTCCTCTTTTTTTGCTTTTGTGATGAAGTGTTAGTAGGTTGAGATCTATCACGTCTCTTTTTGGGAAGGGCGGAATATGAGGTTTTAGAAGATGATTTAGTGCTGGAAGTAGACTTTGTAGACTTGCGCGGTGAGGGATTGGGTGTGTCATCAACATTGGATATGGATACCCTTTTCTTGAATAATCTGAAGTAGGTCTTTTAATATCATCTGTGAGAAGTGCATCAGGAATTGGCTTTCCAAAGATCTCTTTATTAACCCCTCTGGCAACATACTTGAGGTTACCGAGAACAAATTCATCTCTAGCATTATGGAGGACTGATTCACTCCTAGGATTAAAGTTAGCAATCTGTTGCAAGAACTGGATGACAAGCTTTGAGAATCTTATGCTAGGAATCACAAGTTTGTGTACTTTCTTTCTTCCTTAAGCTTGATTCTGAACATTTGTTCTATCATGATGAAAGTGCATCGCACAACGAATTCTTCCAAATACGTTCCGAGACATCAATGTTCACCCCTTTGACGAGACCCCATAGGATTTGCAGAATTGGTATCCTTACTTTATCGAACATTAAGGTTTTTCCAGATAAACATAAGTTGAGAAGAGTAGTAATGGCTCTCCAAGGTTGATACATGTGTCCGGTGATGATGTCTGACGCCCTTCTTATGTTAACTTGATAACCCAAATCGTTTAGAAAGTCTATTAACTCTTCCGCACTAGGTGGAGGGACAGATTGTATGATAGGGTCACATGGTGTGATTCATAGGGCCTTACTGAGAATGTCAGATGTGATTTCAAATTCTTTATCATCAAGCTTGCAGGAATAAGTGGCTGTGATCTTGTCCTAAGTGATGGTGTTCCAAAATTTTTGTAGGTAAATGGAAGGGATCGTGCATTGTTTGGTTAGGGCACGAAAGAAGTTAGTGTTTTTAAGAATATCAATAGCCACCTTGAAGATTGGATTTTTTTGAATCCTTTCCATGTCCACATAACAGTTACTTTTCCCAATCTCTACCCATTTGTCTTCTGGAAGAATTTCATTGTCTGTAAGAACTATGGATGGAGTAGAGGTAGCAAGGTTCTCGGATGAAGTTGTGTTAGCCATTTGAAATTCTGTAGAAACACACAGACAACAACAGTGTTCGAGAGCATGTTAGATTAGACATGGTTAGCTGAACAACTTTTAATGCAACCTCATGACACAAGCACAAAGATTGACATGCTTAGAAAATAGATTAAGATGCTTTAGTAATTTTCAAAGTAACAAATCATTTTGACAAAGTTTTCAAGAGACAATTTGTTTTGAGCCAAAATTGTTAAAAACAAAATTACTATAATAGGTTTTCATGGAACAAGATGCTATAGTGGAAGTGTTATAAGAAGTTGTTAAAACAAGTTGTCAAATCAAGTAGCTACAAGAGAAACCAGATACAAATTGCTTAAACAATTTTTTTTATAGCAAGTCGCTATGAGTGATTTTGTCAAGACAAGTAAGCTCAGGAAAAACCTGAACCAAGTCGCTATCATAAAATTATTACAGCAAGTCTCTTTAAACAATTTGACAAAGCAAGTTTGTTGAAACTTAAGACCTTGATAAATCTTGAGCACTCGCAGATCGTTAGTATTGCTTATGTAATCACAAACAAACTAATAGACAATCACTACAACTTATATTCTTTAGCGGAAATCAAATATAAGAACAAACACAAGTAACTAAGAACTTGTTGATCCTCTATGGATCTTTATATTACTAAAAATTTGTTTTTCAACTCGTTGCATAAATCATACTATTGTGTTCCTTTTATAGATAAGGAACCCTAACTTGTTTCCTAAGAAACGTATAAACATAAAACTAAATAAGATATACATAATCACTTCCTAATAAAGCTCATGCATATCCTAACTAACTATAGAATATACAGAATAACTATTTCCGAGAAACAAACTACGATTATACTACTTCAGATTCGCTTTTTCAGATAAACATTGAACTTCAAATCAGAACTCTCTGAAACATCAGAATTCTAACTTAGCGTAATTCCCAACAACTTCCCTACACTGGAATTTGACTTGGTTAAGTTCCAATTTCTTTATAGATCTTCAACGCTTTAGAGGATTGTACTCGAACATCAGCAACAAAGAAACAAAACAATAACACCTCGATGATGACAAATCTTTAAAGCACCAGATATTTGGAGCAACAAATCACATAAGGTACATCAAAACATGTTAGTTTCATACTATTCTCATCACATCCAGGTGTGTTAACTCCTGTGAGAGGTGAATCATTGAAAATAATGGATTTGATGTCTCTTTACCAATAGCCATCACTATGGGAGTAGCCAAATGTTTAAGTTAAAAACTATGGTACACGATAACCATCTCGATTTATTAGCAAACCGGCAACCATATAACGGATTTGAAATGTCTTAATTGCAGTTTGCAGGACTAGCCAATTCTTAGGTAAAAAGAATCCCCTTGATGAATTGAGTACCAAATATGGTAAGCCACTACCTTTACCACAATCCATATACTTGTGGGCTAGTCAATTCTTGGATTCCAAAAGGGAATAAACCATGGTGAATTGATGACCATACAACCCTCAGCAGCAAGGGTGGTTGCAAACCCTATGATTTGAGCAAACCATTACTGACTATCAACAGATGATGTGTCTTACCAAAGCCGTACCTTTTAGACTAGCCGACTCTTTAACATACACAAACATCGGTGAGTTAATAACCATCAAATATATACAACAAACCTAAAAAGTTAGACAAACAATATATATATATATATATTTTTAACTAAACCAAACAAAGAAACAAATAAAACAAATATACAAACCATACAAACTACCACATCAAGATGATGCTTTTATGTTGCGAGCTGAGTCTTAATGATTCTAACACATTGTTCAGCATGCAACTTATCATTACCAATTGGATCTGGAGGAACTTCCAACTTCTGTCTAATTCTTTTCCACCTCAGGAAAGGGATAAATCTTATCGCAAGAAACATACAAACTGATAATCCCACCCTTTGTCTCCACCACACAAGAAAAGGATAAAATCTCCAAGTCTCAACCTTCAACTTATGTGAATTCTTCCAAATATGATACCCTTTACGGTTGGAGATTGAGAATCAACAACACTTGAAGATCCAAAGTATAAGTACAAACTTAACCTGGTGTATGTGTATCATAATGCTTAGAAACAAGACCATACAACGTATTCAAGTCTTGCCTATCCACCAGATGAAATATTTCCTTTAAAAAGTTAAACTACATAAAAGATTTGTCCAACCAAAAATATTATTAAGTTGTCCTTGATTGAGTCCAAGTTAACACATCATGAGAGCCTTCAGAAAACATCAAAGATCCTACTCTAATGAAAGTTGATTCGGCTTTAAGATCTAAAGAATCATCTGAGGAGATTTCTTAACCTTAGATGTGTGTGTCCGGATGTTTTCCAGATTCCCAAGAAGAAAGGGTCTCAGTTTAGACATCCTTTTCTTCCTCCTACGGTATCTAAAGTCCCATACATGGTAGCTCTCTTGAACTATCATTGACATCTCGCGAGGAATGGAAGAAGTAGACTTAACTAGAACAACACCTCTCAATTTGTACATTCTCTCAAGCATCACTCTTGCCTTCTTAGCTTTAGCATTTTCAATTTCATCTTTCCTACCCATCTCTTCTCCTTCTATATCAATGGTGTAACACTAGGCAATGTGGTAGATGAACCAATATTAGGTTCAAGAGATTGAATTTTAATTTGGTATAGCTTGTAGATGCTTCAGAGTAACACAGAGAAATCATCTGTGGTAGAACATCATCAAAATTCTCTACAATCTCAACTGTCTTAGGTCTCTTTGCCATGGAGCATCTGTACCATCAACAATTTTCTTTTTAGAAGATGGTGCATCTCGTTACATAATCCTTTGATATATTCTCAGCAAATCAAAGACGGGAAAAGCCTGTGACTTGTTTTTCACATCTTGCCCTTCATCATCCCAATGCTCCACCAACTATTCCACATCAAACATGAACCTTAGGTTCTGGACAATATATAGGAACTTTAAGAAACATCCAGTTAGCATCGAAGAAACATGTTGGCAGTCTTCAACGACTTTGGAAAATACATCAGCTACGGATCCAAAGCAAAACTTCTTCTAGCAAGAAAGACTTAGAATGATTCTGTGAAGGTGGAGGACTGATTGTTCTTGGACACAGAAACTTGATCATGTTGGTAGCAACATCCTCCAGTTGGTCATCAGCAGTTGCAACACCTGACACCTTTGAAGGTTCAGAAGAATCCCCACCCAAATACTGCCTTCTTTTTCTTCTCATAAATTGAATGGGTTTCTTGTTCTTTGAAGTTTCATTAACAACTGGTGAAGAAACATGAGTTTTCTGAGCCACATCAGCCAAAATATCAAGTGACTCAAATTGAGTATCCTCTAGCTCCTCATCAGAAGAAATCACTAGCTTCCTTTTGCTACTATTCCCAAGTTGGTCCTCTAAGTCCTTAACCTTTCTTTTCAACTCCACAATCTCACCCACCAAGATTAGATTTTAG
>OU343216.1:136464404-136528193 GCA_910596185.1 Chrysanthemum makinoi
ATTTGTGTTAGCCGGATAGGTAACCAAATGCACTTTATTTGAGAATACTAGGAGAATGGCAAACTCCTACCAGAGGGCATTGTTGCTCACATCATTATTATGATGTTTGTAACTTACGTCATTATTATGACGCGTTCGTGTTAAGGTTTGCATTCATGAGACTTAAGGCAATATATACTATGTTGCAATTATACAAATGCTGCAACTACTAAATTTATGGGTGGAACAACGTGGCCCAACCTTGAAACTTGTGTTCAATTGATTTGCATACAAACTATATGGATTCACTCAACTTTTGACCCGGTTAGGGCAAACAAATGACTATGGATGCATAACAACGTAATCCACTACTTATTTCATCGATATTTGTATTTATTACAATAATCAAACTATTGAACTCAACTATTTTATCTATAAACTCTATGAACTCACCAACCTTTGTGTTGACACTTTTAGCATGTTTATCTCAGGTTCATAATTTACGAGGATGGCACGGATACTCAAGAAGGCTATATTATCATTCGAAAACTTATTTAATAAACTGTAAAACCTCTGGGACCTCATTTTGTAAACTCTGATATTTATATAAATTGAATGATAAATATTTTAAAATGACACAATTTGAGTTCGTTTTCTATTATTATAACTGTTGAGCCATGAAGTAACACCCAATTTGGGGTGTTACGATTGGTATAAGAGCCCTGAGTATAGAGAAACGGGTCTAATTGAGACCTAAACTATAACTACTTTTTCACAAAAAATGTTTTATAGCCTTTTCTCGCTCTCCGTGCCTTCCATCCTCCAGATAATTATGTGACTTCTAGACAGTTTATGCTATACAAACACTTTAGTATACTGATATATACTTCTGATCACTTTATACAAAATAAACATACCTGCATATGCCTATTCTAAGGCTTTATGACTTAATCATATTTCCCCGAGCATGTCCTACTTTTATATTTTTCAAATTTATGAAACCTTCTCAAGTCATTGTAACCAATTACAATGGTCTCTCCTACTTACCTTATTTACACTAAATATATATACTCACCAACTATTTTGAGTATTTTGGCAACTTTCCTTGATTTTCTTACTACCATCTCTAAAAGATTAGTGAAAACACTCCTTCTATACTCCCAGAACACCTAACTCGTCGATTAAGCATGAGTGTTGAGTCGTAAATTCTTAAGTAGGATGATTTATAATGTCTTTATTTGAATGGATTGGGGCGCCTTTTTATTTAAATAAAGAAATTGTGAATCGCCGAACCATAAGTTTATATTCCTTTATTTAAATTGTTTGGGATGCCTCTCTATGTAAGTAATGGATTATAAATGAGTGGGCTTATTTGTATCTGAAACGACATAAGTATGAACTCGAAGATCACAAACTGATTCATAATCTACAAAAGCTAAAGTTCAGCAACTTTCCCTACAATCATCAAATTCTCATCCGAAATCTTCATTGTTTAAGAAAGTTTTCAACGAAATCTTCAAAACTAATAACAATCTTCATTCAAAATAAAATTTTCTTAAGTTTATTTGACCTTCGGAATAATGTTACTCACATGTAAAAACAATATTCTAACCAAAGAATACTTATCCATTTTCTACGTCCAAATTTTTTTTTTAGGAAACGATATCCTTTTATTTGCTCACAACAACTAGACAATGTGATGAAACTCACATCATTAATAAACATAAACATCTTTATATGTAAAATTATAAAAGTTTTCAACTTTTATTTACCACTTTACGTTATTACGTTAACTTACAATTATTAAACTTTCAAGTTAAACTTTAACCATTTATTTGAGTTTACATGAAACCCTAATTTATTATAACTACGATTTTTCATAAATAGTAAAGTACAACATTTTATACCTAGAGTACAAGTCTTTTAAGAATGGGTACAAGTTCTTAATGCATAAAGCTTAATGTTTACATAAAATCACATTATAAACCTCAATGTACCTACCTTAAAGCACATGATACAAACCTATATTGCACAAGCCCTTAAAATTGACTTTCCTAAATTTTCAAACCTAATGTACAACTCTCTAATGCTTGTGGTACAAGTATCCTATGCGTAAAGGTTACTTATTTAATATACATAAGCTACGTTAACCTAAGATTAAATTTAAATACATAAACTAACTTCACCTAAGCCCTAAAACCAAGTTACTACTTCACCTAGACTCCATGTACAACACACTAAGCCCTAGGTACTACCCTCTAAGCCTAAAGCCCCCCCCCCATGTTCCCTTAGTTAAAATTGAACGAGATATTTACCATATACTACATGTAATTACCCTAACCACCAATATTTACTTACACCAAAAATTAACACATCACCTTGTCCCTTGAGAATAATGCCTTGGTCAAATATTGTAGGAGGTTTTCTTGGCTAAAAACACCACCACATCACGCCACCCTCACCTTCATCACTTATCACCTCTCAAACATGTATGAACGCCTTACCTTGTCTCACATTCCGTAAACATGATGACTAGAAGGTTTAAGTAACCATAACTCTTTTACTCTATATATATCGACCACATATCCTTCATTTTCTTCACACCTCATTCGAAAACCACCAGCCCATCACACACTCAAAACTCTCTGTTTTTGAGGTCTTAGTAGCAGCCAAGGAAGAGCATAGGAAAGCCTAGGAGGAAGTAAGAAGTCTTGTTCAACTTAGAAATCCACTTGGTCTCATTTTGGTTCTTGTCAAATCCCAAGCATGTAAGTCTATTAAACTCATCCTATTTCGTTTTAACTTTTGATATCAATTGCATACTTAAAAGGATTTTATAAGGAAAACGTAGCAATTTGAATCACTTAAAACGAAGTACACTAATCAAAAGTTATGACCAAATGAAGTTACCAAAATTTGTCCGAAACTTTCTCGGGACAGAGAGGTCGGGCACGCAAAACGGCATTTCTGGTCCGTTTCATGAAAAGTTAAACGAGAGTTGTCCGAACGATGTTTTCTTCGAAAACTCAGTTTCACGAGGCCAGAAAACGCATAACGAACTCATAATTTAATAAAAATCCCAACAGCTGTTATATATGTGTTACAAAAACAGGCTAACCCCCCTACTTGCGCCCCATTTATTTGCATCATGTTAAAGGTATTAGGGTTAACCAAAGTACCACTGTAAACACCACCTAGGAAACTCTAGAACACCCCCATAACCCGGTTGAAAAGCCTAGTCGACATGCTTAAAAAAAGCCCTTAATTATGGCTAAAAGTCCTAAACACCAAAAGTATTTTATAACAGGTATGTGGGGAAAACTCGGGATTTTTGATAAATTTTATTATGAACTATCCTAGAAACATTAGATATGAGTAAAACAACATTTTTCAAGGTTGCATGCAGAAGATATAAAGTTTTATGGTTAAAAAACGAGAATTGCAATTTGGCAAGATTAGCCTAAGTAGCCTTTTTCCGTAATTAATATCTAACTAATTAAGGGTTTGCAAAAAAACGAGATTTACACTGTTTTAAAGGGATCGCTGCAAGGATTTTAACGCCCCAATAATGTCTTTAAAAGCACTTATAGTCTCTTTTATAATCAGCCACAAAGAAGGTGACTCGCGGAAATTTTCGTAAAAAGGCCTTACATGCACTTTCCAAAAATTGAGTCGTAGGAGTTATAGAATGATGGGTAATGACTTAAAAAGAGTTAATAAACATATTAAAATGTCCCTAGGTGACGCCGTAAAAGTTAATGGGTTAAAAATGACTTTTTCTAAAAACGCGACATGGCCAAGTGACCATGTTCACGGATTTGTTTCTCCCTAACCAAAGATGACTAGGATATGAGACCTATACCATTTAAAAGAGCTTACAGAAAAGTGTTTAAAGGGTCAAATGCGTTGTAAAAACACTAGCTTGCCTCATGTAAAATATGTCCACGTTTGGCCCTGTTATCGCCCAAAACCAACAAAAGGCACTTAACCCCCCTACTTTAGAAAATCATTGCGACCAAACCGTAAGAGCTTAATAACTCTAGTTTGACCCATTAGAAATACTACCGGACAAACTCTTGAAGGGATCAAGAACATAGTAAAAACCTTTTAAGGCCTCGCTTTTATTCACCCGCACTTTTATCCATCTAGGCCAAAAACTAGTAAATTTTTCTTATAAAATTTCAAGAATAAAAATAGTAAGTTTTGTAAGATAAAGTTTTTCTTGGACTAAAAATGTAATTTCTGTGAAGTTAATTATACAAGGGCTGATTTTGTCAATAACCCATAGTTGAGGGTTTAAAGTGTCATTTTTGAAAGTGCAAGGGTAAAAACCGTAAATATTTAAAATTATAACATTTTGGAACATATCATGTTTAACAACTTGGGTTTCGATAAAATTTATTAACAATCATCCGAGCCATAAAAATAAGTATGATAAGTATTGCTAATTTTTGAAGAGACTTCATGTTACCTAACTAACGATAAAGCATCGTTATCACATAAACTTGAATTATGATATACTAACTCAGGTCACGAGTCGGAGCAGTTTATCAACTTTGCTTAATTTGTTTTCCATCCAGACTACTGTAACATCGAGGTGAGTTCGTAGCCCCACTTTTACTCGTTGAATTGTTTTATAAACTCTTTGGATGAGATACATGCTCAACTACTTGCTTACATTTTCACAAGTACTCTATACTTTTACATACTACTATGATTTCATAATCACACTTTACACGTTTTGCTACAAACTTGAACACAATTACTATCTGTATGCGATCCTGATTGTTATTGCCTAAGTTATACACTGTTGCCACTAAAAGTCCCTTATACCATGAACCATTAATCACCTGCGAGTGAACGCGAATATAGTGAATAGATCTATTGGCTTGATTTCCATTTGTGTTAGCCGGATAGGTAACCAAATGCACTTTATTTGAGAATACTAGGAGAATGGCAAACTCCTACGAGAGGGCATTGTTGCTCACATCATTATTATGATGTTTGTAACTTACGCCATTATTATGACGCGTTCGTGTTAAGGTTTGCATTCATGAGACTTAAGGCAATATATACTATGTTGCAATTATACAAATGCTGCAACTACTAAATTTATGGGTGGAACAACGTGGCCCAACCTTGAAACTTGTGTTCAATTGATTTGCATACAAACTATATGGATTCACTCAACTTTTGTCCCGGTTAGGGCAAACAAATGACTATGGATGCATAACAACGTAATCCACTACTTATTTCATCGATATTTGTATTTATTACAATAATCAAACTATTGAACTCAACTATTTTATCTATAAACTCTATGAACTCACCAACCTTTGTGTTGACACTTTTAGCATGTTTATCTCAAGTTCATAATTTACGAGGATGGCACGGATACTCAAGAAGGCTATATTATCATTTGAAAACTTATTTAATAAAATCAGAAACCTCTGGGACCTCATTTTGTAAACTCTGATATTTATATAAATTGAATGATAAATATTTTAAAATGACACAATTTGAGTTCGTTTTCTATTATTATAACTGTTGAGCCATGAAGTAACACCCAATTTGGGGGTGTTACAGATTGGTATAAGAGCCTGAGTTATAGAGAAACGGGTCTAATTGAGACCTAAACTATAACTACTTTTTCACAAAAAATGTTTTATAGCCTTTTCTCGCTCTCCGTGCCTTCCATCCTCCAGATAATTATGTGACTTCTAGACAGTTTATGCTATACAAACACTTTAGTATACTGATATATACTTCTGATCACTTTATACAAAATAAACATACCTGCATATGCCTATTCTAAGGCTTTATGACTTAATCATATTTCCCCGAGCATGTCCTACTTTTATATTTTTCAAATTTATGAAACCTTCTCAAGTCATTGTAACCAATTACAATGGTCTCTCCTACTTACCTTATTTACACTAAATATATATACTCACCAACTATTTTGAGTATTTTGGCAACTTTCCTTGATTTTCTTACTACCATCTCTAAAAGATTAGTGAAAACACTCCTTCTATACTCCCAGAACACCTAACTCGTCGATTAAGCATGAGTGTTGAGTCGTAAATTCTTAAGTAGGATGATTTATAATGTCTTTATTTGAATGGATTGGGGCGCCTTTTTATTTAAATAAAGAAATTGTGAATCGCCGAACCATAAGTTTATATTCCTTTATTTAGATTGTTTGGGATGCCTCTCTATGTAAGTAATGGATTATAAATGAGTGGGCTTATTTGTATCTGAAACGACATAAGTATGAACTCGAAGATCACAAACTGATTCATAATCTACAAAAGCTAAAGTTCAGCAACTTTCCCTACAATCATCAAATTCTCATCTGAAATCTTCATTGTTTAAGAAAGTTTTCAACGAAATCTTCAAAACTAATAACAATCTTCATTCAAAATAAAATTTTCTTAAGTTTATTTGACCTTCGGAATAATGTTACTCACATGTAAAAACAATATTCTAACCAAAGAATACTTATCCATTTTCTACGTCCAAATTTTTTTTTTAGGAAACGATATCCTTTTATTTGCTCACAACAACTAGACAATGTGATGAAACTCACATCTTTAATAAACATAAACATCTTTATATGTAAAATTATAAAAGTTTTCAACTTTTATTTACCACTTTACGTTATTACGTTAACTTACAATTATTAAACTTTCAAGTTAAACTTTAACCATTTATTTGAGTTTACATGAAACCCTAATTTATTATAACTACGATTTTTCAAAAATAGTAAAGTACAACATTTTATACCTAGAGTACAAGTCTTTTAAGCATCGGTACAAGTTTTTAATGCATAAATCTTAATGTTTACATAAAATCACATTATAAACCTCAATGTACCTACCTTAAAGCACATGATACAAACCAATATTTCACAAGCCCTTAAAATTGACTTTCCTAAATTTTCAAACCTAATGTACAACTCTTTAATGCTTGTGGTACAAGTATCCGATGCATAAAGGTTACTTATTTAATATACATAAGCTACATTAACCTAAGATTAAATTTAAATACATAAACTAACTTCACCTAAGCCCTAAAACCAAGTTACTACTTCACCTAGACTCCATGTACAACACACTAAGCCCTAGGTACTACCCTCTAAGCCTAAAGCCCCCCCCCCATGTTCCCTTAGTTAAAATTGAACGAGATATTTACCATATACTACATGTAATTACCCTAACCACCAATATTTACTTACACCAAAAATTAACACATCACCTTGTCCCTTGAGAATAATGCCTTGGTCAAATATTGTAGGAGGTTTTCTTGGCTAAAAACACCACCACATCACGCCACCCTCACCTTCATCACTTATCACCTCTCAAACATGTATGAACGCCTCACCTTGTCTCACATTCCCTAAACATGATGACTAGAAGGTTTAAGTAACCATAACTCTTTTACTCTATATATATCGACCACATATCCTTCATTTTCTTCACACCTCATTCGAAAACCACCAGCCCATCACACACTCAAAACTCTCTGTTTTTGAGGTCTTAGTAGCAGCCAAGGAAGAGCATAGGAAAGCCTAGGAGGAAGTAAGAAGTCTTGTTCAACTTAGAAATCCACTTGGTCTCATTTTGGTTCTTGTCAAATCCCAAGCATGTAAGTCTATTAAACTCATCCTATTTCGTTTTAACTTTTAATATCAATTGCATACTGTTAAAAGGGATTTTATAAGGAAAACATAGCAATTTGAATCACTTAAACGAAAGTACACGAATCAAAAGTTATGACCAAATGAAGTTACCAAAAATTTTTCCGAAACTTTCTGTGGACAGAGGGGTCGGGCACGCAAAACGAGGCATTTCTGGTCCGTTTCATGAAAAAGTTAAAGTACGAGAGTTGTCCGGAACGATGTTTTCTTCGAAAACTCAGCCAAGAGGCCGAACGATAACTAACTCATAATTTAATAAAAATCCCAACAGCTGTTATATATGTGTTACAAAAACAGGCTAACCCCCCTACTTGCGCCCCATTTATTTGCATCATGTTAAAGGTATTAGGGTTAACCAAAGTACCGCTGTAAACACCACCGGGATCAAAGATAATGTCTTCATTCCCGAAGGAGTGAAGAACAGGAGAAGCCACGGGATAGGTGAAGAAGAGAAAGAAAGTCATGATAATGATCTTGACTAATTCATCATCATCGAAGGAGAATTCATAATAGCATGAATCTCATCATTTAAGCTCAATTGGTCTAGACATACCCCTGGTGTGTCTAGATCAAAGTAGAATTTATCATACTCCCGCGGAGATATGATATGAGTGAGTTCATCCGAGAACTCCATGAAGGTGAATGAATCATATTCAGAATTTATATAAGTGGGTTCATGGTGAACTCCTCAAAAGTAAATGATTCATGATCGAGGAGAGAATTATGAGAAGTGGTACTGCCACTAATCTTCTCTCCCATATTATCAAAACAAGGCTTTCACCTGAATAGAATCATCGGAAAGAATGTCACTATCCTTAATGGGGATAGGAGATGAAATAGGTTTTGCATTGAAAGCCTCGATTTTAGAAATGAGAAGACTGACATTCAGTAATGTTGCACGGAAGCTTCATCTTTGATTTCCGTGTCGTAAGAACTTCATCATTCTCTTCTTCTAAGCTAACAAGCTCAGAAGGTAAATCTTCCACATAAGCGATGTCTCCACAAGACAATGAATCATCATCATGAATCGAGAACATCTCAACATGATCATTTGGGAAGACAAGAGGAGGAGGGATATCACACACATGATCAAGAATTTCAGGACTCTCTGGGATTGGGACAAGGTCCTCAACACTAGACTTTATGAATTCGTCCATTCCTTTTCGGAACAAGTGTCAAGATGCTCGTCCCCCATGTTCAGAGAGTGAGTGGGAGCTCGTGATAGCAGTTGTTTGAGATGAAATCTCAACTGCTGGGATATCATCTGATGAATTTGATGAATCTTTATAGAATTGAAGGATATCAAGTGTATCCTCATCATCACCGTCATCAGAATAAAACGGAATCGTGAGCTAGATTTGGCTGCTTTTGTATTTTAATTCCCTATAGAGTTTTCACCGCAACTGGGAATCTAATTTAGCGCCTGTTCTTCATTTAACAATTCTTCCATGGATTTTTGATTTGGATTATCTTGGGAGTGTTTACATTCCTTCAAATCTTTCACTAAATCCAAAAGATCAAGGAGAAGATTATGAGGAAGTGGATCAGCCGAGGTGGTTCCTGATTCATTTGGTACTCGTGAAAGGTTGGTCATGATACGAAGGGTCGTAATTGTTACAAGGAAATGGATTCCTTGTTTGACAATCAGAGCTAAAGTGAGGACCTCCACAATACTCACAACAATAAAACTGATGTGGCTGTGAGTCACAAGTGTTGTAGTCAAAATTGTTATCGTGAACCCTGCCATAGACAAGCGTGTTTCCCATTGACAATCGAACTGGAGGTGAACCACCCACGCACTCTCACAACAAGAAACGTCATCTCACAAAGGTGGTAGTCGATGGAATAAATCAGTTGTGTTATGGTAGGAATAGGGATCTTGGTTAGATGCACCCGCTTTCCCGACTCCACCATGCCACAACTGGGGCAATTGCCACCATTATAAGGACTACCACACCATTGACAACCAAGAGGGTGAGGATAAGACATAGAAAGAATCAAATGTTTTCAGAGGGGTAGGGATGAAGAATCAAAGATGTGAGAGGGTAAAGATGGATATTTTTGGTATTTTTGAAAACATTTGCAAAACAAAGAATGAAAATCTTTTGGTTTTTGATTTTAAAAGAGAATATAAACACATACAGATGGTATAAACAAGGAGTGAATATCCAAATCACTAATCTGCTAGACGGAAGATAATCAAGCACACACAAATCACGGCTAGCCGGCGCCAAAAATTTTGATGCGGCCAAACAAATAAGCTAATCACACAAGCCCGCCACTTGTGAATGGCGGACCGCGGACCGCTTAAAACTGCCAAGCACGAAATCAATGAAGATCTGAGGAGTACAGTGTTTCCCCGGGTCGTTATGTCCCAGCGAGCTATGCAATGGATTATCGAACGAATAGTGATCGCGAGATTTGAACGGAAAAGGAGATTTGGAATTATTATAACTACGGAAAAGGGATATAAACTACAAGGGCTAAAATGAAAATTAAAGGAAATTAGAAAGATAAAACCTATTAAATAAACGCTATCACTATTTGCAAAATGATGAACGTTTAAAACTTAAAACTAAAAACTTACGTTTAAAATAAAATTACGTAAACGTGTAAAATAAAAAGTGAAACTTATTCAATATTAACCCTAAAAATATGAAAAATACATTTTTACAAACCTAATGATGAAAGAAAATTTATAGAAAAAGAAAATTATTTTATGACTAATTATCTAATTATTATTAATTAAAAACTATTTTTAACTATTAAATAATTATCTAAATTACAAGAAATTAGGAAATAAAGCTAGAAAAATACAATTATGAAATGAAAAAGTCTAAAATATCAAAATAGAATTTTCAAAACTATTTTTGTATTTTTCTGATTATTTTTCTATTTTTTATGAATTTTAAACTATTAAAAACTAATTTAATTACTAAAAATTACCAAATAAACTATGAAAAATCTGGAAAATTACTTTTTTCACTTCTTATATTTATCTAAACCTAAGAAAATTGAAATATTATTTTTTTGAACCTTTTCTGGATTTTTTGTATTAAAAGCTAATTAAAAATGATTAAAAACTAATTTAAATTAAGAAAAATAGCAAATCAACTTAGAAAAATCTGAAAATTTCAGGAAAAGTCTAAAATAATATTAGGAATATAAGAAAAATGGAAAAACAGGGGCTTATTAGGAGGAATATGAAACTGATGTGCCAAGTGCTTATAAATAAGCACTTGGATAAGCCAAAAGCTCACCAAAAGGCACCAATTGTTTGCAAAAGCTATGATAAGCTAAGAGAACTAGAATGCAACAAGAAACAACAAGCTATAATCACTGATTGCAAGCTAACACAGATTTGATGTTTGGAGTGTTTGAGCTAAAATCAGTTCTGAGTACCAACTTGGGACACAAGCACAAGCTTGAATATAAGCTAAAAATGAAAACTATGAATTGGAACCTGGACTAGACCTGGTTGAGATCAAATGTACCAAAAATAAGATTATGAAAAGCTCTTTTGAGCCCTGTGCACAAGCTGCACAAACGAGGAAATCTCGAATTTGAGACAAAGGAGCAGGGAACTAGTCCCAAGTTCACAAGCTTGTTTGAATCTTGTAGAAAATTGACTAAAATCCATAAAAATGCAAATAAGTAATAGTACCAGATGAAGTTTCTAAAACAACAAATTTCATTGATTCAGGCTTAAAAATGAACCCAAGAAAAATCCCTTTCAGTTGGTCCAAATCATGATTTTCATACTTTGACTTTTGAACTAAAAATAAAAAGTTGACTTTATCCAACTTTGGATCCAATTTTATCACTGATGATGATGTTAAATGATGGAACAAGTGTAATGCAAACAATGTTTAACACTTTTGAACACAAAACAATGATTTGCTAAACCTAAAACTACAATTAAAGGAGAGATGGATTTAAGTTAAATATTGACTTTGTGCTTATATATACTCAAAATTTTGACAGATATGATCTCAATAGAACTCAACCAACTTGAAACAAAAGGATTTGTTCAATAAACTAGCCTCTACAATAGATTAATAATTAATACCAAACACCCCTTTACACTACTGTTAAACAAGTAAAACTGATTAAAACACTAATCCACTTGATATTAATGATCAAACCAAGTATAACTATCCTAAATACAGCTATTTGAACAAGATTTGCACTGGTTTAGACAGTAAACACAGATTATGCTTATAAACTAAATGACAACTTACAAGATTTCCAATAGCCACTATGGCTTGAATCCAAGAACCAGAGAACTACTACCCTAAGTATCAACCCAAGTGAATCTAAATCAACCCATTTGAATTGCTGCATCAACCCCTAACCATTTCCATACCCATTTGCTCACCCAGTTGACTTTTGTTGATCCGGATTCAAAATGAATGGAAACTTGAATTTGAGCTTGTACAATGCTTTCACAAGCTCATTTAAGCTATTAGACCGTAAAATAAAGCTAGTTGAAGCTTTTATCTTAGAATTTGAAATAGAAAAATTCAACAGTAAACATGAATGGTGAATTGTGATCACAAAATGATTTTGATGCTTGAGATTAAATGAAATACACTAGAACACTTGAGTTTAATACATTTTAACAAAATAATACAATTCTAACACTGGAAATAATAACTTGACATAAAAACGACATTAAGAAATTTTAAGCTAAAATTCTACACCCTTCATTGCTTCCTTTCTCTGTCTTTTATAATCCAAAGCTATTTTCTCTCACTTCTGAACATTTCCCAACAATCTAAGCCATTGGATTTGCTCAAAATGATCTCAACCATTCAAACATGTTTTGGCCAAATCTTAAGGCGATGTGATGAGGTAGAGTGAGGGGTTGGGGGAGCATTAATTGAACCTTGGATGTTAGCTAAGGTGGAGGGGACATGGTGAAGTGGAATGGAGGCTGGGTTGGTGTGTTGGTGGCTGGGCATGGTGGAGTAGCAGATGAGGGGAGGGAAATGGGGAAAGGGTGATGGGTTTGATGGCTCAATTTATATTATAAAAGGGGGTCAAATGAATTATGACAGGGGTCACAAGTAAAGGCGTGGTCATATGGGTTTGATAGGGTCCAAATGGGAGATAAAAGGTTTTAAATCACAAGGACCTTTGTTGTCAAATCAAAATAGAGGACCTATTCTGCCAATTCTGCCAAGTTGCTTCAAGGGACCATAATTGACAATCTCAATAAGTACAAGGACCAAACTTGCCAATTTGCCATTTTCCAGGGGCCATTTCTGCCAAATTTCAAACTTGAAGGACTAAACTTGTAATTTCTCAAACTTTGTATGTTTTTCACCAAAGGACTTATTTTGACAACTTTTGATTTAAAAAGGACCTTTGGTGAATTTTGCTTTTGAAATTATGGCTCAGGGACTATTTTTGACAATTTATGAAACTTGGGGGACTAAAACTGCCAATTATGCAAATTTTGCTCATTTTTCATCAGATTTTAAACATTTTGCATCTGAAACATATAAAATGCCATTTTGAGATATTTTCAGTGTTTTGATGCATTTCTGAGCATCTTTAACCGTTTTGCAGTTCAGATTTGACTAAAAATGATGAGTATTTACACACTCATCAAGACCTATACCATTTAAAAGAGCTTACAGAAAAGTGTTTAAAGGGTCAAATGCGTTGTAAAAACACTAGCTTGCCTCATGTAAAATATGTCCACGTTTGGCCCTGTTATCGCCCAAAACCAACAAAAGGCACTTAACCCCCCTACTTTAGAAAATCATTGCGACCAAACCGTAAGAGCTTAATAACTCTAGTTTGACCCATTAGAAATACTACCGGACAAACTCTTGAAGGGATCAAGAACATAGTAAAAACCTTTTAAGGCCTCGCTTTTATTCACCCGCACTTTTATCCATCTAGGCCAAAAACTAGTAAATTTTTCTTATAAAATTTCAAGAATAAAAATAGTAAGTTTTGTAAGATAAAGTTTTTCTTGGACTAAAAATGTAATTTCTGTGAAGTTAATTATACAAGGGCTGATTTTGTCAATAACCCATAGTTGAGGGTTTAAAGTGTCATTTTTGAAAGTGCAAGGGTAAAAACCGTAAATATTTAAAATTATAACATTTTGGAACATATCATGTTTAACAACTTGGGTTTCGATAAAATTTATTAACAATCATCCGAGCCATAAAAATAAGTATGATAAGTATTGCTAATTTTTGAAGAGACTTCATGTTACCTAACTAACGATAAAGCATCGTTATCACATAAACTTGAATTATGATATACTAACTCAGGTCACGAGTCGGAGCAGTTTATCAACTTTGCTTAATTTGTTTTCCATCCGACTATCAGAACATCGAGGTGAGTTCGTAGCCCCACTTTTACTCGTTGAATTGTTTTATAAACTCTTTGGATGAGATACATGCTCAACTACTTGCTTACATTTTCACAAGTACTCTATACTTTTACATACTACTATGATTTCATAATCACACTTTACACGTTTTGCTACAAACTTGAACACAATTACTATCTGTATGCGATCCTGATTGTTATTGCCTAAGTTATACACTGTTGCCACTAAAAGTCCCTTATACCATGAACCATTAATCACTTAAGTAGGAACGAATATAGTGAATAGATCTATTGGCAGTTGACACCCCATTTGTGTTAGCCGGATAGGTAACCAAATGCACTTTATTTGAGAATACTAGGAGAATGGCAAACTCCTACCAGAGGGCATTGTTGCTCACATCATTATTATGATGTTTGTAACTTACGTCATTATTATGACGCGTTCGTGTTAAGGTTTGCATTCATGAGACTTAAGGCAATATATACTATGTTGCAATTATACAAATGCTGCAACTACTAAATTTATGGGTGGAACAACGTGGCCCAACCTTGAAACTTGTGTTCAATTGATTTGCATACAAACTATATGGATTCACTCAACTTTTGACCCGGTTAGGGCAAACAAATGACTATGGATGCATAACAACGTAATCCACTACTTATTTCATCGATATTTGTATTTATTACAATAATCAAACTATTGAACTCAACTATTTTATCTATAAACTCTATGAACTCACCAACCTTTGTGTTGACACTTTTAGCATGTTTATCTCAGGTTCATAATTTACGAGGATGGCACGGATACTCAAGAAGGCTATATTATCATTCGAAAACTTATTTAATAAACTGTAAAACCTCTGGGACCTCATTTTGTAAACTCTGATATTTATATAAATTGAATGATAAATATTTTAAAATGACACAATTTGAGTTCGTTTTCTATTATTATAACTGTTGAGCCATGAAGTAACACCCAATTTGGGGGTGTTACAGATTGGTATAAGAGCCTGAGTTATAGAGAAACGGGTCTAATTGAGACCTAAACTATAACTATTTTTTCACAAAAATGTTTTATAGCCTTTTCTCGCCTCCTGCGTGCCTTCCATCCTCCAGATAATTATGTGACTTCTAGACAGTTTATGCTATACAAACACTTTAGTATACCGATATATACTCTGATCACTTTATACAAAATAAACATACCTGCATATGCCTATTCTAAGGCTTTATGACTTAATCATATTTCCCCGAATCCTACTTTTTATATTTTTCAAATTTATGAAACCTTCTCAAGTCATTGTAACCAATTACAATGGTCTCTCCTACTTACCTTATTTACACTAAATATATATACTCACCAACTATTTTGAGTATTTTGGCAACTTTCCTTGATTTTCTTACTACCATCTCTAAAAGATTAGTGAAAACACTCCTTCTATACTCCCAGAACACCTAACTCGTCGATTAAGCGTGAGTGTTGAGTCGTAAATTCTTAAGTAGGATGATTTATAATGTCTTTATTTGAATGGATTGGGGCGCCTTTTTATTTAAATAAAGAAATTGTGAATCGCCGAACCATAAGTTTATATTCCTTTATTTAAATTGTTTGGGATGCCTCTCTATGTAAGTAATGGATTATAAATGAGTGGGCTTATTTGTATCTGAAACGACATAAGTATGAACTCGAAGATCACAAACTGATTCATATTCTACAAAAGCTAAAGTTCAGCAACTTTCCCTACAATCATCAAATTCTCATCTGAAATCTTCATTGTTTAAGAAAGTTTTCAACGAAATCTTCAAAACTAATAACAATCTTCATTCAAAATAAAATTTTCTTAAGTTTATTTGACCTTCGGAATAATGTTACTCACATGTAAAAACAATATTCTAACCAAAGAATACTTATCCATTTTCTACGTCCAAATTTTTTTTTTAGGAAACGATATCCTTTTATTTGCTCACAACAACTAGACAATGTGATGAAACTCACATCTTTAATAAACATAAACATCTTTATATGTAAAATTATAAAAGTTTTCAACTTTTATTTACCACTTTACGTTATTACGTTAACTTACAATTATTAAACTTTCAAGTTAAACTTTAACCATTTATTTGAGTTTACATGAAACCCTAATTTATTATAACTACGATTTTTCAAAAATAGTAAAGTACAACATTTTATACCTAGAGTACAAGTCTTTTAAGCATCGGTACAAGTTTTTAATGCATAAAGCTTAATGTTTACATAAAATCACATTATAAACCTCAATGTACCTACCTTAAAGCACATGATACAAACCAATATTTCACAAGCCCTTAAAATTGACTTTCCTAAATTTTCAAACCTAATGTACAACTCTTTAATGCTTGTGGTACAAGTATCCGATGCATAAAGGTTACTATTTATTATACATAAGCTACGTTAACCTAAGATTAAATTTAAATACATAAACTAACTTCACCTAAGCCCTAAAACCAAGTTACTACTTCACCTAGACTCCATGTACAACACACTAAGCCCTAGGTACTACCCTCTAAGCCTAAAGCCCCCCCCCCATGTTCCCTTAGTTAAAATTGAACGAGATATTTACCATATACTACATGTAATTACCCTAACCACCAATATTTACTTACACCAAAAATTAACACATCACCTTGTCCCTTGAGAATAATGCCTTGGTCAAATATTGTAGGAGGTTTTCTTGGCTAAAAACACCACCACATCACGCCACCCTCACCTTCATCACTTATCACCTCTCAAACATGTATGAACGCCTCACCTTGTCTCACATTCCCTAAACATGATGACTAGAAGGTTTAAGTAACCATAACTCTTTTACTCTATATATATCGACCACATATCCTTCATTTTCTTCACACCTCATTCGAAAACCACCAGCCCATCACACACTCAAAACTCTCTATTTTTGAGGTCTTAGTAGCAGCCAAGGAAGAGCATAGGAAAGCCTAGGAGGAAGTAAGAAGTCTTGTTCAACTTAGAAATCCACTTGGTCTCATTTTGGTTCTTGTCAAATCCCAAGCATGTAAGTCTATTAAACTCATCCTATTTCGTTTTAACTTTTAATATCAATTGCATACTGTTAAAAAGGATTTTATAAGGAAAACGTAGCAATTTGAATCACTTAAAACGAGTACACGAATCAAAAGTTATGACCAAATGAAGTTACCAAAAATTTGTCCGAAACTTTCTGTGGACAGAGGGGTCGGGCACGCAAAACGAGGCATTTCTGGTCCGTTTCATGAAAAAGTTAAAGTACGAGAGTTGTCCGGAACGATGTTTTCTTTGAAAACTCAGCTTCACGAGGCCAGAAAACGCATAACGAACTCATAATTTAATAAAAATCCCAACAGCTGTTATATATGTGTTACAAAAACAGGCTAACCCCCCTACTTGCGCCCCATTTATTTGCATCATGTTAAAGGTATTAGGGTTAACCAAAGTACCGCTGTAAACACCACCTAGGAAACTCTAGAACACCCCCATAACCCGGTTGAAAAGCCTAGTCGACATGCTTAAAAAATCCCTGAATTATGGCTAAAAGTCCTAAACACCAAAAGTATTTTATAACAGGTATGTGGGGAAAACTCGGGATTTTTGATAAATTTTATTATGAACTATCCTAGAAACATTAGATATGAGTAAAACAACATTTTTCAAGGTTGCATGCAGAAGATATAAAGTTTTATGGTTAAAAAACGAGAATTGCAATTTGGCAAGATTAGCCTAAGTAGCCTTTTTCCGTAATTAATATCTAACTAATTAAGGGTTTGCAAAAAAACGAGATTTACACTGTTTTAAAGGGATCGCTGCAAGGATTTTAACGCCCCAATAATGTCTTTAAAAGCACTTATAGTCTCTTTTATAATCAGCCACAAAGAAGGTGACTCGCGGAAATTTTCGTAAAAAGGCCTTGCATGCACTTTCCAAAAATTGAGTCGTAGGAGTTATAGAATGATGGGTAATAACTTAAAAAGAGTTAATAAACATATTAAAATGTCCCTAGGTGACGCCGTAAAAGTTAATGGGTTAAAAATGACTTTTTCTTAAAACGCGACGTGGCCAGGTGACCATGTTCACGGATTTGTTTCTCCCTAACCAAGTGACCACGTTTGGCCCTGTTATCGCCCAAAACCAACAAAAGGCACTTAACCCCCCTACTTTAGAAAATCATTGCGACCAAACCGTAAGAGCTTAATACCTCTAGTTTGAACCATTAGAAATACTACCGGACAAACTCTTGAAGGTATCAAGAACATAGTAAAAAGCTTTTAAGGCCTCGCTTTTATTCACCCGCACTTTTATCTATCTAGGCCAAAAACTAGTAAATTTTTCTTATAAAATTTCAAGAATAAAAATAGTAAGTTTTGTAAGATAAAGTTTTTCTTGGACTAAAAATGTAATTTCTGCGAAGTTAATTATACAACGGCTGATTTTGTCAATAACCCATAGTTGAGGGTTTAAAGTGTCATTTTTTAAAGTGCAAGGGTAAAATCCGTAAATATTTAAAATTATAACATTTTGGAAAATATCATGTTTAACAACTTGGATTTCGATAAAATTTATTAACAATCATCCGAGCCATAAAAATAAGTATGATAAGTATTGCTAATTTTTTAAGAGACTTCATGTTACCTAACTAACGATAAAGCATCGTTATCACATAAACTTGAATTATGATATACTAACTCAGGTCACGAGTCGGAGAAGTTTATCCACATTACTTAATTTGTTTTCCATCCAGACTACTGTAACATCGAGGTGAGTTCGTAGCCCCACTTTTACTCATTGAATTGTTTTATAAACACTTTGGGGGAGATATATGCTCAACTACTTGCTTACATTTTCACAAGTACTCTTAACTTTTACATACTACTATGATTTCATAATCACACTTTACACGTTTTGCTACAAACTTGAACACAATTACTATCTGTATGCGATCCTGATTGTTATTGCCTAAGTTATACACTGTTGCCACTAAAAGTCCCTCATATCATGAACCATTAATCACTTGCGAGTGAACGCGAATATAGTTAATAGATCTATTGGCAGTTGACGCCCCATTTGTGTTAGCCGGATAGGTAACCAAATGCACTTTATTTTAGAATACTAGGAGAGTGGCAAACTCCTACCAGAGGGCATTGTTGCTCACATCATTATTATGATGCTTGTAACTTAAGTCATTATTATGACGCGTTCGTGTTAAGGTTTGCGTTCATGAGACTTAAGGCAATATGTACTATGTTGCAAAGATACAAATGCTGCAACTACTAAATTTATGGGTGCAACAACGTGGCCCAACCTTGAAACTTGTGTTCAACTGATTTGCATACAAACTCTATGGATTCACTCAACTTTTGACCCGGTTAGGGCAAACAAATGACTATGGATGCATAACAACGTAGTCCACTACTTATTTCATCAATATTTGTATTTATTACAATAATCAAACTATTGAACTCAACTATTTTATCTATAAACTCTATGAACTCACCAACCTTTGTGTTGACATTTTTAGCATGTTTATCTCAGGTTCATAATTTACAAGGATGGCACGGAAGGGCACAGATACTCAAGAAGGCTATATTATCATTCGAAAACTTATTTAATAAAATGTAAAACCTCTGGGACCTCATTTTGTAAACTCTGATATTTATAGAAATCGAATGATAAATCTTTTAAAACGACACAATTTGAGTTCGTTTTCTATTATTATAACTGTTGAGCCATGAAGTAACACCCAGCTTGAATACCGCTGCGTATCACGAAATTTGGGGGTGTTAAAGATTGGTATAAGAGCCTCAGTTATAGAGAAATGGGTCTAATTGAGACCTAAACTATAACTACTTTTTCACAAAAATGTTCTATAGCCTTTTCGCTCTCCGTGCCTTCCATCCTCCAGGTAATTATGTGACTTCTAGGCAGTTTATGCTATACAAACACTTTAGTATACTGATATACACTTCTGATCACTTTATACAAAATAAACATACCTGCATATGCCTATTCTAAGGCATTATGACTTAATCATATTTCCCCGAGCATGTACCTACTTTTATATTTTTCAAATTTATGAAACCTTCTCAAGTCATTGTAACCAATTACAATGGTGTCTCCTACTTACCTTATTTACACTAAATATATATACTCACCAACTATTTTGAGTATTATAGCAACTTTCCTTGATTTTCATACTACCATCTCTAAAAGATTAGTGTAAACACTCCTTCTATACTCGCAGAACACCTAACTCATCGATTAAGTGTGAGTGTTGAGTGATAAATTCTTAAGTAGGATGATTTATAATGTCTTTATTTGAATGGATTGGGACGCCTTTTTATTTAAATAAAGAAATTGTGAATCGTCGAACCATAAGTTTATATTCCTTTATTTACATTGTTTAGGACGCCTCTCTATGTAAGTAATGGATTATAAATGAGTGGGCTTATTTGTATCTGAAACGACATAAGTATGAACTCGAAGATCACAAACTGATTCATAATCTACAAAAGCTAAAGTTCAACAACTTTCCCTACAATCATCAAATTCTCATCCGAAATCTTCATTGTTTAAGAAAGTTTTCAACGAAATCTTCAAAAACTAATAACAATCTTCATTCAAAATAAAATTTTCTTAAGTTTATTTGACCTTCGGAATAATGTTACTCACATGTAAAAACAATAAATTCTAAAGTGAAACCACATTTCATCCTCATTACTTCAACATTTAACATGGACTGAATCTCGGGACGAGATTCAATTTAAGGGGGTGAGACTGTAACCACCGGTAAATTTCACCTCGTATTAAACTAATATAATATTCTAACGAAAGAATACTTTTCCATTTTCTACGTCCCAAATTTTTTTTTTTAGGAAACGATATCCTTTTATTTGATCACAAGAACTAGCCAATGTGATGAAACTCACATCTTTAATAAACATAAACATCTTTATATGTAAAACTATAAAAGTTTTCAACTTTTATTTACCACTTTACGTTATTACGTTAACGTACAATTATTAAACTTTCAAGTTAAACGTTAACCATTTATTTGAGTTTACACGAAACCCTAATTTTTTATAACTACGATTTTTCATAAATAGTAAAGTACAACATTTTATACCTAGAGTACAAGTCTTTTAAGCATGGGTACAAGTACTTAATGCATAAAGCTTAATGTTTACATAAAATCACATTATAAACCTCAATGTACCTACCTTAAAGCACATGATACAAACCAATATTGCACTAGCCCTTAAAATTGACTTTCCTAAATTTTCAAACCTAATGTAAAACTCTCTAATGCTTGTGGTACAAGTATCCGATGCATTAAGGTTACTTATTTAATATACATAAGCTACATTAACCTAAGATTAAATTTAAATACATAAACTAACTTCACCTAAGCCCTAAACCAAGTTACTACTTCACCTAGAGTCCATGTACAACACACTAAGCCCTAGGTACTACCCTAATCAAGCCTAACGCCCCCCCATGTTACCTTAGTTAAAATTGAACTAGACATTTACCATATACTACATGTAATTACCCTAACCACCAATATTTACTTACACCAAAAATTTACACATCATCTTGTCCCTTGAGAAGAATGCCTTGGTCAAATATTGTAGGAGGTTTTCTTGGCTAAAAACACCACCACATCATGCCACCTTCACCTTCATCACTTATTACCTCTCAAACATGTATGAACACCTGACCTTGTCTCACATTCCCTAAACATGATGACTAGAAGGTTTAAGTAACCATAACTCTTTTACTCTATATATATCGACGACATATCCTTCATTTTCTTCACACCTCATTCGAAAACCACCAACCCACCACACACTCAAAACTATTTGATTTTGAGGTCTTAGTAGCAGCCAAGGAAGAGCATAGGAAAGCCTAGGAGGAGGGAAGAAGTCTTGTTCAAAAATTTGTCTGAAACTTTCTGTGGACAGAAGGGTCGGGCACGCAAAACGAGGCATTTCTGGTCCGTTTTATGAAAAAGTTAAAGCACGAAAGTTGTCCAGAACGACGTTTTCTTCAAAAACTCAATGGCACGAGGCCAGAAAACGCATAACGAACTCATAATTTAATAAAAATCCCAACATCTGTTATATATATGTTACAAAAACAGCCTAACCCCCCTACTTGCGCCTCATTTATTTGCATCATGTTAAAGGTATTAGGGTCAACCAAAGTACCGTTGTAAACACCACCTAGGACACTCTAGAACGCCTCCCATAACCCGTTGAAAATCCTAGTTGCCATGCTTAAAAAAACAGCCTTCATTATGGCTAAAAGTCCTAAACACCAAAAGTATTTTATAACAAGTTTGTGGGGAAAACTCGGGATTTTTGATAAATTTGATTATGAACTATCCTAGAAACATTAGATATGAGTAAAACAACATTTCGCAAGGTTGCATGCAAAAGACATAAATTTTTATGGTTTAAAAACGAGAATTGCAATTTGGCAAGATTAGCCTAAGTAGCCCTTTTCCGTAATTAATATCTTACTATTTAAGGGGTAGCAAAAAAATGAGATTTACCCCGTTTTAAAGGGATCGCTGCAAGGATTTTAACGCCCCAATAATGTCTTTAAAATTACTTATAGTCTCTTTTATAATCAGCCACAAAGAAGGTGACTCGTGGAAATTTTCGTAAAAAGGCCTTGCATGCACTTTTCAAAAATTGAGTCGTAGGAGTTATAGAATGATGGGTAATGACTTAAAAAGAGTTAATAAACATATTACAATGTCCCTACGTGACACCGTAAAAGTTAATGGGTTAAAAATGACTTTTTCTTAAAACGCGACGTGGCCAAGTGACCATGTTCACGGACTTGTTTCTCCGTAACCAAAGATGACTAGGATATGAGACCTATACCATTTAGAAGAGCTTATAGCAAAGTGTTTAAAGGGTCAAATGTGTTGTAAAAACACTAGATTTCCTCGTGTAAAATCTGTCCACGTTTGGCCCTGTTATCACCCAAAACCAATAAAAGGCACTTAACCCCCCTACTTTAGAAAATCATTGCGACCAAACCGTAAGAGCTTAAGACCTCTAGTTTGAACCATTAGAAATAATACCGGACAAACTCTTGAAGGGATCAAGAACATAGTAAAAAACTTTTAAGGCCTCGCTTTTATTCACCCGCACTTTTATCCATTTAGGCCAAAAACTAGTAAATTTTTCTTATAAAATTTCAAGCATAAAAATTGTAAGTTTTGTAAGATAAAGTTTTTCTTGGACTAAAAATGTAATTTCTGTGAAGTTAATTATACAAGGGTTGATTTTGTCAATAACCCATAGTTGAGGGTTTAAAGTGTCATTTTCGAAAGTGCAAGGGTAAAAACAGTAAATATTTAAAATTATAACATTTTGGAACATATCATGTTTAACAACTTGGGTTTCGTTAAAATTTATTAACAATCATCCGAGCCATAAAAATAAGTATGATAAGTATTGCTAATTTTTGAAGAGACTTCATCTTACCTAACTAACGATAAAGCATCGTTATCACATAAACTTGAATTCAAATACTAAAAACATGATATACTAACTCAGGTCACGAGTTGGAGCAGTTTATCAACTTTATTAATTTTTTTCCATCCAGACTACTGTAACATCGAGGTGAGTTCGTAGCCCCACTTTTACTCGTTGAATTGTTTTATAAACTCTTTAGGGGAGATACCTGCTCAACTACTTGATTACATTTTCACAAGTACTCTATACTTTTACATACTACTATGATTTCATAATAACACTTTACACGTTTTGCTACAAACTTGAACACAATTACTATCTGTATGCGATCCTAATTGTTATTGCCTAAGTTATACATTGTTGCCACTAAAAGTCCCTCATATCATGAACCATTAATCACTTGCGAGTGAACGCGAATATAGTGAATAGATCTGTTGGCTTGACGCCCCATTTGTGTTAGCCGGATAGGTAACCAAATGCACTTTATTTGAGAATACTAGGAGAATGGCAAAATCCTACCAAACGGCATTGTTGCTCACGTCATTATTATGATGTTTGTAATTTACATCATTATTATGATGCATTCATGAGACTTACGGCAATATATACTATGTTGCAATGATACAAATGTCGCAACTACTAAATTTATGGGTGCAACAACGCGCCCAACCTTCAAAACTTGTGTTCAACTGATTTGCATACAAACTCTATGGATTCACTCAACTTTTGACCTGGTTAGGGCAAACAAATGACTATGGATGCATAACAACGTAGTCCACTACTTATTTCATCGATATTTGTATTTATTACAATAATCAAACTATTGAACTCAACTATTTTATCTATAAACTCTATGAACTCACCGACCTTTGTGTTGACACTTTTAGCATGTTTATCTCAGGTTCATAATTTACGAGGATGGCACAAGAAGCACCGGATACTCAAGAAGGCTATATTATCATTCGAAAACTTATTTAATAAACTGTAAAACCTCTGGGACCTCATTTTGTAAACTCTGATATTTATATAAATCGAATGATAAATCTTTTAAAACGACACAATTTGAGTTCTTTTTCTATTATTATAACTGTTGAGCCATGAAGTAACACCCAACTTGAATTCCGTTGCGTATCATGAAATTTGGGGGTGTTACAGTTCATATCATCAAACCATCATATCTTCCATCATTTGATCTGTAAACTCCAAGTTTATGCAAAGAAGTTTCAAGTAGTAAGTTACTACATCAAATCTCTAGCAAGTTTAAGTGATCTTCTTGAGTTTAGATCCACTCAAGTCACTTAGTACTTCATCACCAACACTTCAAGATCACGAGGTGCCAAGGTGTGGAAAGCTAGCTCAATCCAAGGTCCTAAGTGTTCAATCAAAGTCCGATCCTTACTAGTTACTCCTTTCTTAATTGAAAGCCAAAAGTTGTAACCAACTAATCACCACCATCATCTCATCTTTATTATTCATAATATTAACAATTTCATGCTATATATATAGTTCCTATGTTGATTCATGATGTACATATACTCAATCACATGTTGGAGCAGTTTATCAACTTTATTAATTTTTTTCCATCCAGACTACTGTAACATCGAGGTGAGTTCGTAGCCCCACTTTTACTCGTTGAATTGTTTTATAAATTCTTTAGGGGAGATACCTTCTCAACTACTTGCTTACATTTTCACAAGTACTCTATACTTTTACATACTACTATGATTTCATAATAACACTTTACACGTTTTGCTACAAACTTGAACACAATTACTATCTGTATGCGATCCTAATTGTTATTGCCTAAGTTATACATTGTTGCCACTAAAAGTCCCTCATATCATGAACCATTAATCACTTGCGAGTGAACGCGAATATAGTGAATAGATCTGTTGGCAGTTGACGCCCCATTTGTGTTAGCCGGATAGGTAACCAAATGCACTTTATTTGAGAATACTAGGAGAATGGCAAAATCCTACCAAACGGCATTGTTGCTCACGTCATTATTATGATGTTTGTAATTTACATCATTATTATGATGCATTCATGAGACTTACGGCAATATATACTATGTTGCAATGATACAAATGCTGCAACTACTAAATTTATGGGTGCAACAACGTGGCCCAACCTTCAAAACTTGTGTTCAACTGATTTGCATACAAACTCTATGGATTCACTCAACTTTTGACCTGGTTAGGGCAAACAAATGACTATGGATGCATAACAACGTAGTCCACTACTTATTTCATCGATATTTGTATTTATTACAATAATCAAACTATTGAACTCAACTATTTTATCTATAAACTCTATGAACTCACCGACCTTTGTGTTGACACTTTTAGCATGTTTATCTCAGGTTCATAATTTACGAGGATGGCACGGAAGGGCACGGATACTCAAGAAGGCTATATTATCATTCGAAAACTTATTTAATAAACTGTAAAACCTCTGGGACCTCATTTTGTAAACTCTGATATTTATATAAATCGAATGATAAATCTTTTAAAACGACACAATTTGAGTTCTTTTTCTATTATTATAACTGTTGAGCCATGAAGTAACACCCAACTTGAATTCCGTTGCGTATCATGAAATTTGGGGGTGTTACAGTTCATATCATCAAACCATCATATCTTCCATCATTTGATCTGTAAACTCCAAGTTTATGCAAAGAAGTTTCAAGTAGTAAGTTACTACATCAAATCTCTAGCAAGTTTAAGTGATCTTCTTGAGTTTAGATCCACTCAAGTCACTTAGTACTTCATCACCAACTCTTCAAGATCACGAGGTGCCAAGGTGTGGAAAGCTAGCTCAATCCAAGGTCCTAAGTGTTCAATCAAAGTCCGATCCTTACTAGTTACTCCTTTCTTAATTGAAAGCCAAAAGTTGTAACCAACTAATCACCACCATCATCTCATCTTTATTATTCATAATATTAACAATTTCATGCTATATATATAGTTCCTATGTTGATTCATGATGTACATATACTCAATCACATGTTTTAATTCACATATTGTCGTAAAAGTAACAAACTAGTAAACTAGTCATATTCTACACATTTGAGACCATTAAAACCAATCACATATGGACATTTTAACTTACATAATATGGTAGACAAGATAAAAAGGTAAACATATCAACTTGAATCACCCGAAACGGACAAACGAGTCAAAATTTATGGCCAAAAGAAGTTAGCGAAACAAAAACGCCGAAACTGCCTAACACAAGTTGCTAAGCAGCTGTTCGTTTTGAAAGTGGTACTTCTGGTCCGAATCATCAAAAAGTTAAAACACGAAAGTTGTCAGGAACGATGTTTTCCTTCAATCACCAAGAAGCTCAAAACCTAAAAACGCTTAAACAGGCCATTATTCTTTCAAAAACTGAAACTGCCTTATATATAGTTTCACAACTATACTTTTGTCACAACTAAAAGCAAAACCAAGTTATTTTCATAGCTAGTTACATATTAACTTAACAAAACATCATTTAATCATTGAAATAGTGTTTTCACAAGTAACGGAAAAATGACCATTTTACCCTTTCCGACGATTTTTACGAAAACTTCATTCTTGAACATGTTAATAAGTTGTACTCACTAGTAAACAATGAGAACTTGTAAAAAACTAGATATTTACTAAAAACATAACAAACTTTATGGTATAACAATCTTCATTCAAAATCTATGTTTTGTCTACTAAGTGTTACAAAACTAGGGAGCTTCATGTGAGGGGTTTCATTTGAGTAAAACGTATCGACGAGTTGCTGGATTTACGATTTAAAGTTTCCTAGCTCCTCGAACGTTTACTACATGACCTCTGAATTGTGATTTCCCGAACGGTAGTACGATATATATAAACTAAACACGTTTTCACAACTCGACCATTTCTGTAAAAGACATACATAACTGCCATCTACTACATCATGATCAACATAGAGACGTATATAGGATGGTTAATGTTTTCCTAAACATTACTCCAAACTTAAGTCGCAACATCCTATTCTAGGTTGCTATTAGAAGTACTCACGGCATATCCATCATTCTCATTATACATTTGCTATCATTTACTTTGAGGTGAGTTCATAGCCCCTCTTTTTATTACTTAATTATTTTACAAACCCTTGGGGGAGATACATTTTATTTTAAATCGAACACATTGCTTTCAAATTATACTTGAATATATTAGTTGCACTAAGTACTACTATTGCCAAAGTCCCTATTATCATGAACCATTAATCACTTGTGAGTGAACGCGAATAATGTGGATAGATCTATCGGGAATGACAAATCCCGTTTGTGTTGACCGGGTAGCCAAACAAACGCACTCTATTTGAAGATCCATAGGTTTAATGGCAAATTACCTATTAGGGCATCGGTTACTATTATATGACAGCTGTTAACGTTTCGGTATCATGAGCTTAGTGCAATAATATCTATTTTGTTTTCAGACCATTGGTGTGAGTCTATAGCTCACACTACCAACATAATGTGTTCAACCATCAAACAAACTCTATGAATTTCACTCAACCTCTTTGTTGAAAGTTTTAAGCATGTATTTCAGGTCCATAACGTCGGAAGCTGGCATGGAGGAGCACAGATGTAACACCCCCAAAATATCACAGCGGAAGATTGTGTCATTGGGGTGCTACTTCATAATACAAAGTACAAGTTATAGAAAACGACCTCTA
This sequence comes from Chrysanthemum makinoi, assembly GCA_910596185.1. Classification (NCBI taxonomy): domain Eukaryota; kingdom Viridiplantae; phylum Streptophyta; class Magnoliopsida; order Asterales; family Asteraceae; genus Chrysanthemum; species Chrysanthemum makinoi. The sequence continues at coordinate 136,492,654 of OU343216.1, forward strand.
AATGAGACGTTTTGAAAAGTTACCATTCGATTAATGAAATCAGAGTTACAAACTATGAGGTCCCAAAGTATAATATATAAATGTTTACAAAATATTTCGAATGGTAAATTATAAAAGCGTAAGTCTTCAAAATATGTCGTGCGACTCTATGCTTCAAACTCTAGCTATCGCCTTATGACCTGAGATAAACATGCTAAAAAGTGTCAATGCAATGGTTGGTGAGTTCATAGAGTTTGTTTTGAATAATTTGAAAAGCCTTTAAAGAATGTTCACACAGCAAAGGCATTGTAAATCCACTCAGTTCCAAGTTTCGCCCATACAAAACTTGCAACCTGTGTGTTTACAACCCACTGCTAAAATATAGCACGTCAATCATGTATGCATGTATCATAGTAGTTAAAAAGTATAAATGTCACCACAAGGGTCTTCCAACAACTTAATTTGGGATGTATCTAATTTAATAGCCTTCCAACAACTTAATTTGGAGCCACTAAATTAATGGTCATCCAACAACTTAATTTGGAATGTATCTAATTTAATAGTCTTCCAACAACTTAATTTGGAGCCACTGAATTTCACGTTACCACAAGGGTCTTCCAACACCTTAATTTGGGATGTATCTAATTTAATAGCCTTCCAACAACTTAATTTGGAGCCACTAAATTAATGGTCATCAAACAACTTAATTTGGAGCCACTGAATTGCACATACTGGGAGCCTATTCCCAAAGATTAATGGTCATCCAACAATTTAATTTGGAGCCACTAAGTTAATGGTCATCCAACAACTTAATTTGGAGCCACTAAGTTGAATAACGCAATTAAGTATAATGCACTCAAGAATAACGCAAATAAGTTAAACACAATCATGTATAACGCAATCAAGTATGATGCAATCATGTATAATGCAATCAAGTATAATGCAATCAAGTATAATGTTTTGAGTATTTGTAAAAGTAAAAGAAAATAGTTGAGCATGTATCTCCCCTAAAGAGTTTGTAAAACAAGTATTAAAAGAGTAGGGGCTATGACTCATGGTAATCCTTAAAAGTTTAGAATACTTGTGAAAGTAAATGAAAATAGTTGAGCATGTATCTCCCCCAAAAGTATTTCAAAACGTATAAAAGTAGGGGCTATGAAACTCACGATAATCAGTAAAAGTTTAACGTACTTATGAAAGTAAATGAAAATATTTGAGCATGTATCTCCCCCAAAGAGTTTATAAAACAATTGAAAATGGGGCTATGAAACTCACCTTAGAATGATATCACAACGTATAATGGAATCGATGGATAAGCCTGGAAGTCTCTACGTATAACCTAGAATATGATGTCAACTCTTAGGTTCGGAATAATGCCAAAGAAAACATGAACGAGCCAGTATATGCCATTATATTGATCATGACGTAGTATATGTACGTTTGTTTGTAGAAATGTTTTAGTTTGTATATCTCATACTACCGTTCGGGCCATCATAATTCAGAGGTCATGCAGTAAACGTTCGAGGAGCTAGGACACTTTAAATCGTAAATCTAGCAACTCGTCGATCCGTTTACCCAAATGAACCCGTCACATGAAGTTCCCTAGTGTTGTAGTGCTCAATACGTAAAACATGTATTTTTGATTACTTGATTATATGATATATTAAGAGTTTATAAATACAATAAATAAACTAACAAAGTTTATAAGTATTTAAATAAGTTTGAGTTATATATACTTACCTTAAAATAGAATGCTTGAGTATTATGGAAAAATAAAATATTAACTGAGCTTTGACGTAGACTTTGTAATCTTTGAAAACCCGCGACTATTAGAAGATTATAACAACGCCTTCTTGAGAACCCGAAGAAGAAAAGAAGATTATAACGACGTCTTTTTGGAGACTTGAAGATATTTGAAGATTATAACGACTCTTTCTTGAAAACTTCCTAGAACGAAGATCAAACGCTAGTTTTTCTTCAAGAACACATGAATGTTCTTACATGATTTATAAGAAATGCCTTAGGTTTAGGAATTTAGATGATAAGAAGGGATGGTGCAAGAAATTATGAAGGTTTATGCTTGGTATTTATAGGCTAGAGATTTTAGTTAACTATATACTGGTTAAAAACTAACCATGGTTAAATTTACACATGTAAACGATCTAAAGGAAGCATGCTTAGGATTTTGACACCAAGGTGATGAATCCCCTCCCTAATTTCGTTCATGATAAGATAGGATGACTTTGGTGGATAGTTTTGGTATTATCTTGGTTACGGAGTGAGTTTTGGTTCCGTTAAATGCTAACCGAAGCCATAAAAGGTAAAACTGGGTATCGTAAAAATATGAAACTTGTAGGAATGATGAAACTTATCATTATACTCTATCTAAAAATATAAAATGGGTGATAAGTCTTATTGGGTGCAAAAACGCTGCTTAAAGCTGGAAATACGGGTCAAAAACGCGTAATTCGCAGTTTGTCGGAAAAGAACGAAATTTCGGGGAAACGACCGTGAATTTATTTAGAGTAGACTAAAATTAGTCTGAAAGTGATATTAGATGTCAAACTTTGGTTTTCGTCGTACGCGGGATAACTTAACAGTTATTCGTGAAGTTTAAAAATTACGCGATTTAAGAAAAAGGTAGAACGTGCAAGGTTAATTTCTTTATGGTCAAAGGAGGAGGGAAATATGTTTGAATTTTCCAAAAATGTAAAATTTTCTAAAAGTCTTAGGAAATACAGTGCAGGAATCGTTAAGTCTGGATGTAAGTAGAATTGTTTAAAACGTAAGTTTAGTTTTGTTCTGCGCTGGGCTTATTTGGTAACATAAAAATAATAAATCTTAAAAATTCTCAAATTAATCATGAGTGATCTAAAAATTTATCTGATGTGAGGAAAATTATCAGAGTTGTTTTTTGTTATGCGTGTGATGTTTAAACGGTGGACCGTCCAAAACAAAACTTTAAAACGATGTTTTCTTAATAACTTTTGCGAAAATGATCTAACGATTGTCGAACTCTCAGGTCATTACTAAAATAATTTATCTTACGAGAATGTGAAATAAAAATTTCAGGAGTGAATAGTAAAAAGTGAATAGTAGCCGTGAATAGTAAAAATGAATAGTGACCCGAAAATGCGAATTGTTACAACAGATACTCAAGAAGGCTATAAATATTTTATCATTCACAAGACATCAAAAGACTTTATATTGATGCATTTTGTAAACAATGGAACCAACTGGGACCTCATTTTTGTAAACTCTGATATTTATATAAATCGAATGATAAATCTTTTAAAATGACTCCATTAGAGTTCGTTTTCTATTGTTATGACTGTTGTGCCATGAAGTAACACCCAGTTTGAATTCCGCTGCGTATCACGAAGTTGGGGGTGTTACAGATTGGTATCAGAGACTTAATTATAGAGACACGGGTCTATTTGTGACCTAAACTATAACTACTTTTACAAAAAAAAACATTTTATAGCCTTCCGTTCTCCGTGCCTTCCATCCTCCATACGATTATGTGACTTCTAAGCATTTTAAGCTATACAAACATACTAGTATACTGATATATACACTCGACATAATTTCAATCATAAACAAAGTACTCAACATATATGCGTATGCCTATTCTAAGGCATTACAGCACAATCATATTTTCCCAATCTCCCAATCATGCATCTACTCAAGCATTTTAGGATTACGAAACTTCCTCCAAGACATTGTAACTGACTACAATGGCCTTTCCTACTTCCCAGACATTGTGAGATACAATGGTCTCATTCATTTTTTCAGGACACTGTAAAAACTACAGTGGTCTCTATTACATTCTCAGACACTGTAAATCCTACAGTGGTCTCTATTACATTCTCAGACACTTTAAATCCTACAGTGGTCTCTATTACATTCTCAGACACTGTAAATCCTACAGTGGTCTCATTCATTTCTCAAGACATTGTGAGTACACAATGATCTCTCATTTATTTCTCAAGACATTGTGAGTAAACAATTATCTCTCTATCATTTATCAAGACATTGTGAGTTACACAATGATCTCTCCATCATTTCTCAAGACATTGTGAGTTGCACAAATGGTTTAATCTACTTCATAGACATTGTAAGTTATACAAAGTCTATAAAAATTATCTTAAAAACTTTATATCACATTGTTTTACATGAAACCCGTCACAGTTTATCAATTTCCCTAATGGAAATACAAGAAATGGGATTTCTAAAAGATAAACTGACTCATCATCTACAAATGCTAAAGTTCAGCAAGTTTCTCTACATTCATCAAAATTCTCTTCTGAAACCTTCATTGTTAAAGTTCCGTGATGCTAGCCAAGTATGGACTATTTTAGAATTACTTAAGATTTCCTTTCCACACGTACCTACCCATACTATCTTCTATGCAATGGAATGTGAAAACATAGGTTACAAGTCTTTTATGGCCAGGACTTGCAACTGAATGGTTTGATATCGCCTTTGCTTAGTGGACAATTTCTCAAAATCTATGGACATAACACAAGTATACCTAATTTAGGTATTTGAAAAATTTATCGAACCTCGGCTAAATATAGCCTAATCACCTATATTTGACCTAGGGATAGTGGAACATAGTGTGATTAAGTATGTTCGACATAAATTTTTCAAACAATCAGAATAGTTATACAAGGATTATATTTAGGTTAGTTTTCTACTTAAACTCGATAAACCACCAGGATTCATTAAAAAGATCTAGAGACATGATAGTGTCTTACCACTCAGCAAAATCTTAACATCTTATTTATACTACCTAATTTCATTCTTGAAATTTTCATACATAAGATAATCCGAACTACTATCTTGGGATAGTCATCAAATCTTCTCGTCATTTCTTAGAAGTACTAGCCTGATTAGGTTTCAAGGATATCATTCCGCCATAATCCTTTAAAATTCACTTATAATTTTAAAGCAAACTTGACATCTCTAACTAAGAATACTGGTAAACATACACTACACCATTCTAATCATAAACATATCAGTTCATTATCTGAACCCTATTGTAAGTCAATATATAAAACTTCACACTATCACATTTCCTTCAAACACTAGTTGACATAAACACTATACGATATAGCATTCATCCCGAAACCACCTAAGACATGATCAACTTTGGAAATAACTTGGATAACCACTTGCCAATAGAAAGACTTTCCCTACAATGACAGTTATCACATCATTACAAACCGTTTCACATCAACAATATCTTACACCTTTGATTAACAACAGTTACCCTAACAACAACAAAAAATATTCCATTTGAGGCACTATATCGACAAAAGTGTTAGTTAACCATTTGCTGAACTAAGGTGTTTAGAGATCACCCACGAAACAACTAAGGAAACCATACAAATACAAATTAGGCTCCATGCCGCACACTATCACCAGAAACAAAGATTACATATATGTAAGGTGTTAAAATTTAACAAAAACTCCATGATGAGTGTGTAAATACTCATCATTTTTGTACAAATTAGACTGCAAAAACATCTGAAAACACTCAGAAATGTATCAAAATGATAAAAATATCACAAATAAGTGTTTTATGTGTTTTAAATGCAAAAATATCAAAATCTGGTGAAAAACATATCAAATTTGCATAATTGTCAGTTTTAGTCCCCCAAGTTTCAAAAGTTGTCAAAAACAGTCCCTGGTAAATCCAAATAAAGAAAAATATCATTTTGAGTCCCTAGGGATTCCTAAGTTGTCAAAATTGGTCCTTGAGATTCAAATTTACAAAATTACAACTTTAGTCCCTGAACTTTGAAATTTGGCAAAAATAGTCCTTGGAAAATCAAAAATGTCAAAACTAGTCCTTGTACTATTGAAGGTTGTCAGTTTTAGTCCTTGTGTTAACTTTGGAGAAATGGCAGGATTGGTCCCTCAAGATTGAAGTAATTGCAGTTTTGGTCCTTGTCTTATTAACTAAAACCTAAGACTTGTCAAAACTGCATTTGACCCTGCCACTTTACACCATTTTGGACCCCCCTGCCTTAGCCCCTGTCATTAGCTCTTTTTGAACCCCCAAGTCAAAAAGCAGATAAAACTGCTCTTTCCCTCCACCTCATGCTTCTTCCCCGACCAGTTACCTGCAACTCCACCTGCTCCATCCCATCACCTTTTCCACCCCATCATCATCACCTCCCCACTCAACCCCCCACAATTAATGCCACCCCCCCTAGTGCTAGTTTTCAGAACCCACAGGTTGAAATAACCACTTCCCGCCAAAATGAAAAAATGGCCAAAACACTCAAAGTTCTCCCATTGGCCACAAAAAGAGGTGGGATTATCTTAGAAGGCCACGTGGAGCTCAATTGGTGCATAAAAGAAGAAGAAAGACAGAGTAGAAGGCAGTAGTTAGCTTTTAAAATTTCTTGTATGTCGTTTTATTTTAAAATGTCTTAATTAGCTCTAAAATTTGTAATCTTAAGCTTTATGATACTTAAACTAAGTTGTTCAGTTATTTTAATTTATCTTAAACCTTAAATCAAAGTTTCCATTTACTTTCATGAATTCTGGTTCACTGTTGCAAATTTTCAATTCAACTCATGTTACCAAGCTTCAATAAGCTTATTTAATAAGTCAAATAGGTTTATTTAAGCTTATCTTAGCTTTTTGTAAACCTATTATCTAGTTTCAATCAAAAAAATGCTGAAGGTCAACAAAAGTCAACATGGAAGCAAAAATGGGTTCAAACAGGTTGGAAAGGGAATGGGTTGCTACAGAGATGGATTTGGGTTGGTTTTGGATTGATATAGTGTAGTAATAGGTTTGGTTTAAGCTACAAAACCAGCTGGACACTTGTAAGCTTGTTTCCCATTTTCATTTTTAATACAGTTTTAGAATTGTGCCTGTATTGAAATCTTTGGTCATTAAACAAGTTTAATCAGTAGTAATTAGTGTATTAAAGTTAGTGTAATGGGTAAGATGGGTTAAATCAGTATTTAGATTAGTTTTAAGTAGTAAAACAGTTTCAAAGGTATGTTTGGTTTTATTGTCAAAACAGTTCCAAAGGCTTAGTCAGTGGTTGCCTTTTGTTGTTTCATGTTTGTTGAGCCATTATAAACTCATGCCTGTCTTTGAATTGCATCTGCAAGCTATAATAGTCAAAATCACATGTTAACTGTCCTAGCCAATTCACTGTTGAGATTTCAAATGGCATTCTTCATCAAAGTAGCATAAAACTTGATACAATAGCTTAATTTCACTTTAACATAGCTTATAATAACATAATTAGTCAGTAAAATCAGTCCAAAGTTCAATAAAGTCAAACTAGTTTATTTTTATCAAAAGTCAAATTTCTCAAATAACTGTTTTTGAATAAAATAGATAATTTTATTGTGTACTCATTAATGAGATTTAGCTTAAATCCTTTTGGCATAATAATAATTAGCTGCTAAAGAAAAATATAAAAATACTAGGTTTTATAAAATTAGCTTATAGATAGCTTTTTAATTAGTTTCTTTTGGACCCCTTGTCTGCAAAACTGCCCTGTGCACAGATTTGGAATCCAACTTCATAAGCTCTTTTAGAGCTTATTAGTTAGCTTCAAACTTTGTAATTTAGCTTTTTAAGTAGCTTACCTAGCTGTCTCAATATTCCAAAGCTTGTTTTTCAATTTGCAGCTTATTCAATAAGCCTGCTTGTGCTTATTAGATCTGTCCATTTTTACCAAGTGTATCAGTTGGACAGTGTTCATCAATTTTTTAAAAGCTTCTCACAAGCTCAATATAGCACACCAATCTTTGTAAATTAGATTTTTAGATAGCTCAGCTAGTTAACTTGATAGTTGCATAGTTCTTTTTCAGTTCCTAGCTTATTACAATGCTTAAATTTTAGCTACAAAGTACCTATAAAACCAACAGTACCCTGTGTAACAGTGTGAGTTTTTGCTTATTAGTGCTTATTTAGTGCTTATTCAGTGTTTATTTAAGTCATTCTACCTATTTAGTTGTTAAATTAGCTTACTTAAAGTGACTTAGCTTTATTTCAGTTTAGTTTCAGCTTATTTCATAGCTTATTAGTCATTTTAACTCAACTTGTGCTTATTTCCATTTTCAAGAGTCCACTGTTGAGAAATCTTAAGCTAGTTCAGTGCTTATTAGTTGTTTTTATAAAAAGTCGTAGTTGTAAAAGTGCTTATCTTCATGTGCTTAATGAGTTTGTAAAAAGAAAAATCGAAAAAAAAAATATTTTGCAAAAAGGGGGTAGGCAGGCTCGAACCTGAGACCTCCCCCTTTGTGAGGGTGATAGTGAGTGTACCTGGAACCATTGCGCCCTTGGGTCTTTGACTGCTAGAGTTTGCACAAGTTATTCTCTTATACACGTTTTATTAGTTTAGCTTATTAAGTTTAGTTAGCTTATTTTTAGCTTATTCAAAGTAGCTTTTTCATCCTTTTCAATTTTCTTAGCTTAATATTGTTATAAAGTATTTTTACAAAAAGTTTCAGATTTTTCTCGTTATTTTTAGTATTTTTAAACATTTAATTAGTGTTTTATAGTAATTAATTCATAATAAATAATATAAAAGTCAAAAAAATATAAATCTTTTTTCTAAAATTTTCTTTTATCATATAGTACGTAATAAAATTAGTTTTACATTCATAGGCCTTTTATTTTATAAATTTTACGTTTTTGCTTGCGCTCCAGCGTAATTTTTAAACGTAACGCTCGTTTTAGTTTTAAGTAACGTTTTTAGATAATTTGAGTTTACGTTTTAGTTAATATAGTTTATTTAAGATATTTTATTTCATAAAAACACAAAAACATCATTGTAAAGATAGTGATAGCGTTTATTTAATAGATTTTAACTCTTTTATTTCTTTTAATTTGCATTTAAGTCGCTGTAATTTGTTAAATCTTTTCTTTAGGTAATTTTCCATCAAAAACCTTACTGATCACTATCCTTAGTGATCATTCTACCATCTGATCAAGTGTTTATACACCAATTCATCCTCCGTGGGACTTAACGACCTGGGAATACCCTATATTCCTCTGATCTTAAATTGTATTTGTGTTTCAGGCAGTTTTAAGTCTGTTACGGTTAGCCATTCACAAGTGGCTAGCTTGTGTGATTTGACTTGACTGTTTAGCACAGATCAAATTTTGGCGCCGCTGCCGGGGAGGCTGTAAGCGTGTTCTAAACATTTTTCAGACCCGTACTTGCACATATACCACAGTTTGTAAAAAGTTTTCTGTAAAGTTAATATAAATCAAAAAGTTCATTAACACTTTTCCTAAAGTGTTAAAAACACCAAACAAAATATAAAACAACAAAACAATCGTAACGTTTTCTAGCTTGTGTTTCTTTTAAGGTGATTCTTAAAGAAATACGATTTGGTTAAACGAGACGATACCAAAAATATTGTCCAAAAGTTTTTAAACCCATCAGCACAAATCTATACCTACGTCTTTTCAGTGATACTTAATATATACATAAAAATCAACCACCGCAAATCAAGGCAGTGCACTACCTAACTGGGGGTGCGACCATAATAAGTTCCCGAACATCAGATTTAAAACTTGCCTTTGTGTCCTTGTGATTTGGTGTACCTTTTTCAAAGAAGCCATTTCATTTGTGATTATTGGTTAAGTTCACTTGTCGTTTTGCCTCGCATTTGTTTTGAAAACTGATTTTTATACTTAGTGCATGCGCACTCGTTCTTCCAGCTCTACAAGTCCACTTTCTGAGCTTGGCAAGATTCCTCGTAGACGTAGAGGACGTTCTGCTCCTTCAGCCGTGACTGAGGAACGTCTACCACCACCACCACCTGCCGTAATGGCAGAAGACAAACCGATGAATGAGCTTCTCCAAGCACCCATCGAGGGTTACGGAGATGCCATTGTTGTCCCAGCCATCGTGGCTGACACTTTTGAGCTCAAAACCGGGTTACTTAATCTGGTAACCCAAAGCCAATTCTATGGTTTTGAGCGGGATGATCCTCATGCACACATTCGATGGTTTAACAAGATTGCATCTACCATCAAGTACAAGAATGTCCCTCATGACGCAATTAAGCTTCTTCTATTCCCATTTTCTCTAGAGGGACAAGCCCGGAATTGGCTTGAGAAACAACCCCCTCGTTCCATTGAGACATGGGAAGATTTAGTCACAAAGTTTGTGAACGAATTCTATCCTCCATCCCGAACCACAAGTCTTAAGAATGAGATAATGAAATTTTCTCAAAGATTTGATGAATCATTCGGGGAGGCATGGGATCGTTACAAAGACTTGCTCCGCAAGTGTCCGCATCATGGTTTTACCGAGTTAATGCAAATGGATACTTTCTACAATGGTCTGAACCAGACTAATCAAGACTCTCTGAATGCCTCCGCGGGAGGTAATTTCTTGAGCAAGACCACAAAAGAAGCCTTGCAAATCATTGAAAACAAGTCCCAGGTCCGTCCTTTCCGCACAAAGACATATCATACTGAGTCTAATGCTGGACGTTCTACTTCATCTCCCGTGAGTACATCTAGCACCGATGCTAAGATTGACAAACTCACGGATATTGTTCAGGCTTTGGTTCTTGCTAACCAAAAGAAAGTCACTTTCACACAAACACCATCATATGGTGAAGTGAAGAAAGTTGAAGTTTGTGTTACTTGTGGTGGTCCTCATGCATACTACAACTGTACTGCCACCGATGGTAGTCCGTTTGAAGCTAATGCTATAGCCGGTACTTCAAATCAAGGAGGTAATCAATACCGTCCTCAAAATGAACCAAACTACCGAGCTAACACTTATCAGGCACCACCCGGTTTTAACCAGAATCCTAACCGGAATCAGAACCAACAAAGAATGAACCAAGGTTATCAAAACCAAGGTAATTTCTATTCCGGACCCAACCAAGGTTTCCAACAACAAGGAAATCTTAATCAAAACACTTACAATCGAGGGAATCAATTTCAGGGGAATATGAACCCTAATCAAGGGAATTCTGGCTATAACCAGAACATACGGCCTCAAATTGTCCCTCCACCTCCTCCTGTGTCAACATCTGATGAGCTTTTAAAACAATTCATGAAGACTCAAGAGGAGACAAACAGGTTGTTGGTCAGTCAGATCGCTGAATTAAAGAAATCTTTAAATGATCGACCCTCGGGCTCAGGTACTCTACCTAGCAACACGATCGCTAATCCGAGGGGCGATGCAAAAGCGATCACAACCAGAAGTGGTGTTTCGTATGATGGACCCACTGTTCCTACTACCTCTTCTTCTTCTTCTTTCCCGAAGGTAGTGGAAAGTGAACCTGAGGCAACAAAGGACAAGGAACTTCCTACTAATAACGGGAGTACTAACACTGTCCATCCTCAGGTTGTCCAGAAACCAAAATCCAATCCAGGAGTTGTTTTTGAACCTCCTGTAGCTCCCATTGAAAAATCCAAATCTTCTATTCCTTACCCATCACGTTTACATGAGCAAAAGCTCCGCGAGAAAGCCGGTCATCAAATGGAAAAATTCTTTCAAATTTTCCAAGAACTTCATTTTGACATAAGCTTCGTGGATGCTATCATGTTGATGCCCAAGTTTGCATCAACTCTCAAACACATGTTAAGCAACAAGGAAAAGCTGTTTGAAATGGCTAAAACTCCTCTCAACGAGAACTGCTCAGCAGTTATCTTGAAGAAGCTTCCCGAGAAGCTTGGAGATCCTGGAAAGTTCCTCTTACCTTGTGTATTTCCAGGAATGGTTGAATGCTTTGCCTTAGCCGATCTTGGTGCAAGCATAAACCTGATGCCTCATTCAGTATGGAAGAAACTTTCTCTTTCGGATCTTACTCCTACATGCATGACTCTCGAGCTTGCAGATCGTACAATATCCCGTCCTCTTGGAATTGCCGAGGACGTATTTGTGAAAGTAGGAAAGTTCCATTTTCCAGCTGACTTTGTAGTTGTTGATTTCGATGCTGATCCACGGGTTCCTCTCATTGTTGGAAGAGGATTCCTGAGAACAGGCCGTGCTCTCATTGATGTATTTGAGCAAGAAATCACATTACGTGTTGGTAATGAAGCTGTCACCTTTAACCTTGATCAAACCTCGAGGTACTCCGCAAACTATGATTCTGAGTCGGTTAACCGAATCGATATCATTGATGTTGCTTCTGAAGAGTACTCTCAAGAAGTTCTTGGTTATTCTCATAATTCTGTGAGTGGGGATCCCACCACATCTTCTCAACCTATCATAGCCAATTCTACTCCTCCTCTCACTCCGTTTGAGGGAAGCGACTTCATCTTGGAAGAGATTGAAGCATACTTGGCTAGTGATTCTGTTCCATGGGAAATTGATCACGCTCCAATTGACATCGAGGGGGACATACTTCTCATTGAGAAAATGCTTAAAGATGATCACTCATCAACCCCTCGCACTAGTGATGCAATTCCAGAAGAGATTAATCTCCATGAGATTAATCCGGAGGGAGATATTCTTATTCTTGAGAAGTTGTTAAATCAGGACACTTCTCCTCCTCTCCCTCCCGTCAACCTTCATAACAAGGAAGTCAAGTCAGTTGAGAAAACTGAAGAATTTCCTGAAGTCGAACTTAAGGACTTACCGCCTCATCTCGAGTATGCATTTCTTGAAGGTGATGATAAATTACCTGTCATTATTGCTCGAGATTTGAGTAAAGATGAAAAGACTGCTCTCATAAAGGTCTTGAAGTCACACAAGCAAGCAATTGCTTGGAAACTCTCCGACATTAAGGGTATTAACCCTGAGTTCTGTACTCACAAAATCTTGATGGAGGATGACTTCAAACCAGCAGTTCAACATCAGAGAAGGGTGAATCCAAAAATCCATGATGTTATCAAACAGGAGGTTATCAAACTTCTTGATGCAGGATTGATTTACCCAATCTCAGATAGTCCTTGGGTTAGCCCGATTCACTGTGTTCCAAAAAAGGGTGGCATAACTGTTGTCACAAATGAAGAAAACGAGTTAATTCCAACTCGATTGGTTACGGGATGGCGTGTGTGTATTGACTATCGTAAGTTGAATGACGCCACCCGTAAAGACCATTTTCCTCTACCCTTCATGGACCAGATGCTTGAGAGATTAGCAGGAAACGAATACTATTGTTTCCTTGATGGTTTCTCAGGTTACTTTCAGATCCCCATTGATCCACAGGATCAAGAGAAGACCACATTCACCTGCCCATACGGAACTTTTGCCTACAAACGTATGCCTTTTGGCTTATGTAACGCTCCTGGCACGTTCTGTATGATGGCCATATTCCACGACATGATCGGGGAAACAATGGAGGTGTTTATGGATGACTTCTCAGTCATCGGGGATTCATTTCAGACATGTCTCTCCCATTTAGACAAAATGCTTAAAAGGTGTGAAGACACCAATCTATGTCTAAACTGGGAGAAGAGCCACTTTATGGTCAAAGAAGGCATAGTCCTTGGCCATAAGATTTCAAAAAACAGGATTGAGGTCGATAGAGCAAAAGTTGATGTTATTGCTAAACTGCCTCATCCTACTACCGTCAAAGGTATTAGGAGTTTCCTTGGTCATGCCGGGTTTTATCGTAGATTCATACAGGATTTTTCTAAAATCGCTCGGCCTATGACCCATCTTCTTGAAAAAGAAGCTCCTTTTATCTTCTCTCCTGAGTGCATCGAAGCTTTTGAAACACTAAAGGAAAAGCTTACGGAAGCACCCATTCTAGTTGCCCCCAACTGGGATTTACCCTTCGAGCTCATGTGCGATGCAAGTGATTTTGCTATCGGTGCAGTCTTGGGGCAACGCAAAACAAAGCATTTTCAGCCTATACACTACGCGAGTAAGACTATGACTGAAGCTCAAACCCATTACACCACTACAGAAAAAGAACTATTAGCTGTGGTGTATGCGTTTGAGAAATTTCGGCCATACCTCATCTTGACCAAATGCGTAGTGTATACGGATCACTCGGCTCTTAAATATCTCTTTGCAAAACAAGATGCAAAGCCGAGATTGCTCCGTTGGGTTCTCCTCCTCCAGGAATTTGATATCATTATACGTGATAAAAAAGGAGCTGAGAACCTAGCTGCTGATCATCTATCCCGATTAGAGAACCCTCACCAAGATGTGTTCGAGAAAAAGGAAATAAATGAAACATTTCCTCTCGAGACACTCAATGCGGTTTCTTTTCGTGGAGACTCTTCTACCCCATGGTTTGCTGACTTCGCAAATTACCATGCGGGTAACTTCATAGTGAAAGGGATGTCGTCCCAACAGAAGAACAAATTCTTCAAGGATGTAAAACATTACTTCTGGGACGACCCCTACTTGTTCAAAATCTGTGCGGATCAAGTCATCCGGCGATGTGTATATGGTCAGGAAGCTATTAACATTCTCAAGGCTTGCCATGCTGGACCTACTGGGGGACATCATAGCCCCAACTACACAGCCAAGAAGGTGTTTGATTCCGGATTCTATTGGCCCACAATCTACAAGGATGCCCATGAATTCGTCAAAGCCTGTGACGCTTGTCAACGTCACGGGAATATCTCACAAAGGAATGAAATGCCACAAAACGCCATTCAAGTGTGTGAGATCTTTGACATCTGGGGCATTGACTTTATGGGGCCATTCCCTTCTTCTCGCGGTAATAAGTACATACTCGTGGCCGTTGACTACTTGTCAAAATGGGTCGAAGCTAAGGCTTTACCCACCAACGATGCCCGAGTTGTAGTGAAATTCTTAAAATCCTTGTTTGCTAGGTTTGGAACTCCACGAGCCATAATCAGTGATCGTGGTACGCATTTCTGCAATGACCAGTTTGAAAGAGTCATGCAGAAGTATGGTGTAACTCACCGTCTCTCTACTGCGTACCACCCCCAAACTAGTGGGCAAGTGGAAGTTTCAAACCGAGGGATTAAAAGAATTCTGGAGAGGACGGTTGGCGAAAACCGTGCCTCTTGGTCGGATAAGCTAGATGACGCACTCTGGGCCTTCCGTACAGCTTATAAAACACCCATCGGGTGTACTCCATACAAGCTTGTATACGGGAAGGCATGTCATCTGCCGGTTGAGCTAGAGCACAAGGCATACTGGGCCTTGAAGCATGCCAACTTCGATATTCAGACAGTTGGTGATCACCGGAAAGTTCAAATGAATGAATTAAATGAACTCCGTGATCAAGCATACGAGAACTCTTTGATCTATAAAGAAAAGACAAAGAAGATTCATGACTCAAAAATTAAGAACCGCGTTTTCAACGTTGGTGATCGAGTCCTTCTTTTCAATTCAAGATTGAAGATTTTCTCGGGAAAGCTTAAATCCCGTTGGTCTGGTCCATTCACCATCACTAAGGTTTATCCTTATGGCACCATTGAGTTATCTCAACCCGATGGTCCAAACTTTAAAGTGAATGGTCATCGGTTGAAGCATTACTTTGGAGAGGACATTCCTCCTGTGATTGTCCCGGATCTTCAAACTTTCCCCATGAACCAATGAATGCGGGGATCGAGTCAAGCTAGCGACTCGGTAATCAAAAACAGTAGCGTGCCATATGGGTTTTCACCCATATTTCTGACTTCTTTCTATTTTCTACCACCCTAGTGTGGGGGGGTTGCCCCACATGTTGTGTATGTATATAAGTATTTCTAAAAAAAAAAAAAAAAAAAAATTTTTCCAAATAATGGCCGTAGTATTTCCCTTTTACGTTCTATGTTTCGGCATAACCGCCGGTACTTTGAATATTGAGGGCAATATTCATTTCTAAGTGTGGGGGGAATTCTCACGAATTTTATCATATAATTATCCCAATTCCCCCGTTTTTGGCCAAAATTTTTTTTTGGAGTAAGTGTTTTACACTTACTCAATTGGTTATCAGTCCGCCTTGTCTAATAAACAAAAGGATTGGCTAATCCAGGAGCAAACGGCTCTTGGTAAAGATTTCTCAAATCCGTTTATATGGCTTGCAATTTGCCCAAAATTGTATGGTATTCAGCTCACCATATCCTTAAAAGTGAAGAGTTGGCTAGCCCGCAAGTTTATGGCTTGTGGTAAAGGCAGTGGAAAATCCATAATTGGTAATCAGCTCACCAAAGATAATACTGATAATTTATCTAAGAGTTGGCTAGTCCAGAAGGGTACGGCTTCTGGTAAAGACAAATCAAATCCGTTGGAAGCTGGTGGTTTGCTCAAAATCACTTGGTTATCGGTGTACCAAAGTTCTTACTTGAACTGAAACATTTGGCTACTCCAGAAGTGATGGCTTTTGGTAAAGAGTCTTTAAAATCCATTAAAGCTTCAAATCATTGCTAGGGACTAGCAATATCTTAGTGTGGGGGATTGATGAGTGTGTAAATACTCATCATTTTTGTACAAATTAGACTGCAAAAACATCTGAAAACACTCAGAAATGTATCAAAATGATAAAAATATCACAAATAAGTGTTTTATGTGTTTTAAATGCAAAAATATCAAAATCTGGTGAAAAACATATCAAATTTGCATAATTGTCAGTTTTAGTCCCCCAAGTTTCAAAAGTTGTCAAAAACAGTCCCTGGTAAATCCAAATAAAGAAAAATATCATTTTGAGTCCCTAGGGATTCCTAAGTTGTCAAAATTGGTCCTTGAGATTCAAATTTACAAAATTACAACTTTAGTCCCTGAACTTTGGAATTTGGCAAAAATAGTCCTTGGAAAATCAAAAATGTCAAAACTAGTCCTTGTACTATTGAAGGTTGTCAGTTTTAGTCCTTGTGTTAACTTTGGAGAAATGGCAGGATTGGTCCCTCAAGATTGAAGTAATTGCAGTTTTGGTCCTTGTCATATAAACTAACCTAGACTTGTCAAAACTGCATTTGACCCTGCCACTTTACACCATTTTGGACCCCCCTGCCTTACTCCCAGTCATTAACCTCTTTTTGAACCCCCAAGTCAAAAAGCAGATAAAACTCCACCTTATCCCGCCACCTCATGCTTCTTCCCCAGCTGTTACCTGCAACTCCACCTGCTCCATCCCATCACCTTTTCCACCCCATCATCATCACCTCCCCACTCAACCCCCCACAATTAATGCCACCCCCCCTAGTGCTAGTTTTCAGAACCCACAGGTTGAAATAACCACTTCCCGCCAAAATGAAAAAATGGCCAAAACACTCAAAGTTCTCCCATTGGCCACAAAAAGAGGTGGGATTATCTTAGAAGGCCACGTGGAGCTCAATTGGTGCATAAAAGAAGAAGAAAGACAGAGTAGAAGGCAGTAGTTAGCTTTTAAAATTTCTTGTATGTCGTTTTATTTTAAAATGTCTTAATTAGCTCTAAAATTTGTAATCTTAAGCTTTATGATACTTAAACTAAGTTGTTCAGTTATTTTAATTTATCTTAAACCTTAAATCAAAGTTTCCATTTACTTTCATGAATTCTGGTTCACTGTTGCAAATTTTCAATTCAACTCATGTTACCAAGCTTCAATAAGCTTATTTAATAAGTCAAATAGGTTTATTTAAGCTTATCTTAGCTTTTTGTAAACCTATTATCTAGTTTCAATCAAAAAAATGCTGAAGGTCAACAAAAGTCAACATGGAAGCAAAAATGGGTTCAAACAGGTTGGAAAGGGAATGGGTTGCTACAGAGATGGATTTGGGTTGGTTTTGGATTGATATAGTGTAGTAATAGGTTTGGTTTAAGCTACAAAACCAGCTGGACACTTGTAAGCTTGTTTCCCATTTTCATTTTTAATACAGTTTTAGAATTGTGCCTGTATTGAAATCTTTGGTCATTAAACAAGTTTAATCAGTAGTAATTAGTGTATTAAAGTTAGTGTAATGGGTAAGATGGGTTAAATCAGTATTTAGATTAGTTTTAAGTAGTAAAACAGTTTCAAAGGTATGTTTGGTTTTATTGTCAAAACTGTTCCAAAGGCTTAGTCAGTGGTTGCCTTTTGTTGTTTCATGTTTGTTGAGCCATTATAAACTCATGCCTGTCTTTGAATTGCATCTGCAAGCTATAATAGTCAAAATCACATGTTAACTGTCCTAGCCAATTCACTGTTGAGATTTCAAATGGCATTCTTCATCAAAGTAGCATAAAACTTGATACAATAGCTTAATTTCACTTTAACATAGCTTATAATAACATAATTAGTCAGTAAAATCAGTCCAAAGTTCAATAAAGTCAAACTAGTTTATTTTTATCAAAAGTCAAATTTCTCAAATAAATTGCGTTTTTGAATAAAATAGATAATTTTATTGTGTACTCATTAATGAGATTTAGCTTAAATCCTTTTGGCATAATAATAATTAGCTGCTAAAGAAAAATATAAAAATACTAGGTTTTATAAAATTAGCTTATAGATAGCTTTTTAATTAGTTTCTTTTGGACCCCTTGTCTGCAAAACTGCCCTGTGCACAGATTTGGAATCCAACTTCATAAGCTCTTTTAGAGCTTATTAGTTAGCTTCAAACTTTGTAATTTAGCTTTTTAAGTAGCTTACCTAGCTGTCTCAATATTCCAAAGCTTGTTTTTCAATTTGCAGCTTATTCAATAAGCCTGCTTGTGCTTATTAGATCTGTCCATTTTTACCAAGTGTATCAGTTGGACAGTGTTCATCAATTTTTTTAAAAGCTTCTCACAAGCTCAATATAGCACACCAATCTTTGTAAATTAGATTTTTAGATAGCTCAGCTAGTTAACTTGATAGTTGCATAGTTCTTTTTCAGTTCCTAGCTTATTACAATGCTTAAATTTTAGCTACATAGTACCTATAAAACCAACAGTACTGTCACAATTCTCAATTTTTGGTCATTTCTCAAAACAAGTCACGTTTCACAATTTCATCATTTATCGTAAACTAGGTTTGCGTGTTCCAAATTCGCGTAACCTTAATGGTTTATGTCACACCCCCAAATTACCTGTTTTGCAGCGGAATTGAATACCTTGGGGAGGACTGTCATAGCATCAAAGTTACAGTTATATCGAACGACCTAAAGTGTCGTTTAGAAAACACATCGTTTGATTTAATAAAACAATCAGAGTTTACAAAGTATAGGTCCCAAATGAAAATCAACTTGTGCGGAAATAAGTGTGTTACAATTCAAACGATGTTTTAAAGTGAGTAAAACCCAAGTGAAACGCGTCGTCACCACGACTCTATGATATGTCCATATGCATGCCATGAAGTGAATGCCTTAGATACCCGAGATAAAACATGCTAAAAAGTGTCAACACAAAGGTTGAGTGAGTTCATAGAGTTTGTGTTGAAATGTAAAGCCTTTAAAGAACGTTCATGCAGCAAAGTCTAAGTTTTTGGTCATATAGAATAGTTCACAAAGCAAAGGCATCGTAAATCCACTCAGTTCCAAGTCCGCCCATACAAAACTTGCAACCTGTGTGTTTACAACCCACTGCTAAAAATAGTATGTCAAACTTGTATGTATATATCATAGTAGTTAAAAGTATAAATGTCACCACAAGGGTCTTCCAACACACGTGTTGGGATGTTCCTCCAACGCTCACGTTGGGCTGTATCCATAAAATGGCCTTCCAACATATAAATGCTGGGATGTTCCTCCAACAACTCACGTTGGGCTGTATCCAAATAAATGGCCTTCCAACATATAAATATTGGGATGTTTGTAAATTAATAGCCTTCCAACAACTTAATTTGGAGCCACTAATTCTTGTATGTTTGTTCCAAATATGCATATGAAATCAAGTATAACCCAATCAAGTATAAAACGCAATCAAGTCTAAAGTATAGGTAATGTTGTTTGGCAAAAGAGTTTAAATGTTTGGATAAATAAGCAAATATCTCGCCTCAAATAGTATATAGGAATTTAAACGAGTAAAAGCGGGGTATGAACTCACAGTAATATGTAAGAGTTTAAAGTACTTGTGAAAGTAAATGAAAACAGTTTGAGCATGTATCTCCCCAAAAGTTTGTAAACAATTAATAGAAAGTGGGGCTATGAAAACTCACCTGGTGTGATTGATATGCTAACAAAATGAAGTGCACGAAAGTGAGGCTCGAAAACTATCCGCGACCTAAAATGAATGTTATGACTTGAGTTATGATATGTTGTCGTGAATGCATGATTTGAAAACGTATCACCCAATATGCCACTTGAGAACTAGTTATATAAAAATATTGTTACTCGAATGTGTGACGGTTCCATGTCAAAAATAATTACTTTTGAGAAAATGGTGAAAATGTAGTTAAAACTATGTAACGGTTTTAGTAATTGAAAAATCGGTTTACATTAGACTTGAAGTAATATATACATAGGAAAACTAACTCGTTTTTAAGGTCCGTTTCCCCCGAAACGTCCGTTTAGGCCCTCAAAACCTTGATTAAAAATCCTGACAGCATACTAATGCTGTGAATAGTGTTTTCAGCACGTTTTCGACTCAAAGTTCGGTTAACCATAACTCACTCGTTTTAAGTCCGTTTTTCAAGTTCTTTATATCCACGCGAAGGTAATTAAGTGTACTAATATATTTTTAAACTTTGGAGATTTCACAGAAAGTTTAAGGACACTGTTTGGTCAGTTGAAAATCGGGACTGCATGTACACTTTCCGGAAAATGGTAGTTTTTAAATCGTAACTTTAAAACCACATATCTTTTTCGTTATAACTCCGTTTTAGTCCGTTCAAAAGGCCACGTCCATAACTAAAAATCTATTTTCTAAATCTTTAATAAAACTTATAAAAATGACTAACTTTTCGGAAAAATTATAATTTCGACAGCGCTTCCGCGCTTATTTTAAACTTTACCATTTTTATCTACTTGTTTAACCACAACTTCACCACAAAAATCCCTTAATCTACTCATCACCAATCCTACTAGTAAAACAACTTCATTTGATCATAACCAAAATAAATATTCATTGTGAGGCTAAAAATATATATACAAACTTAAATAAACATATATAAAATTTATGTAACCATTTCCTCCAAAAACCACAACTAGACTTTGATGATCCATTTTTCAAACTTCTCATTTTTATAAACTTTTAACTAGCACATGATTGTTATAAATATTTATATAGTACATATGGGTGATAATCTTGGATGATAATGAATAAAACCACAACAAATCAAATATGACCATGAGGACTTCATGAAAATGTATGAAAAATATATATGAAAAAGTAAGAGATGAAGTTTCATGCTTACAAGTTACTTGATGAGGTTTATGATCAAGGATTAAGCTTAAACACCCTAGGTTTTTATTTCAAAACCTAAAACAAGAGTGTATCTAGGTTGTGTAGAACTTGATTAGAAAATTTTTGTGATCCTCCTTACTATAACAATGGTGTGGCCGGATTTTTGAGAAGAAAAAGAGAGGAGAATAGCTTGACTTCACACTTTGAATTATTGAGATGAATGTGTTGTATGTGTAAAGTCTTGGAGTGTAGACTTATATAAGTAAAATATCTTAGCAAATCTTTAGGTGAATGATACATTTAATAATACATATCTTTTCTTTTCTTTTCTTTTTATTTATTATGTTTATAAATGTGTAAGTGTAAGTAAATGTAAAGTTACTTGGAAGTAAGTAGTAATTTGTAGTATTGTTAAGTAATATTAGTAAGTTGTATACACATTTGAATATTTAAAGTGGCGTTAGATAAAAATAGATTTTCACGGGTCAAGATAAAATAAAATGAAGTCATAAAAATTATAAAAATACATTTCTTGCAAAATTTGAGTGAAATAATAATTATCGTGTAGTTTTTAAGAAAAACGTCGTAATAATATAAATTTAACGATTTATATACAAAATAAATTCAAAACACTAGGTAAACTCAAAATATTTTTTTTTTATAAACTAAATGTAAGTATAAAAATATATCGGGATCATTTTTAGAAGTATCGGATTAAATGTTCAAAATAATAACTTACGCGATAACGTTTATTTAATATGAAATTTACGCGTTTAATGTGAAATGAAAAGTCATGAATGAACTAACATGATGCAAATGATGCTAATGAAATGTAGAATAAACTTAGTCCATATGAAATGTTCGTGATGATATGATCATGAATTTGCCGCTAAACCTTTAAGGTTACGCGAATCTGGAACACGCAAACCTAGTTTACGATAAATGATGAAATTGTGAAGCATGAATTGTTTTGAGAAATGACCAAAATTGAGAATTGTGACATTCTTCCCATGTCAGAGGAATCACGTCCTCGTGATTCAATCGATGATACTATGGTTCGAACCTCGACAAGGGTTTTAAAAGTTTATGCTCGTGTATGGTCTAAATGATTATGTCAATGCTCATGCATATGAGTTACTCGTCCCACAAGATACGTTCCTGTGCTATCGTGAGCAATTCCCATCCTAAATACATGCTTTCTTATGATTAGGCTCGATGAGACAAGCTTTCCCATTCTCAAGCAAAATTTTTAAAAGACCTTTTGGTAACCGATTTTTACTTAATCCCACAACTCATCAAACAAGAACTGTCATACGATTAGGCTAAATCGGTTTAGGTAACGACTTGTTTCTAGCTCGATCTTTGCAACTCATCAAACAAGAACTGTCGCTCGGATCAAACTGGAAACAAGTGGTTTGAAGAAAATCTTTTGACAATTTGGCTTGATTACGAATTGCTTACACATATGAGACTACTACTCCCTTCATTGCATGATTCTTCCTGAATTAGACATAGGTGATCCGGCTATGTATAATTTAGGAGTAACTATGCAATGCTTGGACTAATCGACTCATATGATGTTTGGTGTTGAGTCATAAGTCCGCATGTATAAAGAATGTGCACTTATAATGATATGATGAGATGCTATGATGATGTGGTTATAGTCTAGGGTCAATGATGCAACCTAGTTCTCTATAACCGATGCTTTGATACCAATCTGTCACACCCCCAAATTACCTGTTTTGCAGCGGAATTGAATACCTTGGGGAGGACTGTCATAGCATCAAAGTTACAGTTATATCGAACGACCTAAAGTGTCGTTTAGAAAACACATCGTTTGATTTAATAAAACAATCAGAGTTTACAAAGTATAGGTCCCAAATGAAAATCAACTTGTGCGGAAATAAGTGTGTTACAATTCAAACGATGTTTTAAAGTGAGTAAAACCCAAGTGAAACGCGTCGTCACCACGACTCTATGATATGTCCATATGCATGCCATGAAGTGAATGCCTTAGATACCTGAGATAAAACATGCTAAAAAGTGTCAACACAAAGGTTGAGTGAGTTCATAGAGTTTGTGTTGAAATGTAAAGCCTTTAAAGAACGTTCATGCAGCAAAGTCTAAGTTTTTGGTCATATAGAATAGTTCACAAAGCAAAGGCATCGTAAATCCACTCAGTTCCAAGTCCCGCCCATACAAAACTTGCAACCTGTGTGTTTACAACCCACTGCTAAAAATAGTATGTCAAACTTGTATGTATATATCATAGTAGTTAAAAGTATAAATGTCACCACAAGGGTCTTCCAACACACGTGTTGGATGTTCCTCCAACGCTCACGTTGGGCTGTATCCATAAAAATGGCCTTCCAACATATAAATGCTGGGATGTTCCTCCAACGACTCACGTTGGGCTGTATCCAAATAAATGGCCTTCCAACATATAAATATTGGGATGTTTGTAAATTAATAGCCTTCCAACAACTTAATTTGGAGCCACTAATTCTTGTATGTTTGTTCCAAATATGCATATGAAATCAAGTATAACCCAATCAAGTATAAAACGCAATCAAGTCTAAAGTATAGGTAATGTTGTTTGGCAAAAGAGTTTAAATGTTTGGATAAATAAGCAAATATCTCGCCTCAAATAGTATATAGGAATTTAAACGAGTAAAAGCGGGTATGAACTCACAGTAATATGTAAGAGTTTAAAGTACTTGTGAAAGTAAATGAAAATAGTTTGAGCATGTATCTCCCCCAAAAGTTTGTAAACAATTAATAGAAAGTGGGGCTATGAAAACTCACCTGGTGTGATTGATATGCTAACAAAATGAAGTGCACGAAAGTGAGGCTCGAAAACTATCCGCGACCTAAAATGAATGTTATGACTTGAGTTATGATATGTTGTCGTGAATGCATGATTTGAAAACGTATCACCCAATATGCCACTTGAGAACTAGTTATATAAAAATATTGTTACTCGAATGTGTGACGGTTCCATGTCAAAAATAATTACTTTTGAGAAAATGGTGAAAATGTAGTTAAAACTATGTAACGGTTTTAGTAATTGAAAAATCGGTTTACATTAGACTTGAAGTAATATATACATAGGAAAACTAACTCGTTTTTAAGGTCCGTTTCCCCCGAAACGTCCGTTTAGGCCCTCAAAACCTTGATTAAAAATCCTGACAGCATACTAATGCTGTGAATAGTGTTTTCAGCACGTTTTCGACTCAAAGTTCGGTTAACCATAACTCACTCGTTTTAAGTCCGCTTTTCAAGTTCTTTATATCCACGCGAAGGTAATTAAGTGTACTAATATATTTTTAAACTTTGGAGATTTCACAGAAAGTTTAAGGACACTGTTTGGTCAGTTGAAAATCGGGACTGCATGTACTCTTTCCGGAAAATGGTAGTTTTTAAATCGTAACTTTAAAACCACGTATCTTTTTCGTTATAACTCCGTTTTAGTCCGTTCAAAAGGCCACGCTCATAACTAAAAATCTATTTTCTAAATCTTTAATAAAACTTATAAAAATGACTAACTTTTCGGAAAAATTATAAATTTCGACAGCGCTTCCGCGCTTATTTTAAACTTTACCATTTTTCTACTTGTTTAACCACAACTTCACCACAAAAATCCCTTAATCTACTCATCACCAATCCTACTAGTAAAACAACTTCATTTGATCATAACCAAAATAAATATTCATTATGAGGCTAAAAATATATATACAAACTTAAATAAACATATATAAAATTTATGTAACCATTTCCTCCAAAACCACAACTAGACTTTGATGATCCAATTTTCAAACTTCTCATTTTTATAAACTTTTAACTAGCACATGATTGTTATAAATATTTATATAGTACATATGGGTGATAATCTTGGATGATAATGAATAAAACCACAACAAATCAAATATGACCATGAGGACTTCATGAAAATGTATGAAAAATATATATGAAAAAGTAAGAGATGAAGTTTCATGCTTACAAGTTACTTGATGAGGTTTATGATCAAGGATTAAGCTTAAACACCCTAGGTTTTTATTTCAAAACCTAAAACAAGAGTGTATCTAGGTTGTGTAGAACTTGATTAGAAAATTTTTGTGATCCTCCTTACTATAACAATGGTGTGGCCGGATTTTTGAGAAGAAAAAGAGAGGAGAATAGCTTGACTTCACACTTTGAATTATTGAGATGAATGTGTTGTATGTGTAAAGTCTTGGAGTGTAGACTTATATAAGTAAAATATCTTAGCAAATCTTTAGGTGAATGATACATTTAATAATACATATCTTTTCTTTTCTTTTCTTTTTATTTATTATGTTTATAAATGTGTAAGTGTAAGTAAATGTAAAGTTACTTGGAAGTAAGTAGTAATTTGTAGTATTGTTAAGTAATATTAGTAAGTTGTATACACATTTGAATATTTAAAGTGGCGTTAGATAAAAATAGATTTTCACGGGTCAAGATAAAATAAAAATGAAGTCATAAAAATTATAAAAATACATTTCTTGCAAAATTTGAGTGAAATAATAATTATCGTGTAGTTTTTAAGAAAAACGTCGTAATAATATAAATTTAACGATTTATATACAAAATAAATTAAAACACTAGGTAAACTTAAAATATAGTTTTTATAAACTAAATGTAAGTATAAAAATATATCGGGATCATTTTAGAAGTATCGGATTAAATGTTCAAAATAATAACTTACGCGATAACGTTTATTTAATATGAAATTTACGCGTTTAATGTGAAATGAAAAGTCATGAATGAACTAACATGATGCAAATGATGCTAATGAAATGTAGAATAAACTTAGTCCATATGAAATGTTCGTGATGATATGATCATGAATTTGCCGCTAAACCTTTAAGGTTACGCGAATCTGGAACACGCAAACCTAGTTTACGATAAATGATGAAATTGTGAAGCATGAATTGTTTTGAGAAATGACCAAAAATTGAGAATTGTGACAGTTTAGCGGCGAATTCATGATCATATCATCACGAACATTTCATATGGACTAAGTTTAGTCTACATTTCATTAGCATCATTTGCATCATATTAGTTCATTCATGACATTTCATTTCACATTAATCGCGTAAATTTTATATTAAATAAACGTTATCGCGTGAGTTATTATTTTGAGCATTTAATCCGTTACTTTCAAAAATGATCCCAACATATTTTTATACTTATGTTTAGTTTATAAAAATAATATTTTGAGTTTACCTAGTGTTTTAAATTGATTTTGTATATAAATCGTTGAATTTATATTATTACGACGCTTTTCTTAAAAACTACATGTTAATTATTAATTCACTCAAATTTTACAAGGAATGTATTTTACAATTTTTATGATCTCATTACATTCTACTTTGATCCATTAAAACTTATTTTTAGTCCATACTACTCTAATTTCACAATTGTATACAAGTTACAACACATTTGTACTTACCTATCTTTACTTACACAATTATTTACACAATATAAAAAAAAAATATATATATATTTTGGGAAACATTTCCCCTAAAAACCGGCCAAGGGGGGGGAGGGTTAGTCAAAGTGGGTGAAATCTTCTTACATACTTAAATCTATACTCAAACTCACTTTCACACATCTCCATCACAATTATTCAAAGTTCATTCAAGACTTTCTCTCTTCCTTTCTTTGTTTCAAAACCGGCCAAGCCAAGGGTGAAGAGATTTCATCAAGTTTTTCCATTATCAAGTTTATAACAATCTAGTATATACTCTTTATAAGGTTTTGAAATAAAAACCTAGGGTGTTTAGGTTTAATCCTTGGTTCTAATCACCTCATCATATCACTAGTAAGCATCTCATGTTTATTTTTCATCTTACATATTCATTTCATACTCATCTCATCATTTTTGAGCAAAAACATGCAAGACTTATGTGTATTTATACCATTTTTACTTTGATTTTAGTGTTTTATACATATAAAGTCATCCTATAATTATTCCCTTGGTATATATTGGTCTTGATGATGTTTAGGAACCCATGACACCCTAAGAAGGTGTATGGTAGGATTAGATTAGCTTTGGAGTTGTTTTGAAGGGATTGGAATAGGTTTAGTACGAGAAAAACTATTTTCGACAAGTATTAAAAGTGGTCTGATCTTATTTTGTTTTTCTGGAAAATCCGACAGTAGGCACGAATTTTTGGCCTTGATATTTAGAAAATATACTTTAAAACGAATCCGTGGCCGCTGGAACGGATCAAAACGGAGTTATAACGAAGAAGTTATGAATTTTTCAAGTTTGACGACGAAATATATATTTTCTGTAATTTCAGCAACCTATTTTTATTTTGTACGAGTCAAAAACGAGTCCTAAGCTTTATAAATTATTTCGACTTATCAAAAATATATTAGTATACTTTGATACGAAGCTAAGGACATATAATACGTAGAAAACGGATTTGTAACGACTAAAATATACACGTTTTCATAAAATTGCCGTAACTATTATTTTTAGAAAAACTATATAATTTTTACGAGACAAGTGTTACGGTAACCAAAACGACCGTGTTGAAGGCTGTTTTTAACTATGATGTGAAAATTTTTTGGAACGAAATGTCTTCTAATAAAATCGAGATCACCAAGCATATTTTTCAAAACGACTAACCGTTTGTATAGCGGAGTTGTAATAAATTATTTATGGATGCTTAAACTTGGCCGAAACTCATTTTTAAACAACATATTAAACAAAATCACCATCTTTAACCTTTATTATTTTTATGTTCGAGACCTTTATGTCGAAAACTCCTGAACTGAAACTTTTAGATTTTGATACAAACTTTCCAAAACCGTCGAATTCGTTTCCTAACGTTCAACGTACACCATTTTACGACTAGTTTTCCAAAGCCATTTTTGTCACTTTCATGAAATTTCCGACGACATTGTTTTACGACGAAAAGTGATAATTTCACTATAAATCATTATAAAACCATTGTAGGATGACATTTTGACGTAAATACTTGTAAAGTGATTTTTGAATGGTCAAGACGTCAAAAGAGTATTTTTCGACGATAAATATTATTTTCAAAACTCGCAAATGGTATAAATAACATACGAAATGCATGCATAACATTACATCATAACTCATCACATATCATATCATATCATTCATTTTAGGTCGCGGATCGTTTACGAGCCTCATTTTCTTGCACTTCATTTTGTTAGCATATCAATCACACCAGGTGAGTTCGTAGCCCCACTTTCTATTACTTATTTGTCTTACAAACTCTTTGGGGGAGATACATGCTCAAACTATTTTCATTTACTTTCACAAATACTCTAAACGTTTACTGATTACCGTGAGTTTCATAGCCCCTACTTTTATTCATTTTCAATCACTTTTGGGGGAGATACATGCTTAAATACTTGTTTCACTCTTGCGAATACTCAAACCATTTATACAATTGTGTTACAATATACTTCTTATACACTTTGGACATTATGTGTGGTTTATTGCGATATGTGCCTTAATGTGCTAAACTAGTTTTCAATTATGCATCAATATACAAACTTTAGCAATCTGGTTAATCTCGGAGCCAAGCAGAGAGGTATTGATAGTACTATCTGGCCGACGCCCCACCCTTGTGTCCTTGATGACGCGACCTAGGGTGAATATAATCTGTTATTCAATGCAACACAACAAACAAGTTAGACTCGTCAAGAGGTTCAGTTGGCTACATACAAGAATTAGTGGCACCAAATTAAGTTGTTGGAAGGCTATTAATTTACAAACATCCCAACACGAGTGTTGGAAGACCCTTGTGGTGACACATATACTTTTTACTACTATGATATATACATACATGATTGACATACTATTTTTAGCAGTGGGTTGTAAACACACAGGTTGCAAGTTTTGTATGGGCGGGACTTGGAACTGAGTGGATTTATGATGCCTTTGCTTTGCGAACTATTCTATATAACCAAAAACTTTGCCTTTGTTGCATTAGCGCTCTTTAAAAGCTTTACTTGTTAACCAAACTCTATGAACTCACCAACCTTTGTGTTGACACTTTTTAGCATGTTTTATCTCAGGTATCTAAGGCATTCACTTCATCGCATGCATATGGACACATCATAGAGTCGTGGTAACGACGCGTCTCACATGGGATTTTTACACTTTAAAAACATCGTTTGAATTGTAATACACTTATTTCCGCACTAGTTGATTTTCATTTGGGACCTATACTTTGTAAACTCTGATTGTTTTATTAAATCAAACGATGTGTTTTCTAAACGACACTTTAGGTCGTTCGATATAACTGTAACTTTGATGCTATGACAGTCCTCCCCAAGGTATTCAATTCCGCTGCAAAACAGGTAAATTGGGGGTGTGACAGATTGGTATCAGAGAATCGGTTATAGAGAACTAGGTTGCATCATTGACCCTAGACTATAACCACATCATCATAGCATCTCATCACATCATTATAAGTGCACATTCTTTATACATGCGGACTTATGACTCAACACCAAACATCATATGAGTCGATTAGTCCAAGCATTGCATAGTTACTCCTAAATTATACATAGCCTGATCACCTATGTCTAATTCAGGAAGAATCATGCAATGAAGGGAGTAGTAGTCTCATATGTGTAAGCAATTCCGTAATCAAGCCAAATTTTCAAAAGATTTTCTTCAAACCACTTGTTTTCAGTTTGATCCGAGTGACAGTTCTTGTTTGATGAGTTGCAAAGATCGAGCTAGAAACAAGTCGTTACCTAAACCGATTTAGCCTAATCGTATGACAGTTCTTGTTTGATGAGTTGTGGGATTAAGTAAAAATCGGTTACCAAAAAGTCTTTTAAAAATTTTGCTTGAGAATGGGAAAGCTTGTCTCATCGAGCCTAATCATAAGAAAGCATGTATTTAGGATGGGAATTGCTCACGATAGCACAAGAACGTATCTTGTGGGACGAGTAACTCATATGCATGAGCATTGACATAATCATATAGACCATACACAAGCATAAACTTTTAGAACCCTTGTCGAGGTTCGAATCATAGTATCATCGATTGAATCACGAGGACGTGATTCCTCTGACATGGGAAGAATGTCACAATTCTCAATTTTTGGTCATTTCTCAAAACAATTCACGCTTCACAATTTCATCATTTATCGTAAACTAGGTTTGCGTGTTCCAAATTCGCGTAACCTTAATGGTTTAGCGGCGAATTCATGATCATATCATCACGAACATTTCATATGGACTAAGTTTAGTCTACATTTCATTAGCATCATTTGCATCATATTAGTTCATTCATGACATTTCATTTCACATTAATCGCGTAAATTTTATATTAAATAAACGTTATCGCGTGAGTTATTATTTTGAGCATTTAATCCGTTACTTTCAAAAATGATCCCAACATATTTTTATACTTATGTTTAGTTTATAAAAATAATATTTTGAGTTTACCTAGTGTTTTAAATTGATTTTGTATATAAATCGTTGAATTTATATTATTACGACGCTTTTCTTAAAAACTACATGTTAATTATTAATTCACTCAAATTTTACAAGGAATGTATTTTACAATTTTTATGATCTCATTACATTCTACTTTGATCCATTAAAACTTATTTTTAGTCCATACTACTCTAATTTCACAATTGTATACAAGTTACAACACATTTGTACTTACCTATCTTTACTTACACAATTATTTACACAATATAAAAAAAAAATATATATATATTTTGGGAAACATTTCCCCTAAAAACCGGCCAAGGGGGGGAAGGGTTAGTCAAAGTGGGTGAAATCTTCTTACATACTTAAATCTATACTCAAACTCACTTTCACACATCTCCATCACAATTATTCAAAGTTCATTCAAGACTTTCTCTCTTCCTTTCTTTGTTTCAAAACCGGCCAAGCCAAGGGTGAAGAGATTTCATCAAGTTTTTCCATTATCAAGTTTATAACAATCTAGTATACACTCTTGTTTAGGTTTTGAAATAAAAACCTAGGGTGTTTAGGTTTAATCCTTGGTTCTAATCACCTCATCATATCACTAGTAAGCATCTCATGTTTATTTTTCATCTTACATATTCATTTCATACTCATCTCATCATTTTTGAGCAAAAACATGCAAGACTTATGTGTATTTATACCATTTTTACTTTGATTTTAGTGTTTTATACATATAAAGTCATCCTATAATTATTCCCTTGGTATATATTGGTCTTGATGATGTTTAGGAACCCATGACACCCTAAGAAGGTGTATGGTAGGATTAGATTAGCTTTGGAGTTGTTTTGAAGGGATTGGAATAGGTTTAGTACGAGAAAAACTATTTTCGACAAGTATTAAAAGTGGTCTGATCTTATTTTGTTTTTCTGGAAAATCCGACAGTAGGCACGAATTTTTGGCCTTGATATTTAGAAAATATACTTTAAAACGAATCCGTGGCCGCTTGAACGGATCAAAACGGAGTTATAACGAAGAAGTTATGAATTTTTCAAGTTTGACGACGAAATATATATTTTCTGTAATTTCAGCAACCTATTTTTATTTTGTACGAGTCAAAAACGAGTCCTAAGCTTTATAAATTATTTCGACTTATCAAAAATATATTAGTATACTTTGATACGAAGCTACGGACATATAATACTCGAGAAAACGGATTTGTAACGACTAAAATATACACGCTTTCATAAAATTGCCGTAACTATTATTTTTAGAAAAACTATATAATTTTTACGAGACAAGTGTTACGGTAACCAAAACGACCGTGTTGAAGGCTTTTTTTTAACTATGATGTGGAATTTTTTGGAACGAAATGTCTTCTAATAAAATCGAGATCACCAAGCATATTTTTCAAAACGACTAACCGTTTGTATAGCGGAGTTGTAATAAATTATTTATGGATGCTTAAACTTGGCCGAAACTCATTTTTAAACAACATATTAAACAAAATCACCATCTTTAACCTTTATTATTTTTATGTTCGAGACCTTTATGTCGAAAACTCCTGAACTGAAACTTTTAGATTTTGATATAAACTTTCCAAAACCGCCAATTCGTTTCCTAACGTTCAACGTACACCATTTTACGACTAGTTTTCCAAAGCCATTTTTTGTCACTTTCATGAAATTTCCGATGACATTGTTTTACTTATTTAAAAGTGATAATTTCACTATAAATCATTATAAACCATTGTAGGATGACATTTTGACGTAAATACTTGTAAAGTGATTTTTGAATGGTCAAGACGTCAAAAGAGTATTTTTCGACGATAAATATTATTTTCAAAACTCGCAAATGGTATAAATAACATACGAAATGCATGTATAACATTACATCATAACTCATCACATATCATATCATATCATTCATTTTAGGTCATGGATCGTTATTTAGCCTCATTTTCTTGCACTTCATTTTGTTAGCATATCAATCACACCCGGTGAGTTCGTAGCCCCACTTTCTATTACTTATTTGTCTTACAAACTCTTTTGGGGAGATACATGCTCAAACTATTTTCATTTACTTTCACAAATACTCTAAACGCTATCGATTACCGTGAGTTTCATAGCCCCTACTTTTATTCATTTTCAATCACTTTTGGGGGAGATACATGCTTAAATACTTGTTTCACTCTTGCTAATACTCAAACCATTTATACAATTGTGTTACAATATACTTCTTATACACTTTGGACATTATGTGTGGTTTATTGCGATATGTGCCTTAATGTGCTAAACTAGTTTTCAATTATGCATCAATATACAAACTTTAGCAATCTGGTTAACCGCTGGAGCCGGGCAGAGAGGTATTGATAGTACTATCGGCCGACGCCCCACCCTTGTGTCCTTGATGACGCGACCTAGGGTGAATATAATCTGTTATTCAATGCAACACAACAAACAAGTTAGACTCGTCAAGAGGTTCAGTTGGCTACATACAAGAATTAGTGGCACCAAATTAAGTTGTTGGAAGGCTATTAATTTACAAACATCCCAACACGAGTGTTGGAAGACCCTTGTGGTGACACATATACTTTTTACTACTATGATATATACATACATGATTGACATACTATTTTTAGCAGTAGGTTGTAAACACACAGGTTGCAAGTTTTGTATGGGCGGGACTTGGAACTGAGTGGATTTACGATGCCTTTGCTTTGCGAACTATTCTATATAACCAAAAACTTTGCCTTTGTTGCATTAGCGCTCTTTAAAAGCTTTACTTGTTAACCAAACTCTATGAACTCACCAACCTTTGTGTTGACACTTTTTAGCATGTTTTATCTCAGGTATCTAAGGCATTCACTTCATGGCATGCATATGGACACATCATAGAGTCGTGGTAACGACGCGTCTCACATGGGATTTTTACACTTTAAAAACATCGTTTGAATTGTAATACACTTATTTCCGCACTAGTTGATTTTCATTTGGGACCTATACTTTGTAAACTCTGATTGTTTTATTAAATCAAACGATGTGTTTTCTAAACGACACTTTAGGTCGTTCGATATAACTGTAACTTTGATGCTATGACAGTCCTCCCCAAGGTATTCAATTCCGCTGCAAAACAGGTAAATTGGGGGTGTGACAAGTACCCTGTGTAACAGTGTGAGTTTTTGCTTATTAGTGCTTATTTAGTGCTTATTCAGTGTTTATTTAAGTCATTCTACCTATTTAGTTGTTAAATTAGCTTACTTAAAGTGACTTAGCTTTATTTCAGTTTAGTTTCAGCTTATTTCATAGCTTATTAGTCATTTTAACTCAACTTGTGCTTATTTCCATTTTCAAGAGTCCACTGTTGAGAAATCTTAAGCTAGTTCAGTGCTTATTAGTTGTTTTTATAAAAAGTCGTAGTTGTAAAAGTGCTTATCTTCATGTGCTTAATAAGTTTGTAAAAAGAAATTTCAAAAATAAAAATATTTTGCAAAAAGGGGGTAGGCAGGCTCGAACCTGAGACCTCCCCCTTTGTGAGGGTGATAGTGAGTGTACCTGGAACCATTGCGCCCTTGGGTCTTTGACTGCTAGAGTTTGCACAAGTTATTCTCTTATACACGTTTTATTAGTTTAGCTTATTAAGTTTAGTTAGCTTATTTTTAGCTGATTCAAAGTAGCTTTTTCATCCTTTTCAATTTTCTTAGCTTAATATTGTTATAAAGTATTTTTACAAAAAGTTTCAGATTTTTCTCGTTATTTTTAGTATTTTTAAACATTTAATTAGTGTTTTATAGTAATTAATTCATAATAAATAATATAAAAGTCAAAAAAAAAAATATAAATCTTTTTTCTAAAATTTTCTTTTATCATATAGTACGTAATAAAATTAGTTTTACATTCATAGGCCTTTTATTTTATAAATTTTACGCTTTTTGCTTGCGCCCAAAGCGTAATTTTTAAACGTAACGCCGCTTTTAGTTTTAAATAACGCTTTTAGATAATTTGAGTTTACGTTTTAGTTAATATAGTTTATTTAAGATATTTTATTTCATAAAAACACAAAAACATCATTGTAAAAATAGTGATAGCGTTTATTTAA
This sequence comes from Chrysanthemum makinoi, assembly GCA_910596185.1. Taxonomy (NCBI): domain Eukaryota; kingdom Viridiplantae; phylum Streptophyta; class Magnoliopsida; order Asterales; family Asteraceae; genus Chrysanthemum; species Chrysanthemum makinoi. Next base: position 136,527,344 of record OU343216.1, read on the forward strand.
TAGATTTTAACTTTTTAATTTCTTTTAATTTGCATTTAAGTCAGCCAGAATTTGTTAAATCTTTCTTTAGGTAATTTTCCATCAAAAACCTTACTGATCACTATCCTTAGTGATCATTCTACCATCTGATCAAGTGTTTATACACCAATTCATCCTCCGTGGGACTTAACGACCTGGGAATACCCTATATTCCTCTGATCTTAAATTGTATTTGTGTTTCAGGCAGTTTTAAGTCTGTTACGGTTAGCCATTCACAAGTGGCTAGCTTGTGTGATTTGACTTGACTGTTTAGCACAGATCACTCCACGTTAGAAATTAAGGTTTTGTTGAAAGCCTTGATACAATAAGATATGATTCGGGAAAAGCCAAACTTGAGGTATACTGGACTCAATAAGATTTTAACAAAACCCTTTAGATTATCAACTTAAGCCACATGGTACATAATACATTTTATGACCAGAAACTTGAGAACGTAAAGATTAGAATTCGGCGCATACATCCACATTTTTCTAGACACTTCAACATCGGATAACACACATTGAATTCCGGGACGGAATTCCCATTAAGGTGGTGAGACTGTAACAATTCGCATTTTCAGGATTTCTATCCATTCTCAAATTTTTACTTTTCATTTTAAGAAATTTACTATTCACTTTCACTATTCATCTCGTAAAATTTTTATTTCACCTTCTCGTAAGATAAATTAGTTTAGTAATATCCTGAGAGTTTGACAATCGTTAGATCATTTTCGCAAAAGTTATTAAGAAAACATCGTTTTAAAGTTTCGTTTTGGTCGGAGCACCATTTAGACATCACGCGCATAACGAAAATCAATTCTGACAATTTTCCT
>OU343216.1:136528293-136542759 GCA_910596185.1 Chrysanthemum makinoi
TACATCAGATTAATTTTTAGATCACTCATAATCAATTAGAGAATTTTTAAGATTTCATTTTAAATGTTATCAAATAAACCCTGAGCCGTACGAGACTAAACTTACGTTTTAAACAATTCTACGTAGACCCAAATTTAACCATTCATGCACTGTATTTTCTAAAAGGTTTGGACACTTTACATTTTGGGAAAAGTCAAACATATTTCCCTCCTCCTTTGACCATAAAGAAATTAACCTTGTACGTTCTTCATTTTTTCTTAAATCGTGTAACTTTTAGACTTCACGTATAACTGTTAAGTTATCCCGCGTATAACGAAAACCACATTTTGACATCTCATATCACTTATAGACTAATTTTAGTCTTCTTTAAATAAATTCACGGTCATTTCCCTAAAATTTCGTTCTTTTCTGATAAATTGCGAATTACGCGTTTTTGACCCGTGTTTCCAGCTTTAAGCAGCGTTTTTGCACCCAATGAGACTTATCACCCATTTTGATATTTTTATATGGATTATAATTATGAGTTTCATCATTCCTACAAGTTTCGTATTTTTACGATACCCGGTTTTACGTTTTATGGCTTAACAACTTACGGTTGGCATTTAACGGAACCAAATCATGCTCTAAACTCAAGATAAGACCAAGACTTATCATCTAAGCCACCTATTCATGTTATGGCTGACTTATGGGGGGGAGTCATCATTTTGGTGGCATAATCCTAACCATGCTTCCTTTAGATCATTACATGTGTCCTAACTTAACCATGGTTAACATTTAACCCAATATATGGTTAACCAAACTTACCCTCCTATAAATAGCAAGTGAAATACATCCTAAACACCCTCAAACACTGAATTGGGTCGTTCATATCATCAAACCATCATATCTTCCATCATTTGATCTATAAACTCCAAGTTTATGCAAAGAAGTTTCAAGTAGTAAGTTACTACATCAAATCTCTAGCAAGTTTAAGTGATCTTCTTGAGTTTAGATCCACTCAAGTCACTTAGTATTTCATCACCAACTCTTCAAGATCACAAGGGTGCCAAGGTGTGGAAAGCTAGCTCAATCCAAGGTCCTAAGTGTTCAATCAAAGTCCGATCTACTCCTTTCTTAATTGAAAGCCAAAAGTTGTAAGCAACTAATCACCACCATCATCTCATCTTTATTATTCATAATATTAACAATTTCATGCTATATATATAGTTACTATGTTGATTCATGATGTACATATACTCAATCACATGTTTTAATTCACATATTGTCGTAAAAGTAACAAACTAGTAAACCAGTTATATTCTACACATTTGAGACCATTAAAACCTGTCACATATGGACTTTTTAACTTAAATAATATGGTAGACAAGATAAAAAGGTAAATCACCCTAAACGGACAAACGAGTAAAAAGTTATGGCCAAAAGAAGTTAGCGAAACCAAAACGCTGAAACTGCCTAACACAAGCTGCTAAGCAGCTGTTCGTTTTGAAAGTGGTACTTCTGCTCCGAATCATCAAAAAGTTAAAACACGAAAGTTTTCCAGAACGACTTTTTCCTTCAACTTTGGAGAAGCTCGGACCCTAAAAACGCTTAAACATGCCATTATTCTTTCAAAAACTGAAGCTGCCTTATAGCTAGTTTCACAACTATACTTTTGTCACAACTAAAAGCAAAACCAAGTTATTTTCATAGCTAGTTACATATTAACTTAACAAAACTTCATTTAATCTTTGAAATAGTGCTTTTACAAGTAACGGAAAAAGACCATTTTATTCTGCCTGCCAGTCAAGGTTTATCACGCAAGCCCGCCACTGTGAATGGCGTAACAGAACAACCTTAAAACGCTCAGTGAACGAACTCAATGAAGATCCTAGTATAGTGTTTCCCGTCGTTATGTCCCTGAAGCTATGCAATGGATTATCAAACGATAGTGATCGAGATTTGAACGAAAAGGAGATTTGGAATGATTATAACTAAGGAAAAGCCAACAAATAACAACGGCTTAAATGCAAATTAAAGAAAGTTAAAAAAAAGATAAAATTTATTAAATAAACGCTATCACTATATTTAAAATTGATGAACGTTTAAAAATTAAAACTAAAAACTTACGTTTAAAATAAAAATAATGCAAAACGTACAAAAATAAAAAGTGAAATCTAAGAAATAAAAGTCCTAAAAATATGAAAAATACATTTTTACAAACCTAATGATATAAGAAAATTTATAGAAAAAGAAAATTATTTTTATGACTAATTATCTAATTATTATTAATTAAAAACTATTTTTAACTATTAAATAATTATCTAAAATACAAGAAATTAGGAAATAAAGCTAGAAAAATAAAATTATGAAATGGAAAAGTCTAAAATATCAAAATAGAATTTTCAAAACTATTTTTTGTATTTTTATGATTATTTTTCTATTTTCTAGGAATTAAATACTATTTAAAACTATTTAAATTATCTAAAAATACAAATTTAACTCAGAAAAATATGGAAAAATACTTTTTTGGCTTTTTATATTTATCTAAACTAATAATAAAATGAAAATTATTTTTTGAAGCTTTTCTTAATTTTTTGTATTAAAAGCTAATTAAAAATGATTAAAAACTAATTTAAATTAAGAAAAATAGCTAAACAACTTGGAAAAATCTGAAAATTTCAGGAAAAGTCTAATAATATAAGTAAATAAAGGAATATAAAAACAAGAGGTTGTTAGGAGGAATAAGGATCTGATGAGGAAGTGCTTATTGAAATAAGCACTTTGATAAGCAAATGAAGTCCAAAGTCTACCAAACCAAAACAGAAGCCTAAGTATGCTAAAGGAACTAAAATGGAACAAGATTCAACAAGCTAAACACTCTGATAAGCTCATTACAACAGATTGATGATATGAGATTAAGCTAAAAACAAGCATGTGTGCTCACTTTAGGCATAAGCACAAGCCACTCATTAAGCTAAAAATCAAATCAAGCAATTGGGACTAGAAAGGACCCGGGTGAGATCTTACACACCAAAACTCAGACCTAATGGAGCTATAATAAGCTCTCAAGACAAGCTTTGCAAAACCGCTCAAACCCCTATGCAACAAATGCCGCACAAAAGGCACTTAAGCCTATTTTGAATGTACTATTTGAGAGTTCTAAAAATTTGCAAAATTCCATAAAAGTGATAATAAGAACCAAGACCGTGTGAGGTTTTTAAACATACAACTTTTACTTGCATTGACCTAGAACTGAGTGCATGAAAAATCCTCCATTTAGATTCAAAACTTGATATTATGCAAAATTGACTTTTGAAGAAAAAGTGGAAAGTTGACTTATCCGATTTTGATCATGATTTGAAGACTGGAAATGAAATATTATGATGAAATAAGACTAATGCTAGCTTTGTTTAAGACTTCTAAACACAAAACCATGATCCTAATCCTCAAATTCCAACAATGGGCAAGTGAGATAGATTCAAAGGCAATTTTGACTATAGGTGGTTGCAGGCACAAAATAAAGACAGAAATGAGCTTAGATGGACTAAACAAGCATAGAGCAACAATTCTAAACTACTGATCAAGCCTCTAAAACAGTTTAACTTACTAATCCAAACACCATTTTAATGATAGATATACAATCTACACTACACAATCTGCTGAACTAGCTTATGTTATTGATCAAAATGAGTTTAATCAACCTTAATACAACTAATGAACAGTATTAAAACCAACTTAAACCATAAACACTGATTATGCAATATCTATTGAAAATCACTTACAAGAGGTCCAAACCACTATGGCTTGAAAACAACCACCAAAGAACCACTAGCCTATTTAAATCAATCCATTGAACTTGAAAACAACCCAAATATATCATCTGATCACCCCTATCCATTTCCACTTCAATTTGAGCCCACAGTTGACTTGTGTTGACCATGAACCTAAATTACTTAAGCTTTGAATGTGAGCTGATACAAAGCTAAAATGAGCTTACACAAGCTTGTTTGAGATTAAATATAAGCTTCTGAAAGCTTAATCATAAGATTTTAAGATTGAAAATTTCAACAGTAACTTAAAATATGGAATTTATCTAAAAACTTGAATTGAGAACTCAACAACTCAGGACAATGATAAGTTAACTTAAATGTGATATAAGGAAAGTGGAGTTACAACATTTAGACTTAAACTACTACTTTTATTAAAAAAAACGACATTAAAGGAAAATTTAAAAACTAACTAACTGCCCCCATTGCTTCTTTCTTGCTCTTTTCATACTCCAAGTTGTCTTCCTCTTTCTCTCTCTGCAAATCCCACCATAAATCCTGACCCTTGGATGAGTTGAATGAATCATGGCCATAGATTGTATTTTGGCGCCAAAATTGACTTTAACCCGAGAGATTGAGTGTGGGAGGGAAGTAATTAGTGATTCTTGGATGTAGTGTTTGAGGGGGACATGGTAAGTGATAAGGTGAGGAGGGGGGTGGGTGATTGAGTGTTGCGTAAGTTTTGCGAAAGCAAGTGGGGAGGTGAAGGCTTGGCGCCTTTTTCTGCTTGGTTTGACTAGAGGGATTGACCGTGCAGCTATTAAATATCAAGGGGTCCAAAACAGGAAAGGGTCAAAAGGGTTTGTTGGTCGGGTCCAAAACAAAGGTCAAGGGTCCAAAATTGGTTTGAAGGTTTTAATATTGTAGGGACTTAAGGTGTAAATTCTGAAACTTCAAGTACCTAGGCTGCCAATTCTGAAAAGTTTCTCCAAGGACTAAAACTGACAATCTCAAAAAGTATAAGGACCAAACTTGACAATTTCCAATTTCCAGGGGCATTTTCTGCCAAATTTCAAAGTTGAAGGACTAAACTTGTAATTTTCTCAAACTTTTCATATTTTTCACCAAAGGACTAAATTTGACAACTTATGATTTTAAAAGGACCTTTGGTGATTTTTCTTTTGAAATTTTGATTCAGGGACTATTTTTGACAATTTTCGAAACTTGGGGGACTAAAACTGCAATTTTTGCAAATTTGATATGTTTTTTCATCTGATTTTGATATTTTTGCATTTAAAACACATAAAACACTGATTTGTGATATTTTCATCATTTTGATGTGTTTCTGAGTGTATTCAGATGATTTTGCAGCTTTTATATGTACAAAAATGATGAGTATTTACACACTCATCAATCCCCCACATTAAACTATTGCTAGTCCCTAGCAATCTTTTGAGAAAACTTAATGGATTTGCATCTCTTTACCAAAAGCCATTACTTCTGGAGTAGCCAAATGTTTTAGTTCAAGTAAGAACCATGGTACATCGATAACCATGTGATTTTGAGCAAACCACCAGCTTTCAACGGTTTTGATTTTGTCTTTACCGTAGCCGCACTTTTCCGACTAGCCAACTCTTAGATAAATTATCAATATTATCTTTGGTGAGTCGATTACCAATTATGGTTTTTCCACGCCTTTACCACAAGCCATAATCTTAAGGGCTAGCCAACTCTTCACTTTTAGGATATGGTGAGTTGAGAACCATACAATTTTGGGCAAATTGCAAGCCATATAAACGGATTTGAGATATCTTTACCAAGAGCCGCTTGTTCTCGATTACAATCTTGTTTTACGCATATGGCGGATCGATAACCAAATGAGAAAGTGTAAAACACTTACTCCAAAAAAATTTTGGCCAAAAACGGGGGAATTAGTATAATTATATGATAAAATTTGTGAGAATTCCCCACACTTAGAAATGAATATTGCCTCAATATTCAAAGTACCGCGTTATGCCAAACCGAGAACGTAAAAGGAAATACCGGCCATTATTTGAATTTTTTTTGAAAACATGGGGCAAATCCCCCACACTAGGGTGGTAGAAAATAGAAAGAAGTCAGAAATATGGGTGAAAACCCATATGGTGTGCTACTGTTTTTGATTACCGAGTCGCTAGCTTGACTCGACCCCGAATTAATTTGTTCATGAGGAAGTAAGGTGGAAGAAACAATCTCCATCGGACTTTCATTCAAGATGTTTGGATAAACATTGAAGCACGCGAAAGTTCCACACCGATGAGATATATTACCGGCTCAAGATAATGGTACATGGAAATGCCGGGGTCAAAGATGGTATCTTCACTCCCTCAAGGAGTGAAGAAGGAGAAATCACATCATATGTGAGGAATGGAAGAAAGATGTTTATAACAATTAGGATCCATTCTTCATCCTCAAAATCAAATTTTATAGTTTCCTTAATGTGTATTTCATCATTAAAGCTCTTTTGCTTATTTTCAACAATTACCCTGAGGAGAGGCGGGTGGTGTCTTCAATAAGCATGTCTCCCCGTGTCAAGATCAAGATCAAAATAGAAATGATCATACTCCGTAGGAGATATGATGTGAGAGAGTTCACCGAGAACTCCTCAGATCTAGATCAAAGAGAAACGAATCATACTCGAAGAGAAAGATGAAAGGTGGATTGCCACTACTCTCCTTTTAGTATAATCGTCATCAAAGCGAATATTTCAAATTCGAAGAGAATCATTGGAAAAAGCCTCAAACTCAAGAGATGTTTTCGCTTTTCCAAGATAGAGTTACTATCCTCTACGGGGATAGGAGTTGAAGTTGGCTTAGCACAAAATGATTTGATCTTAGAAATGAGGAGATTTACATTGAACAATTTTTCACGAAGTATCTCATCCTCAATTTCCGTGATCATCAATCTTCACTCTAGCTTAGAAGGTAAGTTCTCGACATAATCGATGTCTCCACAAGATAAAGAATCGTTAAATGAAGTACAATCGTCGAATCGGAGAACATATCAACATGATCATTTGGAATGTCAAGAGGAGGGTAAGAATCATCATCAAGAAGCTTATCACACATATTGCCTGAGATAACCTCGACTCACTTGGGGTTAGGACAAGGTTCTCAACACGAGACGATTCCATTTCTGGAATAGTGCTAAGAGGCTCGTCCCCCTTTATGAGAGAGTCAACGGGTTCAACAATGTTTGAAGAAATAGAATCATCGACCTCTTCCAAAAGGACGTCACTTCCCTCTACCGGTGTGAGTGAAGGGAAGAGTCGTAATGAAAGGCTCAAACGGATTGGTTGTAGCCGACAAACTCACATAATATTCTTTCATTTGAATGGAATCCTCATCATCATCGAAAACGAAAGTCTTGTGATATTGGGTTGATGTAGCATTATAAACCTTGTCATCGGTGGCTTGACAATCGTAAAAAGGATGGGGACCACCACAATAATCACATCTTTTGAAACAAAGATCAACGGGCTCTAGTTTTGCTTCACGCGATCGAATATCATTTGTAAGCTCAGCCATCTTAACCGGTTTGTTTCTTGATGTCGGAACTTTCGATTTGTTCTCGATGATTGTCAATATATCCCTTGGGGAATGATACAAGATATTGCCACCGACGGCTGTATTGAGTGAATCTTGATCGGTTTATGCTAAAGCGCTGTAGAATATATCGACCAAGTATTTCGAGAAACCATGATGTGGGCATTTTCGTAGGAGATCTTTGAATCTTTCCCATGCCTCATCAAAACTTTCATCAAAACGCTGTTGGAAGTTTATAATCTCGTTCTTAAGATTTTCCGTCTTAGAATAAGGAAAGAAACGATTTACAAAATTTGAAACGAGATCCTCCTGGTAGTGATTGATCGAGGGGTTCTTTATCGAGCCAATTCCGGGCTACCCCCTCGAGAGAAAATGAGAATAACATCAACTTAATTGTGTCACGAGGAACATCCTTATATTTTATAGTAGAAATTAGCTTATCAAACCATCGGATGTGAGCATAGGGATCGCTCCTCGAGACCATAGAATGGATTTGACATAATTAGTTGAATTAAACCGGTGTTTATCTCGAAATTCTGAAAGAATCTCCCAGATAACGATAGCATCTTCGTAACCCTCGATGGGTACTTGGAGCATTTCTAACATCAGACGCGGTCCGCCATTAGATTTAAACATAAGAGGGAAAAGAAGAGAAGTAAACGGTTATGAGGATAAAGACGAGTAGAATCAAACGGTACGAGGGGGTAAGAGAAATAGAATCATACGGATAAGAGGAATGAGAAGAGTATTTTTGTATTTTTGAATAAGAAAATATAAGCATATACAGATGGATGGTATGAACAAAGAGTGAATATCCAAATTACTAATTGCTAAACGTAGGATAATCAAAGACAGCTCTCCCTCGCAGCGGCGCAAGAATTTGATGCGCCCTGCATCAGCCAAGGTTTATCACAAGCCCGCCACTTGTGAATGGCGAGATCGTAACAACCTTAAAACGCTCAGAACGAACTCAATGAAGATCCGAGGAGTATAGTGTTTCCCCGTCGTTATGTCCCAAATGAAGCTATGCAATGGATTATCAAACGATAGTGATCGGGAGATTTGAACCAAAAGGAGATTTGGAATGATTATAACTAAGGAAAAGCCAACAAATAACAACGGCTTAAATGCAAATTAAAGAAAGTTAAAAAAAGATAAAATCTATTAAATAAACGCTATCACTATATTTAAAATTGATGAACGTTTAAAAAATTAAAACTAAAACTTACGCTTTAAAATAAAAATACGAACGCATAAAAATAAAAAGTGAAATCTAAGAAATAAAAGTCCTAAAAATATGAAAAATACATTTTTACAAACCTAATGATATAAGAAACTTTATAGAAAAGGAAAATTATTTTTATGACTAATTATCTAATTATTATTAATTAAAAACTATTTTTAACTATAAAATAATTATCTAAAATACAAGAAATTAGGAAATAAAGCTAGAAAAATAAAATTATGAAATGGAAAAGTCTAAAATATCAAACTAGAATTTTCAAAACTATTTTTGTATTTTTATGATTATTTTTCTATTTTCTAGGAATTAAATACTATTTAAAACTATTTAAATTATCTAAAAATACAAATTTAACTAAGAAAAATATGGAAAAATACTTTTTTGGCTTTTTATATTTATCTAAACTTAATAAAAATGAAAAATTATTTTTTTGAAGCTTTTCTTAATTTTTTGTATTAAAAGCTAATTAAAAATGATTAAAAACTAATTTAAATTAAGAAAAATAGCTAAACAACTTGGAAAAATCTGAAAATTTCAGGAAAAGTCTAAAATAATATAAGGAATAAAGGAAAAATAGAAAAACAAGAGGTTGTTAGGAGGAATAAGGATCTGATGAGGAAGTGCTTATTGAAATAAGCACTTTGATAAGCAAATGAAGTCCAAAGTCTACCAAACCAAAACAGAAGCCTAAGTATGCTAAAGGAACTAAAATGGAACAAGATTCAACAAGCTAAACACTCTGATAAGCTCATTACAACAGATTGATGATATGAGATTAAGCTAAAAAACAGTTAACAGGTGCTCACTTTAGGCATAAGCACAAGCCACTCATTAAGCTAAAACTGAAATCAAGCAATTGGGACTAGGAAAGGACCTGGGTGAGATCTTACACACCAAAACTCAGACCTAATGGAGCTATAATAAGCTCTGCACAAGCTTTGCAAAAACTGCTCAAACCCTCGGCAGAACAGCGCTACCGCACAGGCACTTAAGCCTATTTTGAACAAACTTATTTGAGAGTTCTAAAAAATTTGCAAAATTCCATAAAAGTGATAATAAGAACCAAGACCAGGTGAGGTTTTTAAACATACAACTTTTACTTGCATTGACCTAGAACTGAGTGCATGAAAAATCCTCCATTTAGATTCAAAACTTGATATTATGCAAAATTGACTTTTGAAGAAAAAGTGGAAAGTTGACTTATCTGGATTTTGATCATGATTTGAAGTATGGAAATGAAATATTATGATGAAATAAGACTAATGCTAGCTTTGTTTAAGACTTCTAAACACAAAACCATGATCCTAATCCTCAAATTCCAACAAATGGGTGTGAGATAGATTCAAAGGCAATTTTGACTATATGTGGTTGCAGCACAAAATAAAGACGAAAATGAGCTTAGATGGACTAAACAAGCATAGAGCAACAATTCTAAACTACTGATCAAGCCTCTAAAACAGTTTAACTTACTAATCCAAACACCATTTTAATGACAGATATACAATCTACACTACACAATCTGCTGAACTAGCTTATGTTATTGATCAAAATGAGTTTAATCAACCTTAATACAACTAATGAACAGATTAAAAACCAACTTAAACCATAAACACTGATTATGCAATATCTATTGAAAATCACTTACAAGAGGTCCAAACCACTATGGCTTGAAAATAGTCACCAAAGAACCACTAGCCTATTTAAATCAATCCATTGAACTTGAAAACAACCCAAATATATCACTGCATCACCCCTATCCATTTCCACTTCAATTTGAGCCCACAGTTGACTTGTGTTGACCATGAACCTAAATTACTTAAGCTTTGAATGTGAGCTGATACAAAGCTAAAAATTACACAAGCTTGTTTGAGATTAAATATAAGCTTCTGAAAGCTTAATCATAAGATTTTAAGATTGAAAATTTCAACAGTAACTTAAAATATGGAATTTATCTAAAAACTTGAATTGAGAACTCAACAACTCAGGACAATGATAAGTTAACTTAAATGTGATATAAGGAAAGTGGAGTTACAACATTTAGACTTAAACTACTACTTTTATTAAAAAACGACATTAAAGGAAAATTTAAAAACTAACTAACTGCCCCCATAGCTTCTTTCTTGCTCTTTTTATACTCCAAGTTGTCTTCCTCTTTCTCTCTCTGCAAATCCCACCATAAATCCTGACCCTTGGATGAGTTGAATGAATCATGGCCATAGATTGTATTTTGGCCAAATTGACTTTAACTCGTGGGAGAGATTGAAGTGGGGAGGAAGTAATTAGTGATTCTTGGATGTAGTGTTTGGAGGGGGAACATGTGAAGGGATAAGGTGAGGAGGGGGGTGGGTGATTGAGTGTTGCAGAAGTGTTTCGCAAAGCGTGTTGGGAGGGTGAAGGCTTGCCTTTTTCTCGCTTGGTTTGACTAGAGGATCGATCGGCAGTTATTAAATATCAAGGGGTCCAAAACAGGGGAAAGGGTCAAAAGGGTTTGTTGGTCAGTCCAAAAAAGGTGTCAAGGGTCCAAAATTGGTTTGAAGGTTTTAATATTGTAGGACTTAAGGTGTAAATTCGAAACTTCAAGTACCTAGTCGCCAATTCAAAAGTTTCTCCAAGGACTAAAACTGACAATCTTAAAAAGTATAAGGACCAAACTTGACAATTTCCAATTTCCAGGGGCCATTTCTGCCAAATTTCAAAGTTGAAGGACTAAACTTGTAATTTTCTCAAACTTTTCATATTTTTCACCAAAGGACTAAATTTGACAACTTTAGATTTTAAAAGGACCTGATTTTTCTTTTGAAATTTTGATTCGTGGACTATTTTTGACAATTTTCAAACTTGGGGACTAAAACCGCAATTTTGCAAATTTGATATGTTTTTCATCCTGATTTTGATATTTTGCATTTAAAACACATAAAACACTGATTTGTGATATTTTCATCATTTTGATGTGTTTCTGAGTGTTTTCAGATGATTTTGCAGTTTATATTGTACAAAAATGATGAGTATTTACACACTCATCATTACCCTTTCTGACGATTTTTACCAAAACTTCATTCTTGAACATGTTAATAAGTTGTAATCACTAGTAAACAATGAGAACTTGTAAAAACTAGATATTTACTAAAAACATGATAAACTTTATGGTATAACAATCTTCATTCAAAATCTATGTTTTGTCTACTAAGTGCTACAAAACTAGGGAGCTTCATGTGAGGGGTTTCATTTGAGTAAAACGTATCGACGAGTTGCTGGATTTACGATTTAAAGTGTCCTAGCTCCTCAAACGTTTACTACATGACCTATGAATTGTGATGGCCCGAACGGTAGTAAGATATATATAAACTAAACACGTTTTCACAACTAGACCATTTCTATAAAAGACATACACAAGTGCCATGTACTACATCATGATCAACATAGAGACGTATATAGGATGGTTTATGTTTTCCTAAACATTTCTCCAAACCTAAGTCGCAACATCCTATTCTAGGTTGCTCGTAAAAGTACTCACGGCATATCCATCATTCTCATTATACATTTTCTATCATTTACTTTTAGGTGAGTTCATAGCCCCACTTTTTATTACTTGATTGTTTTACAAACCCTTGGGGCAGATACATGCTTTATTTTAAATTGAACACATTGCTTTAAAATTATACTTGAATATATTAGTTGCACTAAGTACTACTATTGCCACAGTCCCTATTATCGTGAACCATTAATCACTATGAAAGTGAACGCTAATAATGTGGATTGATCTATCGGGAATGACAAATCTCGTTTGTGTTGACCGGGTAGGCAAACAAACGCAATCTACCTGAAAATCCATAGGTTTAATGGAAAATTACCTATTAGGGCATCGGTTACTATTATATGACAGCTTTTAATGTTTCGGTATCATGAGCTTAGTGCAATAATATCTATTTTGTTTTCAAACCATTGGTGTGAGTCTATAGCTCACACTACCAACATAATGTGTTCAACCATTAAACAAACTCTATGAATTTCACTCAACCTCTGTGTTGACAGTTTTAAGCATGTATTTCAGGTCCATAATGTCGGAAGCTGGCATGGAGGAGCACGGATACTCAAGAAGGCTATAAATATTTTATCATTCACATAGCATCAAAAGATATTGATGCATTTTGTAAACAATGGAACTAATGGGACCTCCTTTTGTAAACTCGATATTTATATAAATCGAATGATAAATCTTAAAACGACTCCATTAGAGTTCGCTTATTAATGTGATCAGCAGTGCCATGAAGTAACACCAGTTTGAATTCGACACGTATCACGGTTGGGGTGTTACAAACAAAGGCTTCACTTTCTTTACCCAACTAAGGAAGAAGTTGCTTACCACCAATACATAATCGACAATATCATTAGGATATGCCCAAAGATTAGGAGAGGAAATCCTTGGAACATCATAATCCCTTGTATGATTATGTCGAAAGCACGCCACAGATACGGACTCCCCTATTAATTTGATGTCATCACTGCTTACAATGACATAATGAATGAGCTAACTTAAGATTAGGAGAGACCCCAAGTATCCTCGTATGGCGTAATTTTGTGGGAAGAGTCAACGATGTACATGTCGTTATAGGAAACTTCACCTACTTAGTTGATTTTATGGTCCTAGAAGACATAGGATGTGTCATTGACTATAGCTAGTCCCAAGTTGTGTTAGGAAAACCGTTTGTTGAAAAGTCTAAACTAAGCTATAAAAAATCTGAAGGAACGGTTAGATTTGTGGAGGGGGATGATGAAATTACTTATAGGATGCCTTGGAAGATGAACGGATATGGCCCTTTATCCTTTTATGAACGAGATAACATTAGAGCTTTGAGGAAAAGAGCAAAGAAGATGTTGAAAAAGGCTTGAACTTTATGTGGGAGAAAAGGAGGCTTTACTATAGGGATTGTTTGTCCCTTGGACCTAGGTGTAGAGTAGATGAGAATTTTGTCAATATTATAGAGTTTTCATTGAGGATGAAAAATGAGACAACGCATGACTTCGAGTCTAGCTACAAGACTCATAAATAAAGAAAAGCGCTTCGTGGGAGGAAACCCATGCTTAATTGTTTGCTTGTTTTTGTGTCATATATCTTTTTCATTGTTGTTTATGCTCATGTTTGAATTTGTGAAAATGCTTTATTTTGTCTTTAACCTCGTCTTAATTACTTATAAAGGTATTTTACAAAAAGATAAGTGTAGGGAGGATTACATACGCTTTTAAAAGAACATGAACATGAGAATTACAATTAGTGAAATTGATGTATATTTGTGTTTGTTAGAGTCAAATGCTTGTATCGAGTCATAATGGATGTTTTTCAAGAATTTTTTCCAAATTCTAAAGATGTAATTTTTCTAGAATTTTTCCGAAAAACGCAGGCACTAGTTTCGCATGACAACCCCGACGGCATCAGATTAGAACCGACGACGTCAGTCAAGCGTAAACAAATAACATATAAAATTTTGTCGCTTTCAGGATATGTATAAATTTTTGAAATTCTCGTGTTTTAACTTTCCGTAAAATCGCAAACATCCATTCGACAAGCATTATATCCTAGTTTAGTCCTGTCATATATAGTTTTACCGCCGATTTTACGCGAATGTTTCGTCAATTTTCTTAAAGTGTTATATTTGGCAAGAAGAAGAAACTCAACATTGGATGGAGCTTATCACGTATACATTCTTCTTGAAAAAGAATTTAACCACTACTCACACGACCTACCGAGCTAATCAGGGGAGTACTAGTTTCTTTCTCTTTTAATTAACTTCCTTTATCATAACTTTGATACTTTCGGGGAACATTAGGGACAATGTTCAGTTTAAGTGTAGGGGAAAAACAGGAACTTAGAAACTATGCTTATCCTTGATTATTT
>OU343216.1:136542859-136575105 GCA_910596185.1 Chrysanthemum makinoi
GTCTTGTCCTTGGTCACTTGTGTAATAAGCTATGAGAAATATTCGCTAGGGAAATTTAAGCACCAAATTTAAAATTTTTTGTGACATGTACGAGAAAAAACTTTAGACTTAATAAAGCGTCTCATGGATAGGAATTATATGACTAGCACAAGAAACCGTTTACCACTCAAATTCCACCCCAAAAACGTGTTGTTCGCCCCTAGATCTTTAGGAATAAAAGCATTCACCTTTAATGCTTAGAGAGTGTACCGGTAGTATAATAGATTCTAGAACTTATTTTGTGATGCATTCCGAGATCGCTAGTGAGACTACACTTGTGTAGTTAGGAATGACTAAATGATAAGAGGCATTAGGATAACCCTTGTTTGAAACCCGTATTATAATTACTTCTTCTACGTAGGTCGAGTAATTACCCTACACCCTCGTGATGTTTCGGTTTTCCGAAATATCAATGAAGAGCATTGTTTACAATCCACCCCCAAATGTACACCCAAATCGCCTTAGCCTACCTTGTATGCACTCACCTTTAGTGCATTATTGTTATCATTACTAAACCCTTAGTTCAATTATTGTAACATATTGGATTTCACAAACACACAAACAATCACAAATATGGGCGTATATATGATTTTAGAGAGAGAAAGTGGGATATTCTAGTAAGAGAAACTCTTGGAAGGTTAGATTCCAAATGACCATCCAACCCTCTCCCTTGAGGGGAAAAGGCTATTTATACAAAGAAGCACGCCCTCCTTCTGGCTGTGGATCAGGCATACAGTGGGTAAAGACCCGTCCTTCCTCCACGGTGTTGCACTAGACTAAACTACGCTAATAATAAACTAACAAATAACGTAATAAATGATATGTCTACGAGCTAACTTAAGCTAGATAATATTTGGGGCGACCGACGCTTTACAATAGAATTTCCAATTCCTAACAATCTCCCCCTAAGGAAGGTCACCCCATGATTTACAATTTAGCATCCTACCATTCCAATTAATCTTTAGTCTTGAGCTCGTAGACTTCACTTCATCAAAATAATCAATCTTTGTGCTTTCATGGTGATAATATAATAATCCAACTATAATGTACATTAAGTGGAGGTTATAAAGTTGATCCATATTATGATGACCTTTGAGCTTTATATGAGATCATCAGCCACAGTTGATCTCAGCATCACTCACTGTTGTGTTGCCCACATATGATGTAGTGACAATTGGAACGACATGCTCACATTCTGGACCATGATATCTTCTATCAGAGTAGCGGAAGCTTTAGTTGATTCATGATATTTGCGAGGAAGCTGCATGGAGTGAAAATATCAGAGTCATTGATGCACTTATCATGATTTCTTTAGAAATGAATGTGATGAGTGAGCACGGCTATGGATTGACTCTCCATTCACTCCGCCAAAGCGAAGCGTAATTCGCATACAAAGCTTAGCAAAAGTTACGAAAGTGTCTTTGATCACATTTGTTGAATTGAGGTACACGCCCACTGCTGATCGCAAGTACTACACTGTGATCAGGTATGATTCCGAAGAATCACCTTGAAAGGGTTTCGCAGCTATTCTAGTTGTTCTCAAATTGGAACGTCTCAAAGAAGAAAACACGCGTGAGTGAACCAATAATTTGAGATTCATTGATTGATGAAAAGAGATTTGAAAACAATCGAAGTACCGCTCAATAAAGTGTTTTTGCAATACAACGAGGGTTTTGAGAAAAATCAATTATCAATCATAAACACCTTTTATATTTGAAATATTATTTATTACCATAAAGTAAAAGAAAAGAATTTTAAGCACAACGACCGGTTTTTCAAAGGTATCCGTCAAATCCATAACCTGAACCAGGATTGATTCATAAGTTTGAATCGCCTCAATGTTTCTGTTCAGTTGTCACATGGTTGATCTATTGGATAGATCTCACATGCCACCTACCAAGAACTTGTTTGATGTTGGCTCTAGAAGGATTTCCATCTTCATTGTGGATATGTTTGCATATCACTCAGATGTTCTGGCAATACCACAAGGATAATGCGTAGGACTCATAAGATATAATCCCTCTTTCCACATTGTGTGAAACATAGAGTCTTCATTGACAGTGTCCTAAAGAGATTTATTTGATGATCTCTTGGCTCTAGACTCAATTGTGCACATTTGGTTTCCTATGCCGGAGACTAGGGAGAAAGTCTCCTTTTTCAATATTAACAATCTTTAAGAGAAAGTCGATAGATTATGTAGGTTCCTCGTGAGAATGAAGCAAGCCCTTTTAAGAGGAACTTGAGTAGCTTGGGAAGTTTTAGTGCAAAGGCGCCACGGGTCCATGACGTCTTGTCTTCAATACCGGGTTACCTTAGTAAACACCAAGAGCATATGTATTGAACCCGGTTTTCGCCCTAAGGTTGAATAATGGAGGGCTATTTCTTTTCACCCTTTTCTCATTTCATTTCTTTTGCATTCTTCAACCCCTTCAAGTTTACCAAGACTTAATTACTAGAACCTTGTTGGTTTGCTCCAAAGATTAGCTCTTTCTAGGTCGGCACTCTTCCCATATCTCACTTTTCTCCTTTTTTCATCATACCTAAGGACTCTACACTATCTAGTGGATTATCCCTCGGTAGATCCCTCCGACTCTGGCGGGATCATGGGAACGAATACCTAACCTAACCATCCTTATAACTCCATGCCTAAAGTAAATTGGTCGGTCTTTTGGTATTGTTCATTCTTTCATGAAACCAATTGAAAAATCATTTGGAAAATCAATCAAGGTACTTGTGATACGAAATCAAAGCATTTTGTACCTTAATAGTTTTGATCATTTTGAAATGTTCCCCCTCAACATGTGCATATGATATTAGAAATTGTTTAACACATGGAGGCAAGAGATCCTTTGAAATAATTTTTTGATCACTATTTCCGTAAAAACAGCCATTTGATTTTCTTGGTAAATTCTCCCCAATATGCATAGGATATTTGAAATCATTTTATCACATAGAGGTAAGAGTTCTTTTGAAATGCATCCATGATTACCAAATATTTAGAAACCATTTAACACTCAATCAAGGTACATTATGTTAACACATAGAAATCTTTGTACCTTGAAGGCTTATATTAGTTTAGAAATGTCACCCCTTAATATATGCTTCGAGATCTAAAAGAGTTTAGCACATATTAGAGAGCAAGATGCATTTTGAGACAAAATTGGTCACCTTATCATCATCTTCATATTTATATCACATTTTCTCCCCCAATCAAAAATTTCAAATCCTTTGAGATTTTGTATCTCAAGTGATTTAAATATGTATAAAAAAAGTTTGTTGGGGAAAAATGTGTCCGGTTTTATATGATCTGAAGTGAACTACACTGAAGTTCCCTTTTTAGATAAAAAGGGAAACCACAATACATAACCTATCACTACAACATATCTGGAGTTTGTTAGACTCCTTGGACCGTTTAGAGCGCTAGGGTTTGACAATAACAATGATAATAAACTTGATACGCAGCGGAATAAAACAAATCATAGTTATTGACACAAGGTTTTTCATTATAATCACTCCAAGCCTCAAATATTATTTGATCGAATAATACGGTTACACTAAACTTGTAACAGGGATCAAAGATCCTTGAGGCTAAATCCATACAAATCCTAGAAGTCCACTTAGAGGACTTAGACAACACACACACACACACACACACACCTTTAATGACTACATTATGGAAGACTTATATAAAACCTACACCCCATGTCCTCTTTATATACTAGAGGATTATGGTTTACAAAATACTACTTAATGACTAAATAATAAATATTCTTTTGCAAGCAAGTCCTTCCATCTTTTTGTAGATTTCATCTTTGTCACTTTAAGTCCCTTTGTTTCATTCTTGTATTTATTTTGTCTCATCAAATCCAAGGAACCTAAAACCCAACAATCTTCCCCTATTTGATGATGACAAAACAAACCAAGTCTTGTCTGAACTTCCCTAGGACGGCGTAGCGAAGTTGAGATGTAAACATCTCCGTGAATGAAACATTCTTGTTGGGATATGAAAGTGCTGAAGACATGAAAGTACTGAAGATAAGAAAGTAATCTGTAAGTCGCAGCACGGGAAAAGTCAAAGAGTCAAAGAATCGCTAAAGACAAAGTCAGAATCGCACCTAAAAGTCAGAATCAGAAAACAAAAGAACTGTTGTCTATACACCCCCCTCGTCTAATCAAACTACTGGGAAAAGTCAAAAGTACTGCTGTCTATACACCCCCTTATATGTTCAACAGGCCCCACCAACTACCACTATGGCCTCAGATGAACTTATGTGCTCCTTCTTTGCACAACAAGCTAGTTTACTTGTCACTTATGAAGAAGATCTAGTACAGATTGAAGAAGATGCACTTGAAGAAATTATCGGTGGCAAGTTGCTATGATTTCAAACCAAAACAAGGCATAACTTTTGACAAATCTAAGATTGAATGCTTCAATTGTCTAAAGACTGGTCACTTTTTGTGTGAGGCAGTGTGTTTGCTAAGTATCAAGCAAACAGACATCCAAAAGCCAAAACTTGAGCTTAAGGAAATTCCAATTATTGAAACAAAGGCTTTGGTTGCTCAAGAGAAGTTATCAGAAGTTGAATGGATTGAAGAGTTTGATGATGAACAAGAACTTATTGGTAGCAAAGGGAAGAAGAAATTGAAGATTCAGTAGAAGCATGATTGGAGCACCGCTTTTTTGAAGAACCCGAAATGCCGCTTTTTTGGAATCTCGATGATGGCTTTGGAGGATTTGATTGGAGCAAGGAAAGTGAAGATGATCCTGTTCAACTTGCATTGGTGGCTACTTCACCAAATCAATCTCCTATCTATGAGGTATGCTCAAATTGCTATGATTTTTATCATAAATTAGCGCTTATGTGATTGAGAGAGATAATTGTGTTAAGGCTACCGAGGTAAAAGTTATCAAATAACCTTAGAATCTATGGAAGCCAAAATCTTAGCACATGAAACTAATGAAGTAGTCAATAAAAATATGCACAACATGATTACCGTTAAAGCTTAGTGAATGGAAATTAAACCTGAAATTGTGAAATTGAGAAATTAACTAAGGAAAGAGATGATTTGTTAGCTAAGTTTGCTGCTTGGGTGAAGCTGGTTTGTCACATGTTTCTTATGTTCAAAACCGCAGAGCCTACCTTAAAACTGGATTAGGTTTTGGAATGGATTTTAGTAAGATAGACGAAAACCAATCTAGTAATCAGGATGAAGGTGAGTATGAGGATATAACCACTATTGATGAAGAACTCATTAATTATGTAGATACATCTAGTAATGATGGTTCAATAAGTGACTCACCCCCTGAATATAAGAAAGCTAATGATTATCATGTTGTTCCCCATCCCACTGGCATTCATCAACCCCTTAGGCCTGATGTTTCTCGTTTTGGAGTAGAAAGTCTAGAGTGAAGGAGTTAAAGTTCAATCTATTGTCAGTATCACAAATCTGTGATAAAAAGTATCCTGTGTTATTCACCTGACAAGAATGCCTTATCCTTTCCTATGACTTTAAGCCTGTTGATGATGAATTAGTAGTTCTTAGAGTACCAAGGACAAATGATGTGTATAGTTTAGACATGAAGAGTCTACATTCCTATGGAAGAGCCACATGTTTGGTGGCTAAAGCAACATCTGAAGAGGCACATCAGTGGCATAGAAGATTGGGCCATGTTAATTTCAAGAATATCAACAAACTGGTCAAAGGCAATCTAGTTAGAGGTTTACCTTCAAATACTTACCGAATGATCAATCATGCTTGGCATGCAAGAAGGGTAAACAACACAAAGCTTAATGCAAGAAGATTGAAGAGACCTATTAGAGAACCTTTGAGTCAGTACATATGGATTTGTTTGGACTCGTTTCTGGGTGTTTAAAACAAGAAAAGTATTGCTTAGTTGTAAATGTATTATTCAAAGATATTCATGGTATTTTTCGTTTTAAAGATGATTCTTTCGATGCTATCTGAGACCTATTATAGCTCTTGAAAACCAATTGAGACTCAAGGTTAGAGGTATTAGATGTGACAATGGGACTGAATTCAAGAACAAGCTTATGGATGAATTTTATGTAAACAAAGGTATAAAAAGGGAGTTTAGTATTGCAAGAACACCACAAATGAATGGTATTGCGTAAAGGAAGAATAGGACTTTGATTGAAGCAAAGAAGAACAATGTAGCGATTCTCACCTACCTATTCAGATTCAAGCAAAAGTTGTAAGTAATGCATGTTATGTACTTAAGAGTCTCATCACTAAACCAATAGATGAAGACACCTTATGAATGGTCGATGGGCATAAATCCAATATTCGCTTTATGAAACCTTTGGATTGGAGCACTATTTTGTCTGAAGAACCCGAACATGCCTTTTGGAATCATGATGACTTTGGAGGATTTGATTGGAGCAAGGAAAGTGAAGATGATCCTGTTCAACTTGCATTGGTGGCTACTTCACCAAATCAATCTCCTATCTATGAGGTATGCTCAAATTGCTATGATTTTTATCATAAATTACTTAGCAGTTATGTGATTGAAAGAGATAATTGTGTTAGGGCTAGGTTTGAGGTAGCAAGTTATCAAATAACCTTAGAATCTATGGAAGCCAAAATCTTAGCACATGATACTAATGAAGTAGCTTCAATGAAAAATATGCACAAAGGATTACCGTTAAAGCTTAGTGAATGGAAATTAAATCAAAATTGCTGAAATTGAGAAATTAACTAAGGAAAGAGATGATTTGTTAGCTAAGTTTGCCGCTTGGGGTGAAGTCGGTCCGTCACATGTTTCTTATGTTCAAAAACAGCAAAGAGCCTACCTTAAACTGGATTAGGTTTTGGAATGGATTTTAGTAAGATAGACAAAACCAATCTAGTAATCACGATGAAGGTGAGTATGAGGATATAACCACTAGTGATGAAGAACTCATTAATTATGTAGATACATCTAGTAATGATGGTACATTAAGTGACTCACCCCCCAATATAAGAAAGCTAATGATTATCATGTTGTTCCCCATCCCATCGCATTCATCCCCTTAGGCCCGATGTTTCTCGTTTTGGAGTAGAGTTTAGAGTTTAGGAAAAGCTAGTTGCTCAATCTAGGTCCTAAAACCCAAAGAACCCGTTGAAAATGATGTTCAAAATCAAGCAAGACCTTCAAATCAAAGTATCGCTTCACAAGCAAGACCTCTTCAAAACCTTTTCAAAACAGACTGCTAAACCTTTTGGGATAATTTTGGTCAAAATAGGTTTAATCACTCATCAAGAAGGCACAATAATTTTGGGCATAGACATAGAAGATGTCACTTTGACAAGATATGGGTCGAAATCGTGTTTGTGTGTTTTAGTCCTACTCATCTAATTAAGGATCGTGAACATCACCGAATACCTTAGAAAATTTCCAAAGAACGGATGCCAATCAAAACTAGAGAGCACAAACCGCTTTGGAATAATACAAATAGGGTAAATCACGTAAATTTCACCGCATCATAGATACTCACCTCAGAGAAAACCTTTTTCAAAACCTTCAAGATCTCACACAAGATTTTCCAAAGTACCTAACTCGCCCAAGACTTTCTCAAAGTACCGCCAGACAAAACAAGGTACTGATCACACTACTTGGTATATGAATCCTAGAGATCTCTCACTATCAACCTAGAAGGTATTACAAGTCACATAGGAGATTTAGATCAGAGGAACCAAGTGTTAAAACGTATGGTTAAGAGGGAAAGTACTGCAGAGGATGACAGCATTTTTCAACCAAAAGTGAATCGATGTTTTTGTGATGACAGAAAAAAGAGATTTGTGTTGAAAACCGAAAGTTTTGAAAACCACATGCTAAAGATCAAAAGATAATTCTGGATCATCATTTGAAAGATAGTGGAAATTACATACTCAAAGAATTTGAGTTTGTAACTCCACATGGGGAACACAAGTCAAGAATGGCTTGGGTTCCTAAAAGTTTTAACTCTTTCTTTATGTAGGCAACCCGAAGAGGAGCTTAAAGATCATCTTATTGTGGATAGTGGTTGCTCTGGAAGTATGACAGAGACAAAGAGATCCTGTCTGATTTTAGGAAGATTAGTGGAGGAAGAGTTGCATTTGGGAATGATCTCAATGGAGGAAAGATTAATGGAAAAGGGACTATCAAAGCAGGCTTATAGATTTTGAGAATGTTAGATATGTGAAGGAGTTAAAGTTCAATCTACTGTCAGTATCACAAATTTAGATAAAAGCATCCCGTGTTATTCACTACACTGAATGGCTTATCCTTTCCTCCTCACTTTAAGCCTTGATGATGAATTAGTAGTTCTTAGAGTACCAAGGACAAATGATGTGTATAGTTTAGACATGAAGAGTCTACACTCCTATGGAAGAGCCACATGTTTGGTGGCTAAATCAACATCTGAAGAGGCACATCAATGGCATAGAAGATTGGGCCATGTTAACTTCAAGAATATCAATAAACTGGTCAAAGGCAATTTAGTTAGAGGTTTAGCTTCAAAGACTTACAAGAATGATCAATCATGCTTGGCATGCAAGAAGGGTAAACAACATAAAGTTTCCTGCAAGAAGCTTGAGGAGAGACCTATTAGAGAACCTTTGGAGCAAGTACATATGGATTTGTTTGGACTGTTTTCGTGGCAAGTTTAAACAAGAAAAGTATTGCTTAGTTGTAAATGTGATGATTGCAGAGATTCAGTTGGGTATTTTTCTTGGGTTTTAAAGATGATTATTTTGATGCTATTCAGACATCAACATTATAGCTCTGAAACCAATTGAGACTCAAGCTTATGGATGAATTTTGTGCAAACAAAGGTATAAAAAGGGAGTTTAGAATTGCAAGAACACCACAAATGTAATGGTATTGCGTGAAAGGAAGAATAGGACTTTGATTGAAGAAGCAAGAAAAATGTTAGCAGATTCTCACCTACCTTTCAGTCAGCGTAAGTCGTAAGTACGCTTGTTATACTCTAATGAGTCTCACTACTAAACCACATATGAAGACACCTTATGAATTTCTGATGGGCAATAAACCCAATATTCGTTTAATGAAACCTTTTGGATGCCCTCTTACTATTTTAAACACTATTGATAATCTGGGAAGTTTGATGGCAAGTCAGAAGAAGGATACTTATTGGGTTATTGCACTAACAGGAAGGGCTTTAGAGTATACAACAAGGTTACTAAGAAGGTTCAAGATTGTCTTCATGTTGAGTTTTTAGAAGATCAAGACAATGAGAAAGGTAAAGGTCCCGATTGGATGTTTGATCTTGAGGTTTTAACTCCATCTATGAACTATGTACCTGTTAGGGAAGAAAATCAACCAAAGGTACGTGGAGAAGATTTACAATATGTTGTTCATGGAGTTCATATTAGACCTGATGTTGTTCTTGATGAAGATCCTGTTAGTCCAAAAAACAAAGTACCGGTTCCAAAACAAAGTAATCGTTGCTCCCCACAAAGAAAGTAATCAAGTAATCTTCTTCGGCCGCGATCAATCTCAAGAGGAACTTAATCGATGCTTCTTCAAGATGTTTTAGCACATTCTTACAATCGATGAACAAAGAAGAACTTATGAAGAGGCAAAGAAGAAGAACAAGACCGCAGATAATTTCTCACATTACTTGGACAAGATTTTCAACAAAGTGCTGCACAAGTTGACAAGACTTTAGCTCATCCGATGATCATACCATGCCTGGATTAGAAGATACCGATGATGAATTTGAAGATGAAGGTATTTTCCCAAATTCCAATGAAGGTGCTGAGATGTTTAATTTGAGGATACTTATGGAGTTCCACAGTCTCCAAACTTAAGAACTCATAAGGATCATCCTTCCGATCAAATCATTGGTCCTTCTACTTCGAGTGCCGACTAGACACGAGCTAAGACTTTTCTATACCTCACAATGCTTTACTTAGCTTTGTGTATAAACAAAATAGGCTGAATCATAAGGACCATCAAACCTGTCTATTTACTTGTTTTCTCTCAAGAAGAACCCAAGAATATTGCTCAAGCTTTGACTAAAGAAAGTCGGTTGAAGCTTATGCAGAAGAACTTCTTCAATTTAAACTTCAAGAGGTTGGTTTTATGTGATCTTCCGTGATGGAAGAGAGTTATTGGAACCGATGGGTTTTAGGTTCAAAAGAGATGAAAGAGGTAATGTTATCAAGAATAAGGCAAGGTTAGTAGCACAAGGATATAGACAAGAAGAAGGAGTAGACTATGATGAAGTGTTTGTTCTCTGTAGCAAGAATAGAAGCTATTAGAATATTTCTTGCTTTTGCTTCTTATATGGGATTTCAACTTTACCAGATGGATGTCAAGAGTGCCTTTTTATATGGCAAGATTACAGAGGAAGTTTATGTCAAAAACCTCCGGTTTTGAAGATCCTAAACACCCAAACAAAGTCTACAAGGTGGTTAAGGCTCTTTATGGCCTTCATCGGGCACCTAGAGCTTGGTATGAGAGACTCTCTACATTCTTATTGCAACATGGATAGAAGTGGGGAGCTATTGACAAGACTTTGTTTATCAAGAGAGACAAGAAAGATATCATGTTAGTTCAAGTTTATGTTGATGATATCATCATTGGGGCTACCAAACATCAATGGTTAAGAGTTTGAGCATGATGCAAGAAAAGAATTTCAAATGAGTTCAATGGGAGAGTTGACTTTCTTTTAGGACTTCAAAGTTAAGCAGTCAAAGGAAGGTATTTTTATCAGTCAAGACAAGTATGTTACAGACATACATAAGAAATTCAATTTTGATGATATGAAGGCCGTTACTACACCCATTAAATCTATCAATTCATTGGGCAAAGATGAAGATGGACAACCGATTGAAGTCAAGCTTTATAGATCAATGATTGGCTCTCTTATGTATCTCAACGCATCAAGGCCTAATATCATGTTTGCAGTTTGTCTATGTGCTAGATATCAAGTCTCACCAAAGATCTCTCACATGAATGCAGTAAAAAGAATCTTATGTTATTTAAAACAACAACCAAAGTTGGGTTTGTGGTATCCAAAAGAGTCACCTTTTCACTTAGAAGCTTTTTTAGATAGTGATTATGCAGGTGATAACTATGATAGAAGATCAACCACTGGACGATGCCAATATCTTGAAGAAGATTAGTCTCCCCGGCAATGCAAGAAAAAACAATTGCGAAACATCCTCTCAAGCTGAATATGTAGCCGCTGCAAGTGTTGTGGACAAGTTTTGTGGATGCAAAATTAGCTCTTGGACTATGGATTCAACTTCAAGAATACTCCTATTAACATTGATAATGAGAGTACTATTTGTATTGTGAAGAATCCGGTTTATCATTCCAAGACCAAGCACATCCAGATTAGGCATCACTTTATCGAGAGTTATGAGCACGGCTTATTAATGTGATTAAGGTTCACACGATGATAATGTAGCCGACTTACTCTACCAAAGGTTTTAATGTTTCTAGATTCACTCACTTGGTGGTGAGCATTGGCATGATTAACTATTGAGCTACATTTAAGGGGAGGACTATTTAGTATTTGTATAGTCCTGGTCATGCTTGGGGGAGGATAGTTATGTATACTTAGTTGATATGGAGAAATTGGAGTAATGTTTTAGTAAAGTAACGCTTGAAAAGTACCTCTTGGAAAGTACTGCTGGGAAAAGCACTTACGGAGTACCGTGTCGCAGTAATCGAAAAGTCAAAGAGTCAAAGTACGCTTAAAGACAAAGTCAAAGTACTGCACTCCAAAAGTCAAAAGCACCGCAAGAACAAAAGAACTGTTATATTCGTTTATGGAAAGTATTGTATTCTATGTTTAGATTATTTGTCGTACAAGGTTATCAATTGTAAACCTAACTAGGATATCCTTGAGCCTAAAGGACTCTAGATTGGCATTGGATGTACTGAAGTCTATGAGTTTTAGAGTTTACGAATTCACAAGTTAATTAGTGTTTTTAGAGAAAAGTTCGATTATCTTAGAGTTGTATTTATATCCTGATAATAAGTGATTTAGAGTTTATAATAAAAAGTTAGTTATTCTTCTTTGTATTTAGTAAATTCGTGAGACTTGATAAAGATTGCTCAGTGTTTCTTTGTTAATAACTTAGGATTTATCCGAGGTTATTAAACCCTAACAAGCTAGTTAAGATAGTTTGATTAAAGTATATCGATCCAACAAGTGGTATCGAGAGCTTGTAAAACTCGACTAGGAAGAAACACTACTTCAATAATATTCAAGATGTCGACCTAGTCGCTCCACCACCCTCAATCACCTCACTCGAATTCCAATAACAAGAAGGGAGAATATGATCTCTGGTGCATGAAGATGAGCAAGACATTGCCATTACTGCACCATGCCTATGGAATGTAATTGTGAATGGAATGAAGTTGTACCGCACCCATTGATATTCCCGACAACCCAAGGCACCTAAACCAAGATACTGCAAAGAACCTTAAGGAATCAGGGAAGGCACTCAACATTCTCTTATCTACCATTCCAGATGGTCATCTTCTCAAATTTCATGATGCTAAAGATGCTAAGCGTACTGGCCGTTCTCAAGACAAGATTTGGAGGAATGAAGCCTAAAAGATGCACGTAAATTTGCTAAAGCAACATTGAAACTTTCACGTTTGAAAGAGAGAGTCTTGATGCTGCATATGATAGGTTTCAGAATCTTCTCAACATGATGGAGCTATACAAGGCGAAGTATCGAGTTGAAGACGCTAATTTGAAGTTTCTATGAGTTTGCCATCTTCATGGCATGATTGCTACAATGATCGAGGACAACAAGGTTTGATGTCATGGACTTTGATGATCTCTATCATCAACTTAGGTGTATGAAAGCATGAGATGAGTGGTCAAACAAGTTCTAAGTCTCACAATATTGCTTTTCTATCATCTGAAAAGAAGGCCAGTACTTCCATTAAAAGTAATCGCTCCTCAAAGTGCATCAAGCTGTGATCATGGTTCCTCATTAAATACTGTTCCAACGGTTATCTTAAGGGGTAATTAATGCTAACGGTAACAATGTTATTTTAGGCTGTGATTTTTCGAATCTCACCTATAAATACCTACTTTCCGATTTCCCCTCTCATATTGATACATTAGAATCTTTTCCATATTTCTCTCATCAAATTCATATTCTTCGAGTCCAATTCTTTTGTGATTACATAATCAACAATGGCGAATCGCCCTATCGCTTTCTAAGCATAATATGGTCGCTAATTTGATAAGACTCCGCCAATATACTCTTTCATGATATAATTGATTATCTACCGTTCGCTTATCGCTTATGCTCTTTAGTAGAGCTGATATAATTGAGCCATGGATTCAAGAATTTTGGGCTAATGCTAGAGATAACATGGAGAATGATGAATTTTATATTAGATCAACAAATACGAAGAACTATTAAGATTATCAAGACTCCATCCGAGAAGATTAATTGTTCAATGATGCGTAGGGCTTTAAGGTTTAAAGCGTTGATATGGGATACTTACATATTGGCTATGAAGGATCTTTGAATGAACAAACGCTTTGAAAACAATTATTTTTTTGTCCGATTGGAAATTTTGGTTCATGTGTTGCTCCATTGCATAAGTGCTAAGAGTACCTCTTGGGAGCAGTTTGGGTCAAATATTGCATCTGCTATGGTTGGTTTAGCTACGATAGAGTTTTTAACTCTCAAGGCTAATATCGATGGAATGCTCTCACATATTTACATGGATCTACTTGGTGATGTTCAAGGTTTATGCAGTGTTTCTTAAACAAGCAACTTTATGATGTGCCCAAACCCATGCTTTATTGCCCGTTATTGTTCAACAATCCAAGATTTTTACTTTTATGGCAAAAGAAGTGTTTTATCTCGTGGGTCCGGATACCTTTAACAACTTCCATGATAGATGTTGTTCAGTGCGTTAGAGCCGACATCGGTTGATGATATCTGGGTAATCGATTCAGGCAGTACTGATCTCAGAAAATGATCCGCAATACCGCTTCTACAAGTACGCTTCTCCACAAGCTACAAAAAAGAGGGTACAAAGATTCTACAAGTGTACTGCTTCTCCTAGTCCCAACTTCGTGAAGATGTTGCATTTTCACCTTCTCCATCTCCACAAGTGGTCCGTTCGCTCTCACCCGAGGATCATTCACCCTTCAAGGAGAGGCTTCCATACCATACCTCCGATGAAATCACATTGGATACTTATGTTTTGACAAGGAGTTGGTCAAGTTGAAAAAAGACTACCGAGGTTCAAGCCAAATGATAAAGAAATTAAAACTGAAGTTTCGGCTACAAAGACTTTTGTATGGCCATTGGTTCAACAATTTCAATTTGTTAAATCTAAGAAAAGGCAAAAGCAGCCTAGGAAAAACAACGCCATTAGGTTCATCAACAATCTTCTCACAACTTGGGAGGAATTTAGGAAAAGGTAATTTGAAAGAAGATGTTGAGTAGGAGAAACAACCTGAAAGTACCGATGAACAAGAAAAGATCATTCAAGGTACTTATGAACAAGAGGAACAAGTTCAAGGTACTGAACAACAAGGTAATCGCCAACAAAGAAAAGTACTTTTAGACAAGAAGTGATCAATTTTGAATTTTGAAGAGGTCGTCCTTCTACAATCAAGTTATACAAGAAGAGAAGGAAGCTATTCTCAAACCAATTCATTCTGAAAGTGATGATGAGTTCATTGCTACAATTTTTCAAGATTTATCACCATCTCAGGTGGTGTTACTATTAGAGAAGTACAAGAAGATGAAAAACAAAGAACTTCTCAACCTGCAATTGATCCTAAGGATAAAGGAAAAGGTGTTTTAGTAGAAGTAAAGAAGAAGAAACTTACTTTAAGCGAGATTAGAGAAATGAAGTTGCTAGGAATGAAGTTGCCTTGTGAAAACTTCAAGAAGAGTTAAATGCTAAAGATAGCAGCTCAAGAAGTCAAGAAGCTCAAAGTAGGAGTTTTGCTAAAAGTTGCAAGAGCAATTAGATGTCGAACTGATGAACCATTACAATCACCTACTCCTTAGATATATGCCTAGAAGACCTAATTTATTAAGGACGGAATGC
The DNA here is from genome assembly GCA_910596185.1 of Chrysanthemum makinoi. Lineage (NCBI taxonomy): Eukaryota > Viridiplantae > Streptophyta > Magnoliopsida > Asterales > Asteraceae > Chrysanthemum > Chrysanthemum makinoi. The sequence goes on from OU343216.1 coordinate 136,557,957, forward strand.
TATGATGGCATATTTGAAAGGTCGAGGGTATAAAGGATTGCGTAAGTTGAAAACATGAAAAGACTCTATGATGCCGCAGACGTATTTTATAAGAAGAGTGTTTGCGTATATCAAGGATTTTATAAGAAGCTTTTTGGACCTAAGCCGAAAGAAAAGAGCTAAAAAGAAAAGAAAACCGAAGTTACAGACATAGACATTTTTCAAAGAAAGAAAGAGTTGAATTAAGATCCGAGTCTAAAGATGCATTAAGAAATTATCTCAGAGTGGTAGATTTTGATTATTCAAAAGAAGATACATACATGAAGATGAATAGATCTCATTTAGTGCTTAATATTGTGAAATCCAAAGAAGGAGATTATATGATTTTTCATATGGAAGATGAAAGCTTCCAAAGTTTTCAATAGGTTATGGATTTGTTACATATTATAGATAGAGTATTCTATCTATATAATGTGGTAAAAGCTTATTTTGGAGATATTCCATCGTAAGGAATTGGTCCGGTTTTGCTTGGAGATCTTATAACCAAGGAAATGTAAGAGGAAAGCAATCGATGATATATGGAAAATCAAGAAAACTGAAATTGTTTTACCGAGATTCTTTTAAGAATGGAGTTCATGTTTTGGAGCTAGAGAATGGTAAAATGATACACATGTTTGTAAAAAGAAGATATCCTCTCACACTTGAGCTCATGAGAAGAATGCTAGAGCATGGATTGGAAGTAGAAGAGGATAATGAAAATGCTTGCATGGTTATCGGCCTATTTATCAACCGGACTACCATTGCCGGAAGAAGATGAGTAAACCGGTATTAATTTTATTGAATATTTTTGATAAATCACACTTTATTCAAAGTCGTGATCAAACAAGATTTCATCAAAGTACGCTTGCGCTTTTAAACCGTTAAGTAATTTTTAAAAGAACCTTGTGCTAAGTTACAAAATTTTTGAAACAAAGGTTAAATAAATGGATTTTGAGATGGCAACATCAAATAGGTAATCAATCCACCATGGTTACAAAAGGATTGGTTAATCCATGAGCAAACCGGCTCGCAAAGATATATCAAACTGCTTTTTGTTGACAACTTGCTAATAAGTTGTATGGTAATCAACTCACCATATCTGTAATGTGAAGAGTTGGCTAGCCCACAAGAAAATGGCTTGTGGTAAAAGGCAAGGAAACCATTATTGGTAATTAGTTCACCATTAAAGAAGAACTAACTAGTCCGAAGGGTACAACTTTTTGCCACAACAAAAATCGCTGATAGCCGATGATTTGCTAAAAATCATGGTTATCAATGTACCATGGTCTTACACACCAAAACATTTGGCTACTCCAAAGATAATGGCTTTGGTAAAGAGATCTAAATCCATTAAATTTTCAATGATTCACCTCTCACACGAGTTAACACACCGAACTCGATGAGAATAGTATGCAACTTAAATCAATTAATGTACAAATTGTCATATGTTGCTGAAAAGATGGAGCTTAATGGATGTCTGAGAAAGAACAATTCTAAGAGATACTTTGACAAGTACAGACACTACAGAGATATATTGAAAAGACTAAGAAACAATCTGATCTTAAAGATGAAGTCAGTAAAGATACATTCACAGGAACTTGAAGTCGCAAGTGTAATTCTGTTGGAGGATTGTTGGGATATGAAAAGTGCCAAGACATGAAAACAAGATATGAAAGTACTGTAGTCAGCAGTACTGGAAAAGTCAAAGAGTCAAAGTACCGCTAAAACAAAGTCAAAGTAATCGCACCTAAAAGTCAAAGTACTGCAAGAACAAAAGAATCTGTATTCGCATGGAAAGTATTGTATTCTATGTTTAGATTACTTGTCGTACAAGGTTATCAATTGTAAATTGACTAGGATATCCTTGAGCCTATAAAAGGACTCCTAGATTGGCATTAGATGTGCCTAGTCTATGAGTTTTAGAGTTTACTTAATTCACGTTAATTAGTGTTTTAGAGAGAAGTTCGATTATCTTAGAGTTGTATAGAGTATTCCATAATAAGCGATTTATTGTTTATAATAAAAGGTTATTCTTCTTAGCTTTGTTAAGTAAATTCCGCGTACTTGATAAAGATTGCTCAGTGTTTCTTTGTTAATAACTTAGGATTTATCCGAGGTTATTAAACCTTAACAAGCTAGTTAAGATAGTTTGATTAAAGTATATCGATCCAACAATTCTTGTCTTCCTTTGTCTTCCCCTTAATCCATGCCATCGCACTCCAATATCTCTTCCCCTTTTTGTTATCAACAAATAGAGAATGTAAACATTAGAAACTTCTTCTTGAGTGGTGCATGAAAATGATTCTTCAAATCAGTAAGCTCTATGTAATGATCACTTGTGAAGAAAACCAAGTATAATGAATTTGATGAAGAAGTAAAATAACCCAAACTTGTGTCTTATGTCTTGTACTATCCATGTGACTCCAAACTTATACTAACACCATAAGTAGACGCTTCTTGACAAAATCCTCATCTTCAATGAGACACCGAAAGCACTACAATCTAACTCCTTTAAGTGATAGTTAACTAGGTCTTCATCCATCCACCCTTGACCTATGAAAACTAGATTTTGCAAGTTACAACATCCTTTTTACAAACAAGTTATCTCCAAAGTGTAACACCCACTTAAGATATGATAAGAAAATTTAATCTCAGGTAACTCAAACTACAATATCAAATAGGTTATGATCAATCTTCTTAGCAATCAATTATGCAATAAATCCAAATTAAGCTTTTAAAACCTTTAAGAACAAATACCAATCTTCTTGTGTGTGCGAACCAAAATCATGTGTGTGTCGCCAAAAATCTCACTACTAAAACATGTGTACGTTCTCCTCAATTCCAAAACCTCATCGCTAAAAGAATAATGCAAGAAACAAAGAAGTGGGAATTGAGATAACACTAGTGTGGTTTCACAAAACACTAGGAGTGGTTTCGAGAAAACACTAGAAGTGGTTTTAAAACACTAGAAGTGGTTTTAAAAACACTAGAAGTGGTTTCGTATCACACCATCGCGTTTGAAATACACTATCGCTGGTTTTAGAATACACTATCGCGTGAAAACACTATCCGGTTTCAAGAATACACTATCAGTGGTTTCGAGAATACACTAGAAGTGGTTTCATAAAAACACTAGGAAAGCTGCTTCTAACCATGAATCATAAACATCACACAATGTATAAACAACCTCCATCAAGAATTAGAACAAGTAACACAAATTCAAGAAATTGAATATGCATGAAACCCAAAATTAATTATTAAACCAGTTTCTGCAGCCAACTTCGACATTGAATAACTTTTGATAGAGAGCTCAGATCCACAATCCCTTCAGTGAAAAGTTATATATATATGAGAACGTCCACCTAAAATTTCGTTATGATCCAACGTGTTAAAAAGTTATCGCTTTTAAAATGGTACCGTAGTAATAGAATTTTTGATTCAGTAGTTTCTTCTTTTCGCCATTCTTCAACCAATAAAACCTGCGAATCCTAGGTAACGACTCCCTGCTCTCGATACCAATTGTGGAGTTTGATAGACTCCTTGGACCGTTTAGAGCGCTAAGGTTTAACAATAACAATGATAATAAACTTGATACGCATCGAATAAAACAAATCATAGTTATTGACACAAGGTTTTTCATTATAATCACTCCAAGCCTCAAATATTATTTGATCGAATAATACGATTACACTAAACTTGTAACAGGGATCAAAGATCCTGAGGCTAAATCACAAAATCCTAGCGCCCACTTAGAGGACTTGATCACCCCACACACACACACACACACCTTTAATGACTACATTATGGAAGACTTGTATATAAAACCTACACCATGTCCTCTTATATACGAGGATTGGGTTTACAAAATACTACAAGGACTAAATAATAAATATTCTTTTGCAAGCAAGTCCTTCCATCTTTTTGTAGATTTCATCTTTGTCACTTTAAGTCCCTTTGTTTCATTCTTGTATTTATTTTGTCTCATCAAATCCAAGGAACCTAAAACCCAACAACATACATTATAGTTGTTCATAGTACAGACACCACATTTTACACATTAAAAATACAAAACAGAAGCTACTACTGGAAGATGTCTTCATTCAGTTCTTTGAAGCAGCTTATAGTGACCTTCACGAAGTCCACCACCCACAAAACTTTCAAGGTCGCTGGATAAATCATTCTAGTCTTTATTCTTAGCCGTGACTATCAAATGAAATCTTCCACATCTTCAAGTCCGTTCGACCAGAATCTTGTTTTGTCCACAACTGATCAAGTTTGATTTGCTTCACTCTCGAGTTCAATTCTTTTTCGACCATCTTGAGAGTTCCATCGATGTACTTGAAAAGCTCGCGACACCTCATTAGCATACGCGGATTCAGATCATTTAAAGATGATGGCTCTAGGGTGTCAATCACTTTATATTCATGATGAAATTCAAGTCCTGAGGCTTCCCATTGCGGTCTTGTTAGGTTGACGCTGTCCGGTAGTAGCTTTCCATTCCTAGTCTAAAATCCCCAACTCTTTGTCGAATGACCAAGCCTATTATCCGCAGATTGACAAAGAAAGGTGAGAGAGTTAACGAATTGGTAGATGGTCAAGATGTCCTTGAGGTTCAAGAGAGATCTTCAAAGTCACTTTGGCGTTGAGTGTTTAAAGTCATTTTTCTATAACGTGATCTTTCCGTATGCTCTTCAAGAACCCATCTTTATAATCATAGCCATAGAAAGATCCACCAATACACTTAGAACGCAGCCTTTATCGAACAAATTTCCGCTCTTTTTAACACTATGTCTATCAATGTAGAATTTCTTCTTCTTGAACCACCAATGAGAAATTCCATATGAGGCAGCAATGTCATACTCTTGTTCTTTATCTCTAATTGATCCCTGTCCAACCGCCCTTCAACTCAGAGTGTAGCGTTTCATCTTCGAAATCAATAAAGTCGGGTCTTCTTTCAAGAATACCATAGATAGTCCAGTCAGTTGAAGAAGAACTCGTGACCTAATGGTCATTTATCCGGTTCACCACACCGGAGGAAGAGGCTTGTTCATATTGAAACTACCGACCGCCACCGACTTGATCACTCATCATCTTATGACATTCTTCCATCTTGTATGAAGCCGATTGGCATCCGAGTGAAAGACTTTATCGATTTCAAACGTCCTTCAAGATCCTTTGGAGTGATGGATGAGATTCCCTTCTGCTCACAAAACCACTTCATAAAGCTTCATGTGACAATCCGCATTTCGTGTCATTTCTACACAATTCATGTCTCATTATTTCAACATTTATAGTAAACTTGGTTTACTTGTTTCAAATTGCGAACCTTAGAGGTTTAGCGGCGAATTCATGATCATGACATCACGCACATTTCATATGGACTATGATTAGTCTACATTTCATTGACATCATGTGCATCTCATTAGTTCATTCATGACATTTCATTTCACTTATACGCTGTAATTTTTATATTTAATAATCTTTATCGTGAGTTATTATTTTGAATATTTAATCCATTACTTTCAAAAATGATCCCGATGTATTTTTAAACTTACAATTAGTTTATAAAAACTATATTTTTAGTTTTCCTAGTGTTTCAAATTTATTTGGTATATTAAACGTTAAAGTTAGATTATTACGTCGTTTTTCTTAAAAATTATACGATAATTATTTTATCACCCAAATTTCACAAGGAATGTATTTTTACAATTTTTATTATCTCAATACAATCTATTTTGATTTACTAAAAACTTACTTGTACATTTCTACACAAATTCTTACACTTTTCTTTGCAAATAATACAAGTCTTACAAATATATACATGCAAGTAATAGATTTAAAAAAAAATATATATATATTTTGAGGGACAAGAGCCCCTAAAATCCGGCCCCTAGAGGGTGTAGTTATTGATTGAATATGGCTTGTGATTGTAAATGTTTTTGGTTAAACATAAAGTCTTACTTGTTACTTATCATTTACACATTCATTTCTCATTTTCACCAAGTGTTAAGAAAACATTTCTCTCTTTTTTTTTTTGGCTCTCAAAACCGGTCACAACATCAAGGTGCCAAGGGATCAAGAGTTTTGCAAAATCTAGTCATTTACAATCTAGTTATATCCTTTTTATGGTTTTGAAATAAAAACCAAGGATATTTAAGTTAATCCTTGTTACTTTCACCTCTTCATTATCACTAGTAAGCTTGTTTTTATCATTTTCATATTTCCTTTTCATTTTCATATGTTTCTTTTCATTTTTGGAGATATTATGCATGATATGTGATTTATACCATTTATTTCATGATTTTAGAGTTATATATATATATATGGTCATCCTATAATTATCCCCTTGGTATTGGTTGGTCTTGATGGTGATTAGGAACCCATGACACCCTAAGAAGGTGTATGGTAGGATTAGATTAGTTTTGGAGTTGATTTGAAGGGATTAGAATAGGTTTTGTCCGAGTAAAACTATTTTCGATAAGTATATTTTGTGTTCTGTCCTTGTTTTGATTTTCTGGAAAATCCGACAGTAGGCACGACTTTTGGCCTTGATTTTTAGAAAATATACTTTAAAACGAATCCGTGGTCGCTTGAACGGATAAAAACGGACTTATAACGAAGAAGTTATGGATTTTTGAAGTTTGACGATTAAATATATTATTTTCAGAAATTTCAGCATACTATATTTATTTTGTCCGAGTCAAAACGAGCCTTAAGCTTCACAAATTATTTCGACTTGTCAAAAATATATTAGTTTACTTTGATAGCTAAGGACATATTAAACGTAGAAAACGGATTTGAAACGACAAAGATATGCACTTTTTCATAAACTTGCCGTAACTAATTTTCTGCACACAATTAGCCAAAAACTACCATCTTTAACCCTTATTATCTTTATGTTCGAGACCTTTTGGACGAAAACTCCTGAACTGAAACTTTTAGATATCGATACAAACTTTCCAAAACAGTCGAGTTCGATCTCTAACGATCGACGACACATTTTACTAACTAGTTTTCCAAAGCCATTTTTGGTAATTTCATGATTTTTCCAACGACATTGTTTTTCGACGAAAAGTGGTAATTTCTCTAAAAAATCATTATAAAACCATTGTAGGATGACATTTTGACGTAAAAACATGTAAAGTGATTTTTGATTGGTCAAGACGTCAAAAGAGTATTTTTCGACGTCGAGTAATATTTTCAAAACTCGTAAATGGTATAAATAACATATCAAGTGCATGCATAACATTACATTGCAACTCATGACATATCATATCATTGATAATAGGTCCCGGTTAACGAATCACATTAAACCTCGTGTACTCACTTTTGCCATTATTCCAGTTTATCCAAGTGAGTTTTCATAGCCCCGCTTTTACATGCTTTCGATTATTTTCAAACCCACGGGGGAGAATACATTGCACTACATTTTCTTTGTACGATACCAAGTATGTTAAATTCATTACATTGCTTAAGTTACGGCATTTGCCAATTTGAAAGTCCCCATTTCTTGAACATGAACCGTTAATCTTTGAAGCGAGGATGAGTGGATAGATCTATCGAGGGTGACGCCTCCATCCTGGTTGGTGAATCCCAACCAGGAAAACGGATGCATTTCATTTGATCACATTACGGAGTTGTCCGCAAACACTCTGCAGGGCATACATGATTGAACAGTCTAGTTTCGGGGTCATGGGCTTAGAGCAATTGTAACATTATTTTTACGTGACTTGATGGTCATGCATGATAGATACTTGTGTAGTCGGATAAAACATTTACATAAACCTATGATTTCTCACCAACATTATTGTTGACCGTTATTAGCAATGTATTTTCGTGTAACGAGGCATTATCATCATGACATGGTTTAGGGACCTACATTTTGAGTCGCGGCGTCGACTTACATTATGTACATTATGGCACTTTATTTCAAAACATCGTTTGGATTTGTAACATATTTGTATTTTCGCAAACTTTGTAAACCTTTTGGGACCGATGTTGTACTCTGAATGTTTTATTATAATATCCAACGATGTGTTTTAAAACGCACTTTAGGTCGCTCAATATAACTGTGATGTGGTGCTATGACAGTCAATCCCCAGGAATTCCATTCCGCTGCAAAACAGGTAAATTGGGGGTGTGACAGATTGGTATCCGAGCTACAGTTATAGAGAACTAGGTTGCATCATTGACCCTAGACTATAGCTACATTATCATAGCATCTCATCATTTCATCATAGTACATATTCATGTTTATCATGCGGATTCACTTACACTTTATTCGAGATTATTTACTTTTATTTCACATCGGTTGTCACAGCATGTCTTCGATTCACATCCCATCACCATATCATCGGACTCTAGCTCGGATGATGTTCCAGCTAACCCCATCATGGATGATGTTGCATCACATTCCACCGAGATCGTATCTTCCATTGGATCTACTCCAGTCTTTCCACCTATCATGACCGACACCGAGACCGAACCCTTCGAGGAGGGCGAGGTTGCACCCACACCTCACGTTAGCCCACCACGATCCACCAGACCACTACTAGCACCATCACCACCATCATCACCATCTCCATCATATTTTATTAAAGATCCTTTACCTACGCATGACTTGCAGCCCAAAAGCGTGCTCGTTTTGATATCCCTACACCACCATCTTCTGAGCCCGAGCCACCCGCTAGATTTGAGTTAGGTGAGAGTTCTAGGCAGCTGCTGCCGACAGCCTTCTACCGAGGCGTTAGGAGCCCGTATTGATAGTCAGCAGATCCAGATTGATAGTTTGACGCGACAGTTGGAGGAGTTGTCGGTAGATAGGATTGAACCTATCGCTGAGGAGGTCGAGGGTTTGATATTAGGCGTGGTTTGTATTGACTTATCTCATCAGAGTATTCAGCATAGACAGATAGAGGATAGGGAGAGTATTGTTGCTTTGCAGGGTCAGATTGATGAGTTGAGGAGTTTGGTGGATAGTTTGACTACTCAGTTCGCGATCTTCGTGATAGGGTCATGAGCACCATGAGGTGCCTTATGTAGACTTTTGTCATTGTATAGTTTTGACCATTATTATCCTAGTCACAAGGTGTGTGACGTAGTTTAAAGAACTTGTTGTATTTTGGTTGTTGTACAAACAAATGTATCAAGTATTGACTCTACTATGTAGGAATGGTTATTATTATCTATGATATCGGTCCATGTAGGCCGAAATTTTCATGTATATTATCCACGTGTGTTGTGATTATATTTGTGATATTTCGTTATTGTTCCGTTGTGATTCCATTTATCTTTATGCATGATGTGGTTGTGGATATATTTGTATGATGGTTGTTTCTACTTACGAGTTCTCATGATTGTTTCATCTTGTGATTTTGAAGAGTTATGGCGCCTAAGAAAGTTACATCGGAAATGACCCAAGCGAAATTCAAAAGTTGGTGAATGATAGCATTGCTAATGCTCTAAGAGTCGAAAGGGAAACAGTGGCTGCCGCTGAAGCCGCTAGGCTAGCTAATCAAGCTATCGGTAATGCCGAGGATCTGGGGTTAAGAAATGTTCGTACAAAGATTTCAAGAGTGGTGAACCCACTAAGTTTAGAGGTACCGAGGGAGCTACTGCAATGGTACGATGGTTTGAGAAATTGGAATCGGTGTTTTTTGCTTTGTAACCGTCCGGATGACAAGAAGGTCAAATTTGCTACAAGCACATTACTCGATGGAGCGTTGTCATGGTGGAATTCATACGCTCAACCGATTGGAATGGAGAATGCTTTTAAGCTTACTTGGGAGGAATTCAAGGGCTTGGTGACTAAGAAGTTTTGTCCTCGAACAGAAGTGAAAAAGTTGGAGACGGAGTTCTATGAATTGGTCACTATTGGTTATGATATCGACACTTACATTCGGAGATTCCAGGAATTAGCCGCGTTATGCCCGTCGATGGTATCGGATAATGAAAAGTTGCTAGAGGCTTTCATCGGGGACTTCCGAAGTTATTCAAGGAGATGTGACATCATTTGATCCACAAACAATTGAGGAAGCTATTCGAGTGACTCGAAATTGATGGCACAAGTGGTGAAGCGAGGTAAGTACACCACCACCAACCGAAACAACAACAACCCCAACAACCGCTTCAATTTCAACAACTAACCGAGGCAACTACAACAACAACAAGCGCAAGTGGGACAACACTAAGGGTAGGAATGCTACTCAACAACCACCCAAAAGGCAAGAGGTTGCTAAGGCTTATGGGTCGAAGGAAGGAAAAGGATATACGGGGGTTTTGCCGAAGTGTAATAAGTGTTTGAGTCATCACAATCCGGGTCGATGTCCCGATCCGTGTGAAAATTGCAAGAAAGTTGGTCACCGTACTAGGGATTGCAAGTGGCCACAAGTTACATGTTTTTGCTGGGAAACCTGGACACTACAAAAGGGATTGTAAGAAAGGAAAGAATCAAGCAAATCCGAATCAAGGAGGTTTGGCACGAGGAAGGGTTTACGTCATCGGAGGCGGAGAAGATAGGGAGGTCCCGAATGTCATAACGGTAATGCGTTTCTTCTCAATAATCGCTATGCTTCGCTTTTATTTGATTCGGGTGCCGATAAAAGTTTTGTGTCCAATGCATTTGCACCTTTGCTCAACATTAAACCAACCACATTAGACATATCATACAACGTCGAATTAGCTAATGGTAGCGTAGTTAGCACAAACACCATTGTTCGCGGTTGCACATTCAATTTTCTTAATCATCCCTTCAACATAGACCTCATGCCCGTAGAGCTTGGTAGTTTTGACGTCGCCATCGGCATGGATGGTTATCTAAGCATCGTGCAAAGATCATTTGTGATGAGAAAGTTGTTCATCTTCCCTATAACGGCTAAACTTTGATTATTCGTGGGGAACGAAGTGGAACTAGAATTAGTATCATATCGCATCAAAACGAGAAGTACATTAAGAAAGGTTGTCTTGCTTTCTTAGCCCATGTAACCGAGGAAAAGTCGGAGGAGAAGCGACTTGAAGATGTTCCTATTGTTCGTGAATTTTCTGAAGTATTGCCCGAGGATTTACCGACTTCCACCGCACGCCAAGTAGAATTTCATATTGACTTAGTGCCCGAGCTGCACCGATTGCGCGAGCACCGCATCGCCTAGCACCATCCGAAATGCAAGAATTGTCTAATCAATTGCAAGAGCTTCTAGACAAAGGATTCATTAGGCCGAAGTTCTCTCCTTGGGGAGCACCGGTCTTGTTTGTGAAGAAGAAGGATGGATCCTTCCGAATGTGCATAGATTATAGAGAATTGAACAAGTGAACGGTGAAGAATCGCTACCCACTCCCGAATTGATGACTTGTTCGATCAGTTGCAAGGTTCTAGTATTTATTCCAAGATTGATCTTCGCTCGGGTTATCATCACTTCGAAGTTCGAAGAGGATATTCAAAACAGCGTTTAGAACACGTTACGGTCATTACGAGTTTCAAGTGATGCCGCTTGGATTGACTAATGCACCGGCGGTATTCATGGATCTCATGAATAGAGTTTGTAAGTCGTATTTGGACAAGTTTGTTATAGTGTTCATCGACGACATCTTGATCTACTCCAAGAGCAAAGAAGAGCACGAAGAGCATTTAAGGATGATTTTAAGGCTACTCAAGAATGAGAAGTTGTATGCCAAATTTTCGAAGTGTGATTTTTGGAACCACAAAGTGCAATTTCTTGGTCATGTCATTGATAGTCATGGACTACAAGTTGATCCCGCAAAGATTGAAGCCGTGAAAGATTGGGCTACTCCAACGAATCCTACGGAAATTCGACAATTTCTAGGACTAGCCGGATACTACCGAAGGTTCATCAAGGTTTTTCAAGATAGCTAGACCTTTGACCAAGTTGACACAGAAAAACAAGAAGTACGAGTGGGGAAAGAAACAAGAAGTTGCTTTTCTGTTGTTGAAGCAAAAGCTTTGCAGTGCGCCAATTTTGGCACTACCCAAGGCATTGAGAACTTTGTTGTATATTGTGACGCCGCATAAAGGACTTGGGGCTGTTTTAATGCAAAACGAGAAGGTGATAGCGTATGCTTCTCGACAACTTAAGACTCATGAGAAGAACTACACAACTCATGATCTCGAATTAGGAGCCGTAGTTTTCGCGCTCAAGATTTGGAGACACTACCTCTATGGTACAAAGTGCACAAAGTGTTTACCGACCACAAGAGTTTGCAATATATTCTTGATCAGAAGGAGCTTAATATGAGGCAACGCCGTTGGTTGGAGTTACTCAGCGACTATGATTGTGAAATCAAGTATCACCCGCGAAAAGCCAATGTTGTGGCTGATGCTCTTAGTCGGAAAGAGAGGCCTAAACCTTTAAGAGTTCGATCATTGGGAATGACGATTATTTCTCCTTTACCATCGAAAATCCATGAAGCACAAGTCGAAGCACTTAAGGAGGAAAATCCACCAAGTGAAAAGCTTTATGGTATGCCCGAAAGCGCAAATGGTTTTGTAAAGAGAGCCGATGGAGTATTATGTTTCAAGGATAGAATGTGGGTTCCATTGTATGGCGGAATACGAGAATTGATTATGCATGAGTCGCATAAGTCAAAGTATTCTATTCATCCAAGATCGGATAAGATGTATCAAGATCTTAAGAAGCTTTATTGGTGGCCGAACATGAAAGCGGAGATTGCCACGCACGTTAGCAAATGTCTTACCTGCTCTAAGGTAAAAGTTCGAATATCGAAGCCTTCAGGTTTACTCCAACAACCGGAAATTCCTCAATGGAAATGGGAACGCATTACAATGGACTTTGTTACTAAACTTCCTAAGACATCGGGAGGTTACGACGCTATTTGGGTAATTGTTGATCGCCTTACCAAGTCAACCCATTTCATACCGATTAGAGAGACTTATTCCATGGAGCAACTCACTAGACTTTATGTCAAGGAAATAGTCTCGAGGCACGGAGCACCAATTTCTATCATTTCCGACAGAGATAGTCGATTCACTTCAAACTTTTGGAATTCATTGCAAGATTCATTCGTAACCAGATTAGAGATGAGCACAAAGATATCACCCACAAACCGACGGTCAAAGTGAAAGGACCATTCAAACGTTAGAAGATATGCTAAGGGCATGTGTTATTGATTTTGGAAATGGTTGGGCTAACCATTTGCCATTGATAGAATTCTCGTACAACAATAGTTATCACACCAGGATCAAGATGGCACCATTTGAGGCACTCTATGGTCGTAAGTGCCGATCACCTGCTTGTTGGGCCGAGGTAGGAGACGCACAACCATCGGGTCCGAAATGGTACGGAAACCACGGAAAAGATTGTTCAAATTCGTGATAGACTCGTAACCGCAAGGAGTCGATTAAAAGTTATGCGGATGTTAGACGCAAGGATTTGGAATTTCAAGTAGGAGACAAAGTTATGTTGAAAGTATCGCCTTGGAAGGGCGTGGTACGATTTGGAAAGCGTGGAAAGTTAAACCCGAGATACATTGGACCATTCAAGATTTTGAGCAGAGTTGGTCCTGTAGCTTATCAACTTGATCTTCCACCGTAACTTAGTCATGTGCACAACACGCTTCACGCTTCAAACTTGAAGAAGTGTCTTTCGGACGAATCGCTCGTTATTCCATTGGACGAAGTTCAGCTTGACGACAAACTCCACTTTGTGGAAGAACCAGAGAAATCATGGACCGCGAGGTCAAGCAGCTTGAAACAGAGTCGTATTCCTATTGTGAAAGTTCGTTGGAATTCTCGACGAGGCCCTGAGTTTACTTGGGAACGGGAAGACCAGATGCGACGCAAGTATCCTCATCTTTTCACCGACATCGTTAGACCTAACAACGATTGAATTCAGGGACTGAATTCCTTTTTGGATGGGCTAATGTGACAACCCGTACTTTCGTGTCATTTCTACACAATTCATGTCTCATTATTTCAACATTTTATAGTAAACTTGGTTTACTTGTTTCAAATTCGCGTAACCTTGAAGGTTTAGCGGCGAATTCATGATCATGACATCACGCACATTTCATATGGACTATGATTAGTCTACATTTCATTGACATCATTTGCATCTCATTAATTCATTCATGACATTTCATTTCACTTTATACGCGTAATTTTTATATTTAATAAACTTTATCGCGTGAGTTATTATTTTAAATATTTAATCCATTACTTTCAAAAATGATCCCGATGTATTTTTAAACTTACATTTAGTTTATATAAACTATATTTTTAGTTTTCCTAGTGTTTCAAATTTATTTGGTATATTAAATCGTTAAAGTTTAATTATTACGCCGCTTTTCTTAAAAATTATACCATAATTATTTTATCACTCAAATTTCACAAGGAATGTATTTTTACAATTTTTATTATCTCAATACATTCTATTTTGATTTATTAAAAACTTACTTGTACCAAAATTCCATTTACCTTACAAGTTACAAATTTCTACAAATATTACACTTTTCTTTACAAGTCTTTATATACATTTTAAAAAAAAAAAAATATCTATCATTCCCCCTTGAGGGCCAAGAGCCCTAAAATCGCCCCTGGGAGGGTGAGTTAAAATTGATTGAATATGGCTCTGTGATTGTAATAAATGTTTCACTGGTTAAACATAAAGTCTTACTTAGACTTTTTTTTCTCATTCATTTACCTCAATTCATTTTACCAAGTGTTAAGAAAACATTTTCTCTTTTTTTGCTTCTTCAAAAACCGTCACATACATCAAGGTTCAAAGGGATCAAGATTTTTGCAAAATCAAGTCATTTATCAACCTAGTTATACTCCTTTATGGTTTTGAAATAAAAACCAAGGGTATTTAAGTTTAATCCTTGTTACTTTCACCTCATCACTATCACTTGTAAGCATGTTTTTTTTTATCATTTTCATGTTTCCTTTTCATTTTCATATGTTTCTTTTCATTTTTGGAGATATTATGCATGATATGTGATTTATACCATTTATTTCATGATTTTAGAGTTATATATATATATATGGTCATCCTATAATTATCCCCTTGGTATTGGTTGGTCTTGATGGTGATTAGGAACCCATGACACCCTAAGAAGGTGTATGGTAGGATTAGATTAGTTTTGGAGTTGATTTGAAGGGATTAGAATAGGTTTTGTCCGAGAAAAACTATTTTCGATAAGTATATTTTGTGTTCTGTCCTTGTTTTGCTTTTCTGGAAAATCCGACAGTAGGCACGACTTTTGGCCTTGATTTTTAGAAAATATACTTTAAAACGAATCCGTGGCCGCTTGAACGGATAAAACGGACTTATAACGAAGAAGTTATGGATTTTACAAGTTTGACGATCGAAATATAATATTTTCTGAAATTTCAGCATGCTATATTTATTTTGTTCCGGTCAAAACGAGCCTTAAGCTTCACAAATTATTTCGACTTGTCAAAAATATATTAGTTTATTTCGATACGAAGCTAAGGACATATTAAACGTAGAAAACGGATTTGAAACGACAAAGATATGCACTTTTTCATAAACTTGCCGTAACTAATTTTCTGCACACAATTAGCCAAAACCACCATCTTTAACCCTTAATATCTTTATGTTCGAGACCTTTTGGACGAAAACTCCCGAACTGAAACTTTTAGATATCGATACAAACTTTCCAAAACCGTCGAGTTCGTTCTCTAACGATCGACGCATTACACCTTTTTTACGACTAGTTTTCTAAAGCCATTTTTGTTAATTTCATGATTTTTCCAACGACATTGTTTTGCGACGAAAAGTGGTAATTTCTCTAAAAATCATTATAAAACCATTGTAGGATGACATTTTGACGTAAAAACATGTAAAGTGATTTTTGATTGGTCAAGACGTCAAAAGAGTATTTTTCGACGCCGAGTAATATTTTCAAAACTCGTAAATGGTATAAATAACATATCAAGTGCATGCATAACATTACATTGCAACTCATGACATATCATATCATTGATAATAGGTCCCGGTTAACGCATCACATTAAACCTCGGTGTACTCACTTTTGCCGTTATTCCAGTTTATCCAAGTGAGTTTTCATAGCCCCGCTTTTACATGCTTTCGATTATTTTCAAACCCACGGGGAGAATACATTGCACTACATTTTTCTTTGTACGATACCAAGTATGTTAAATTCATTACATTGCTTAAGTTACCGCATTTGCCAATTTGAAAGTCCCCATTACTTGAACATGAACCGTTAATCTTTGAAGCGAGGATGAGTGGATAGATCTATCGAGGGTGACGCTTCCATCCGGGTTGGTGAATCCCAACCGTGAAAACGGATGCATTTCATTTGATAACATTACGGAGTTGTCTCGCAAACACTCTGCAGGGGCATACATGATTGAACAGTCTAGTTTCGGGGTCATGGGCTTAGAGCAATTGTAACATTATTTTTACGTGACTTGATGGTCATGCATGATAGATACTTGTGTAGTCGGATAAAACATTTACATAAACCTATGATTTCTCACCAACATTATTGTTGACCGTTTTTTGCAATGTATTTTCAGTAATCGAGGCATTATCATCATGACATGGTTTAGGGACCTACATTTTGAGTCATGGCGCCGACTTACATTATGTACATTATGGCACTTTATTTCAAAACATCGTTTGGATTTGTAACATATTTGTATTTTCGCAAACTTTGTAAACCTTTTGGGACCGATGTTGTACTCTGAATGTTTTTATTATAATATCCAACGATGTGTTTTTAAAACGACACTTTAGGTCGCTCAATATAACTGTGATGTGGTGCTATGACAAATAATCCCCAGAATTCCATTCACTGCAAAACAGGTAAATTGGGGGTGTGACAAATGACCACTTCCCTAAGAAACAAGTTAGCAGCAAAATGTCTAAAATCCAGAATAGGGAAATGGTTACATCTTCTACCGTATAAGAGATCTAACTCTAATTGCTCTGGTCTTAAGTGGATGCCTATTGGTAGAGTGTTTAAGAACATTGAACCCAATAGGAATCACACTTCTAGCTTTTGTCTTAAGTGGATGCCCACTGGAAAAATCTTTAAGTATGTTGGATTTAAGTGGATTCTAGTCAGGACACTGACCACTAATGACATGTGCTATTAGTGCAAATTTTCC
>OU343216.1:136575205-136588520 GCA_910596185.1 Chrysanthemum makinoi
TTATTAAAAGATCCATAGAGATCAAAAGATTCTTAGTTATTTTTGTTTGTTTTGTTTTAATTTCCGCTTGAATACAAGTTAAAAGCCTATGTGTTGTATGACATAAACATTACGTTCTATGAGTGCTTTAAGATCTATCAAGGTCTATAGGTTCAACAAATGGTATCAGAGCTTCGGGAGAGTCTCTATGATAAGAACAATCTTTTCGTATACTCTTACAACAAAACAACATTCACCATGCGGATCGGACGATGACATTAAGGTCACCAACAACCAAAACAACACATCTAAGCAACAACTAAGTCTCTCAAGCGGCAATGCAAAGTTCCCATATCTAAATAAGAGGAGAATATATGATTTGTGGGCTATGAAGATGAGATAGATCTCCAACATTGATTGGAATCTTTGGAAATTGTGAAGAAGGGAACAGTTTGAAGAGGCATATTACAGGATCTGATGGTAAGGTTACCATCCTTCCTCCCAAATTTGCTAAAGAGATATTGGTACGTCCAGAGAGAGAATAAAGTCAGAACTATTCTCCTTCAGGCTATACCTGAGGATCACTTGTGTTAGGAATTAGAAATTCCAGGTATTAAAGAGTCGGTCACCTCAAGTATATGTAATCGTTAGAAAGCTCGTAGTCATAGTACTTTTATGTTAAGTAGTATTTAGTTTAGTAACACCGTGGAGGACGGACGGGTCTTTACCCACTGTATGCCTGATCCACAGCCCGTTGTGTGGCGTTTTATTGTAAGACTATAAATACTCTCTACCTTCCAAGGTAGAGAGTTGGAGCTCATAATAATATCTTTCACTTTCTCTCACTAAGTTCCCTAAACCTCTAACTTTCTCTCTCTAGAATTCCACTTATACGCCCACTTGTGTTAATGGTTTGATGTGTATGTGAAATCCAATATCCTACAATTGGTATCAAGAGCCATGGTTAGATCATATCTTGCACATCTTTGGATTTCTAGTGGTTTTTAGGTGGTTTTTTAGTTTGAAAAAGTTTAGTGGTTTGTGCATCATTTGGTTGATTTCTTGTGTTAAAGCTTGGATTTTGTTAGTACTTTTATGTTTAGAATCATCACAAGTGTTTAGGTTTTCATTTGGTAAGCTTGAATCATCTTGGTTGGGTTGTTTTTGGATTGAAAAGTGATGTTTATGTGGTTTTTCTTGCTAGCGACTTGACACACGGACTTTTTTCTTGGTAGCGACTTGCTTTACAAATTTGTAGCGAGAGTTAAAGTCTTAGCTAGCGACTTAGATCTAGTGAGACAGTTAAAGTACAAGTAGTGGACTTTCCACTACACGTAGCGCTTGGTGTAAGTAGCGACTTGTACTTTATATTGTAGCGACTTGGTGTTAGCGAGTTGGTACCTTTAGCGGGACTTGCTATTTAGCGACGAATTTGATTTTTAGCGACTTGGTGCTTAGCGATACTACTTAGCGCCAAAATTTTGCTAGCGACTTGGTTTGTAGCGAGTTGTTATTAGCGACTTGAGATTAGCGAAAGCGAGTTGGCTATTTAACGACTTGATTAATTACTATTTAGTGTGTCGGTTGACTGCATTATGCTTTAGCGACTTGGGTAGATTGTACATTCTTACGGTTTTCTCTTGATTTAGTAAAATCCCGTGAAAGAATCTATTTCCGGTTTAATCATAGAGTTATAAAATCCCGTAATCTGCTTGAAACATGTCTACCAACGTTCCTACTATCATCTCCACTGTTGTCGAGGATGTTCAAGCAGCTGGTTCAGATACTCGTCCACCCATGCTTGACAGAACTGACTACGATTCTTGGGCTCAACGAATCAGATTGTACTGCCTTGGAAAGGAAAATGGTGTCAACATTCTTAAATCCATTGATGAAGGACCATATCGAGTTGAGACGACTAGAGATGTACTTGATACTGCTGAAGATGGAACTCTGATTTACGGAATGGACAGACCAAAGATGTATGATGAGCTTGATGATAAGGAGAAAAAGAGATTCGATGCCGATATCAGGGCTTCTAACATTGTTCTTCAAGGTCTTCCTAAAGACATCTACAAGCTGATCAATCACAACACCGATGCTAAGGCAGTTTGGGATAATGTTCAAGATGCTTCTCTCAGGTTCCGAATTAACTATGGAAGACAGAGAATCACAACTCTATGACGAATTTGAACACTTCAAGATGAAACAAGATGAGAGTGTCTATGAGTACTATGTGAGATTTCATAAGTTGGTGAATGACATGAGGAACATCAGAATGACTATGCCTAACATTCAGATGAACTCAAAATTTGTGAACAACATGAATCCCGAATGGCACAAGTTTGTCACCTCTGTGAAGCTCACTAAAGGATTGAAGAATACAAACTATGAGCAACTCTATGCCTTCCTCCTTCAGAATGAGAGACATGCTATGTTTGAAAAATTGGTTCTTAATCAGTTCAAAACCAACCAAGGAGAGACAAGCTCGTCTAATGACTCAACTGCCTTCTACTCAAACATCGGAATCACAACCAAAGCCTCACAAGTCATACCCATGGGAAATGGTAATCACAAACTCATTCCTGATCCTATGTTCAAACAAGCCGATGCTGATGACACACGTGGGTAATTTCATTAATCAACTAGCTCTTCTGATTAGTCAAAACATGAATTCTCTCCCACAAACCAATAACAACCTCAGAACAGCATCTAACCCACACAATCAAGCTCCTGTTAAAGATGGGAGGATCGTGGTGCAACCAGTTCAGGAAAGACAGTATGATCAGGAAGAGGTGGAGCTGGTAGAGGTTATGTTGGTAATCTGAATCGAGGAAGGAATGGTAATCAAGGTCAAGCTAAGCCGATCAAATGTTATAATTGTGGTGGTGAGGGACACATTGCAAGGAACTGCACATCTCCAAAGCGTCCATAGAATGCTGATTACTTGAGATAAGATGTCTTGTGTACAAGCTCGGGATAATGGTGCTCGCTTTGGATGAAGAGGAATTGTTGTTTCTAGCTGAGGGCAATGCCAAGACCTATGATGCGGATGTGGATGAGCGACCTATTCAGAGATAGGTCACAATCATCCGAATGCCTTTCAAGTCGCTGATTGTGATGCATACGACTCTGATGTGGATGATGGACCTACGGCACACACAATTTTATGGCTAGCATTTCTCCAATGGTTTCTCCCAAGGTCTCTTCTTCACCACAAGCTGGCCCATCCAAAGACAAACTCATCTCAGAGGTATTAAAACTATACGATGATGCTGATGTGCAAAAGATGCATGACAAAGTACAAGTAACTGAAACTATTGTATCAAATCTTGAAAATATGGGTAATATCAATGTTGTCCCATATGATCAATATGTGAAACAAAGTGAAAGTGAAGTTGTACCAAGTGATGAATCTTCTGCAGTCAACAATGACTATATATTTGATGAATACACTGCATGTGCCCTGATGATTCCTGTAATTATCTGAACTAAATGCCTATAAAGAGCGTGTTGCTATTTATGAACAACGTGCTAAATTTGAGTTGACCACTCGTGAGCAGGAAAAGGATGACCAAATGCGCATAAATATTAGAAAAAGTAAGGTTTAGAAGAAGTATTAAAACAAGAGTTAAATTCCTTGCAAGAAAAACTTTCTAAAACCACTAAGCAAAAACAAGAACTTCAAGAAAATGTGAAAATGCTTAAGCAAGAATTTAATGCAAAGGAATCAAAACTTTTGAATGATTTTTATAATCTGAAAACTTTGAAAAACAAACTTGAAAACAAGTTGTACATACAAGGGAACACCAATCAGACTGCTCACATGGATCACTAAAGCATAGAGTCCTAAGCGATAAGCATAGTGTTCCCATTGTTGAGGAACCCAAATCCAGAGGTCATTAAAAAGGCTAGAAATGCTCATAAGGTTCTTTATGATGGCAATGAAATTCTTAAACCTAGACAGAAACCTAGTTGCGCTTGAGTGCACAGAGGAAGATAAGAAATCAGATGAAATCACTAGGGAAAAGATGAACAAGAAACTAGATGATCCAAAATGTAAAGAAAAGAAAGTAATCATCTCACCCCATGATTACAAGAAGGAAGAATTGGATTTCCTTGAACATGTTTAAGCCTCGACATTGTTGACTCCCGAACAAGTGTTCTTGAAAATGGATTTAGATAAGCAGAAAGCTGAAAATATTGTTGAAACAAACCCTCCCCTTTGGAAAATGCCTAGAGCGACTGTGTATCCTCCTAATACACCAATGCATCTTGTTCCTAGAACAATTGCCACTAAAAGCAAGACCTTAATTAGCCAATATGTTATACTTCAACTATTTGTTGATTTTGAGAAAACTTGCAAGAAAAGGATCACACCCACTGGTATTACGGAAGGAGAAAGGGGTTTTGAGCAAATGAAAGAATGTTATTTAAATGAGGTCATGCCTTTCTTTAAACTTCTAAAAGATCACTTTGAGAGTCTTAAAAAGGGATAGAAACTGATATTAAGGAATGGAAAAGGAATTTGATGCAATGATAGTTGAAGTTAGTGACTATGAGCGAGCACTAAAATATAATGAGATTGAGAGGAAGAACTTGCTTACACTAAATGAGAACTCTTATTCTGAATGTATTGCTCAAGATGTGTTTTTCACTGCTACAAATTGTTCCATTAATGCTTCCAAATTTCATGAATTATCTGTTGCACTGAAAGTCTCCCATGATCGTGTCATTGAGCTTGAAAAACTAATTCTAAACTAAACGAGAAAATTGAACTGGATGATCACGACAATTTGGTTAAACATTTTTCTAAACTAGAAGTTGAGCATTTTAATTTACAACTAAAATATCAACATCTTAAAGAAAATGTCAAAACTTCAAATATCAAGACATCCTCGGATGCTCCAGAGTTTGATGCAGTTTTTCAAATTAACAAACGTGATGAACAGATTCAAGCTCAGTGCAACACGATCAGAAAGTTGAAAGCCCAAATCTCTCAATTAAAGGGTCAAACGAACAATATGACAGGCTCCCAAATGCCTCCTCCTTTAGATTCTCAGAATTCTCAAACTTTTCATCTTCAAAACTTAGTTGATGCCTTACAAAAGGAAAACGAGAGTTTTCTAGAAGAAAATGAAAAGTTAAACGACATTTTAAAGAGTT
Organism: Chrysanthemum makinoi; assembly: GCA_910596185.1. Taxonomy (NCBI): domain Eukaryota; kingdom Viridiplantae; phylum Streptophyta; class Magnoliopsida; order Asterales; family Asteraceae; genus Chrysanthemum; species Chrysanthemum makinoi. The sequence continues at coordinate 136,580,351 of OU343216.1, forward strand.
ATATGATTCAATAAAAGTCACCCGTGACCAAAACAACGAAAAAATAACGTCTTTACAAAAGGAAATTGAGAATCTGAGAAGTCAGGGAAATGGGAAACTGCCACTTGTTTTCAATAAGAATGTTGTCTCAAAGTCACCCTTAGACTGCAAATACACTGTGACAGTTAAATATATTCCTCCTCATCTTAGGAATAATGAACATGCTTTTCATGAATACTGTGCTCACCTTAAGGATAGTCTAGAATGTCTCCGTGAGATTGTCGAAGAGGATTTCATTAACAAACCTCTTGATAGTGAAATTAGGTTTGCTTGCCTCCAGGCCAAACGATCTCAAGAGTTGCTAGAATGTGTAATTGCAACATGTCCCAAATCCTTAACCTTAGGTGCAAAAGGCAAAGCTGTGATGCCTTGTTCTATGCCTAGTGCTGAGCCTTCAAACTATTCTAGGCCCAGTTTCACAGTTTAAAAAGTATACATCAATGTGTCGTCTAGTAATACAGATCCTTGCACGTCTAGTTCAGGAATGCAAAAATTAGATCAACCAACTAATGTTCCCATAATTCCCTCTACAGGAGTAATCAATGACATTAAAGCGAGCAGGTCAAAGTCTCAAGACAATACAAGGAATGATAGGACCTCGCAAGCTAAAATGTGCATTGGAAAAGAGTAGAAGACCAATCTAGGAACTTTAAGCTTGAGTTGAATAAAACGAATCGTGTTGATTCTAGTATTAGCCTTAGGCGTTCTGTAATTAATTCGAATTCTGATACTATTTGCAAACCTTGTAATGATGTCTGCTTGAATTCTGTTGCTAATCATGAATGTGGTATGAATGCTTTGTCTAATGCTGTCAAATGCCCAGTTAAAATTGTTAATGCTAATAATCGTGCAAATAAGGCAAAAGGCAAAAACGAAAGATTGTTAGAAAACAGTGGAAACCCACAGGAAGAACTTTTATAAAGATAGGTTATTATTGGATACCTTTTGGCCATAAGAATAATCAGTTTTGTTCTCAAACTGCTAAGATTATGCCCACTAGAAAATGGATGCCTACTGGTAGAACTATTCCCTTAAGAAGTGAACATACTTTGAATAGGTCAAATACAGACACCAGCATTGCATCTATTCCCAATGATTCCATTGCTTCTACTTCTGATATGGATGTTTCTATTTTCGATGTGGGTGTTCCAATTACTGTTACTAACCAAGTGGAACCCATTCTTGCATGGGGATCCCAATTATCCAGTTATCCATTCTTGTCTGTGTTCAACTGCAGATCGTTCAAATCGTTTTGTGGTACCTGGACTCAGGCTGTTCCAAGCATATGACTGGAGACCGGTCGCGGCTCATGAACTTCGTGAGCAAATTCATCGGGACAGTTAGATTCGGTAATGATCATTTCGGTGCAATTATGGGTTATGGTGATTATGTTGTTGGTGATAGTGTTATCTCTAGAGTATACTATGTGGAAGGTCTTGGTCATAATCTATTATCTGTCGGTCAATTCGTGATTCGATCTAGAAGTAGCCTTCAGAAAACATACTTGTTTTGTTAGAGAACTTGATGGTAAGGAACTTTTAAGAGGAACTCGTGGTTCAAATCTTTACACCATCTCTATAGAAGATATGATGAAGTCTTCTCCAATTTGCTTGCTGTCAAAGGCTTCAAAACAAAGTCATGGTTATGGCATCGACGTCTCAATCACTTGAACTTCGGCACCATCAATGATCTCTCCCGAAAGGACTTAGTTGTAGGTTTACCTCGACTAAAGTATGAAAAGGATCATCTTTGTTCAGCATGTCAATTGGGAAAAAGCAAGAAGTATGCCCATAAACCCAAACCTACTAACTCTGTCACAGAAGTTCTTCATACAATTCATATGGATTTATGTGGACCAATGAGAGTGCAGAATATCTTTGGGAAGAAATATGTGTTAGTTGTGGTTGATGATTACTCTAGATTCACCTGGGTCAAGTTCTTAAGGACAAAGGATGAAACTCCTGATATCATCATCAAACTCATCAAACAGCTGCAGGTTCGACTTAACAAAACCGTCAGAATTATCCGGACAGACAATGGAACTGAGTTTGTTAACAAACAACTTAGTGAATTTTATGAAAGCATTGGAATCAGCCATCAAAGAAGTGTTCCACGAACTCCTCAACAGAACGGTGTAGTTGAAAGGCGAAATCGAACTCTTGTAGAAGCCGCTAGAACAATGCTGATTTACTCAAAAGTTCCAATGTTTCTCTGGGCTGAAGCTATTGCCACTGCATGCTACACACAAAATCGTTCCCTGATTCACACTGTTCATGGAAAGACACCATATGAACTTGTCCACAACAGAAAACCTAATCTCTCTTTCCTTCGTGTGTTTGGAGCATTGTGCTATCCAACTAATGAGGGTCAAGACTTAGGAAAACTTAGAGCTAAAGCAGACATTGGAGTATTTGTAGGGTATGCACCAAACAAAAGGGATACCGAATCTACAACAAAAGAACCCGAAACATCATGGAAACAATTCCAGTTACGTTTGATGAGTGACGGTCAAACGGCTCTGGAACAATCCAGTTCGGGACCCGCACTTCAAATCAGCCCAATTGGTTCATCCCTTGTTCCAAACTCTTCTCAAGAAACTCCATATGTACCTCCATCTGAAGATGATTTAAAGAAATTGTTTGATCCTATGTTTGATGAACTTTATGATTCAAGTACTAATGAGGTGTTGATCCCTACAACAGAGGATGCTCATATTCCTGTGAATGAAGTCAATCCCTCAGTCTCAATATCGTTAAGTCAAGAAGCGCCTTCTGCTGATCCTTCCGTCTCATCAACAAATCATCATTCTTCAAATGTACATCATGGAACTGTTTCTGGCATCAATGATGAAGTTAATCCCTTTGCTACTCCTGAAGATGCTCCATTTGAAAACATATTTGCTCTGAATCTTCATCAGAACCATCTTCTTCAGGAGACATCGACTCTGCTACTTCAGTCCCTCAACAACTACCACATGAACACCTCAGAAAATGGACTCACGATCATCCATTAGACAACATCATTGGAAATCCCTCTCGTCCAGTATCCACACGGAAACAACTTGCAACCGATGCCTTATGGTGCTTCTTCAACTCCGTACTCTCTAAGATCGAACCAAAAGATGTTAAAACAGCCATGAATGAAGATAGCTGGTTCAATGCCATGCAAGAAGAAATTCATGAGTTTGATCGACTTGATGTATGGGAGTTAGTACCTGCTCCAGATTGTGCTATGATTATTGCTCTAAAATGGATCTTCAAAGTGAAACTTGATGAGCATGGTGATGTGTTGAAGAACAAGGCTCGATTAGTTGCTAAAGGATACCGTCAAGAGGAGGGTATAGACTTTGAAGAATCTTTTGCTCCAGTTGCTCGAATCGAGGCAATCAGAATCTTTCTGGCTAATGCTGCTAGTAAGAACATGGTAGTCTATCAGATGGATGTGAAGACGGCATTTCTGAACGGAGATCTTAAAGAAGTCGTCTACGTCAGCCAACCTGAAGGATTTGTAAATCAAGAGCATCCTACTCACGTTTATCGTTTGAAGAAGGCCCTCTACGGTTTAAAGCAAGCTCCAAGGGCATGGTATGATACACTGTCAAAGTTTCTTCTATCAACCGGATTTAGCAAAGGAGCAGTTGATCCAACATTGTTCACCAGAAAGTCAGGCAAACATTTAATTCATGTTCAAATTTATGTTGATGATATTATTTTTGCCTCGACAGACCCAATGGAATGTGATCGTTTTTCTAATGAAATGAGTTCAAAATTTCAAATGTCAATGATGGGACAAATGTCATTTTTCTTGGGATTACAAATTTCGCAAAGTCCCGGAGGCATTTTCATAAATCAATCTAAATATGCAACTGAGATCTTAAAGAAATTTGGATTTGATTCAAGTGACCCTGTTGACACTCCCATGATTGATCGAACCAAACTAGATGAGGACCACTCAGGGATCATGATTGACCAAACAAAATATCGTAGTATGATTGGATCCCTGATGTACCTCACAGCTAGTAGACCCGACATCTTGTTCGTTGTTTGCATGTGTGCTAGATACCAGGCTAAGCCTACTAAAAGCACCTTGAAGCGGTTAAACGGGTCTTTCGGTATCTCCAAGGAACCATCAATATGGGACTTTGGTACCGAAGGACACCGGTATGTCACTAACAGCCTATGCAGATGCTGATCATGCAGGGTGTCAAGATACTCGTCGAAGTACATCTGGAGGTGCTCAGTTTTTGGGTGATAAGCTTGTGAGCTGGTCTTCAAAGAAGCAAATGAGTACTTCTATTTCCTCTACAGAGGCTGAATACATAGCCATGTCATCTTGTTGTGCTCAAATCTTATGGATGAGATCTCAATTATTTGACTATGGCTTTGAATTCAACAAAATCCCTCTGTACTGTGATAATAAAAGTGCTATTGCTCTCTCATGCAACAACGTTCAACACTCAAGAGCAAAGCATATCGACATTCGACATCATTTCATCAGGGAACAAGTGGAAAAAGGTGTGGTGGAACTCTATTTTGTGAGGTCTGAATATCAGTTAGCAGACATCTTCACCAAAGCTCTTCCAAGAGAACGTTTTGAGTTTATTCTTCCACGTCTTGGCTTGAAAAGTCTTCAACCAGAAACACTCAAACGTCTTCAGGAGGAAGACGAGGAGTAAAGGTCTATCTTCATCTATCTCTTGTATATATCTATTCGAAAAACAAAATACAAAATTATAAAACCTTCAAAAACCATAAAAATCTGAAAAATTCGAAAAATCTTCAAAAATATTGTCAATTTGTCATGCTTTTTCTCGGTTCGTCAATATCTACGGTCTTTGTGCTGTCATTCAAAGAATGACACGGGACTTTAGATGTTGTTCGAATTTATAAAAAAAATAAAAAATAAAAAAAAAATAAAAAAATAAAAAAATATTTTTGGGAGAAAGAGAAACAATGGTTTATTGTCATTTCAGGCAGTAACCCGCTTTTTCAAAGAAAGAACAGAGCCATACTTTATCATGTTTTCAAAATTCCATGCTCTGATTCTTTAAACATTTATCTGCTGAAAACTAACTGCTTTGAAAAATAACTCAGTCTCTATTTTTGATAATCATCTGGACTTATTTGTCAAAATATCAATCTCTCAATCAACAACCTATGTCATTGATTGAGGGGGAGAATGATTTCAATTAAATTAAAAAGTTATTTGGCATTCAATTGTTTTCAAAAGATATTCAGGCATGTTTTATCAATGGAGTTTAAAGTCTTAAAATCCGATCATTATCAGTTAAAACGCTTTCATAATCAAGTCACAATTCTCCTTAAAAGCTTTCAAAATCAATTTAAATCTATAAGAGATCACAAATCTCAAATGATTTGATAATTGTGATAGGGGAGAATGTGTGATTTAAATTGGATTTAAACTGATAATTCGGTAAATGGTTTTATAAGGATGTACAAGCTCTCCTTCCCACATGTGACAAACGATTTCAAATTTTCCATGCACATGTTGAGGGGGAGCATCTATCTTAAACCTATGATTTGAAACGTGATCACTTATCTCAATGTGCAGGTTCCCTCTAGTATGTGCAAAACTCTTTTCAAATCTCGAGGCACATATTGAGGGGGAGCAAAATCATGAAAACCTCATCCTTCCCCAAAATGCTTTATCTACTTGATTCGATTAGGGAAGTGATGTTGATATTTTTTGAAAATGGTAATCAAAGAAGTTAATTCTTTCTCTTGCCTCCGTGTGGAAAACTATTTCAAATACTTGATTCACATGTTGAGGGGGAGTTCTTCTTCTAAAAATATCAAAAACAATTCAGGTACAAAATGCTTTGATAAAATATCATAAGTATCTGGATTGATTTTCAAATGGTTTTCAATTGGTTCCTATGGCAGATGAACAATACCAAAAAGACCGACCAACTTTACATTATGTATGGTGATATAAGGACGATAAGGTTAGGTATGTGTTCCCATGATCCGCCAGAACCGGAGGGATCTACCCAGGGACTATCCACTAGTTAGTGTAGAGTTCTTAGGTATGATGATAAAAGGAGAAAAATGAGATATGGGAAGAGTGCGGACTGAGACTGAGCTAGTACTGGAATAAACCCAACAAGGTTCTAGCTATGAAGTCTCGGTAAGCACTGAAGGGGTTGAAGAATTAAAAAGAATTGAATGAGAAAAGGGTGAAAACAAATAGCCCTCCATTTATTCAACCTTAGGGCAGAAACCGGGTTCAATTCATATGCTACTGATGGTAACATCGGTATTGAAGACAAGACGTCATGGACCCAGTGACGCACTGCACTTCAACTTTCCAAACCACTCAAGTTCCTCTTAAAAGGACTTGTTTCATTCTCTCAGGGAACCGACATTATCTATCGACTTTCTCTTAGAGATTGTTGATATTGAAGGAGGAGACCCTCTCCCTAGTCTCCGATATAGGATCCAAATATGCACAAATTGAGTCTAGTGCCACGAGATCATCAATAAATCTCATTAGGACACTTTCAATGAAGACTCTCTGTTTCACACAATGTGGAAAGAGAGATTATATCTTGAGTCCTACGCATTATCCTTGTGGTATTGCCAGAACATCTGAGTGATGTGTTTACATATTCACCGTGAAGATGGAAAGCCTTCTGGAGCCAACATCTAACAAGCTCCTGGTAGGTGGCATGTGAGATCTATTATACAGATCAACCATGTGACAACTGAACAGAAACAATGGGGCGATTCAATCTTTTGAATCAATCCTGGTTCAGGTTATGGATTGACGGATACCTTTGAAAAACCGGTCTTTGTGCTTTAAAACTCTTTTCATTAGCACGTCGACCGTGTACTAATTTTTCAAATCAAAAGGTGTTTTATGATTGATAATTGATTTTCATTAAAACCTTCGTTATATTGCAAAAACAATTTCTATTGAGCAATACACGATTGTTTTTCAAATCTCTTTTCATCAATCAGTGGACGTAAATTCGCTGGTTCACTCACTCCGTGTTGTCTTCTTTGAGACGTTCCGGTTTGAGAACAGCTAGAGCAGCTGCAAAACCCTGTCAAGGAAATTCTTCCGAATTATACCTGATCACAGGCAGTACTTGTACTGATCAACGGGAACCGTGGGCGTGTACCTCAATTCATCGAAAGTGATCAAAGACACTTTCGTGCGCTTTATTGCTAACTGTCTTATGCAGGTACACCCGACGTTTGCAGCTGATCATAATGAAGCGGTCAATCCATAGCCGCATGCTCACCTAACACATTCATCTCAAAAGAAATCATGATTAGTGCATCAATGACTCTGATATTTTCACTCCATGCTTCGCTACGCTGCCTGCCAATATCATGAATCAACTAAAGCTTCCGCTACTCTGATGAGAAGATATCATGATCCAGAATGTGAGCATGTCGGTCCGAAAGTCACAACATCACATAATACCTATACCACAATGGATGTATCGAGATTTTCTATTAGCTGATGATCTCAAAAGCTGGCTCAACATTATTATCACGTGGATCAGTAAAGACCTCCACTTGGATTAACCAAACATGCAATGAGTGGAATCAATGACTACGAGCTTCGGAGCAAAGTACTACATCAAGAATGCAAGATCAATTGTTAATGTAATATATGATTGTATTCAATGTCATTTTAGTATATGTTTGAGGTGACCTCCCTTAGGGGGAGATTGTTAGGAATTAGAAATTCCGGTATTAAAGAGTCGGTCACCTCAAGTATATGTAATCGTTAGAAAGCTCGTAGTCATAGTACTTTTATGTTAAGTAGTATTTAGTTTAGTAACACCGTGGAGGACGGACGGGTCTTTACCCACTGTATGCCTGATCCACAGCCCGTTGTGTGGCGTATTATTGTAAGACTATAAATACTCTCTACCTTCCAAGGTAGAGAGTCGGAGCTCATAATAAGATTTTTCTTTCTCTCACTAAGTTCCCTAAACCTCTAACTTTCTCTCTCTAGAACTCACCTTTATACGCCCACTTTGAGTTATGGTTTGATGTGTATGTGAAATCCAATATCCTACAGACCATAAAGAAAAATAGAAGAAAGAGATGAAGACAGCTTGCCCAAGACAAAAACAATATACCATACACTCTAA
>OU343216.1:136588620-136646585 GCA_910596185.1 Chrysanthemum makinoi
TAGAGCAACATTCTAATTCATTATAGATAACAAAATTATGAAGCGAAAATGTTTAAGCGTGCCATTGATACAAAAAAAAAAATGAATGATAGTTACCTTTGAATTCAGGGTATGCTAGAAGATGGGCAAGAAATTGCAAAGCAACGCCTCCCCAAAGACTTCAAATTAAGGAAGTAATGAGTTCATGAATGAAGTTATATGCTTCAAAACTTCACACGTAATCTCACAAACCTCTGATGTAGCATCAAGTGGGGACTTGGTGAAGTTGTTGATATATGAATACATGCCAAACAGAAGCTTAGACGAAGTTTATATTGGGTCGTATCATATAATTTTATTGAATCGATTAATAGTAACTTATTACTGTAAGATACTTTTGAACAACTAAACCTACATGATGTGCGATAAGGGCAAAGCATTCCCTTGATTGACAAAGAGACTCAACATCATCAAAGGAATTGCGCGAGACTTCTTTATTCATCAAGATTCATGATAAGAATCATTCACGAGATCTTAAAGCTAAAGTAATATTCTGGTAATCGACGGATATGAACCCAAAAATATCGACTTTGGGATAAAGCTTTTGGAGGAAATGAAACCGGCTAACACCGAGAGAGTTGTTGGTACCTAGTAAGATACAACATTCTGGTTTATCTTCATTCGCTTTTTGTTAATTAAGTTCGTTATTTAAGACTTGTAACATTATTCTTGTTGGAATTATATAACATGACTAATCATAAATATAAACAATAAACATCAAAGTAAGTGCGGAAGCGTATAGGAACATATAATGAATAATTAATTAACTAAAGAATAAAGTATAAGGCATCTTCTTTGATTCTAGCCGAACAAGAATCAATTCCACAAACTAGCAATTAGGATGAACCCTAATTAGGTTTATGCTAGTCGAATTTAATAAAGTCGAATAGTGTAAATCACCAAAATCCAAAATAGGATTTCTACGATCATGTATCAGCCAAGTATTGATAGCTTATTTAATTAGAATGCTAGTTCAAGTCACAATTAAAAGCATACAACTAAAACAAGGTTTAGCTTTTATTATACGTATATATAAATATATATATAGTCAAAAACTTTACTTGCATCCGGTCTAACATGTATATGCAATATGTAAAGAAAAGAATGAAAATCATGCATGCACATGACATCTCATGCATGGAACGTATGATAATATTGACTAAGAAAGATATCTCAGATTCAATACATAATATATCTAACTAGAAGTAGTTTCGATCGCCTTTTTCTTATCTCGCACTAAAACCAAAAGACCAAAAGGGGTGTGGTATATATATATCATTAAACCTTGTCTAACAAGTCATTGCAAGACCTCCTTAAGTTTCAAACTCTAATACACTCAACCCCTTCTTCCCGTTTTTCTTAGTTCGACCATATAAATATAAATATTAGTGACTTATATTTATATTATTTAAATCTCATAACACTGCAAAGTGTGTAATCCCATAGGTCTCGAAGTTCGATCCTAACAGGCATCTATTAATATTTTGTCCATTAAACCAACAGCTCCCACTTGGACATATCTTAATAGTGTGATCACATCGGTTAGCGTCTAGCAACACTTCGATGCCTCTAGCACAACTCAAGTAAGGTCTCCTGAAAAAACCTTTTAATGATTCATCATTATTATTATCCTTTGTTTCTAATACCATGTTAAATAAAGATATGGAATTAAGTCATTCTTTATTCAACCATTCTGTTCAAGTTATAAGATTGAGCAAGATTACCAAATCTTCTAAACATATTTAGGGAGATTTTGGGCATGGCCACACAAACATCTTGTCAACCCTACGAGGGGCCCAAGCAAAGATTAAACTCCAAAATAAATTTGAAGGAACAAATTCTATCTTGACTACAAGAATAACCCATGAACTTTGCAACACTTCGGAAACAACCCTATGACTACCAGCCACGTGATAGCGTTAAGTTGTTCCAATGTATGCACTACATTCATGACACTTATCCGTATCTCAAGTCTCGAGGATAACTATTCATTATTTACTTATAACAATATCCACAAAGTAAATTATGTAGTTGGGATAAGTCCTATATTCAATTCATTGAATATCATCTAAAATTGGTATGCATTCTCATCAATATACTTTCAAGTATATTCTACCATATCTCTCGGATTTGTCTTAGTTTAATGATACTCCCATATCATTAATTGACAACGGACGATTTAGAATAAATAAATTTATTCACGGATTAAACATGTAAATAAAAGATACAATATATTATAAAATCAAACATACCAAGTATTTGATTTATTATAACAATTGTTTAACATCCCTTATCCAAATACCAAATAGATCAATGCATGAAAATTCCAATTGATGAATTATGCCTCAAGTAATGACAATCATACTTGTTGACAAGGCATAAATCAACCAACTTGATCTATCGTAATTTTGAGAATACTTATTTCAAGAATTCAATTAGTGAAGTCCTTGTATGTGTGCATTCACCAATCCACATAATAATTCATAAAGTATGTAACATCCTCTATCACAAATTTATGATAATTTAAACTTTCAAACATTTTAAAGTTTTAAATTATTCTTATTCTTTTAATGTATAATGCAAATGTGCTCTTAGTAGCACAACTAGTTCACATGGCCATTAACAAGGATGAAATCCTACCATGACTAGTATTGAGTGTCATCTCAATTAAACCAGTATCATTGTATACAAACAACAATATGCTCATTAAAACTCTGTAAACTTTAATATCTTATTGTGTAATGTTTTATGCTTTCCAAACTTTCAAGTTTAAAGCTGATGACAATTTGCACAACAATTGACATATTGTTCATCCATAGAATCTAGGAGCAATTCCAGGTTGAGGATGTAATTCTTTTAGAATATTTATTACACAAGTTATCTAATAACCTTTAGTTAGATATCAATGTTGTCAAATCACTTCTTATTCAAGAATGATACAACAATTTTAATACACAACATGATGTACATGATGAATCTACATGTCAAACTTAGACTTCATTCATGTTCTATCTTGTCAAAAGATATTTATCCATTTCCCAAATGATATATCATGTTTTATTAGAATCATTTATTTTATCATTATGTTTATTAACAATAAACATATATTCCAAGGTTGTATGTTTTAAGTTTTAAATCTTACAAGTGAAGTTTTATTCCAATCTAAGACTTAACATTTAGCTTACAAAGAATGTTACTTCCTATATGTTATACAACATATAAGATTTAAGAAACTTAACATAATACTCCCACTAGCTTTCAGAAATACTTAAAATTTATCTTATTTCAATTATAAATCAAAACTACGATTTAATAATTAAACATAAGAATAATTTCATAGATGCATGCATTTATCCATTCATGAATTATTGCACTGTACACTTCCAAAGATTATATGAATTCAAAACCTTTCAATTACTTACCGTCCTCGCTCAAGTAATTCTTCAAGAAAGAATTTTGATATTCCATTGTCATATTTCATATTCATAAAAACAAGTATGACCATTATTATCTTTATTATATTTAATGTGTCTAGAAAAGAATATTCAATCATAATTAATTGCTTAAGTATGATTAATAATATTGTCATAAGACATGCATTAAATAAGTGTACAATATTGTCCATATGATTTCTACATAGAAATTCAAACTACTAGGGTTTTTCATCTCTTTGAAGAAACTCATTTCCATTCTCTAGTCTAACTATTAAGATAAACCAAATTTCCAAAATTGATTATCTTTATGGACATCATCTTTAACATTCATAGTATGAGTAATTTACCCAATTCAATATTTGGTAATCCATCATAATGATTATCGTTTACTATAATCGTGTAACTCATATTTCTCAAAGATATATGTCAAATATCTGAGATATCCTTGCAAATCTATGAATGAAAATTCCATCATTATGAGGTTTATCATTTACATGTCTAACCTCATCATGATATTTACTAGTGTGTTTTAGAAGATTATGTATCTTGTAATTTTATCTTTCAAGATAAAAAAAACTCCCACTTGCCTTTTGTAATATATAGACTATCTATATATACTTAGCAATTAGAGCAAAACTACATTGTTCTCTTTTTGGGACATTACAAATACACATTGATAATTCTTGACATTAGTTTGTTAATAACCTATTCATAAATAGTTTAACAAATTCAGAATCTTCAATTTTAAAACTTAATGTGATTCATCACATTCCATAACAAAATGGTGTTTTATTGATCTTCTAGGTTGGAGTCATATTGATTATATTCAATCCATACTCAATTTCTAACCTTGTTACTTTTTAAGAAAGAAGTTATGGTTATCTTGAATCAAACAAATCAAATATACTTTGATTCTCCTAACTGAACATACCATCAACTTGTGGTATTCATTAGAATTAATATTGTAAGATAATCTAACAATATATAAGATAAACATATTCTTTTTGGCTTACCTATTTACCAACTAAGTCAACTTAATGGTATAATAGACTTTCCAAGCCAATTGCATGCTTTATAACACAAGTACTTTTTTTGACCAAGTCACTTCATATCTATGTCTCATCAAGGAACATAAATCGTTATAATCCCATTATATCGCTATAAATCATTGATCAACTCAATGACTTCTTGTATATATCTTAATTAAAAAACATAACAAGTTAACGCCTTACTTTATTATAAGTCTTAAAAGACTTTATGTTTATGTCTTTACAATGAATCATAAACATGTTTAACTAAAGTAATTATGAACACAACTCTGGGTTTCAATAGTAATTTCAAGTTAATTTATATACTTCACAATAATGTAGGACTACATTATTTTTCATTTATGTCATTCCAAAATACATAAATAAACAAATTGAAGTAGTATTAGATTACTTCATTTATTTATGTCATTCTAATAATACATAAATATTTAATTTGAAGTAGTCTTATATCTATCATCTTGACACATTCTTCTAAATACTTGTCTAATTTTAGAAACAAATATGTCCATGCAAGGTCAGACTTCACATAGAGATTTACTTTGTTGTTGCAATCTCGCCAAGTTCTCACATGACGTAAATTGCAACACCAAATGTTTCTTGAATTAGATATGTACAAGTTATATTAGAATGTTGATCTCTTACCTGCGCCAAGAGAACTGTTAAATCATATACATATATGTTGTACCTTGCACACAATATAGATTTCTCCCACTTGTGCATGGAACAACATCATGTAGCGGATAAACAACACGACATATGTTTGTTTATGTGACTAATATGATTGTGTCATTGATATTAGCATAACTAGTAGATGTAGAACCACTTCCTTGTCTAATAAGGAAACGTACATGACTATCCTTGAAAACATAAGTGTCTACAAGTGGAAAGTAATTATCTTAAGACATTCTAGAGATAACTTAGGTTACTACCAAGATGACAAAGCTTGTAACTCCCATCTAATAAGAGATCATTACATTAATTCCTTATTCAGTAATAAGAACAAAATACTCCCACCGGATTTGACAACATTGTAAGTGTTTCATTAACCAGTGAAAGAAAATAGTGTTCTATTTACATCCCTACACCTTTGAGAAAGTCCATACATAACAATTACTTATGTACTAAAAGAATGTATTCTACTATGTAGATGATGAATTATCCATCAATGCTATTAACTTGAAAAATTGGGCATGCAATTTCTTTCTTAATAGTTCTACTATTCCAACAATTGTAAGTAGTACTTTTAAATGGTCAAAACAAAACAACTAGATAAAATATGCTAGTTTGTCTTTTACCAATTATGCAGTAAATTAGTCTAGCTTCTAATTTAATAACTCGGAACATATGCAATTTTCTTAACTATTAAAATTTGCTTACGAGTTATGATTTAGAATTTAGACAATTCTAATTGTCCTATCATACCTTTCTTCATTCATGAAAAGGAATAGGATTGAATCTCACTCTTTCTTGTGAAAAGAGGACTAGGTTTATTCTTTTAGTAAGGTTGACTCTACTAAAACCCTTACAGTGTAGATCAATTTACCAATACAGAATAACCTACGCTACAATTTAATGTTGCATTTAATACATTTAAAGAATTAGCAAAATTCAATTTTAGTATTTTCGATAATTAAACTTTTCAAGAAAATAAAATACCCAAGGTAATATTCATATAACCATAGAATTTTCTAAAAACTAGGATCCAATTATCGTAGTTCCATTACATCAGCTTTTGATCTCGCTAGTAACTAAAGCACATAATAAGGTAATCATTTCAACAATAATTGGCAAAAAAATTCCAATTCCTAGATCATTATGGGATTTATATTTTCCAACGCTATTGCAAATATAAACATGTTTCATCCCATCTTATGCCTTGAGTCCGGGTCTCACTTCCTACTCAACTTAAGTGTCTAACTTAAAGAACTGCAAATATGTCCATGTAAGGTCTCGACTTACATAGAGATTTACCTTTCCATTACAATCTCGCCAAGTATCACACATGACGAAATTGCAACTTCAAGCGTCCCTTTAATTAGATGGCATATAACTTAATTTTAAAAGGGTACTAGTTTTTGATTTTATGTGGTCAAATCAAATATGTACAAAGATGTCATGCATTCATCTTGTAGCATAATTTTAATAAAAACTTTTATTATCAATTCATAAAGATCAAATTATCAAAGTTTTGATTGAGGTATTGGGTTCACCAATCAAGGAATTTAGTGTTAATTATCGCCCATTATAATTGCACTTTTGCATAAGTGTAAACACTTAGTGTTTCGGGTAATTACCACCTAAGTGGTGCATGGAATTAAAACTAATTCTCTTAAGATGAGTTTGCACATTTATGTCTTACTAAGTAGCTCCATTTCAATTAAGTGCAGGACCGTAAGCTAAACGCATAACCTTAGACATCCATTCGGTGATCAGTAAGACTTCTTAAATAACCCCTTATAGTTCATTCAATGGGTGAGCCGCTCTACCATTGTACCAAAGTCGCCAATCAATTAAACTATTGAAAACTTAACTCTTCCAAAACAAATCAAATTTCGCCATTGTTTAGTCCGTGTTATTTTTCTATTCAAAATTACCCTTGCTTAAAACTGCCAACATAATAAACAAACAAGTAATACCAATAAAAATAAACTACTAAAACAATGCAATACATAATAAACAATTTATATACGTAAACAAGTAGCCATATGCCACTTATTCGATAAAACCCTATTAATAATCAATGTCTAGGTTAAATTAATGTATATATTAATTAGGCTTTCACTCTCTCAATTGAAAGTGAGCCACATACATCGATCTAATCGAATTGCGAAACCCATAATTAATGATATACCAAATTGCACATAATTGATTCATTAATGTATATAATTGAGTTATCCCAATTCAAGATTTATCCTAAATATACATGTGTATAAAACTTAACAATTAATATCGCATAACCAATCTTAACAATTAAATATTCAAAGCAACTTATCCATGACTAACATGCATGTATAATCATGGATACATCATAACAATTATACAAATAGTCACAAGATCGCATACAATTCCATGTCACATAACACTTTATTCATGAATTTATCAAGTAACAAATATATTAAATCTAGGTTTCGATATAGATAACATAACAATTAATATAAACCCTAAAAAATTTTAAGAAAAATCGATTAAAAAATTTAGGTTTCCACCCATAAAAAAATTTCGATCCATAATAGATTTTTTAAAAACAAATTAGGGCAAAAGCCCTAACCCTAAAATTAGGTTTATATAATCATAACCAAAACCCTAGAATAATCATATCAAACACAATACAATATCCGTTTTTTACGTGTTTAGTAATTAATTACTCATTAAAACCAATGACTCGTGATGCCACTGTTGGAATTATATAACATGACTAATCATAAATATAAACAATAAACATCAAAGTAAGCGAAGGCGTATAGGAACATATAATGAATAATTAATTAACTAAAGAATAAAGTATATGCATCTTCTTGATTCTAGCCGCACAAGAATCAAATCCACAAACTAGCAATTAGGATGAACCCTAATTAGGGTTTATAGGATTATAAAGTGAATTACCCTTACCGCTTTGTAATTCAAAAATCCAAGATAATAACAATAGTGTTTATTACTATGTTCTTGTACACACGCATTAAAACCTAATTAAAGTAATGCTAGTTTTTATAAAACAAATAACTTGGTTTGTGGAAATATAGTAGTCAAATCGACACCAAGAGTTGGTGTACGACATCGGTTTGGATCAAAGAAACACACACAAAACAATTTTAGGGTTTAGCTAATGAGCACAAGAGATGGAAAATAAAACCCCTAGCCTTGTATATATACACAAGCAAACTTGGTGAACAAGTTGGGTTTTTCTTTCCTTGTTTTGTCCCTTGGCCGATCGGTATAGGAGTCCCCAAAGGATTCGAACCTTCCCAACTTTTGCAATTTAGTCCTTTCATAAACATTTAACGCACTCGTTAATCCATTACAATAATTACTTAACGTCCGTTAGTTATTTCGTTTAATAAATAAATAAATATAACTTTTATATTTAATTATTAACTTTAAATTCTCATACGTAAAGTGTGCAATCCCATAGTCTCGAATTCGATCCTAACACACGTCTATTAATTTATTGTCCATAAAACCAACAAATTCCCACTTGGACATATCTTAATAGAGTGATCACATTCGTTAGCGCCTAGCAACACTTCATGCCTCTAGTACAACTCGAAAGGCTCCCGAAAACCTTTTAATGATTCTCATTATTATTATCCTTTTGTTTCTAATACCATGTTAAATAAAGATATGGAATTAAGTCATTCTTTATTCAACCATTCTTGCTTTCGTTATAAGTGATTGAGCAAGATTACCAAATCTTCTAAACATATTTTGGGAGATTTGGGTGGCCACACAAACATCTTGTCAACCCTACGAGGGCCCAAAGAAGATTAAACTCCAAAATTAAATTTGAAGGAACAAATTCTATCTTGACTACGAGAATAACCCACAAACTTTGCAACACTTCAGAAAACAACCCTTATGACTACCAGCTACGATAGCGCTAAGTTGCTCCACGTATGCACTACATTCATGACACTTATCTGGTATCTCAAGTCCGAGGATAACTATTCATAATTTACTTATAACAATATCCACAAAGTAAATTATGTAGTTGGGATAAGTCCTATATTCAATTCATTGAATATCATCCAAAATTGGTATGCATTCTCATCAATATACTTTCAAGTATATTCTACCATATCTCTCAGATTTGTCTTAGTTTAATGATACTCCCATATCATTAATTGACAACGGATGATTTAGAATAAATAAATTTATTCACGGATTAAACATGCAAATATAGGATACAATATATTATAAAATCAAACATACCAAGTACTTGATTTATTATAACAATTGTTTAACATCCCTTATCCAAATACCAAATAGATCAATGCATGAAAATTCCAGTTGATGAATTATGCCTCAAGTAATGACAATCATACTTGTTGACAAGGCATAAATCAACCAACTTGATCTATCGTAATTTTGAGAATACTTATTTCAAGAATTCAATTAGTGAAGTCCTTGTATGTGTGCATTCACCAATCCACATAATAATTCATAAAGTGTGTGACATCCTCTATCATCAATTTATGACAATTTAAACTTTCAAACATTTTAAAGTTTAAAGTATTCTTATTCTTTTAATGTATAATGCAAATGTGCTCTTAGTAGCACAACTAGTTCACATGGCCATTAACAAGGATGAAATCCTACCATGACTAGTATTGAGTGTCATCTCAATTAAACCAAATCATTGTATACAAACAACAATATGCTCATTAAAACTTTGTAAACTTTAATATCTTATTGTGTAATGTTTGATGCTTTCCAAACTTTCAAGTTTAAAGTTGATGACAATTTGCACAACAATTGACATATTGTTCATCCATAGAATCTAGGATCAATTCCAGGTTGAGGATGTAATTCTTTTAGAATATTCATTACACAAGTTATCTAATAACTTTTAGTTAGATATCAATGTTGTCAAATCACTTCTTATTCAAGAATGATACAACAATTTTAATACACAACATGATGTACATGATGAATCTACATGTCAAACTTAGACTTCATTCACGTTCTATCTTGTCAAAAGATATTTATCCATTTCCCAAATGATATATCATGTTTTATTAGAATCATTTATTTTATCGCACATGTTTATTAATAATAAACATATATTCCAAGGTTGTATGTTTTAATTTTAAATCTTATAAGTGAAGTTTCATTCCAATCTAAGACTTAACATTTAGCTTACAAGGAATGTTACTTCCTATATGTTATACAACATATAAGATTTAAAACCTTAACATAATACTCCCACTAGCTTTCAGAAATACTTAAAATTTATCTTATTTCAATTATAAATCAAAACTAGGATTTAATAATTAAACATAAGAATAATTTCATAGATGCATGCATTTATCCATTCATGAATTATTGCACTTCGTACACTTCCAAAGATTATATGAATTCAAAACCTTTCAATTACTTACCGTCCTCGCTCAAGTAATTTCTCAAGAAAGAGTTTTGATATTCCATTGTCATATTTCATATTAATGAAAACAAGTATGACCATTATTCATCTTTATATATTTAATGTGTCTTGAAAAGAATATTCAATCATAATTAATTGCTTAAGTATGATTAATAATCTTGTCATAAAACATGCATTAAATATGTGTACAATATTGTCCATATGATTTCTACATAGAAATTCAAACCACTAGGTTTTTCATCTCTTTGAAGAAACTCATTTCCATTCTCTAGTCTAACTATTAAGATAAACCAAATTTCCAAAATTGATTATCTTTATGGACATCATCTTTAACATTCATAGTATGAGTAATTTACCCAATTCAATATTTGGTAATCCATCATAATGATTATCGTGTTTACTATAATCGTAACTCATATTTCTCAAAGATATAAGTCAAATATCTGATATATCCTTGCAGATCTATGAATGAAAATTCCATCATTATGAGGTCTATCATTTACATGTCTAACCTCATCATGATATTTACTAGTGTGTTTTAGAAGATTATGTATCTTGTAATTTTATCTTTCAAGATAAAAACTCCCACTTGCCTTTTGTAATATATAGACTATCTATATATACTTAGCAATTAGAGCAAAACTACATTGTTCTCTTTTGGGACATTACAAATACACATTGATAATTCTTGACATTAGTTTGTTAATAACCTATTCATAAATAGTTTAACAAATTCATAATCTTCAATTTTAAAACTTAATGTGATTCATCACATTCCATAATAAAATGGTGTTTTATTAATCTTCTAGGTTGGAGTCATATTGAGTATATTCAATCCATACTCAATTTCTAACCTTGTTACTTTTTAAGAAAGAAGTTATGGTTATCTTGAATCAAACAAATCAAATATACTTTGATTCTCCTAACTCAACATACCATCAACTTGTGGTATTCATTAGAATTAATATTGTAAGACAATCTAACAATATATAAGATAAACATATTCCTTTTGGCTTACCTATTTACCAACTAAGTCAACTTAATGGTATAATAGACTTTCCAAGCCAATTGCATGCTTTATAACACAAGTACTTTTTAACCAAGTCACTTCATATCCATGTCTCATCAAGAAACATAAACTGTTATAATCCCATTATACGTTATAAATCATTGATCAACTCAATGACTTCTTGTATATGTCTTAATTAAAAAACATAACAAGTTAACGTCTTACTTTATTATAAGTCTTAAAAGACTTTATGTTTATGTCTTTACAATGAATCATAAACATGTTTAACTAAAGTAATTATGAACACAACTCTTGGTTTCAATAGTAATTTCAAGTTAATTTATTTACTTCACAATAATGTAGGACTACATTATTTTTCATTTATGTCATTCCAAAATACATAAATAAACAAATTGAAGTAGTATTAGATTACTTCATTTATTTATGTCATTCTAATAATACATAAATATTTAATTTGAAGTAGTCTTATATCTATCATTTTGACACATGTTCTAAATACTTGTCTAATTAAGAAACTGTAAATATGTCCATGCAAGGTCTGACTTCACATAGAGATTTACTTTGTTGTTGCAATCTCGCCAAGTTCTCACATGACGAAATTGCAACACCAAGTGTTTCTTGAATTAGATATGTACAAGTTATATTAGAATGTTGTTCTCTTACCTTGCAGTCAAGAGAATCCTTTAAATCATATACTTATATGTTGTACCTTGCACACAATATAGATTTCTCCCACTTGTGCATGGAACAACATCATGTAGCAGATAAACAACACGACATATGTTTGTTTATGTGACTAATATGATTGTGTCATTGATATTAGCATAACTAGTAGATGTAGAACCACTTCATTGTCTAATAAGGAAACGCACATGACTATCCTTGAAAACATAAGTGTCTACAAGTGGAAAGTAATTATCTTAAGACATTCTAGAGATAATCGGGTTACTACCAAGATGACAAAGCTTGTAACTCCCAATCAATAGAGATCATTACATTAATTCTTTATTCAAGAATAAGAACAATACTCCCATCGGATTTGACAACATTGTAAGTGTTTCATTAACCAAAGGAAAGAAAATAGTGTTATATTTACTTCCCTACACCTTTGAGAAAGTCCATACATAACAATTACTTATGTACTAAAAGAATGTATTCTACTATGTAGATGATGAATTATCCATCAATGCTATTAACTTGAAAAATTGGGCATGCAATTTCTTTCTTAATAGTTCTACTATTCCAACAATTGTAAGTAGTACTTTTAAATGGTCAAAACAAAACAACTAGATAAAATATGCTAGTTTGTCTTTTACCAATTATTAAAGCGAATTAGTCTAGCTTCTAATTTAATAACTCATAACATATGCAATTTTCTTAACTATTAAAATTTGCTTACGAGTTATGTATTTAGAATTTAGACAATTCTAATTGTCCTATCATACCTTTCTTCATTCATGAAAAGGAATAGGATTGAATCTCACTCTTTCTTATGAAAAGAGGACTAGGTTTATTCTTTTAGTAAAGTTGACTCTACCAAAACCCTTACAGTTTGTAGATCAATTTACCAATACAGAATAACCTACGCTTTTACAATTTAATGTTGCATT
The DNA here is from genome assembly GCA_910596185.1 of Chrysanthemum makinoi. Lineage (NCBI taxonomy): Eukaryota > Viridiplantae > Streptophyta > Magnoliopsida > Asterales > Asteraceae > Chrysanthemum > Chrysanthemum makinoi. Next base: position 136,601,880 of record OU343216.1, read on the forward strand.
AATACATTTAAAGAATTAGCAAAATTCAATTTTAGTATTTTCGATAATTAAACTTTTCAAGAAAATAAAATACCCAAGGTAATATTCATATAACCATAGAATTTTCTAGAAAACTAGGATCCAAATTATCATAGTTCCATTACATCAGTTGATCTGCTAGTAACGAAAGCACATAATAAGGTAATCTGTCGAACAATAATTGGCAAACAATTTCCAATTCCTAGATCATTATGGGATTTATATTTTCCAACGCTATTGCAAATATAAACATGTTTCATCCCATCTTATGCCTTGAGTCCGGGTCTCACTTCCTACTCAACTTAAGTGTCTAACTTAAAGAACTGCAAATATGTCCATGTAAGGTCCGACTTTACATAGAGATTTACCTTTCCATTACAATCTAGCCAAGTACTCTCATGACGTAAATTGCAACTTCAAGTGTCCCTTTAATTAGATGGCATATAACTTAATTTTAAAAGGGTACTAGTTTTGATTTTATGTGGTCAAATCAAATATGTACAAAGATGTCATGCATTCATCTTGTAGCATAATTTTAATAAAAAACTTTTTATTACCAATTCATAAAGATCAAATTATCAAAGTTTTGATTGAGGTATTGGGTTCACCAATCAAGGAATTTAGTGTTAATTATCGTCCATTATACCGTTCATTTTGCATAAGTGTAAACACTTAGTGTTTCGGTAATTACCACCGAAGTGGCGCATGGAATTAAAACTAATTCGCCCTTAAGATGAGTTTGCACATTTATGGCTTACTTAGTAGCTCCATTCGAACTTACAAAGTGGGGCAGAGGACCGTAAGCAAAAGCGCATAACCTTAGACATCCATTCAGTCTTGGTAACTGCGCACTTCTTAATTAACCCCTTTATAGTTCATTCTAATGGGTGAGCCGCGTACCATTGTACCAAAGTCGCCAATCAATTAAACTATTGAAAACTTAACTCTTCCAAAACAAATCAAATTTCGCCATTGTTTAGTCCGTATTATTTTTCTATTCAAAATTACCCTTTGCTTAAAACTGCCACACATAATAAACAAACAAGTAATACCAATAAAAAATAAACTACTAAAAACAATGCGCACATAATAAACAATTTATACGTGTAAACAAGTAGCCACATGCAACTTATTCGATAAAACCCTATTAATAATCAATGTCTAGGTTAAATTAATGTATATATTAATTAGGGCTTTCACTCTCTCAATTGAAAGTGAGCCACATACATCGATCTAATCGACATTGCGTAAACCCATAATTAACGATATACCAAATTGCACATAGTTGATTCATTAATGTATATAATTGGAGTTATCCCCAATTCAAGATTTATCATAAATATACATGTGTATAAAACTTAACAATTAATATCGCATAACCAATCTTAACAATTAAATATTCAAAGTAACTTATCCATGACTAACATGCATGTATAATCATGGATACATCATAACAATTATACAAATAGTCACAAGATCGCATACAATTCCATGTCACATAACACTTTATTCATGAATTTATCACGTAACAAATATATTAAATCTAGGTTTCGATATAGATAACATAACAATTAATATAAACCCTAAAAAAATTTAAGAAAATCGATTAAAAAATTTAGGTTTCCACCCATAAAAAATTTTCGATCCATAATAGATTTTTAAAAACAAATTAGGGCGAAAGCCCTAACCCTAAAATTAGGGTTTATATAATCATAACCAAAACCCTAGAATAAATCATATCAAACACAATACAATATCCGTTTTTACGTGTTTAGTAATTAATTACTCATTAAAACCAATGACTCGTGATGCCACCGTTGGAATTATATAACATGACTAATCATAAATATAAACAATAAACATCAAAGTAAGTGCGAAAGCGTATAGGAACATATAATGAATAATTAATTAACTAAAGAATAAAGTATGCATACCTTTCTTGATTCTAGCCGAACAAGAATCAAATCCACAAACTAGCAATTAGGATGAACCCTAATTTGGTTTAATTGGGATTATATGAATTACCCCTTACCGCTTTGTAATTCAATCCAAGATAATAACAATAGTGTGTTATTACTATGTTCTTGTACACACGCATTCAAACCTAATTAAAGTAATGCTAGTTTTTATAAAACAAATAACTTGGTTTATAGGAAAAGAGTAAATCGACACCAAGAGTTGGTGTACGATGACGTTTGGATCAAAGAAACACACAAAACTGTTTTAGGGTTTAGCTAATGAGCACAAGAGATGGAAAAATAAAACCCCTAGCCTTGTATATATACACAAGCAAACTTGGTGAACAAGTTGGGTTTTTCTTTCCTTGTTTTGTCCTTTGGCCGATCGGTATAGGAGTCCCCAAAGGAATTCTAACCTTCCCAACTTTTGCAATTTAGTCCTTTTCCATAAACATTTAACTAATCGTTAATCCATTACATTAATTACTTAACGCCCTAGTTATTTCGTTTAATAAATAAATAAATATATAACGCTTTATATTTAATTATTATCTTTAAATTCTCATACGTAAAGTGTGCAATCCCATAGTCTCGAGTTCGATCCTAACACACGTCTATTAATTTATTGTCCATAAAACCAACAAAAATACCGGCTTCACCAACAATGATCGGATCCCTACTGGGACTAGGCACCCAGATGTACTCCAACGCCCTCCGCAAACTCCCTTACATGCGCCGTAAGCTCTTTTTTATTTTTTTTATAAAACTTTTGAATCTAATTTTATAAAATTAATTAAAATGTTTTGTTGGTACCAGATCCGTGGGACTATGTTTGTGTTTAAATTGTTTTTCAATTGCCATTCTGTAAACATAGATGGTTTTCGGTAGTATGAAGATCCATGAAAAATAATAAGTAATGTAAGAACATATTACGTCAAAACCCCCCATGGACCATCAACTAATTATCAGAAACATCTTAACCGTTAAATTATTTTCTCAATTTAGATGTATGATGTTAACCTAAGTTCTAGATTTCTTCATGTGAGTTGCTAAATTTTCGTCCATATGTTATTGCGATATTAATTAACATATACAAATTAAATATCTAAATGAGTTAATGTTAGTGTTTGGATTAAAATTTGCTAGTTACGTTTGTTATTCTTAAGATGGGATTTTTTTTTGTTAGTGGTTATCTAATATAGTTTGATCGAATGATTATAAATGTGATATAATTGATTTGTGAACTCTGCGTATCTCATATTGTGATTAACTTATCGAGTTAAACTGTGCAAGGTCATGATAGTTGATAACTTACTCTACATATGTTTAACTTTGATGTGTATGCATGTTATATATCGTATGAAGTTCTCTATTTACCATTCATAGATGAGTATCGTTATTTGTTGGAGACTATGAAACATTCTTGATATATAACTTTCTTTGTACCTTTAGGCTTGTATATACTGCGGAAGTTATGTTCATGCACTTGAGAGATACTTATGCATTATCTTTTAGATGGTTAAGTTTATTTGCATGATATTGATGTAGACATATATGTAAAAGGAAATAAGGCATTTAAAAGAAAGTGAGTAAAATATCTTCATTATTTAATACATGGCAAATATATAATACCAAAGTTTATAATGCTTCTTAGAGCTCGGCATAAATTACCTTCAAATTTTGAGACATTGAACTGAAAAATGAGTCACGTCAAGCATATAATTGTTTATTGTGGATATTTTATGAAAATTAGACTACTTAGATATGAAAAATGTGGTTTGAAGTGTTTTTTTTTTTGAACGGCGGATTATATTAAGCTAGCAAGAAGCTAGGAAAAAATTACAATGAGTAAACCGCTAAAGGGTTTTGAATCCAATTGTTCCAAGAAATGGAAGACAACTTGTATCTAGTGGAATACCAAAGGGTTTGAAGTGTTTTGCATCTATAATTGTTTATAATCGAATATATTAACACGATTCATTATTTGCATGGCAAGATAAATGAGGACCTTAATGCGGTATGCCATGAGCAATATACCTTGTGTTTACAAATACATTTTGTGTAACGTTAAAATATGTTAATTATCTATCATCAAAATGGTGTTGTGGCATTTGTCATGTATGTCAGGTTTTGTTTTCTTGTATGGAAGGCTTGATTAATTGTGTATATGTATGTGTTTATTGAATTGTGCAACTTCATTATTGTAGAATGTGTTTCTTGTTTGATTATGTAATATGTATAAAAAGAGCTTATATTAGTTTGAGGAGAAATGTGATGTCTTATTAAGATTTCCATATTCTTTTTATGTTTATATAAAAGTGTAAGTGAAGGACATGTGGTCATAAATTAAAATTTTATTAGCCAAGATTGTTGTATATATTGGCATGACCGGTTGGACCATCCCGGTTTAATGATAATGCTAAATATATAGAAGAACAATAAGTTTCTTCCAAAAAAGATTTAATTGTTCTCAATGGAAGTCAATTGTTCATAATCACCACCATATTAAAGTAAGGACTTTGTCCTATAAAGTTTTGGAAAAAATATAAAGAGGATGTATGTGGGCCTATACATCTGTCATGTGGATCATTCTGAGTTTTAAAATTGATGCATCATCAAAATGATCATCAAATATGCAACTTAGAGTTAGCGTGATTAGTGAATCTACTTATTAAATGCAAGCATGGTTTTCCAAATTATATTATTGTGCATGTGGTGAATACTTCCAAGTATTGGACGATTATTGGAATAAGTGTTGAACTTAAAAGTAGCCTAAGTTCATACGAATTGCTTTTTGTTGAAACGCTCATAAAACATCTTCAGTTGATTGCAAAGCCAATAATTGTGAGAACAAAACTATAAGTACTATGGGGCATGTTTATTTCGAAGATTTAACAAGAATTCGCATCATGCCAACAAGATATAAATCTAATACTCCCAATAAATGGTTTATGGTCACAAATCATATGTTTCCCATATAAGATGTGCGGTATATATTTCTTGTAAATCCACCACAACGCACAACAATGGGATGTTAAAATGGATAATTCATTCAGGGGGAGAGAATGAGTAGCGAGGGATATGGAATGAATTATGATATAAATTTTGATCCTCACAGTAATGTATATGAACTTTAAGTTAAAGGGACAATTTATATTCCGTGATCTAGTAATTGTCAGCATGTTTGTAACCTAAAATAAGTGACTAGATAATATAAATGCTGCTAATGCTCCAATTAAAATGTGTGTCCCAAAAGTACAACCAATGAATGGTAGTAAGTCTATGGCATGTAGCAAGTGTTGATAGACAAATCGATTCCAAATAAAAGTCCTCGAATGAATAGATAAAATGGAGCAAGAAAATGAAGATGGTCAAATCGAGGTAATAAGACCCCATAATAGTCAAGAGACACTAGACATGAAGGTTATTTAAAAACCCCGGGTACATGAAAAAAACTATGAGATCTCAATAAATGAGATATAATGTCTAGTAAAGTGTGGAATCAAAAAGAAATGAATCAACGTCGATAGTACTATTACATATGAATGATTATGCAAGTAAATAATGTAGCGCTAAAATGAATATGAGGATCTTGGATTAATGAATAGCCAAATTTAATGACGCAAGTAAATAGAAGAATTGAAGTCTCGTGTGATGAGACATGTGATTGGGACTTAAAGTCAATATACATAAATGTGTAAAACTTATTTGAAATGCATATGTCTTTGTGACATAGAGACATTACATTGTGCATAAGGCAAAAGTGATGGCACACATATTTTAGCAAAGATTTTGAAATGATAATGACGATACATGTTCACATGTGGTGGATTATAATGTATTTTAGTATTGTATAAGTCTGGCAATGTGAGAAATACTTCATATGCGTCTAAAAGAAAAATGAATGGAGCTCATTTTATGTTTAGATTCCTTAAGGAATATTGAATGCATTAAACACGTGTCAAGATTTAAAAATTCTTGAGAATACTAATAGATCAATTCACTGGAATGGAATAGAGCAAATAGTTTGATATATTCAAAGTACAAGAGAATGGTTTTATATTTTACTAACCCGTCAAACAAGTTTAGTTAGTTTTGCAGATGCAAGATATATGTTTTACTTACCATGATCAATCTCAAATTGGATATCCTTTTACAAGTGGCGGCAATAGTTCCTGGCGTTCGATAAAGCAAACAATCGTAGTGACTTCATCAAACTATACATAAATTCTGGAAATGAGACACCAACTATTTCATGTAGATATGTAGCATGCCTTGCAATATTCAAGAAATGTTACATCAAAGGCGACAAGACACTTCTCATTTAAGTGATAATTTCATGGATCTATTTACTAAGATATCAAGTGATGTAGTCATCAGAGGGAGACGAGACAATACGCGTTGCACTCTTTTTGTCCTTAGTTATGGTTTTGTCCCACTGGGTTTTCCTGACAAGGTTTTTAATGAGGCAACATTCCTATAGCATATTAATAATATGGACATCCAAGAGGGAGTGTTATGGATAATTATATGTGGATGTCCCATATCTCCTATCATGAGTTAGAGTTCATATCTAATTAGAAGATATGCATCAATTAGTTTAGTCTTTTTCTAATTGTATCTATATATAGACACATTGTGTAACACCCTCAATTTCATGATATGCAGCGGAATTCAAATTGTGTGTTACTTCATGGCACAACAGTTAGAACAATAGAAAAAGAACTCTAATGGATTCGTTTTAAAACATTTATCATTCGAATTATATAAATATAAGTGTTTACAAAAATGAGGTCCCAGTAGTTTCAAGGTTTACAAATTACATTAAATGGATTTTCGAATGATAATAAAATTTATAGCCTTCTTGATTATTCGTTCTCCTTCGTGCCACCCTCGTTCATTATGCACTTTGAGATACATGCTTAAAACGGTCAACACAAAGGTTGAGTGTTATTCATAGAGTTTAGGTAATTAGTTGAAGAATATTAAACGGAGGTAATTAGTCTCACATTCATAGTTTAGAAAACAAAACATGATATTATTGCACAAAGCTCATGACACCAAAAAACGCAATTTGTCAATATAAATTGATATAATAGTAACAGTTTCCCTAATAGGTAATTTGCCAATAAATCTATGGTTCTTCATATAGAGTGCGTTTTTTTTACCGGACTTGGTTAACAAACAGGATTTGTCAATCCCAATAGATCTATCCACATTATTCACGTTCACCCGTAAGTGATTAATGGTTCATGATAATAGGGACTTAAGTTTGGCAATAGTGTGATGCAGGTTTTACTGACCAGGTTTTAATATTTATAAAGTGTCGTTATACCTATGGTGTACCCTAATGCACTAACGGGCAGTGTACCCGGTCGTGTGTAGTGTAGTATTCGGCAAAACCGAGGTCGTCCCAAGAGCTACGTGGATCGGAAATTAACTTAAGTCTATGTCACGATTTTAATTGCTTTTAAGATTGAAATACTAAATTAACTAATAAGACAAGAAAGCAGATAAAGGCAAGAGATGTGATCAATGAAAGAGAGTGGTGCTAACCTAGTTATTCCTCCTAGCTAGTAATGTCTACGTCCACTTACTTCCAATTACTTCAGGTGGGGTCAAAGTCGAGAGGACAACATTTGGTCAATTCGCCCTAACCTATCGCAGAAAGATGCCACCACAGGAGAAGTCGTGTCCTCATAAGTCCTGTTGTTCCCGGTCCTAAGCCTGCCGAAGCCGAGTCATTAAGTTCCGCTACATGCTAGACTTATAATAGTGAGTGCCCGGCGTTAGCAACTTAAACACTCACCCCCTAATTCTTAAGTTCATCCAAACGGTAGGTGATCAGGTGGTCAAATCGCACAAGTAGAAAGGGTCGTCAGTTGGTCATATCTTACCCTTCCCGTCCTCGGTCTACTCACTTAGGGTCGCTTGGTCATATCTCCTAAGAAACTAGCCTCTACCACCATTCAAAACTAAAAACAAGGGTAGCTATCAACAAACTATGCATGCATACACTTAGAAATAATTATACGAAAGCAATGTAATGCAAAAAAAACAATTAAGGAATCATAACTAGGCCAGCTTAGCCAAAGATATAGTAAATCATACCAACAAAATGAATAAATCATGAATTGAATTGAACATAATGTTTGATACAAATTACTTGATGTAGAGCTTATAATGATGATGATTGCGAGTGAATTCTTCCTTCAAAACTGGCTTCAGACTGCTGGAAAATGCCCTGGAATGGTGCCCTAATCGACCCCTAGGAGAGGGGTGAAGAGAGATGCTTAAAAATACAAATTTAGGGCTGTATTTATAGGCCGCGACAAGGTTACGGCGTAGTTAAATTCATTATTTACGTCGTAACTAAAGTTACGCCGTAACTAAATTAGAATTACGCCGTAACTTATGTTACTGTTACTTTCATCATCCAATCTTATATATGAAACTTTATTTCACTATTTGACGCTTTTGGCCCCTGAATTAGCGCGTGGATTCAAATTAAGTCCAAAAGCCTTAATAATACTTATAAGATATTTACAGTTTCAGCCCCTCGTCATTCTTGATATATTTATACTTGGTCCTTGAAGTGAATAAAATAAATATTAACTTGCCGCTTCCAGTCCCTGGACTTCAAAACTTTGCGCCCAAGTAATTAATTATGACGTAACTAATTATCAAGTTACCGTAATCCTTCGATGCTCATGATTATCCACTCCGAAATTATCTCTACGGCGTAACTAATTTACCATGTTAAGCCGTAACCTTCACAAAAATAATTACGACGTAACCTTAAGAGTTGGTTACGCCGTATCCTTCAAAGCATCATATTTACGCCATAACATAATTAATGAGTTACGGCGTAATCTTCACACTGAATTCATATGCCCACGTAAATCAATCTTCAAAACATATATTTGGCTTTTTATCACTTCTTTTCCCCTCCAACGTCTCATTTATCCTGAAATGCAAATATGAACGAATATGAAAGAATTAAGTACCATATTAATGAAAATGAGGCCATAAACACGGGAATTTGATATATAAAAGATCAGGCTAATTTGATGTTATCAAATATCCCCCCACTTGAATTCTACTTGTCCTCAAGTAGACCCTTTAAATAAGTCTTAAAAAGATGTCTCCAAAGATTAATTTTAAGATATGAGTTTAAAAATCACCTAAGCTAGAAAATTCCAAATCGAGCACCTCACAAAAAGGGAATTGAAATTACATTCTATCTCATAATTCATGAGTTTATTTATGGGTGATCACTCAACTGCTCAGTCATGGCGAGTATTCTATCATAGGCTTGGCAAAGATACTAATCTCCAAAGACTAGAGTCTATAGATGCAGCTATTCTAAAAAACAATGGGTTGACACAACATAAAGGCTTATGGGCTTATTATGTCATTACTAACGAGCTATGGCGAAGGGGACAAAACCAATGATACATGACCAAATCCATGGCCAAGACACCAATGATTGCTCGCTTCCTCACCTAAACTCGATTCATGACTAAGGGTAGGATAAGGCATGGGAAAATTTTAATGGGTGTAAATAAAAAGACACGAAAAAAATAGATTCCTAAGTCCACAGTCACCCCACCACTAGTCGCATTCAATCCTATAGCAAAAATCGAGGGTCAAGAGTCAAGGGGTCTTCAATAATCCGATACACGAGTTAATGCATAAGAAATGTAATGTGGTGCCTCATAAACTCCATAATCTAGGCAAATAAGATGCATTAACTCGGCCTTCATCATCGAAAAAGAATGAGCTATAAAAAAATTTAAAATTTGGGTCAATTTAGCACATATTTCGATCAAAATCGACCATTTCTATCTCTCATCCCCCCACTTGAAATGTACAATGTCCTCATTGTACGAATATTGATTAAAATTTGAAAGGCGAGATAGAAATGTTCGGGTTTCTAATTTTATCCGTAAGACAAAACGGATTTGTAAAAATTTTGCGCTTAAAAAAGGCGAGAATACTAATCATAAACACTTGCTTGCATTTTTTTTGCAAGACAAGGTATACAAGAATATAAATGATACGAACATAAAATGTATCCCCCCACTTGAGATCAACTATCATCTAAACCCGATTTTCTTCCAAAACTCTTTATTCAAAACCCGCGACTTTCACTAGTGGAACCAAAATTAACCAACAGCACCCGGACCATGGACATAAGGAAACTACAGGGTAGGCTAGGCGATAGGTGTAACGAAACAACATATATTGGGTGAACAAAATGAAATGGATGGCTCTGAAGGGTGTATCTAGGGGTATCTTGCACTAATGGTGAGTGCAACAAAAAGGGTTTAACAGGGGGATTGACTGATCAATGTGAAGAGTCAATATACACAATACATGTATGGGCTATTTGGGTTTAATACTAAAATTGCCTTATATCCTAGCTGCACCGATCACACCAAGTTACCTCAGTGTAATGCTCATGATAATGGTCTCGAAAAAATATACAAGGCCAAGTTCTAAAGTCTACTACTCCACTGACACACTCATTTTTGTGAAATTATGTATAAGGGGAAAACGGAAAGGCTTATCCTCACACAATGGAAATATAGGGTAGGTGTGCTCGGTCTAGATTAATCCAATTAAGTAATGAAAAACATGTCAAAATTTTACTAATGAAACACTTTTCATCAAAAACTAGAAAAATAAATCCAAGTAAAATCAAGTGGGTGTTTATGTCTAATCCCTTCCCCCCACTTGGGTCATACTAAGCATATAATTGAAAGATAGGAAGGGTTAGAATTGAAACAGAAAACTCCCCTGGATTTTGCTTGGCATGATCGAAGACTCACGAGTAAACGTGTCCCGCTTTGAGATCTATGAGCAAACTTTAATAACCTGAATTCACTTAAGACAACCAAATGCATCATACTAGAAAAACAACAAGTAATAAAAGAAAATGAAAAACCTAACTCACTTTTGTAGGAATCACGGTTGCATTTAGCATATGCAACAAGCCTTTTAAACCACTTGGTGTCCCAAGTGGACAAGTGTAGTCTCGTGAGGGCTTACAGGGAACACACCCACAAAGTTCATTTAAAACTTATACAAGGTTATGGTATGTAAGTTTAAAATGAAAATTTCGGTTACAGGAGAGATTACGGCGTAATCACATAAGTGAGTTATGCCGTAATTAGACAAAACCTGGAGACCTTCGATAATGGAGGAGGTTTATGGCGTAACTCAAGGTTATGGTTACGCCGTAACAATTGCACAGAATGGAAATTCCATACTGGTTCCGAATTTTGGTGAGCATAAAAGCCATCCTCCTTGCTCCATTTCCTGCAAAAAAAATACAAACATACCAAACCCAACTATTCTAATAAAATTGAAAAGAACAGATAGGCATGGAGTGCCTCCCACGAAGCGCTTGTTTTTGTTCGAGTCACGAGCTTGACTCCACCCTTATTTACTACGTAAAAGGGTGTTCATCCCCTCACTTGAAATCAAGTGTGGGTGAAAATAGCAATAAACACCATGAGGGTGTGAATTTGCTATGGGAAGGGGAAATGATAAATTATGATCATACCTAAAAGGAGATGTCATTTCCCTCCATACTTTACCCGTTTTAGTTGATGGCATTAATGATTGGTTCACCTCGTGACATGGCTGATTATTTGGCTCGTATGTCCCCTTGTTAATCACTGAAGTGTCCAAGATCTTGTCCTCTAATTCCTTTGCAAGATCAACTAAAATTGGTTCAATAGCCGAAGCTACATAACCATTATCGGGTGATGTGATGGTTGCACGATTCCGTCCATAATTTCAGCATCCTGAATAGAAAACAAGCAAGATTGTTAGGAATAAAAGAAGAGCTAGAAGTAATACCGTTTTGTGTTGTGTTTGATTCCTCATTAGCTTGTGGCGTTTCTTCATCACTCTGTAAGTTCTTTGCTTCCATTTTCTTCAATTGATCCTCGCTTGTTTCTTCATTTCTCAAAACCTTCAAGCGTCCTGGAAATGGGATAGGTGGGACATAAGGTCTGATATAAGGTAAATCACCATGAACTGGCTCGTTGATGACTTCTCTCATCTTTTCCACCGTTGCTTTTATAGTTCAAACCTCATTCTTTTTACTTTCCAGGACCTTTTGGTTTAATTCTTCAAGCTTAGCCTCCAAGCTTTTCCTCTTATCATCAAGCTTCTTTAAATTTAAGTATGCACCCTCCTTGAATTTTCTAATCCATTCATCATTCGAGTCATGCATCCTTTTTAAATTAACCGAGTATTTATTGACGGCTTCCTCCAATGACTCAATATACCTGACATGCTCATATTCTTCATGGAGAGAATGCTCTTGTATAGCATGAATGTTCTCATTAGCCATCTTCATATCACATCCAAGTCTATCAAGCTACTTGGTGATGTCGCCAATGGCATCCAAGCTATTTCTATTTATGGCCCAAGTTGTTGCTCCATCATACCAATTTCGTTAATGGTCAACTATCGTTTCAATCGATCTAAGGGCTTTTGCAGGTGGCATTGTAGGGATAGGTCCTTGAGAATCGAGCATTTGGCGGGACGGGATGTTTAAACCTTTGTAGAAAATAAGGACCATCTGATGGTTGCTGATATCATGCGTTGGGCATCTGTAAAGAAGGTCATTATATCTTTCCCAAGCTTCATATAGCGTTTCATCCGTTTTCTGTCTGAAACTCCTTATTTCTTCCATCTTCTTGGCAATCTTTGAAGGAGGACAATATCTCCGAAGGAATGCTTTCTTTAAAAGAATCCATGTATTGATCGACCCAGCAGGAAGCATCTTCATCCATCTTCTAGCTGCACCAGTGAGTGTAATTGGGAACACTCTAAGCATTAATGCATCTTGAGTGACTCCTAGAGTGTGGAAAAGATCTGCGATCTCTAATACTCTTCGCACATGCATGTGGGCATCATCATCATTAGTTCCCGCAAAAAGCTTTTGTCTAAGTTCCCTCATGAACTGGTAGCTGATCTCAAAACTGATGTTATCATTCAATTCGGGGCATACCACGCCCGATCTTTGGTTATCTTGAGTCAAAGCAATATATTCTTCCATAGTGAGCATGTCAAAATCTGAATTTTCCATATCTTGAAATATCACAAACAAACAAAAATAGAAAAGAAGAGAAAAGAAAACTAAAAAAAATAAAATAAAAGAAACTAAAACTATAAAAGAAAAACTTAAATTAAAATCCTAAATAGCTCCCCAAGCAGCCAAAAACTTGATGCAGGTTTTCTGTGTTTTAATATTTATATTGTATCGTTATACCTATGGTCTACCCTAATGCACTAACGAGCAGTGTACCCGGTCTTGTGTAGTGTAGTATTCGGCAAAATCGAGGTCGTCCCAAGAGCTACGTGGATCAGAAATTAACTTAAGTCTATGTCACGATTTTAATTGCTTTTAAGATTGAAATACTAAATTAACTAATAAGACAAGAAAGCAGATAAAGGCAAGAGTTGTGATCAATGAAGGAGAGTGGTGCTAACCTAGTTATTTCTCCTAGCTAGTAATGTCTACGTCTACTTACTTCCAATTACTTCAGTCAAAGTCGAGAGGACAACAGTTGGTCAATTCGCCCTAACCTATCAGCAAAGATGTCACGACAGGAGAAGTCAGGTGTCCCCTCATAAGTCCTGTTGTTCTTGGTCCCCTAAGCCGAGTCATTAAGTTCCGCTACATGCTAGAAAGATAAGTATGCCATGAGCAATATACATTGTGGTTACAAGTACATTTTGTGTAACGTTAAAATATGTTAATTATCTATCATCAAAATGGTGTTATGGCGTTTGTCTTGTATGTCTGGTTTTGTTTGCTTGTATGGAAGGCTTGATTAATTGTATATATGTATGTGTTTAGTAAATTGTGCAACTTCATTATTGTAGAATGTGTTTCTTGTTTGATTATGTAATATGTATAAAAAGAGCTTATATTAGTTTGAGGAGAAATGTGATGTCTTATTAAGATTTCCATATTCTTTTTATGTTTATATAAAAGTGTAAGTGAAGGACATGTGGTCATAAATTAAAATTTTATGAGCCAATAATGTTGTATATATTGGCATGACCGATTGGACCATCCCGGTTTAATGATAATGCGAAATATATAGAAGAACAATAAGTTTCTTCCAAAAAAGATTTAATTGTTCTCAATGGAAGTCAATTGTTCATAATCACCACCATATTAAAGTAAGGACTTTGTCCTATAAAGTTTTGGAAAAAATATAAAGAGGATGTATGTAGGCTTATACATTTGTCATGTGGATCATTCTGAGTTTTAAAATTGATGCATCATCAAAATGATCATCAAAAATGCAACTTAGAGTTAGCGTGATTAGTGAATCTACTTATTAAATGCAAGCATGGTTTTCCAAATTATATTATTGTGCATGTGGTGAATACTTCCAAGTATTGGACGATTATTGGAATAAGTGTTGAACTTAAAAGTATCCTAAGTTCATACGCGAATTGCTTTTGTTGAAACGTTCATAAAACATCTTCAGTTGATTGCAAAGCCAATAATTATGAGAACAAAACTATAAGTACTATGGGGCATGTTTATTTCGAAGATTTAACAAGAATTCGCATCATGCCAACAAGATATAACGAATACTCCCCAATAAATGGTTTATGGTCACAAATCAAATGTTTCCCATATAAGATGTGCGGTATATATTTCTTGTAAATCCACCACAACGCACAACAATGGGATGTTAAAATGGATAATTCATTCAGGGGGAGAGAATGAGTAGCGAGGGATATGGAATGAATTATGATATAAATTTTGATCCTCACAGTAATGTATATGAACTTTAAGTTAAAGGGACAATTTATATTCCAGATCTAGTAATTGTCAGCATGTTTGTAACCTAAAATAAGTGACAAGATAATATAAATGTTGCAAATGCTCCAATTAAAATGTGTGTCCCAAAAGTACAACCAATGAATGGTAGTAAGTCTATGGCATGGCTGCAGCGTGATAGACAAATCGATTATGAATAAAAGTCCTCGAATGAATAGATAAAATGGAGCAAGAAAATGAAGATGGTCAAATCGAGGTAATAAGACCCCATAATAGTCAAGAGACACTAGACATGAACGTTATTTAAAAACCCCGGGTACATGAAAAAAACTATGAGATCTCAATAAATGAGATATAATGTCTAGTAAAGTGTGGAATCAAAAAGAAATGAATCAATGTCGATAGTACTATTACATATGAATGATTATGCAAGTAAATAATGTAGCGCTAAAATGAATATGAGGATCTTGGATTAATGAATAGCCAAATTTAATGACGCAAGTAAATAGAAGAATTGAAGTCTCGTGTGATGAGAAATGTGATTGGGACTTAAAGTCAATATACATAAATGTGTAAAACTTATAGGAAATGCATCTGTCTTTGTGAGATAGAGACATTACATTGTGCATAAGGAAAAAGTGATGGCACACATATTTTAGCAAAGATTTTGAAATGATAATGACGATACATGTTCACATGTGGTGGATTATAATGTATTTTAGTATTGTATAAGTTTGGCAATGTGAGAAATACTTCATATGCGTCTAAAAAAATGAATGAAGCTCATTTTATGTTTAGATTCCTTAAGGAATATTGAATGCATTAAACACGTGTCATGATTTAAAAATTCTCGAGAATACTAATAGATCAATTCACTGGAATGGAATAGAGCAAATATTTTGATATATTCAAAGTACAAGAGAATGGTTTTATATTTTACTAACCCGTCAAACAAGTTTAGTTAGTTTTGCAGATGCAAGATATATGTTTTACTTACCATGATCGATCTCAAATTGGATATACTTTTACAAGTGGCGGCAATAGTTCCTGGCGTTCGATAGAGCAAACAATCGTAGTGACTTCATCAAACTATACATAAATCCTGGAAATGAGACACCAACTATTTCATGTAGATATGTAGCATGCCTTGCAATATTCAAGAAATGTTACATCAAAGGCGACAAGACACTTCTCGTTTAAGTGATAATTTCATGGATCTATTTACTAAGATATCAAGTGATGTAGTCATCAGAGGGAGACAATACGCGTTGCACTCTTTTTGTCCTTAGTCATGGTTTTGTCCCACTGGGTTTTCCTGACAAGGTTTTTAATGAGGCAACATTCCTATAGCATATTAATAATATGGACATCCAAGAGGGAGTGTTATGGATAATTATATGTGGATGTCCCATATCTCCTATCATGAGTTAGAGTTCATATCTAATTAGAAGATATGCATCAATTAGTTTAGTCTTTTTCTAATTGTATCTATATATAGACCCATTGTGTAACACCCTCAATTTCATGATATGCAGCGGAATTCAAATTGTGTGTTACTTCATGGCACAACAGTTAGAACAATAGAAAACGAACTCTAGTGGATTCGTTTTAAAACATTTATCATTCGAATTATATAAATATCAGTGTTTAAAAAAATGAGGTCCCAGTAGTTTCAAGGTTTACAAGTTACATTAAATAGATTTTTGAATGATAATAAAATTTATAGCCTTCTTGATTATTCGTGCTCCTTCGTGCCACCCTCGTTCATTATGCACCTGAGATACATGCTTAAAACGGTCAACACAAAGGTTGAGTGTTATTCATAGAGTTTAGGTAATTAGTTGAACACAATATTCGTAATTTGAGGTAATTAGTCTCACATTCATAGTTTAGAAAACAAAACATGATATTATTGCACAAAGCTCATGACACCGAAAACGTTAACAGTTTGTCAATATAAATTGATATAATAGTAACAGTTTCCCTAATAGGTAATTTGCCAATAAATCTATGGTTCTTCATATAGAGTGCGTTTTTTTGCCGCACTTGGTTAACAAACAGGATTTGTCAATCCCAATAGATCTATCCACATTATTTGCGTTCACCCGTAAGTGATTAATGGTTCATGATAGTAGGGACTTAAGTTTGGCAATAGTGTGATGCAGGTTTTACTCACCAGGTTTAAATATTTATAAAGTGTCGTTATATCTATGGTCTACCCTAATGCACTAACGGGCAGTGTACCCGGTCGTGTGTAGTGTAGTATTCGGCAAAACCGAGGTCGTCCCAAGAGCTACGTGGATCAGAAATTATCTTAAGTCTATGTCACGATTTTAATTGCTTTTAAGATTGAAATACTAAATTAACTAATAAGACAAGAAAGCAGATAAAGGCAAGAGATGTGATCAATGAAAGAGAGTGGTGCTAACCTAGTTATTCCTCCTAGCTAGTAATGTCTACGTCTACTTACTTCCAATTACTTCAGGTGGGGTCAAAGTCGAGAGGACAACATTTGGTCAATTCGCCCTAACCTATCAGCAAAGATGCCACCACAGGAGAAGTCAGGTGTCCCCTCATAAGTCCTGTTGTTCCTGGTCCCCTAAGCCGAGTCATTAAGTTCCGCTACGTGCTAGACTTATAATAGTGAATGCTCGGGCGTTAGCAACTTAAACACTCACCCCCTAATTCTTAAGTTCATCCAAACGGTAGGTGATCAGTTGGTCAAATCGCACAAGTAGAAAGGGTCGTCAGTTGGTCATATCTTACCCTTCCCGTCTCAGTCTACTCACTTAGGGTCAGTTGGTCATATCTCCTAAGAAACTAGCCTCTAACACCATTCAAAACTACCGAAACAAGGGTAGCTAGCAATAAACTATGCATGCATACACTTAGAAATAATTATACGAAAGCAATGTAATGCAAAAAAAACAATTAAGGAATCATAACTAGGCCAGCTTAGCCAAAGATATAGTAAATCATACCAACAAAAATGAATAAATCATGAATTGAATTGAACATAATGTTTGATACAAATTACTTGATGTAGAGCTTATAATGATGATGATTGCGAGTGAATTCTTCCTTCAAAACTGGCTTCGGACTGCTGGAAAATGCCCTGGAATGGTGCCCTAATCGACCCCTAGGAGAGGGGTGAAGAGAGATGCTTAAAAATACAAATTTAGGGCTGTATTTATAGGCCGCGACAAGGTTACGGCGTAGTTAAATTCATTATTTACGTCGTAACTAAAGTTACGCCGTAACTAAATTAGAATTACGCCGTAACTTATGTTACTTCGTACTTTTCATCATCCAATCTTATATATGAAACTTTATTGCACTAGTTGACGCTTTTGGCCCCTGAATTAGAGCGTGGATTCAAATTAAGTCCAAAAGCCTTAATAATACTTATAAGATATTTACGGTTTCAGCCCCTCGTCGTTCTTGATATATTTATACTTGGTCCTTGAAGTGAATAAAATAAATATTAACTAATTATCCAAGTTACGCCGTAATCCTTCGTATGCTCATGATTATCCACTCCGAAATTATCTCTACGGCGTAACTAATTTACCATGTTAAGCCGTAACCTTCACAAAAATAATTACGACGTAACCTTAAGAGTTGGTTACGCCGTATCCTTCAAAGCATCATATTTACGCCGTAACATAATTAATGAGTTACGGCGTAATCTTCACACTGAATTCATATGCCCACGTAAATCAATCTTCAAAACATATATTTGGCTTTTTATCACTTCTTTTCCCCTCCAACGCCTCATTTATCCTGAAATGCAAATATGAACGAATATGAAAGAATTAAGTACCATATTAATGAAAATGAGGCCATAAACACGGGAATTTGATATATAAAAGATCAGGCTAATTTGATGTTATCAAATATCCCCCCACTTGAATTCTACTCGTCCTCAACTAGACCCTTTAAATAAGTCTTAAAAAGATGTCTCCCAAGATTAATTGGAAGATATGAGTTTAAAAATCACCTAAGCTAGAAAATTCCAAATCGAGCACCTCACAAAAAGGGAATTGAAATTACACTCTATCTCATAATTCATGAGTTTATTTATGGGTGATCACTCAACTGCTCAGTCATGACGAGTATTCTATCATAGGCTTGGCAAAGATACTAATCTCCAGCACTAGAGTCTATAGATGCAGCTATTCTAAAAGGAAATGGGTTGACACAACATAAAGGCTTATGGGGTTATTATGTCATTACTAACGAGCTATGGCGAAGGGGACAAAACCAATGATACATGACCAAATCCATGGCCAAGACACCAATGATTGCTCGCTTCCTCACCTAAACTCGATTCATGACTAAGGGTAGGATAAGGCATGGGAAAATTTTAAAGGGTGTAAATAAAAAGACACGAAACAAATAGATTCCTAAGTCCACAGTCACCTCACCACTATTCACATTCAATCCCATAGCAAAAATCGAGGGTCAAGAGTCAATGGGTCTTCAATAATCCGATACACGAGTTAATGCATAAGAAATGTAATGTGGTGCCTCATAAACTCCATAATCTAGGCAAATAAGATGCATTAACTCGGCCTTCATCATCACTGAAAAAAGAATGAGCTATAAAAAAATTTAAAATTTGGGTCAATTTAGCACATATTTCGATCAAAATCGACCATTTCTATCTCTCATCCCCCCACTTAGCACATAAAAAAATTTAGCACATAAAAAAATTTAATCAATGTCCTCATTGTACGAATATTGATTAAAATTTGAAAGGCGAGATAGAAATGTTCGGGTTTCTAATTTTATCCGTAAGACAAAACGGATTTGTAAAAATTTGCGCCAGTTAAAAAAAGGCGAGAATACTAATCATAAACACTTGCTTGCATGCTTTTCTTTTTTTTTTTTTTGCAAGACAAGGTATACAAGAATATAAATGATACGAACATAAAATGTATCCCCCCCACTTGAGATCAACTATCATCTAAACCCGATTTTCTTTTAAAACTCTTTATTCAAAACCCGCGACTTTCACTTGTGGAACCAAAATTAACCAACAGCGCCCGGACCATGGACATAAGGAAACTACAGGGTAGGCTAGGCGATAGGTGTAACGAAACAACATATATTGGGTGAACAAAATGAAATGGATGGCTCTGAAGGGTGTATCTAGGGGTATCTTGCACTAATGGTGAGTGCAACAAAAAGGGTTTAACAGGAGGATTGACTTATCAATGTGAAGAGTCAATATACACAATACATGTATGGGCTATTTGGGTTTAATACTAAAATTGACTTATATCCTAGCTGCACCGATCACACCAAGTTACCTCAGTGTAATGCTCATGATAATGGTCTCGAAAAGATATACAAGGCCAAGTTCTAAAGTCTACTACAGCCACTGACACACTCATTTTTATGGAATTATGTATAAGGGGAAAACGGAAAGGCTTATCCTCACACAATGGAAATATAGGGTAGGTGTGGTCGGTCTAGATTAATCCAGTTAAGTAATGAAAAACATGTCAAAATTTTACTAATGACACACTTTTCATCAAAAACAAGAAAAATAAAGCCAAGTAAAATCAAGTGGGTGTTTATGTCTAATCCCTTCCCCCCACTTGGGTCATACTAAGAATATAATTGAAAGATAGGAAGGGTTAGAATTGAAACAGAAAACTCCCCTGGATTTTGCTTGGCATGATCGAAGACTCACGAGTAAACGTGTCCCGCTTTGAGATCTATGAGAAAACTTTAATAACCTGAATTCACTTAAGACAACCAAATGCATCATACTAGAAAAACAACAAGTAATAAAAGAAAATGAAAAACCTAACTCACTTTCGTAGGAATCACGGTTGCATTTAGCATATGCAACAAGCCTTTTAAACCACTTGGTGTCCCAAGTGGACAAGTGTAGTCTCGTGAGGGCTTACAGGGAACACACCCACAAAGTTCATTTAAAACTTATACAAGGTTATGGTATGTAAGTTTAAAATGAAAATTTCGGTTACAGGAGAGATTACGGCGTAATCACATAAGTGAGTTATGCCGTAATTAGACAAAACCTGGAGACCTTCGATACTGGAGGAGGTTTATGGCTTAACTCAAGGTTATGGTTACGCCGTAACAATTGCACATAATGGAAATTCCATACTGGTTCCGAATTTTGGTGAGCATAAAAGCCATCCTCCTTGCTCCATTTCCTGCAAAAAAAATACAAACATACCAAACCCAACTATTCTAATAAAATTGAAAAGAACAGATAGGCATGGGGTGCCTCCCATGAAGCGCTTGTTTTTGTTCGAGTCACGAGCTTGACTCCACCCTTATTTACTACGTAAAAGGGTGTTCATCCCCTCACTTGAAATCAAGTGTGGGTGAAAATAGCAATAAACACCATGAGGGTGTGAATTTGCTATGGGACGGGGAAATGATAAATTATGATCATACCTAAAAGGAGATGTCATTTCCCTCCATACTTTACCCGTTTTAGTTGATGGCATTAATGATTGGTTCACCTCGTGACATGGCTGATTATTTGGCTCGTATGTCCCCTTGTTAATCACTGAAGTGTCCAAGATCTTGTCCTCTAATTCCTTTGCAAGATCAACTAAAATTGGTTCAATAGCCGAAGCTACATAACCATTATCGGGTGATGTGATGGTTGCATGATTCGGTCCATAATTTCAGCATCCTGAATAGAAAACAAGCAAGATTGTTAGGAATAAAAGAAGAGCTAGAAGTAATACCATTTTGTGTTGTGTTTGATTCCTCATTAGCTTGTGGCGTTTCTTCATCACTCTGTAAGTTCTTTGCTTCCATTTTCTTCAATTGATCGTCGCTTGTTTCTTCATTTCTCAAAACCTTCAAGCGTCCTGGAAATGGGATAGGTGGGACATAAGGTCTGATATAAGGTAAATCACCATGAACTAGCTCGTTGATGACTTCTCTCATCTTTTCCACCGTTGCTTTTATAGTTCCAACCGCATTCTTTTTACTTTCCAGGACCTTTTGGTTTAATTCTTCAAGCTTAGCCTCCAAGCTTTTCCTCTTATCATCAAGCTTCTTTAAATTTAAGTATGCACCCTCCTTGAATTTTCTAATCCATTCATCATTCGAGTCATGCATCCTTTTTAAATTAACCGAGTATTTATTGACGGCTTCCTCCAATGACTCAATATACCTGACATGCTCATATTCTTCATGGAGAGAATGCTCTTGTATAGCATGAATGTTCTCATTAGCCATCTTCATATCACATCCAAGTCTATCAAGCTACTTGGTGATGTCGCCAATGTCATCCAAGCTATTTCTATTTATGGCCCAAGTCGTTGCTCCATCATACCAATTTCGTTAATGGTCAACTATCGTTTCAATCGATCTAAGGGCTTTTGCAGGTGGCATTGTAGGGATAGGTCCTTGAGAATCTAGCATTTGGCGGGACGGGATGTTTAAACCTTTGTAGAAAATAAGGACCATCTGATGGTTGCTGATATCATGCGTTGGGCATCTGTAAAGAAGGTCATTATATCTTTCCCAAGCTTCATATAGCGTTTCATCCGTTTTCTGTCTGAAACTCCTTATTTCTTCCATCTTCTTGGCAATCTTTGAAGGAGGACAATATCTCCGAAGGAATGCTTTCTTTAAAAGAATCCATGTATTGATCGACCCAGCAGGAAGCATCTTCATCCATCTTCTAGCTGCACCAGTGAGTGTAATTGGGAACACTCTAAGCATTAATGCATCTTGAGTGACTCCTAGAGTGTGGAAAAGATCTGCGATCTCTAATACTCTTCGCACATGCATGTGGGCATCATCATCATTAGTTCCCGCAAAGAGCTTTTGTCTAAGTTCCCTCATGAACTGGCAGCTGATCTCAAAACTGATGTTATCATTCAATTCGGGGCATACCACGCCCGATCTTTGGTTATCTTGAGTCAAAGCAATATATTCTTCCATAGTGAGCATGTCAAAATCTGAATTTTCCATATCTTGAAATATCACAAACAAACAAAAATAGAAAAGAAGAGAAAAAGAAAACTAAAAACAAAAATAAAAGAAACTAAAACTATAAAAGAAAAACTTAAATTAAAATCCTAAATAGCTCCCCGGCAGCGGCGCCAAAAACTTGATGCAGGTTTTACTGACCAGGTTTTAATATTTATAAAGTGTCGTTATACCTATGGTCTACCCTAATGCACTAACGGGCAGTGTACCCGGTCTTGTGTAGTGTAGTATTCGGCAAAATCGAGGTCGTCCCAAGAGCTACGTGGATCAGAAATTAACTTAAGTCTATGTCACGATTTTAATTGCTTTTAAGATTGAAATACTAAATTAACTAATAAGACAAGAAAGCAGATAAAGGCAAGAGTTGTGATCAATGAAGGAGAGTGGTGCTAACCTAGTTATTTCTCCTAGCTAGTAATGTCTACGTCTACTTACTTCCAATTACTTCAGGTGGGGTCAAAGTCGAGAGGACAAGAGTTGGTCTATTCGCCCTAACCTATCAGCAAAGATGCCACCACAGGAGAAGTCAGGTGTCCCCTCATAAGTCCTGTTGTTCCTGGTCCCCTAAGCCGAGTCATTAAGTTCCGCTACATGCTAGACTTATAATAGTGAGTGCCCGGGCGTTAGCAACTTAAACACTCACCCTCTAATTCTTAAGTTCATCCAAACGGTAGGTGATCAGTTGGTCAAATCGCACAAGTAGAAAGGGTCGTTGATTGGTCATATCTTACCCTTCCCGTCTCAGTCTACTCACTTAGGGTCAGTTGGTCATATCTCCTAAGCAACTAGCCTCTACCGCCATTCAAAACTACGGAAACAAGGGTAGCTACCAATAAACTATGCATGCATACACTTAGAAATAATTATACGGAAGCAATGTAACGCAAACAAAACAATTAAGGAATCATAACTAGACCAGCACCAGGGTGCTTAGCCAAACATATAGTAAATCATACCAACAAAAATGAATAAATCATGAATTGAATTGAACATAATGCTTGATACAAATTACTTTATGTAGAGCTAATAATGATGATGATTGCGAGTGAATTCTTCCTTCAAAACTCGCTTCGGACTGCTGGAAAATGCCCTGGAGTGGTTCCCTAATCGACCCCTAGGAGAGGGGTGAAGAGAGATGCTTAAAAATACAGATTTAGGGCCGTATTTATAGGCCTCGACAAGGTTATGGCATAGTTAAATTCATTAGTTACGTCGTAACTAAAGTTACGCCGTAACTAAATTAGAATTACGCCGTAACTTATGTTACTTCGTACTTTTCATCATCCAATCTTATATATGAAACTTTATTGCACTAGTTGACGCTTTTGGCCCCTGAAGTAGCGTGTGGATTCAAATTAAGTCCAAAAGCCTTAATAATACTTATAAGATATTTACGGTTTCAGCCCCTCGTCGTTCTTGATATATTTATACTTGGTCCTTGAAGTGAATAAAATAAATGTTAACTTGCCGCTTCCAGTCCATGGACTTCAAAACTTTGCGCCCAAGTAATTAATTACGACGTAACTAATTATCCAAGTTATGCCGTAATCCTTCGTATGCTCATGATTATCCACTCCGAAATTATCTCTACGGCGTAACTAATTTACCATGTTACGCCATAACCTTCACAAAAATATTTACGACGTAACCTTAAGAGTTGGTTACGCCGTATCCTTCAAAGCATCATATTTACGCCGTAACATAATTAATGAGTTACGGCGTAATCTTCATACTGAATTCATAGGCCCTCGTAAATCAATCTTCAGAACATATATTTGGCCTTTTATCACTTCTTTTCCGCTCCAACGCCTCATTTATCCTGAAATGCAAATATGAACAAATATGAAAGAATTAAGTACCATATTAATGAAAATGAGGCCATAAACACGGGAATTTGATATATAAAAGATCAGGCTAATTTGATGTTATCATAGTGGTACTTAGTGCAAATAATACATTCAGGTATAGCATACAGTTTCAAAGCAATGTGTTAAGTTTAAAAATAGCATGTATTTCCCCCAAGAGTTAGTAAAATAATTAAGCAATAGAATGTGGCTATGAACTCACCGTGAGTTATGTAGTGAGTAGTGAAAATAGTAGTCGAGTCGTGAAAGTCTCTACGAACAACCTATAATATGGTTTCGTGTATTAGTTTATGGAATAATGATGTGAAAGCATAAACGTGTCTATATATGTCACCTTATATTGATCATGATGTAGTACATGGTTGTTTTGGTATGTTGTTTATAGGACCGTTTTAGTTTGTGAAAACATAATTAGTTTATAGATATCGTGCTACCGTTCGGGCCATCACAGTCCAGAGGTCATGTAGTGAACGTACGAGGAGCCATGACACTTTTAAATTCGTAATCCAGCAAACTCGTCAGTACGAACAACCCTGAGAGGCCCCTCATGTGAATCTCCGTGCTATTGTAGTACTTAGTAGATAAAACATATGTTTTGCTTGGTTGATTCCGAGATATATTTAAGTGTCAAAATGATCATATATTTTGCAAACACAAGTTATAAGATTGTTTGGTTATGATTAAGAAATCATAATGGTTACTACAAGTTCTCATTGATTTCAAGATTTTATACTTTTACGAATATGATCAAAAATGGTGTTTGGTTATAATTTGCGGAAAAGGGTAAAATGGTCATTATTCTGGTAATTTAAGAAAATACTATTCCGAAGTTCAAGTGTATGATTTTAGTGTATGAAAATGACGCTTATATGTTACTAGCTAATTTTGGTAAGTTTAGTAATTTATCAAGTTCGGGAACTAGGTTGTTTAAGAAAAGATTTTTGAAAAGTTTAAGTTTCGGGTTAACAACAGGCCATGTCGTCCAGCCCTTATTGTGCATTTTTTGGACCTGTGCTCTAGAGTTTTTGAAGAAAACATTGTTCCGGACAACTTTCGTGATTTAACTTTTTGATGTATCAGACCAGAAATGCCTTGTTTTTGTATTTTATGTTTCTGTCACAGAAACTTCACAGCTTCTCGACAAAATCTTTGGCAACTTCATTTGGCCGTATCTTTTGACTCGTAAACTCGTTTTAGGTGATTCGAATTGCTATGACTTTTTTTTAATATCATATACAATAATATGTAAATTACAAAATCTATATGTAGTTGGTTTGCTAGGAAATTTGTACAAGAAGTCCATCATTTTTACACTAAATAACCTAAGTTAACATATAAGTTCTTTAAATGGTTTTGTGCATCATGAAATTAATATAAGGACCATATACAACATGGATTAAGAAGCATAGAAATGATGTTGAGCAAGAGTGTGTGTTAGTTATTCTTACAACTTTTGACTTTCTAAAAGAAAGGATATCAAAGACCAAAGAACTAGAACAAGGACAATACTAGGACAATTTCCACACTTGAGGACTTCTACTTCTCTTGGACTTGTGCTAATATTTAGCTACCTAAGTACCTTTAAACTTAAGAAGATCACTAAAGATTATGCAAGCAATTGTTGTAGCTAACAAAGGGGTCTTTAACTCTTAGATAATACTTGAAGTATAAAGGAAATTTTGAGAGTGTTTGTATGTTGTGTGTGTGTCGTACAAAGAAGGGGAGGGTGTGACAACTAGCAATTAGGGAGTCTATTTTAGGTAACCGCATTATATTAAACTAAACCGAGTATTTGCCTTTAGAACTATTTTTATTGACCATGACTTGATTTGATATTGTTTATTGGTTTTTATGATTTATTTTATTATTGTATGAGTTATCGTGTGAGTTTTAACTCTTTTTGCTAGGCACTATTCGATTCGGCACAATAAAAGCCTAGAACGAGAAATAACGTAACTTTTAAACCGTAAATCGAAACTTGACAAATAAATAGTCAAAACTCGTGGAAAAACATAAATAAACAAAATAGAAAGTCGAAGGAACATCGTGGGACATTCGTAGGACAATATATGAGCTCGGGATTGGGTAAACGAGGTAGTTTTACAAAAATTACAAATTTGCCCCCCCCCCTATTACACCCTAGCCGGCCACCCCCTCCCCCATCCCACTTCATTATTTTTTTTGGTCCTTATCATTCCCTATATAAGACCCCTCCCCTACACACACACACATTTTACATTCTCTCTCTAAAAACCCTAAATACCAACTTTCTCTCACTAAATCCTCTATCTACAAACCCTAGCCGCCACCTTAAATATTCCGCCCACTTTCTGGCCAATTCTGGCCACACTACCGTAAGTGACACTACACCTCCACCACCATCTTGTAGATCTTTCTTCCCTCTTTCTAACCATATATGGCACGCACCATATAGACCCCGATAACATCTCCAAATCTTGCAAAAACTATTCGCATCTTTAGGGTTTCAAGTGGGTTTTATAGATCGAGTTTGGAAAAGGTAAAAGGGACTTAAATACGACTTGTTTAAGTCCATAACAGCCATGTACGAGCCATATTATGCTCGTATGGGTGGCAACATGGGGTGGGTTTCATGGACATGGGTCTAAAACAAGTTTATAATTAATTTAAAACATGTAACTAGTGGTTTGGTGTCGTGTGTTGTGACATTTGGTTGTGTTTTTACATTTTATTCATAGTTTCATAATATCGGTTTAGATTAGTTGATAGGTTTAATGATTGGATGTTGTTTAGAGGTTGATTGATTGTGTTTGGTTGTAGTAGAAGCCATTTGGGAGTGTTTGGATGGAGGATTTAGGTGGAACGAGCCATTAGAGGCTCGTTCGTGGTGTTTGGATTTGGTACGTGACCCACATGGACCACGGGTCCGGGTCGGGTTGTTGTGGTATCTTGTTGGTGTTTGGATGAGACGCGTGGAGCCGAAAAGCTTCTAGAGCTTGTTTGGTTCACGTGGTCTTAACCGTGACCGTGTCATGACCATTAGGGTCATAACATTGGTTTTGGGTATATTTGGTAGATTGTTTGGATGATGAGATTGATATGGGTTGATTTGAGATTGAGTTGCGCTATTGTGATTATTTACTTGGATTTATATTATAAATTGTCAAGTTTGAGCAACGTCGGTGTCACTTTAACTTTTTAGTCATAGTTGACCCCGACAACGCCGTAACATGGACTTTAGTATATTTTGGACTGTAGATTGATTAAAAGTCGAGAAGTCATGACTTGTGCTTGTGGACTCGAAACGAATAACGATTTAAGACTTATATTGAATTTGACGTAATAAATATATATAAACATGAATAAGAAATGGTGAAACATAAATAATAAATGGCTTTTATACCAAAACTATCGATAACAAGACTTGTCTTGTTATTCACTATTTTAATTGGGAATTAACGACTAAAAATGGAAAGGTTTTCTAAACAAAAAGTATTTAGTGTTTCGAGTGCACGTTTATCGAAATGTGCCGTTTATGAGCATTTAATACTAATTTTCAAGTATTCAATTCTATTTACGTTGTGTGCAGGGGTTACGGATGACCTAACATTAAAAGCGTCGATCCACGTGGGTAGCGGACTTATTAGGTTGACGAATCTAATAAGAGCCCGCTAGGTACGTAGGATAACATTATTAATGGGTGAATTATCCTTATGACTCGTTAGGATGCGACTGGTTTATGGAATAATTAGCGACATGAATAAATACTTGAGTTTATCGAGTTGACGAATTCGATAAGGTCTACTATTTATTCCGAAACTTATTGGACTATGGAGCTTATCGCTTAGACGTCTCATTGTGTAGCATTAAGTCACATTGTGGTTATTTTGGTGCATTCATGATATCATGTTGAGTCGATACACACACACGACGATACCAAACGCTAGGACTAAACGGTGAAACAAGACATTTTTGGAGATAAAGAAAAGGAATACATTGGGGTAGATAACGTTGATTTTGGGAAATATATATTAAAATTGGTTTATATTAATAGGTTGTGCCGAGTCGGTAGTTTCTGAGCCATGTTAGCTGTTATCTTCTTGCTAGTGTTTGTTTGTGCGTTGCTTGCTTGAGGTGAGTTGCATAGCCCCACTTTTATCTATGTTTTTAACTAATTTGGGGTGAGAATCATGCTACTCTTTTTGGACCTTTTTAAACTATTTTGATTTTCTTATGTGCTTGACTGTTTAGATAGATATGTGGTAGTTGTTACCTTAGTCTAGGTTAGCAATCCTATTGCTATAACACTTGCCTAGCTAAGTATAGACTTCTACCTCGACCTAGTCCAGGGTTAGCAATCGTTCTAGACTTTGCTACGTCTGTGCTGGCTAGTGTCGCTTAGGGCCCTACCTACTATGACGTCGGATATGATATTGATGATATTGTTGATTGTGATATTGGTATGCGATTGGTGTGATGATATGTATCTATCTTAAGTCTCGCATAGTAAATAAACTCCTACAGGTCCACTATTTTAAACTTGAATTTAAACCTATGAACTCACCAGCATTAGCTGACCTTTTAGCATGTTTTTCTCAGGTATTTAAGTGATGTCTAGAGTGCATGTTCTGTGGAAGCTTGGCAAGGAGGCATGGTTGAGGGATCATAATCAAACTCTGATAATATTATGGGGACCTATTTTATAAATCATGTTGGTCCTTATATTTACATTTTGGGTTATCGTTTTGGATAATTAAATTTGGGATTGGTTTTTGAATGATAATATGACTATCTTGTTTGCTATACTTGTGTGCTGTGCCAATCCATGTAACGCCCCGAAAACTTGATTAAGTCTTTCGCTATACCGAGATTTGGGAGTGTTACAGATTGGTATCAGAGCCAGGCTATAGAGAACTAGGTATTTAATAAAACCTAAACTATAACCACTTTTTAGAAAAATTGATCCTCGACCGACGCATGCCCGCCTGCCAAGCCGAAGCTTCCTTATTTGATTATGGTATGAACTGCAATTTGATTTATGAGATATTATGAATTGTGAATTGATTATTTAAAATGTTATGTTTTGAGTTATGATTAATGATTTAGGGTAAATGTGATTTTATTGTCGAGGTATTATGAACTTGATTGGATTATTGATATGTTGTGCTTTTGAACTTGGTTACATGATTGATTTGATTTGGGATTATATGATGCGTGAATTATGTGATAGATCATAACTTATGTGTTTTATTTAAAGGCTTATTTTAAGTAATGCTGTACCTCTATTTTAAAACTTTCATTATGTGATATATATGTTTTGGTTGAGTTGATGCACTCATTAGAACTAGTTGTTTTCAAACACTTATACCTACCCTATGCCATTGTCACAGACTATGCCTTCACTAGCTTATGATGTGTCTGAGGATGTCCTTGCTGCTGCTAGTTCCCAGCATTGACTCTCATGACTATTGCGTAGGGTGATCCCTATGTGATTGCCCATCACTCTAGTTCATCATCATCAGATCGCCCTAGCTCATCTAGGCAGCTTACTTTGCATCAGGTCTTAGCACGAGCCCAGACTCTTAGACTTACTCGTAGTACTGCCCGCATGTCCGTGCGACCACCATCATCACCTATTCACCTAGCAGCCCACTCTCTTCATCATCACCACGAGCATCACCATGTCTTAGAAGACCTAGATCCCCTACTGTACCACCTCAGGATTTACCCACACAGAGACGCCGACTCATGGACTCTCCCTCCAAGATGAGGCGAGGAGGAGCATGATATCGAGGAGGAGCATGAGATTGAGGAGGAGTATGTAGATGAGGATGAGGATCCTCGGGAGGAGGATGATGAGGATATCCCAGAAGGGGGTACTCCTCCATTGCAGACTCCTGCGCATTCTCCAGGACCAGGCTCTCCCTTACCTTTGCCTGAGCCTGATTCTCCTGGGCAGCCTTTTGATTTTGGTTCACCTCCACATTCACCTGAGATAGGTAGCCCACTAGGTTCAGAGATACCATCAGAGATTGCTTTAGATCCCGAGGAGTATGGAGGTACAGGTCTGATTTGGGAGAGGATTATATCCCAGAATATTAGCCTTAGTCGGTTGTCAGATCGACTAGATGGAGTGTCGAGGACTGGTGTAGAGGATTTGAGAGTGGATATGACTAAGATGGTTAAGAATTCGATGGCCTTCAGAGAGGGCATGTCAGAACTCTATGAGCAGGTAGGGAACTGGCAAGCAGGGTGTTCGATAGCCCGAGAGGTAGACCAAGCGCTTTAGCGCAAGGTCGACGAGTTGAAGGAGGAGGTCGTGAATCTTAAGAAAGATCGCGACTCTCAGCGTCTGGAGGTCTTGTCACTATGGAGAGTGATGGAAGATGTTTGAAGATCATTTAGGAGTGCTCGTAGTCGCGGCTAGATTGTGTTAGATTCATGGCATTTTACCATCTTGAAACTGAGTAGTCTCTAGTTCGAGATGTATATCTATCCTATTTATCTTGTTAGTATCGTTGTTTGGATCGTTTTTGAGTTCTTCGTATCCTTTCATGTATTCCACTTTGGAACCTATGAGTTATGGTTATTAGAATGTGCATCCTTTAGTTATGATTCAGTCTTTAGTTGTTTCGTCATGTTATAGCGTTATCCCTGGAACCAAACCTAGTCTTTTAGAGCGTGAATTGTGAACTTATGAAACTGTTATTCTAACCTTCATATTGATGGCACCAAGACGAAACCCGCCTAGGACCAACCGAGCAGCTCCTGCTGTTGTGGTTAACCCTGTCCGTCGAGGTCGTCATCCGACCCCGACCACTCCACCTATTGAGAACCAGAATACTGATAACCCAGCTGTAGAGAACTCGAATGTGAGCGACCGTGCTGAGAATGGTCTTGTTCCACAAAACCCTTCGCCTTTGAATCCAGCCCACATCGACCAGCTTGTGACGCAGCGTGTAGCTGAACTGCTAGCTGAGTCTAATCTCTCTATCACCTCTGGTGGAACCCCACTGCTTAATCGAGCTCGAGGTTGTACCTACAAAGAGTTCCGATTCTGTGGTCCCATCGAGTTCGGAGGAACCGAGGGAGTGGTTTGCCCAACAAGGTGGATGGAGAAAATTGAGTCTGTGTTTACCATTAGTAACTGTGAAAAGGATTGTAAGGTTAAGTATGCAACATTTACCTTGAAGGACGAAGCGTTGACCTGGTGGAACAACTATCGCAGATCCGTAGGAAGTGATTTAGCCTATAGCATGACTTGGACCCAGTTTAAGTCTCTCCTGATCAAGACTTACTGTCCTAGGAATGAAGTTAAGAAGTTAGAAATTGAGTTCTGGAACCATAAGGTTAAGGGTACTGACATGACGACCTACAATCGTCGTTTCCAAGAGTTGTCGCTGCTTTGCCCAGAGATGGTTCACACTGAAGCCCTTAAGATTGAGAGGTATACTGATGGATTGCCTTTAGCTACTAGGAATGATGTCATCGCTGCGAAGCCGACTAACTTGCATGAGGCAATTACCGTGGCTCAGCGTTTGATGGACTCTTATATGTTAGAAGGAGGAGACAAGGGTAAGAGTGATAAGAGTGATAAGAGGAAGAGGAATGAGGTTGTTAAAGGGAATGGCAACAAACAGCAAGAGACAGCCAGGGTGTTCGCCATAGTAAATGGAGAGAAGAAGGGTTATGAATGTAGCAAGCCCTTGTGTGGTCGTTGCAATCGACACCACCATGGACCGTGCTCAATAGTGTGTAGGAATTGCTCTAAGGTAGGACACATGGCCAAGGACTGTAGGTCCCGTCCACTTGCTGAGATCATATAATTGGAACTTATTGAAGTCATACGACGTCCTGGGAAATGCCGGGGGTTGGTACGTGAATGGACTAGGGCTTATATCCGTTATCCTTTGATCCTCATATTCGTTTGAAATTCTGTACCTCTTTACGAGATTCTCACCGACATCTGTTGCGTATGAGTTTTGTACGCTTTGGAACCGATATTTTATGATCTGTATGAGACTATGGATTGTTACGTCTGCCTTAAACTCGTTCGTCTCTGTGTACCCTGTGACTTCAATTTTCGAGGACGAAAATTTTCTTTTAAGAGGGGAAGAGTTGTAAAACCCTAAATTCGTTAACATGTGAAATGACCATAATGTCCCTCATCTAGCGATACGTAAAATAAGTAATCGAGCTCATCAAGTACTTATTTCATGGGATATATTTTGAGAATAAATCTTTCACTTTAACTTACAAATAAGAGTTAACACATTTAAATGTTAATGCACCTATCTAATGAACAAAATAATAATGATATACAAAAGTAAATTTGGTAAGGTAAATTAAATGTGAAAATCTGTATTGTGATTACCCCATTGTTCGGCCAAAAGAAACGCCATTTAGGCTCCATGAATCTTGCAAATCCTAACAACTTTTATCCTATTTAATTCCTAGTTCATCTATAACAAAACCTAAACAAACCCTAGCCTCCTAAATGAACTAAATGGCAACAAAACCCTCTCCTCCATCTCATTATTTTGTTGACAAAACCAGGGTCCAAAGAAGGTATTCGAGGTCCTTGTAAAACTGCTATCGTGACGTATTTGTACGGGTTTTTGCTTGGTTGGTTCGGGTCGTGATTGGCTGCTGTTGTGGTCGTGATTATTAAGGCATAAAGGGGTGCTTTGGTTTGGTCTTGCCTTTGTTTTCTCTCTTATATATACGCCACAAAGGTACCTACGTAACTCGTCTCTCCTCCTTGTTTTCTTGGGTACTGCTGGTCGTGGGTTTCCAGGGCAACAAGGTGGTGTTTTGTTGCTTCGTAGATCTTGTTTCTTTCCCCTTTCACGCCCCAAGTCATGGCAGAAAAGAAACTCCCTCCATTCCATTTTCTTGTCGACACTCCACGGGGGTCTAAGAGAGGGCTTATACGAGAATTGTAGGGGCTGTTGGCGAAGGTAATTGGCACGAGGATGGTTGGTTGTCGTGGGTCTGATGGTGATGCTGCTGGTCGTGGCTCTTAGGGCAGAAGGAGGCTTGGTTTGCCTTGATTCGATCACTTGTTTCTTCCTTGGTTACACGCTCCAAAAGGTAACTGGTATTGTCCACCATCTTGTCCTTCTTCTTCCTTCTTGTTTTCTGTTTTTGTCGCATGTTTCAGCCCTCGAAATGCACACATAACGTCACATAAAATGATGAGCATGGCAAAGTAAAAATCAAGTGTTGTGGCTCATGAAATAATGAATGATAAAACATATATGTCAAACCATATTTCTGTTAATTGGAATCGTTTTGGACCTCCATTTTGAATGCATGTTCACGTCAAATACTTATCAAATAAATTTGTCAAATAAATAATGATATGCATATGTAAGTTGTAAAATGAAAAGATCATTAATCTTTATCCATGGGTCTGATTTTTAAAATCCCACGAGGTGCATGCCTTTATGAATTTGGTATCACGATATTAAAAAAAAGGGGTAATAGGGTTAAAGAATTTTGGGGTGCAAAATTTTGGAATGGTTTCGAAATGGGTAATGCATGGTCTCGAACGGGTATGTTTGAGGGCGACCGCGGGAAAAATGGTTTGGTTGTTTGGAATTTTGAAAGCATGTCGGGATAGTTGCACCCGGGTGTTAGTCGTAAAATATTATTATTTTGTCATAAATATTAGTCATTTGAGCATGGCGTGCTTAAATTGGACCGATCATATATATTGAAATTTTGTTTCCTTTTTCATTAACGTACATGAATTCATATGTAAAAGTAAGTCTTTTGTCATTTTACGTTTTAAACCTTAGGCTTTGGTCATGAGCAGATGCAAACCCTGAAATTATTCAAGTTGTCACTTTCGGCCCTAATCTTTGGAATCTATCACAATTGACCTCTAACTTTGCTATATTAAACCTTTAAATTTATCAATTATCATTTGTAACCCCTAATTTTGGATAATTAATAATTATTACCCTAAGGTATCTATTTCGGTCCATTACTAAAAATGAGAATACGCTTAATAACTTTAAGAATATTGATACAATTCATATAAGCAATAAATCCGTTATGACTTAAATGAGCTAACAAATATTGTACGAACCGTAATCCGTGTAGATTCATTAAAGAAGACGCGGCATTGTCTCTTGTGTTCATTCATTCGTTTGCTTCCTTTCATCGGCGTTAAGGTACAGATATTCTATCCCTTTTCAGTAAGGGTTTCTCATGACTTTCTGATCCTTTGACTTTGTTCGCTTATGATATTGAACCATTGCTATTGACCGCTCTGTTATTGGACCTCTGTTACTGAACCTATGTTATTGAACCTCTGTTACTGAACCTTTGATATTGGACTATTGTTATGAACCTCTGAATTGTGACCTACTGATATTGAACCTCTGATTATGATGACCGATATATATTGCTACACTGTGGACCTTTGTCTGACCCTTCAGATTGATACCCGAGCCAAATACTGTTAACTAGTCATGGAGGTACCATGACCGTGTCATTGATGCACCAATGGCATGACTCCGTTAAAGTGATGTTACACACCGTCCCTTTCTCGTTATCGATTATGAGCTCGATATATATTGTATGGCCACTATTTGTCTGGCAGGGCGTATGGATGCATCCTAGATGCACTGTATTGTTACTGATATATATATCTGTTTCGGTGATGTGGTGCGTGTGTGCAATACACCCTCTCCACATCTGGGAGCTAGCTACTCCAACTGGTTACGAGGTCTCCCCTCCTATTGTCTGGTATTCCGAGGTCACCCCTCCGAATACGATGGTTACTATTGATTACTGGACTGGAAGGCCACTGTCACCTGTTTTGGATGCATACCCTATGACCTTAGACACACTACGCGATTAAGAATAAGGACGTGACAATTCAACCATCAATAGGAGATAATTAAGGAGTAATAAAACCTAAGTAAACACATCTTTAAATCATCATACGAGCACATAATAATTAGACATAGACTACCCACTAGATTAGATAATTAGATAAGTAGAGTAATCGGTAGAAATACCAAAACCCCCCCAAATCCAAACCCCGAGATTCGTACCTTTCCATTTCCTAAAAAATCATAAAAAGATAAAAAATAATCTTCCTCAACCCCAACCTTAGCGTAGTAACTTCTCACTAGCATTCCTATTCCCCTAGAGAACGATATCAATTTCCGTGGCTTACCCTAATACTACACTACAACGATTAGGTTCACTGCCTGTGGTGTTGAAAAACTTGCTCGACGAAAAGGAAGTTCCTTTGACCCCGAACGACGCGTCTAACGTTATTAAGTTTTTGGCGCCGCTGCCGGGGAATAGAATAGCTAGTTAGGAGTCCACCTCGTTTAGGTTTCCTTGCTTGATTCCTATCAAGTAAAATTTTTTCCCATTTTTTAGCTTCCTCGTAGTCTATCCCCCTTCTTCGTGACCTTTGTTCGTAACCCCATCACTTTTCATCATGGAAGGTGATAACCAACCACCAACCCTGCCATTTCCCCCTACCAATCCCCTTAGACAACTTAGAACTCGCAATTCCACCAGAACCCTTCTTGATCCTTTTGCTGAACCCGAAAGAGAGCTCAATAGGCGAAGAAAAGATCTCCATGAGTCGGAACCTCAAGGCACTACCATCAACTTTGATGAAGCCACAACTGATGAAAAGTCCACTCATTCCCCCCAATCCCCTGAAACCATCAACATTGATAATCTGAGCCAACATAGCGAGGAATATCCCGCTACTCCGGTCAATGGACCCATCAATCCACCTGAAGCAAAGTCCCTCGGGAATACTCTTCCCCCTCTGCATCTGGATTTACCAGTGCCATTGTCTACCCTTCGAAGCAAGTCAATGAGGTGTTGCATGCCTCCTAAATTTGGCTTATCCGTAATGCATGTCAATTCCATGGATCCCACAGCGAAAATACCATTCATCACATCAAACAATTTTTAAAAATTGTTGATGCTATCTATGCCGACGGGGCATCCAATGAGACATCTAGACTCCGGTTTTTCCCATTTTCTCTTCAAGAACAGGCCAAGGAGTGGCTCAATAAGCTTCCTCCAAAGACCATCTTCACGTGGGAACAACTCATGACCAAGTTCACCAAGAAGTTCTTTCCCCCTGGAAGAACTGCATTAATCAAGAGCAAAATTCTTCACTTCCATCAAACAGATGGAGAATCTATCGTTAACTCCTGGACTCGTTACAAAGATCTCATTCAACAAGCCCCACACCATGGTATCAACCTTTGGTTGCTTGTTCAAATCTTTTACGACAATGTCTCCCGAAAGGATCAAAAAGAGATTGACTTCTCAACTGGCCGAAGAATTTCTAATCTCACTGCGGAAGAAGGGTGGGACCGCATTGAGGAATATGTTCAATACCAAGACAACCCTTGGAACGAGCCAGTAACTGCAATGAGTATCTCTGCTTTCTCAAGTAAAAACTTATCATCTCTCGATGATCGGATTAAGAAAGCACAAGAGAAGCTTACATACCTCACAAAATCGCCAGAACCCAAAAGGTTATTTAAACCATACCTTATATGCGACATTTTTGAAGGGCCACACGAGAGTGATGAGTGTGATGACACACGCCAAGAGAGCGTCTTCCTTTCCAGTCATGATATTTATGATGACCCTTCACTTCTCACATTCTATCAAAACGATGAATGCAATCCTTGGGGTAATCTGAAATGGAAGACAGGAGGAAAGGAGGGATCTGAATATACCATCCGTGATGCCTTTGAAAAATAACTCGGGCAGTTTACCATGGAAGGGGCAATGCTTTTAAAAGGTCTTGAAGGATTCATTCAAGAGCAGCAAGCTGAATTAGAGAGTCAATTCGCCGAGCTCCACAAAAGAATAAGCGAACCTGGCCCAACCCATCACGATCCAACTTGTGCCATTACTACTCGATCAGGAATTACTACCAAGGATCCCCCACACCCTGACCAGAATCCCACCACTAGGGAGGCTGCTTTAGGAAATGAAGCAATTCCTGAACCTCCTTTAACTCCTCACGATCCCCCTCCACAAACATCAAGCACCGCCCAAATGACCAACTCCTCGACGGATTCCTTATCCCTCGGCGTCCTAAAGAATCAAAAGGCTGAAGAAGACAATGAGAGAATATTGTCTTACTTAAAACGGGCCTCTGTCAACATACCACTCCTTGATGTATTTTATCATATCCCTAAACATAGCCAATACTTCAAGAGGATAATATCTAATAGGAAGAAACTTGAAGGGTTGATATCATTAGGAGAAGAGTGCTCGGCTATCATCCAGAAAGGCCTGCCCAAGAAGAAAGAAGATCCAGGCAGCTTCACCATTCCTTGCTCTATAGGGGCGCTTTCTATGAAAAACGCCTTGGCGGATCTTGGGGTAAGCATTAACCTGATGCCTCATTCCTTGTTCCTTAAACTCGATATTCGTGGTGAAACCAACTAGAATGAGTATTCAGTTAGCTGATCGATCAATCAAATATCCCATTAGAGTTTGTGAAAATGTTCTTGTAAGGGTAGGAGAATTCAAGTTTCCAGTTGATTTCGTGATTTTAGAAATGGAGGAAGATAACTCAGTCCCAATAATACTTGGGAGACCTTTCTTGGCTACAACTCGTGCCATTATCGATGTTCATGATGGTAAACTCACTTTACGAGTGGGGTCCGAGAGCTTAAACTTTGACATCAAGGATTCTATGAGTCACTCCTCCTCCTACGATCACCCTATTTATTTTGTTGAGGAAGTTGATGAATTTGTTGATGACATAGATGGCTGCATTGATGAATATCTATTAAACGAATTCCTGAATGATGATAACAACACAATATACAATGATGCATAAATCGAGATGGTTGGAGTTGTTTCCTTTTACCCGCGTAGGGAAGAAATTGAACCCCTTGAGCTTCAAAAGCCAGAAAACAAGCTAAAACCATCAATCAAGGAACCCCTAACTTAGAACTAAAAGATCTCTCGAGCCATTTAGAATATGCCTTCCTTCAAGGAAAGGACCAACTCCCTGTCATCATAAGCTCTTCACTGACCACTGAACAGAAAGAGAAGCTCTTAGAAGTTTTAAAAGAGTACAAAGGAGTGATCGCATGGAGTATTGCTGACATTAAGGGTATTGATTCTACATTCTGTACTCATAAAATCCTCATGGAAGAAGATTACAAACCAACCGTTCAACCGCAGAGGAGGGTTAACCCTAATATCAAAGAGGTAGTAAAGAAGGAGGTCATCAAGCTCCTCGATGTCGGCCTTATCTACCCCATTTCGGATAGCCCATGGGTCAGCCCAATCCAAGTGGTTCCAAAAAAGGGAGGAATGACGGTTGTGAAGAATGAAAAGGGTGATTTAGTGCCGCATAGAACGGTTACTGGTTGGCGTGTTTGTATTGACTACAGAAAGTTAAATGATGCCACCCGGAAGGATCATTTTCCTCTGCCATTCATTGACCAAATGCTCGAAAGGTTAGCCGGGCATGAGTACTACTGTTTCCTTGATGGCTTTTCAGGATACTTCCAAATCCCCATTGCCCCTGAAGATCAACAAAATACTACGTTTACATGCCCATACGGGACTTTTTCCTACAAGCGAATGCCCTTCGGGTTATGCAACACCCCCGCCACCTTTCAGATATTTATGATGGCCATGTTCCATGAATTAATTGAGGACAGCATGGAAGTCTTCATGGATGATTTCTCGGTATTTGGGAATTCCTTCGACCTTTGTCTTTCCAACCTTAGGAAGATGTTGAAACGGTGTGAAGAAACTAATTTGGTCCTGAATTGGGAAAAATGTCATTTCATGGTAAGAGAAGGAATTGTCTTAGGGCATAAAGTCTCTGGAAATGGAATCGAGGTCGATAGAGCAAAAAATCAGAGCAATATCCAAACTCCCCTATCCTACTACCGTTAAAGCCATTCGAAGCTTTCTAGGTCATGCGGGTTTTTATAGAAGGTTTATTAAAGACTTCTCGAAAATTGCCCGACCAATGACACAGCTTCTTGTCAAGGATGCCCCTTTTGATTTTTCTGAAGAATGCAAAGAAGCATTCAACCGACTAAAGAAGGTTCTCACTCAGGCTCCAATAATGGTCACCCCTGATTGGTCTTAGCCATTCAAAATCATGTGCGATGCTAGTGATTATGCTGTAGGCTCCGTGCTCGGCCAAAGAAAAGAGAAACATTTTCAACCAATTTACTATGCTAGCAAAACCATGAATGTAGCGCAAGAAAATTACACAACCACCGAGAAAGAGCTTTTAGCTGTGGTTTTTGCCTTCGACAAGTTTAGGCAATATCTCGTCCTTTACAATACTGTCGTCTTCACTGATCACTCAGCCTTGCGCTACTTTTTTTCCAAGCAAGATGCAAAACCCCGACTCATTAGGTGGATTCTATTACTTCAAGAATTCGACATTGAAATTCGAGATA
The DNA here is from genome assembly GCA_910596185.1 of Chrysanthemum makinoi. NCBI lineage: Eukaryota > Viridiplantae > Streptophyta > Magnoliopsida > Asterales > Asteraceae > Chrysanthemum > Chrysanthemum makinoi. The sequence goes on from OU343216.1 coordinate 136,641,973, forward strand.
AAAAGGGGGCTGAAAATCTTGCTGCTGATCATCTGTCACGCTTGGAAAACCCAGATCTTGAGAAGTTAGACCATACCGAGATTCATGACTCTTTTCCCGAGGAACGGCTAATGGCCATTAAGGAAATTGAGCCATGGTATGCGGATTATGCTAACTATCTGTCCAGTAGGGTTTTGCCAAATTACATGACCAAGCAAGATAAAAAAAATCTTCACTACACTAAAACATTACTTCTTTGATGAGCCCTTCCTATTCCACATATGCCCCGATCAAATCATTTGACGTTGTGTGGCTGGAAGAGAGATTGATCGAGTTCTGAAAAAATGCCATGCGGGACCATCTGGGGGACATCATGGTGTAAATGTCACGGCACGGAAGGTTTTCGATGCCGGATTCTACTGGCCTACTATTTTTCGAGACGTTAAAATATTGGTTCAAACGTGTGATGCATGCCAACGATCGGGAAACATCTCGCGAAGGGATGAATCACCTCAGAATTATATCCAAATCTTTGAAATATTCGATGTTTGGGGTATAGACTTCATGGGGCCTTTTCCATCATCTGGAGGAAATGAATACATTCTCGTAGCTATAGACTATGTATCCAAATGGGTGGAGGCCCAAGCCCTTAGGACTAACGATGCGAGGGTAGTCATTCATTTTCTTAAAAAGCTCTTCGCACGATTCGGGATTCCCAAGGCATTGATCAATGATAGAGGAACCCACTTTTGCAATGCTCAAATGGAGAAGGTAATGAAGAAGTATGACGTTCCGCATAGATTTTCTACTGCATATCATCCTCAGACGAATGGGCAAGTAGAAAACACAAATAGAGCATTAAAACGGATACTTGAAAAAACGGTCCACCAAAATAGAAAAGATTGGGCATTCAAACTGGATGAGGCACTCTGGGCATTCAGAACTGCTTATAAAAAACCTATCGGAACAACCCCTGTTGGAATCACTCCTAAACATTAATTCAAGTGTTAGTGATTCATATGTAATAGTTAGCTTAATATGGCCTTTATGTTTGTTATTAAGCTTAGGCTTATGTAGAAGGCCCATAAGCCTAGGCCCAAGTCCAATAAGGAAAGGAAGGGACTAGGAGTGTTGCCCTAGCTCCCTCTCCTATAAATAGTCTTGTAATACCCTCACTTGAGGGTTGGTTGTTCAATTTCATTCTCTTTCACTTAATACTCATAACCTTTCTCTATTTCATACGCATAAGTGTGTGTGTGTTATTGTTCAACCGATCTATCCTTCATCTATTTCTTCTATTGATGCTTGTGTTACTAATATGGGAACCTAACAGTGGTATCATTCGCCATCTAGTTGGGTGAAACGGTTTGTTTTTGTTCTACTCGTAAGGTCTCACGTTTTTCACTTTTCATACGCTTAAAAACTCATTTTTTACACTTTTCAATCCAAGATTCTTGTACTTTCAACATTTTTAGGTGTTAAAATTTCAGTTTTTGGCAAAATGTTTGAAACTTTACGTGTGTAGAAGTGTTTTTGAGCTTGATTTCATTCGTGTACCTCTTTCTACTCGTAAGGTGAAAACGTGTTTTGGATCATCAAGTTTCATACTTTTGTGTTATTTTGGTGATATTGAAGCTATTTCATCATAAAATCGGTTTCTAAACACTTTTGGGCATAAAATCAGTTTTTGGTATTTTCTACTCGTAAAGAAACCCTAAACTTACGCATAAGAGTTCCTTGGTTTGATCTTCGTTTTTGGGTTTACTCAGTGTTTACTTGCTTGGATAAGCCTGAAAACACTTCGACTTTGGATATCGTTTACACTGTGATAGTGTAAAGGATTTTTGGGCAAAACCCTAATTTTACGCATAAGCTCAAACTTATGCGTAGAACTCTTTACGCCTAAGATTTTTCTTATGCCTAAGCCTTGTCTTACGCATAAGCTAATCCTACGTATAAGTTTTCTACGCCTAACTTTCAGTTTACGCCTAATCTTAGTGTTTCTCATTTCTTACGCGTAAGTTATTCTTACGCGTAATTCTCATTGTTACGCGTAAGGTGGTGTTTTTACGCGTAAGCTTCTTTCTACGCGTAAGGCACTTTCTACGCATAAGCGTGTTCTACGCGTAGGTTTCGCTTCACGCGATAAGTCGGTTTTCTACGCCTAAGCACTTCTTCAGCAAACAACAAGTTTCATTCGACTACAAAGATCCATCAACACAAGTTGGCGGGAAAATTTGAGTAAAATTTAATTTTTCGGGGAGACTAAATGTTCAATTTTTACACGAGATTCAAATTTTGGTTTAACTGTGAAAATTTTGGTCAAAAATTCAAATTTTTGGGCCCAAATTCAAATTTTTCGGGTAAAATTTAGCGTCAAAATTGTCATAACTCAAATTTTTCTTACAACCTTAGAATTGAATTTTATAGTGAATTTCAAATTTTGAAAGTCAAAATTTTTCAAAATTATTTTTGGAAGGAAATTGCAATTCACTATATCAACCTTTTGTGTGCTATATCGACTTAGACCTTTTCTCTTTGATTCTTCCGGCAGGAGAGACAGAGTGTTTAAATCAATGTATTCTAATAAAGCATTTGTGGAATTGGAAGAAGGATGCAGGAAAATTAGAAATGCACTATATCGGCTTAACAATTCCAAGCGTCAGACATCATCAAATTCCCGATATCCCGCAATCGTGCAAGGTGAAAGAGTTGATGTACATGAAAGGAATGCTCTAATGGACGTTGAGAATGTTGTGATTACCGCAATCAGTTTCGGTAATGTGGACAATGAGGTTGTAGCATTGGAAAAGCAGATGACAAGCAGCAGATCCGGAGAAGATATCATACTTAACTACGACAATCGAGCCCAACCGTGACGAAGAACAAATGGTTGAGGAAGATATCTTACCCTCCTATGACACTCCATACGAACGATGGTCGAGGTACAATCTACGTTGATCATATTCTCGATCGCAAATGGGACACAACATACTTGAGCAACCTGAATTTAGTAATGAAGGAGAGGTTGACCAAGTGTGTTGCACTATGTCCAACAACTATCTCATGTTTGAGCCCTTACTTGTTAACAATTCAACTGAAACGTCAAATCAAACTCTTGAATCTGAAATCATTCTTCTCAAAAGAGACCATTGCTCGGTTTCATAAAGATTTTTCAAAACTAGAGGCACATTGCATCTCTCTTGAACTTAAATTACAAAACAAATCTTTTTCTCGTGAACACAATGGTCGTATTCAAATGAACAAGGTAATCGTGTGGATACATTAGTAAAAGAAAATGAGCATTTAAAGGCTCAAATTCAAGCAAAGGGGCTTGCACATGTTGCTTTACAAAACAAACCGAGAAGATTAACTGACAAGAGTGTGGATACTAAGTTTACAAAACCAACAATCTTGGGGAAATCATCTCTACAATCTTCGAGAAAACAATCAGTAGTTAGACAACCAACCTGCATTTAAATCGAACGTTCAAAATATTCAAAACCACGGTTTTCCTCCCAAGTTGTTGAGAATAATCATTTGTCAAAACCAAATACTCCACATTCCAGGCCAAAGCATAATGCTTGCTGTTTCGTTAAACATGTTTATGTTAAACATGTTTCGATATACTGTTTCGATATACTGCTTCGCTTAAACCTCAACATGTACGCCGCCTAGGATTAGTTCGAAAACAATGTCTAAACCGAGCATCAAAATTCAAAATTCATATCATACAAAGGACTTGCATACGAACTATGATCTAGAAAAGGCTAGGAAAAGGGCACTACTCCAAAAGGATGGAATCTTAGGTTCACGACCTAGTGTGATGCCTTCTAGTGTGTTGCATAACACCGCTTGTAGTAGCAAACCAAAACCTAAGTTTACTCAACAAATTGTTAGAAATAAACCCGTTGATCTAAACGTAAAATTTCAGAAACCTAATAGGTGGATCAATATAGGACGCAGACTCTTCCCAAAAGAAGTTTCAACATCCCCTAGATCTAACCTTAGATGGATTCCAACGGGTAGAGTTTTCAACACTATTGGTATTAGGTGGATTCCTACAGGCAAGATACTAAGTAGTTGCATCAACACAAGTGTGAAACCCACAACATCCATCCCTAAGGTAGGAAAGGAACTTATCAAAATAGCATGTTCAGGTGTCAAGAAGATAATTGACACTACATCTTTATGCCTCTAACATCTGGAACCCAGTTACACTTAGGGATCCATGTTTCTTCTTTCTTGTCCCCTCCTATTTTTCTATGCAGTATAACAGCAATGGCTCCTACTGCAAAACAGCGTAGGACCCGTTTCTCACCGTCTAAAATTTTATGATCCATCAGCTGCTCCACCATTGTACTTAATCGTCAAGAATTGGAAACATTGCTTGCTCCTCTGTTAACGATTCTCGTCTAAAGTCGTGCTTTGATGTATCAATGTTTCACAGACAACCTAATAATACTCTAATTTCGATACATCTGAATCTACAACAACAACCGTTACAACAGAGTCTGCACCTCCAATCGAATCTCTAAAACGAAGAACAAAGTGTTTCCTACAACAATGTCACGGTGATGATCAACATTATGAACAGAGAAGTTTTATCAGCAGTTGACTCTCTCGAAATATTT